>OZ005740.1:115176212-115851212 GCA_963930735.1 Dioctria linearis | reverse complement strand
AAACGGTAATCTTTTAAAACGGAAACACCCGAAAGGTGTACTAAAAGTACACAATTTTTTTGAATACTTGTCTAACATTATTTGCCAATACCCTTCTTTAAGACCTAACATTGAAAATATTTTTTTATTTGCCAAGTTCGGTTTTATTTCTTCAAAGGTTGGTGTTTCAATAATTTTCCTTGATTGCTTCATTAAGATATTTGGGATCTAGGCAAATTCGAATGGTTCTATCGGGTTTTTCAACTATAACTATATTGGACACCCAATATTCACCGGTTCTATGATATCCATTTTAATTAATCGATTTATTTCTTGTTTCAAGGGTTCTCTCAATATTAATGGCACCCTTCTCGGTGGTTTAGCTACTGCCACTGAGTTTTCTTTTAGTTCAATATGAAAGTTTTTGTAAAAACAACCTAATCCATTAAATAAACCAGAATACCTCTTCAAAATATTGTCTTTTGTTAGTATTTTGATGTCATTTATTCGCATGACTAAACCTTAATCTACGCAACCCTTTAGACCAAGTATAGGAATTGTATTCTCTTTTATAACAGAAAACTTTTGCATGGAGACTTTATTTCTAGTTGTACATTTTAAGCAAACTTTACCTATAGTTCGTATTTCAGATCCATTATATGCCTCGAGTTTCGTAATATTTTCTTCATTAATTATAATATTGGGAACGTTTAAAATATATTTAAGTGGTAGCACATTAGCTTGGGCACCGGTGTCTAATTTGAACTGCACTATTGTTTTTTCGATTTTAATTTTTTCATACCACGATTCATTGTTATCATTTTTGATAATTGTATCTATACAAAAAATGGTTTTCGGATTCAGTGCTCTCATAACTAAGTACCGGTCTTATTTCATTAATAGATTTCTTTTTACATACCAGCGCAAAATGATTATAGCCACTACAATTGCTGCACTTTTTACCAAACGCAGAACATTGACCTCTTACATGCTTTTTGCCACAGAACCTGCATTCATTGTTGACCTTCTTTGACTGTCGCCATTGTTGCTTTGCATTTGAATTATTCTGTCTGGAATTATATTTACTTTTACTACTATTACGAGTAACAAAATTTATATTTTTTTGCATAACCTGACTATTAAGTTTTTTGTTATTTTTGTTATTCCTACTTAACTGTGAGTTTCCTGAATTACTGATAATCGTTTCTATTGATGTTCCCGGTCCTCACATTGTTTTCATCTGTATGTTGGCTGCTTCCGCTGCTCTGGCTAGTTCAATTGCTTTTTGTAAGGTTAAATTTTCGGTTTCCAACATCTTTTTTTGAAGCCCCTTATCATCTGTTCCTAATACTATTCTATCACGTAACATTCGGTCTTCATCAGAAAATCCACATTTTTTTACCATTTTCTTAATATCCATTATAAAATTATCAAATGGTTCCCGCTGACCTTGACTTCGATTATAAAAAATGAAGGTCTCATAGACTTCATTTTTTTCGGTTTGCAAAAATCTTCAAAACTTGCAAAACTGTTAAATATTTTTTTCTCTCTTCTTCATTCAGTGTAAAGGAATTGAATACCTCCACTGCATCAGGCCCCACAGCATTTAAGAGAATTGCAACTTGAACCGTTTCAGCTTTTTTGTTTAGTTAAATTGCTGCTGCGAATATCTCGAAATTCTGGCGAAATATTCTCCAATTTTCGGAAATATTTCCATCTAATTTCAATTCGTCCACTTTCTTTACAAAATCCATATGTGAATATATATATATATATAATTCTATTTTTTGGTGGCCTTCCGCGTGGTCTTTTCACAATCACTATGTCTTCAGTGTGTTTTATACCGATGTTTTTCTTTCGACGTGGATTTTTTTCTGGGGCGGTGCAATTTTCTTGGATATGCCCATCAATTTTTTCTTTCTTGCATGAATGCACGTACTGTTTTTTTTTTTTTTAATTACAAGTGGACTGCATCACAATAACTTTTCATAACGGGCACTTCAAGGTCAGTTTAGCTGCTTTTGGTTCGATTTCAATATTCGGCTGCGCCATGTAGAGTCTCACCTATTGTATTTGTAGACAGATTAGGATTATTATTAAATACTACCGGCTGCGCGATGTAGGGTCTCACCTATTGTATTTGTAGACAGATTAGAATTATTATTAAATACTACCGGCTGCGCGACCTGAGGTTTACATTACAATAAAAACACACGTCTGCTCGTCACAAGTATATTTATTAGACTCCCTGTTAACTGTCCATTGTCGACCAGATGCTGCTAACTTCTCTGTACAACTTTACATTGGATTGCATCAAGTGTTATACAAATGGACCATTGCTCTTAATCTCTACACTATCTGGCTCAGCTTCTCATCCCATCTCGTGTGTTCCTTACTGTTTACTCGCTCTGAGGCGTTTGCTTGCTGCGAGTAAACTGCCGTTCGCAAGTGCTTCACCCCATACTTGTCCAGTAATCTGGTAAACTGAGCGGCGCAAAATTAGACTCCATTGTCAGAGACTATCGTTTCTGGGACTCCGAACACGTGGAACACTTCCGTCTCGATGAATTGGCACACATAGAGTGTAGACGCTTTTCTCATAGGTTTGAGAATCGGGAATTTTGAAAAGTGGTCAAGAACTATTAAAATGCAGACATTTCCTTTCACTGACCGGGATATGAACCTAAAAAATCAATATACAGCTTTTGCCATGGTCGTTCTGTCACAGACTGGACTCTCATATGTGGTCTCAGAATAGTATTGGGAGCCTTAGTCTCTTTACACACGTGACAGGCCCCCTACGTAGTTTCTGACATCAACTGTCATTCGTGGCCAGTACAAGTGTCTTCTCAGACGTTCCAGTGTTTTCCCTATACCACCGTGTGAAGCTAGTGGCGGATCATGCGCCCTCGAAATGACGTCGGAGACAAGCCCTCGTGGAATCCAAAGCTTCCAAGCTTCTCTTCCTGAATCGGATCCCTGTTCTCGGAACATTCCGAATGTAAACGAAGCCATCCCTGACGCATAGATCTGGTAATTTGCCAGAAGTCGTTTTAACCTTATGCCTCAGATCCTCATATTCCAACGAGTTGAAATATGGCGAACTAAGGTCAACTTCCGGGCCAGGATCTTCGTTTGTGGACAGGCTATCACAATGGATGTGTGACAGCGCATCAGGGACAACGTTCAGGATTCCTTTTCGGTGCTCAATAGTAAAGTCGAAGCCCTGAAGCTTCAAACTCCACCCAGCAAGTCTACCGCTGAGGTCCTTTTGAGACATCAGCCATTTCAAACTCGCATGATCCGTCACTATCTTAAACGGCATAAGTTCTATGAAGGGCCGGAGCTTCTGTATACTTAAGATTGCAGCTAGGCATTCCTCCTCTGTGACAGTATAATTTCTTTGTGCTGAGTTCAACTTTTTCGAGACGTAGGCTATTGGCTTCTCGTGGCCATCATCATCTAGTTGAATCAACACTGCACCAATACCTTGTTGGCTCGCATCGCACTGGATAACGAACGGCTTGGTGAAGTCTGGGCTCACTAGCAACGGAGCAGAAGTAAATTTTTGCTTTAGTAGATCAAGAGACGTCTGGGCTTCAGGTGTCCATTTGAACTGACTGGGATTTTTCAATGTATCTGTCATGGAGGCAGTTAAGTCAGCATAGTTCGGGATGAACCGTCTATACCATCCCGCCATACCTAGTAGGCGTCGGGCTTGCCGAACAGTTTTAGGTGACAGATAGTTAACTATAGCTGAGATCTTATCGGGGTCAGTCCACATTCCTCCTTTCCCGACAATGAAACCCAAGTATTTGGTCTCCTTGATACAAAATTTGCTCTTCTCGACGTTGATAGCGAGTCCAGCTTTCCTCAAACAATCCGCTACACGGGCTAGCAACGTGAGATGAGATTCAAAGTCTGATGACCGAATCAGTAAATCGTGCAAGTAAACGAGAACATTCTCACGAAGATCAAAAGGAATGACTTTAGCCATGAGGCGGCACATCGTTTGTGGAGCGTTGCATAGGCCGAATGGCATCACTATGTACTGGTAGAGAGGATGACCAGGTACAGTAAAAGCGGTCTTCTCTCTGGAATCAGTGTCTAGTGGGTTCTGCCAGAATGCGTCTTTCAGGTCCAGGCTCGTGATGTAGTTTGCCCGAGGAAGTCGACACAGAAGTGCGTCTATCTGCGGTAGCGGATAGGCGTTCTTCCTCATAACGGAGTTGACTTTTCTGGCGTCAAAACAAAGCCAAACCTTCCCAGGCTTCCTTACTAGAAAAACTGGAGAGCTTCAAGCGGTCTGGCTCTCCTCTATTACCCCCAGCGATAGCATTCGCTTCAATTCAGCATCCATCAAACTTTGTGCTGCCGGCGATATCGGATAAAAGCGCTGTTTTATCGGAGCGGCGTCATTCGTTTCAATCTTGTGAGTGACCAACGATGTTTTTCCCAAGCCTAAAGAGGCGAAAGAGGGGAAAAGCTGTTTCGTGGCTTTCAGACGCAGTTGTTCCAGACTGGAAAGAATATGGCAATCGGTGTCAGGGGTAGCTGCTAGACTCGGATTCACTTCTGCAACTATACCCAGGACATCTGGATCAAACGCCAGAAGTCTATTCCTAGATATAGTGCTTGTGTGAGCCCCGGAACCACGTAAAAACGCACGTTTTGGGTCTTACCACGGAAAGTGATATCCAAGTCCACATGACCATGCACAGTCGTCATGGCACCATTTGCTACTTGGACCTGTGTACGATACCTCTTCCATTCAACCTCTGCTTCTGCAAGCTTCTCTAGAGCTCCCTGGCCTTAAATACTGACAGTGGCACCACTATCAAGTAATCCAGTCTCAGTTCGCCCGAGCAGCTTTACTTCGGCAAACGGTCGGATTTCGTCTGGCATCGACACGGAAATCTGTGCCAGTTTTTTCCTTTCCAGTCGCATCCGTCGATAGTATTCCCGCCAACGAACGGTTGATCTTTTCTTTTTCAGTCTACAATCCAGGTCAGGATATATAAATTCAGCTAACTCCGCTACTGAGGAGTAAATTCGGTGTCTTCTGCCTTATATTTCTGCAGACGCGTATGATACGGCGTCAGCGGGTGTAAAACAGGCTCACGCCCACTCGTCAGATCAGAGCTTGGTGGCCGTTTTAAAACAGAAATGGTAGGAGGCTAAGTCTCCTGCTCAGTAACCCTGTCAGCTAAAAGTGCTCTCGGTTTTATCGGGACATTGAAAATTAAAGACTCTTCTAAAGAAGTGTCTAATAAAGTCATGGGCTCCCCAGAAGTTTAAATGGGAGCTTGAAGATCTGCGGAGAATTCTATTAAGTTCTCCGTCTCTATCAATCGATCGTTTGTACAATCCGGTGGTTTGCTAATATCATCAGAATCACTGAATGATATCAGTGAACATTTCAGGGGTTCGTCAAGGTCTGCAAATGGAGCGGACCTTCCTCCTTGCTCAATGTTTGAACTGGAGTGTTCGTTACGACTGGTGCTCGGGACTAAATGATGATGGTATTTGGCGAATAGTTCACCAGGCTTCTGCTTTCGCGACATCAGCTGCAAGCGGATTTTTAAAGCGTCCTTGGGCATTTCCCATTCAATTGACAACCCAGTCCTTACAAATGCCCAGGTTGGAAAGAGATTATGTGTTAATATCGACCAGTACCAGTCCTTCGCTGGTCCAGTCAATAACGTGAGCATGTTCCTTACCAGGAGATCAAAATCTCCATCTGGAGCGGAGTGCGTGA
Source organism: Dioctria linearis (assembly GCA_963930735.1). NCBI lineage: Eukaryota > Metazoa > Arthropoda > Insecta > Diptera > Asilidae > Dioctria > Dioctria linearis. The sequence continues at coordinate 115,845,475 of OZ005740.1, read as the reverse complement.
GCGCTTCGGCTCGAAAAATAAACTTATCTACGGACAGCTCGGAGTTATTTCCGTTGTATGTCAGGTTCCATCTTCTGACCGGACTACCTGATCGTCGTTGTCCCACACTTGCAGGGATACGAATAGGTGGAACTGGTGGAGGTGGTATAAAATTTGGTCTAGGCTGACCACTAGGCTGACCAAAAGGTGATGACGGTCTGTTAAATGAATGCCTATGCGTGACGTTGAAATCGTGCGGTGCTATCGGTTCACCCATAGAAGGAGGTGGCCGTGAAAAATCGATTGGTGGCATTGCAGCTGCTATTTGCTGGCTAACGCTACTTGTCAATTCAGTCCGTAATGCATTCAAGCTCTGCTCGAGGCCTTCACGAACTAAGTCCTGCAGCTGTATGCGCAGACCTGCCAGTAGGGCTTCAGTCGCTGCTGAGTTCTGTCCACTGCCAGAAAGCGGTGGGCTATTTCGTCGCGAGTTTGGATGGGAAAAGGTCGTGGAATGCGGATTTAACATTCCAGGTGATAGAGATCCTCGACTAACTGGTTGGATCGTTAGAGGTGGTAAATCAAACACGGGGGCTGCCGTTCGAGGATTTTGACTAGCAGGCTTCGTGTGAGTCCTCTTAGGGACAGCACCTGTGTACTCAATGAAATCGTACGGAGTAAGCGGCTGTCTACAATTCGGGCAGTTGGCTTGCTGTCCGATCCACGTCCGCAGACACGCCTTGTGGAAGACATGTCTACAGATCGTTTCAACCTGTTTCCTCTTGCCTGACCAGTCTCCCTCCTGGCAGATGGAGCACTGGTCCGTGCGGTAGCCATTGTATATTCAAGTCAAAGGTTACTAATTTCAACAGTAACTTTTTCCAAATACTTCAGAAGAAATGCATAAAGGGTAAAAAAAATTATCTTACTGTTAGTAAGTTAAGCGTTCAAAAAAATTAATCGAGATCGGCGAAATTGCAATATAGGCGAAATTTCTCCATGGATATACTATATTCACCCTAAATCGTCGAAGCCATAATAAGGCACGACGTATAAATTCAAGCTCAATAACAAGAGATGTATACTAAAATTGTTCGAAGCAAAATAACACTACAGTCTACAGTATCAAAACAATTCCAATAGCGAATTCAATTTAAAAAAATCATCAATCCAAAATCATACCAATTCTCTCGATTTGGACGCTCCAAAAAAATCAAACGAAAGAAAAAAAATCATACTATTTCTCCTTCCACTTCCAGGAGCTACTCTATACATAAAAGTCTCCAGGTCGCTCACTTTCAGGTCAAAAAAATATTGATACCGGCTAGCGACGTGAATGTGTGCATGAAAAAAATGTATGAGTTTTCACAGAAATCTGGGAAGAGTCGTGTTGAAGACGCTAGAGACTGAAAATGGTACTAGAGATTCTTCAGCCAGGCAGTTACCAGTATGCCAACTCCTGATTACTGAAGGTCTCCAGCATCGCTTCCATCCAGCAACAACGCTTTCCTTTCTCCTCACCCGATCGTCATATCCATCTAACCTTCCAACTGGGCAGAGTCATGAATCTGGTCAACTAGTTAGCTGAAAGAGAACAAGTCGTCTCACAGATTCACGACTCTGTCCAGCCAGTTGGCCAACAGAGACATGTCTCCGTGAGAGCTCACACAAAAATTTAGTGTGAAGCCACCTACCATTTCCACGACAGAAGGCCAGCGGGAAAGATCATTAAAAAAAAATCCAAAAAAATTCAACTGCTCAGACTTGATGTTTGACAAAAGTCAAACCTAAAGTCGAACTTACAATTCAAAACTTCCCAAAAAGAGATTACTCTACGTTACAAACTTTCAAAGCTTTCAAAACTTTCAAAACATTACGTTACTTTAATCGTTATTAAAAATTAAAAATACCAAAAAACTTTCTTTACTTTCAAAAAATTTCTATTAACAAAACAGTCAAACCTCAGGGCCACATGTATTCTCCACTAGATATGAGACTACCGAGTCAGACGATTTAGCTACAAGCCAAATGTCCATATCTCAAGTAGCCTCAGTCCCCAGTGTCAAATACATTTGAACACCGGAGTTGACTGAGGTGGCCCCACGTTGGGCGCCATTTTTTGTTATGGAACTATGTTGAGTGATTGGCTTGGACGTCAAGTCCAGACTGCCAGCATGAGCTGAGAGATCACTCGACGGACAGCGTTAACTGCAGGGCGGCACGCTAGTTCGCCTCGGCTATTGGCGGAGAGCGCGGGGAGGTTCCACGAAAAAACTGCGGCTGCCGTCTGCCATAATCAAAAAAAAAATTCGTGCCTATTAACTAAAATCCGGAACACATTCGGTCCTGAAGGGACCCTTACGTCATTTACCATATCCATCAGCGAAGGCGCAGATGGTTTGCCTTCTGTGCGTGCCCCAGCCACCCATCTGACTCTGAGGGCAGATGTTTTCAGAATCCCTTGTTGACCTGGAAAGAGAGACTAGGTGGACCTAGGCGACCTTCATACGAGAGGGCTCCGGAACAGTGATAGGAGAAACAAGTGGAAAAGCTAGAATTGGTCTTAGACCAATTCTTATGATACCCTAGACGAATGCACGTATGAAATTTCGTATGGTCACCCATTTGAGCAATTTTGATTTTTTGCATAGGTTTCTCGCATATATTTCTAGAATGGCTCGTCGGACAGAAAAAATGATTATAACCAATTTTATAGGATTTCTTATTCTGAAGAAGTCTTTAGTACAATAAAAATGTCTAGGACTGATGGTTTTCAAAGTGTATGTAAAAAACCAAAATTTTTATATGGCAACACCAAGAAGGGGTTTCCCGATTTAGCCCATTTTTAAAATTTTATTTGTTATTAGTATTAAAACACAGTGTGCCAAATTTCAACTTTCTATGTCGACGTGTTCTCAGGTAGTGTCCAAATATATCGTGGAAAACGAAAGTTTTGTATGGCAACCCCACGAAGGAGTTGCCCGATTTGTCTCATTTTCGAACTTAGTTTTACTTTTTTTTTCAAATTTCGTGTACAAAATTTCAGCTCTCTAAGTATACGCGTTCTCGAGTTATCGTGCGTACAGACGGACGGACATGCAAAAATCAAAATAACTTTTAATATTATGCGTGGGTGTACAATTCATTTTGCTCTACCATCATTATTTCGAGGTGTTACAAACGGAATGACAAACTTAGTATACCCCTATAGATTTCATCTAGGGTATAATAAAAGTATTTAGAGCATAATTACGTTATAATAGCTCATTGCCTTAAATATGTCTTAAAGTATAACATTCCTAAATATTAACACTTTCATAGACGTAATATATTCCGCGTTTGTTGTTTGAATTCATTCCAGTGATAAAAGAAATAATAATACTAATAATAATATTGATATATGTATACGTATATATATATGTACAAAGAAACAAATAACTTCTACGAAAAATTATTACTAGATAAAGCGCTCTTATAACAGGTAATTATTGTTTCAGAAGGGATTGCCTAATTAAATTTGAGGAATCAAACTGGAATCTAGATTGCTTAAAATAAATTTAAGATTTATGCCATAAAGTTTGGAATTTAACGATAATGAAGAATTTTTTTTTTTTTTAATTCGGCATGGAAATACTTTGCTTAGCGAATAAAATAGAAAGCATGCATTAATTCTAAACAATTCAATTTAGTGTAACATACTGGAAAACCCTCTTACTTGGTTAAGTTTTTTTTATTGGTTGAACGTTCTTAATGGAAGTATTAAAATTTCTCAAAATTAGGGTAACCTCATCTCTCCTGGGGGAAAGTTCTCCAATGTCTCAAACATGCCTTGATGAATTTTAACTATTCTGTTCATCCTGATTGTGCAATATCTATTAAATTAGTATTAGTTTCGAACTCTTTTGATGTCATTCTAACAATCTCTTGTATATCCAAAGCAATTCGCCTTAGCCGTAGCATTTCATCGTTGTTTAATACATTATGGTCCACAGAAAATTGAACAAATCACGGAGCCTTATTTTCAGCACTTTTACAAAGTAATACTCTACACGTTCTGACATTGCAACCATAAAGTCTGGAACTATAAATCTAGCAAAGTGCTGCACTGGTACAAGTTTTCTCCGTATAGATAAACTATCCAGTTAATATTGTTCAGTTATTTTTTCTGCAATAAGGTACAGTGGCTGCCACTAATTAGTATAGCGTTGGTGTAATTGATACTGTTACGTGCAATAGAAAGAGACAACTGGTGACATCTACTGGCAATAAACAACTTCAGGTTCGGAGAGTAAATGACTTCAGGTTCGGAGAATCGATTATGAAAGTTCAGGAATAGAACAAATAGAATAGTCTAGAAGCTTTTGGAATAGAACACTCCAGATTTATCCGGAGTGTTTCTAGGGTATAAATATAACAGTTGTCATCGTCAGAAAAAGAGTCTTGTCTTAGACGTTGCAGTGTTAAGAAGCGAAAGCAATAAAGAAGCGATAGTGTGTAATTAGATTGCGATAATTGAAAGTACAGTGTTAGCGATAATTAGAGTTGAGTTGATTAAATAAATGTTTGTGAACTTTATATGATTTAAGTGTAATAAAGAACTTATATATTAATTATTTAATATTGTGTTTTAAATAACGAACCAAAGGCCACGCCCGCAACAACTGGTGTCAGAAGTGAAATATATTTGAGAAATAAAGTGGTGGCAATTGACTGAAAAATTAAAAGTGTGATTAATTTTGTGGAATTGTGTTAAATTTTAAAAGTTCTGGAAAATAATTTATATTCAACTGTGAGTGAATTACTACAGTAATGGGGCGCAAAGTGGAGGAGCTTCGAATACAGGATTTGAAAGTGGAGCTAGGGAACCGCTCATTACAAACGACAGGTGCAAAGAAAGTTCTAGTCGAGCGACTTAGACAAGCTTTGATAGCGGAAGGAAAGAATCCTGAGACATTTGTTTTCGAAGAGAACTTGGAAGGAACCGAATTTGAAGAAGAGCCTGAGATGAAAATGGAACAGCTTTTGAGTACTTTAATGAGTAAAATGGAAGCCCGTTTTGATGAACAAAAGAATTCTCTCGAGGAACAAAAGAATTCTCTGGAATCACGTTTAGATGAACAGAAGAAATCTATGGACGAACAAAAGAATTCTCTCGAGGAACAAAAGAATTCTCTGGAATCACGTTTAGATGAACAGAAGAAATCTATGGACGAACAAAAGAATTCTCTCGAGGAACAAAATAATTCTCTGGAATCACGTTTACATGAACAGAAGAAATCTATGGACGAACAAAAGAATTCTCTCGACGAACAAAAGAATTCTCTGGAATCACGTTTAGATGAACAGAAGAAATCTATGGAAGCCCGTTTTGATGAACAAAAGATTGATTTTGAGGAACAAAAGAAATCTCTGGAAACCCGTTTGGATGAACAAAAGATCTCTTTGGAGAATTGTCTAGAAACTCGTTTGGAGGAACAGAAGACTTTCCTGAAAAACTCATTAGACGAACAAAATTTGAAAATTGAAGGAATCGAGCAGGAAGTGGCGGAAGCTCAACAAAAAGTCACCGAGCAGCTTGACAGTTTTAAATCAGATCTGGAAAGAATAAAGCATCGTCAGCCTCTAAGCGGAGCAACTGAAATATCCGGTGCAGGTAGAATGAAACCTCCCATATTTGATGGACAAAATTCGTGGCATATCTTCAAGAGACAATTCGAGGCAGCTTCAGAGGTAAATGGATGGAATGATGAAGACAAAGCTATAGCTCTGGTGTTAGCACTTCGAGGTCCTGCGTCAGAACTCTTACAAAGTGTACCGATTGAAAATCAACGTAATTACTCTTCATTAGTACAGGCGATAGAATTACGTTACGGAGATGAGCACATGCAGCAAGTATATCGCCTACAGTTGCGCAACAGGATTCAAAAACATGGCGAATCACTACAACAACTGCAGGCAGATGTAGAAAGATTAGCACATCTGTCATACTCCAGCGTGAATGCGGATTTTCTCAATGAAGTAGCGACGGAGGCATTTGTGAACGCTATTACAGATCAAAATTTACAACAATCATTGAGGCTGGCAGGACAGAAATCAACAGCAGAAGCACTAGCCTATGCATTAGCGTATGAATCCGCCAGACAAGCTTCACGGAGTGCTGTACGAGTGAGAGAAATTTCAGTAGAAGAATGTACTTGTAACAGAGTGCAATCATCACAGAGCCCGCCTTCACGTGGTGTCCCTCGATGCTGGAATTGTAATAAACCAGGGCACCTTCAAAGAGACTGCAGAAAACGTCGACGAGTGGAATCACCAGAAGAAGAGAGGAAAGAAGAATGCCAAAGATGTCGAGCCAGGGAACAAGCAATTCGTGGAGAGACTAGATATCAAACAGCGACTAGTCGCATCGTCTCTCCTCTTGAGCAGTCGGAAAACTAGTAAAAACCAACTTCGTGGGGCAGAAGTTGGTTGGTGGAATCGACAGCCCCGAAGTCATCATCCAAGTAAGTCAGTTACAGAGAAATAATAGCAGTCTTGTTATATATGGAAGTGTAGGAAAAAATGACTGCGCAGTTACTATCGATACTGGAGCTTCAAGATCAATTATTAGAGCAGATCTTGTTAAGAACAAATGGCTTCACAACACCACCAAATATCTACTAAGAACAGCAACTGGAGCGGCAGCACAGGTGTTTGGAGAAATAACTTTAGATGTTCAACTAGGCGAACTACTATTTCCTCACACTTTCCTGGTTTCAGACATAATGGATGACTGCATTCTTGGAATAGATTTCATGACCACATACAAAATAAATCTGGATGTCGGAGAGCGGATTCTCAAATATGGCAACATAGAAATTCCTATGAAACTAGGAGAAGAAGCAGATCATCCTGCGAAAGTAAGGACGATGGTTTGCGAAAATATTACTCTTTCGCCATGCTCCGAGACACTAATATGGACAAAGCTTACTGATGACATCGGGACCTGCCGATTCTATCTGGTGGAGCCTAACCCCACAAAAGTTACATCGAACATCATCGTTGGCAAGACTTTAGTGAAGGCAGAAGGTGCAACATTAATTCCAGTCAGAGTGCTTAACACATCCGAAAACGAGATACAACTAAAAGAAGGTGCTATAATTGGAAATTGTGAACCCGTTTACCAAATCGTCAATTTAGATAATGGTAGTAATGTCAAGGAGACAAAAGCTATACCAGCTAATACCCAACAGGTTCAGAAACTTCTTTCGTCCAGTGCCTTAAGTGAACAACAACACAACGATGCCAAAGAGGTGATCGATGAATTTTCGGAATTATTTGCAATGAATGATGATGATTATGGTAAAACAAATCTTGTCCAGCATCGAATCGATACAGGAGCTTCCAGACACATTCGACAGACACCACGAAGATTGCCATTAGCCAAACAACCAGAAGTTGCAGACATGATGAACTCCATGAAGAAACAAGGCATCATAGAGGAATCTAACAGCCCTTGGATATCGCCGGTTGTTCTGGTTAGGAAGAAGGATGGCAGCACCTGATTCTGTGTAGATCACCGCCAACTAAATAACGTGACGAGAAAAGATAGCTATCCATTACCAAGGATTGATGACACATTGGATACCCTTTCCGGAGCGCAATGGTTTTCCACGCTGGATTTGAAGAGTGGATACTGGCAAGTGGAAATACATACCGAGGACCGAGAGAAAACTGCTTTCTCAGTTGGTAGTGGCTTATGGCAATTCAAAGTAATGCCATTTGGGTTATGTAATGCTCCAGCCAAATTCGAATGACTAATGGAATGTGTTCTACGAGGTTTAACCTGCAAAACATGTCTTGTCTATTTGGATGATATAATAGTAATCGGAAGGACATTCATGGAACATAAAAACAACTTACGGGATGTACTTCAAAGGCTCAAAGATGCAAAATTAAAGCTCAGTGCGAGTAAATGTGCTCTATTTAAAAAAGAGGTTAAATATTTAGGGCATATAGTTTTATCACAAGGAGTAAGAACCGATCCAGAGAAAATAGAAGCCGTCAAAAATTGGCCAGCACCAAAGGACAAACATCAATTACGGAGTTTTCTTGGTTTAGCTACCTACTACAGGCGATTCGTGAAAGGTTTTGCAGATATAGCAAGAAGCCTACATCAACTTACCGAAAAGGGAAAGCCGTTCATATGGTCGGATAAATGCAACGAAAGTTTTGAAAATTTGAAGCAACAGCTCTGTGAGGCTCCAGTACTTCACTATCCAAAGCTGGGAAAAACATTTACATTAGACACGGATGCCAGCAATGAAGGTATTGGTGCAGTGCTTTCTCAGGAGGAGAATGGTCAAGAAGTTCCAGTAGCTTACTATAGCAAAGCACTTTCAAAGTCAGAGAAAAATTATTGTGCTACAAGAAAGGAGCTACTTGCCATTGTAAGTTCAACAAAGCATTTTCATAAATATCTCTACGGGCAGGGAAAGCCGTTCATATGGTCGGATAAATGCAACGAAAGTTTTGAAAATTTGAAGCAACAGCTCTGTGAGGCTCCAGTACTTCACTATCCAAAGCTGGGAAAAACATTTACATTAGACACGGATGCCAGCAATGAAGGTATTGGTGCAGTGCTTTCTCAGGAGGAGAATGGTCAAGAAGTTCCAGTAGCTTACTATAGCAAAGCACTTTCAAAGTCAGAGAAAAATTATTGTGCTACAAGAAAGGAGCTACTTGCCATTGTAAGTTCAACAAAGCATTTTCATAAATATCTCTACGGGCATCATCCTTCGCACCGACCATGCAGCGCTTAAATGGCTTCTGCAGTTTAAGAATCCTGAGGGACAAGTGGCGAGATGGATAGAGCGACTCCAGGCTTATGATTTTGAAATACAACACCGAAGAGGTCGTATCCATGGAAATGCAGACGCCCTTTCACGACGTCCATGTAAACTTGAGTGCAAACATTGCACACGAATAGAAGAAAAAGAAACAGCAGCAACTATACAGTTGGTAACCGTGGAGCCATCTACAGGTTGGGACAACGAGGACCTACGAACAGCACAACGAGAAGATCTGGACATTTCACCTATTCTTGCATGGAAAGAAGACATGGAAAGACCAGACTGGAAGGATATTTCGGAACGGAGTGAGAAGCTAAAAAGTTACTGGGCTCAATGGAACTCTCTTCATGTTGAATGTGGTATATTAAAACGCAAGTGGGAAGCACCTAATGGCGAATCTTTCCGAATGCAGATAGTCGTGCCGGCATCAAATGTCAAAGATGTTCTAGAAGAAATGCACGGTGGAACCTCTGGAGGACATTTGGGAGTGAACAAAACCATTTCCAAAATACGAGAAAAGTTTTATTGGTTACATATGCGAGAAGATGTGGAGGAGTGGTGCCGCAGATGCACTGTCTGTGCTGCTTGCAAAGGGCCGCAACACAGAAGCAGAGGAGAAATGCATAAGTATAATGTCGGAGCCCCCTTTGAAAGGATAGCTATAGACATCGCTGGACCTTTTCCAGAAACGGATGGCGGTAACCGTTATATATTAGTTGCCATTGACTATTTCAGTAAATGGCCTGAAGCTTATGCAATCCCTAATCAAGAGGCAACCACAGTTGCGGAACAAATAATAACGAATTGGGTCAGTAGGTTTGGTGTGCCTCACGAACTTCATTCGGACCAAGGACGGAACTTCGAATCACGGACTTTCCAGGAGATGTGTAAAATGTTGGGAATAAGAAAAACTAGAACAACTCCTCTACACCCACAATCTGATGGCATGGTAGAGCGCTTCAACAGAACATTGATCGAGCATCTAAAGAAAGTAGTTGACTATCATCAACGCGATTGGGATCGACATATTCCTGTATTCCTAATGGCTTATAGATCAGCCGTTCATAGTACTACCGGACAAACCCCAGCTAAAGTCATATTCGGAAGAGAGATGCGTTTACCTAGCGACCTCAAATTCGGTACCCCCAGAGGTGAACAAAAGTTACCAGAAGACTACGTATCGGAGCTCAAACAACAATTAGCCGATGTACACGAGGCCACGAGGACGAAATTAGCAACAAATACTGATCGGATGAAGACCCGCTATGACTTACGCGCTAATTCCGCAGGATTTAACGAAGGTGATATTGTTTGGCTGTACAACCCGAAACGACGTAAGGGACGTTCTCCAAAATTGCAACAACACTGGGAAGGACCATATTCAGTAGTAACTAGAATTAATGACGTGGTATACAGGATTCAGCGTGGCACAAGAGGCAAGCACAAAATTGTTCATTTGGACCGCTTGTGTCAATACTACGAGCATCAAGACCGTGGACCACCTGTTGTTCGGGACGAACAAGTTTAAGAAGGGGGCAGTGTTACGTGCAATAGAAAGAGACAACTGGTGACATCTACTGGCAATAAACAACTTCAGGTTCGGAGAGTAAATGACTTCAGGTTCGGAGAATCGATTATGAAAGTTCAGGAATAGAACAAATAGAATAGTCTAGAAGCTTTTGGAATAGAACACTCCAGAATAATCCGGAGAGTTTCTAGGGTATAAATATAACAGTTGTCATCGCCAGAGAAAGAGTCTTGTCCTAGACGTTGCAGTGTTAAGAAGCGAAAGTAATAAAGAAGCGATAGTGTGTAATTAGATTGCGATAATTGAAAGTACAGTGTTAGCGATAATTAGAGTTGAGTTGATTAAATAAATGTTTGTGAACTTAATATGATTTAAGTGTAATAAAGAACTTATATATTAATTATTTAATATTGTGTTTTAAATAACGAACCAACGGCCACGCCCGCAACAATACATTAGAACATCCTTCGGCACCTTTTTGAATAAAGAAGAGTTGACTGTTCTTCCAGCCAAGTAATTTTTCCTGCCCGAAAAAGTGGCGGATTTTGTGCGGGGTAGACGAAAATAAAGGCTGTGTTTACTCGCAGATGATTGCGGAAATTTATTTTTGTTCATTTTACTGATGTAGTGCTCGATGGATCACAAATGACAGAGAAGATTGTCTTCTTCTTCTTCTTTTCCTTTTCTCATCAGCATGTCACCCCGAGCTCGAGGAAACGCACTTCTCTCGGTCTGGGTGCATTCGAATATTCTGATTGACAGCCGCCGGCAAACACGCTGTAGTCTTATCAATGTAGCATATTGCTATATGCAGTACGCTACGACCATAACAAACAACTGCATGGTGGCTTCAAGACATCGCCAAATTTTACGACTGGTATATCTAGTCTTGAGGCAATAACAAATTTTACCTTTTTACATTTTTACTTCCAAACTACATCGAGAATACATATCATCGTGACATCCACTCACCCAATTTTACGACTGGTATATCCAGTCCTGGCTCAGTAACAAATTCTACATTTGCACCAACCAAATCACATCGAGAGTATATATTATCGGACATCCAGTCATCACCATATCAACATGGATTACTGAGATCTGCGATACCCAAGAGTAGTTTATTTTTGTTGTTGCAATGATGCGATTTGTTCTTGTGAGCCTTAACACCACATTGTACGATCGTACTATAAATAATTTTTTTTATGTATACTAGCCTAGCGGAATATCCAATGAGGCGCCTCGTCGGTGTATTCCAGCATAAACTCATGTAAGTTTTTTTTATCTTAATTTGTGTTGTCAATATAATTTGATGAAGTAAGTTGGCGATATAATGGGGCTGTCAAGGAGATGTAATAATGAGCATTATCTGTGAATCTATTGAATATCTGAACTATTAATTTTGTTTGTCTAAGCATAACCTATCCGTAACCTTCGGGTGCCAGAACACGTACGGGACAACCTGTATAAATCTAAAGTGGATGAAAGAGAGCTTACAGCAAGCACAAACTTGTACTTGAGGAAAAGGGGCAAAATGACAATTAAAACTATTTCTGCAAAAAAAAAAAGCTATAACAATTTGTTCCACTTCCCATGCCATTTGGAACTGTCCATGATGCAAAGATAACAAGAATGGCCGACTCGAAAGGAATTTTTTGTGTTGGGACGTCATGAGGTGACTAAAGTCATTTCCAACGAACTTGTTTAGAGTTTTTCGTATTTTATTAACTGAAATCCGTTTTGAATAAATTAAAATATTTAACAAACATTAGTTTCTTCGTTTAAAACCCTTCGGAAAAAGTTATTATGTACTAGGAGGAAAACAAAGAAATTACCAAATAGAACTTTTTTTTCATTTTGATAAGGACGATTGAAATTGAGACGATCAAATTTGTGGCAATTGTCGCCAAAGCAGGCAAGGACTTAGAATATAGAGCAAGCAGGAATGGTGATAAGCCAGATTTTGCGTAATGAATTCCTGGTTGTGTTGGTAGTCCATTTATACATGCATTTACACGCCATCCCTATTCTAAACCACTTGTCAATTTGCAAAAAGTAAACAAAGGTTTTGTGCGGAGCATCTGTGGTAAAAAATGTTCTTTCTCTACTTTATTTTGAAACAATTCACATAATTAATTTATATAAATCTTTGCTTCTATTAACAAAAAAGATCATTTGAGTAGTGCAGTTTCCTCAAACAGGATTCCCTAGTTTATAATCCAATTTATATTTGCAAGCACTGACCGAACACTTCATTTCTGTTTTTTTAATTGATATGAAGATTTTAACAGGCACTAGTAGGACTATAAAACTTTGCACTAAATAAAGTTCAAAGATAAATAGTTTTGAAAAGAATTGATTGGGTATTTTTGTTAAATTTCACAAAAGAATTTTAAGTTGACCAAAAAAAAAGTACATTTGACAATTTCTCTATCCAGCATGTCACTTACTCCTAGTCTCCTGCTCTTGACAAATTACGCTGATGTACACGAATTTTACACGATTCAACCATTCCTGTTTGCTATATATTCTAAAGGCAAGCAACCAATTGACAGATTTTTCGACCATACTTGTTAATCTTTGTATCATGGAACTGTCCAAGGTACATAAAATACAAAAACTCCCAATACGAATCACGTTCCACCATTAGTGACGAATTATCGTGAAAATGTATAGGAAAGCACGGCACAGAGAACACAATACCAGACAGAGCATTGTGTATATATTATATAGTGATCGCAACTTCACTTCAGGGCTGTTGAGTCATCTTCTCACTCGCGGCGCTGCAGTAAATAACTCAAAGTGATATACATTTCACAGCAGGGTTTCATATCAAAGACGCAAAACATTTATATTGTGCTTAGAATAAAAGGTATAAAAGATTTATGAAAAAAAGAAGTGTAGAACTACATGCTATTTACAAATGCCAAAATCACAGCCAGCAAGCAGGGCGAGGTAGGTCTGCCCAGTGCCCATGCGTGATGCGTCGCATGGGTTGTGGCGTAACCTCCGCAAGATACAAGCCCTGAACAAAGTCGAAAAAAGAGAGCAGCGGGCCGGTCAGCAGGCGACATCCACCGTCTTCTTGCCTTGTCTTACTGAAGGAGTTTTTCATATAAAAGTTGCTTGTATTTCGTTCAAACGCTATAATTTCCGTATATTTGCTCTACATGCTATATTTTTTTAAAACTATTAGAAAGACAACATATTTGGCTGCAATTTGTTTTAACTTCATTTTGCTGTGGGAGCGACAGTTTTTGGCTTTAGGACCTGTTTAAGATGAAATTTTAGTTTTTCCTCCATGACGAGTATACAAAAAGCAGTGAGAGTGAGCACTTACTGCATGCTGTACCCGGCACGTTAAGGCATTTTATTGTGTCGGTGCCTTCGGCGACTTCATGGCTTGTATTATATTCCGGGGGTTACGGTTGTGGCGTTGTAGACAACTGCTCTTACATAGAGAGGAGTAAGAGACGCAAACGCAATGGTTTGGTAATGGGCTGCATCTGCATTCATTTCATGTCCTTCTTGCATCTAACGATAGGCATTTGTTTTCCTAGACATTTTTCTTAGAACTTGGATTGTTTGGTTGCTTGCCTGCCGCTTGGCAAAGAGAGAAGATAAAGATTTGAGAATTTTTTCCTGCGAATTTTTTGTTTTTAGTTTATTATGATTGCAGTTTTGCACATTCGATAGGTTTTTATGGTTTTTAGGTGACTGCGATTGCGTGGGGAAAGTTAAGCAATGGGGCATGCAAATACTTGTAAAACTGACAGCTGGATTCTTGGCAGCACCATCGGGTTTATGGACAGCCCGCTCTTTATAGCTGTCAAATAGGTGCAATATTTACTTTATATTGCAATTTATTTCAAAAATTAAATATAATGAAGAAAATATGGAGTAACTTAAAGAAAATCTCCGTTTGCATGATGTAAAAACCGCTGGTAACAAACAGAAATTGACGAAAAGGTATATACATACATAAATAACATCAAAATATAAATTTGTAGATAATGTTGGGAAAAACGTAAATGGAAGTCATGTTATTATACCTGCTCCTAGGTGCAAGCAATTCCTAGATGTACCATACAGGCCCATTATATGTATATTTGAATAAGAGCTAAATCAGCTATTTTAATTATTATTATTATGTAAATCAATTTTATTTGAACTGGAACATTCACCATTATGGGAATTGTTTGCTCTTCAAGGAAAATAAGTCTTAAACAAATCTTCAAACAATTTAGGAATTTGTCAACTTACCTTGCTTCGTATTTTTAATACTGTTTTCTGTTTAAGTCGTCTAGACAGCTCTTCTTTTGCTACTTTACTAGTATTATTGTTGCAAAGAAATTGTAGCTTTGTTAATAGCAAGTTTTTCGAAGGTACAACTGACTTCGATAAAATGTTTAGCTTTCATGTAATAAAAATTGCATTTCCTTTGATTACTTTAACCACGTTATATTATAGTCACTCTTTGTAAAGTGCTCCCAAGTGCTGCTAACGCGACATAACTTACCAACTTACTAACTTACCAACTTACAAATCCATTCAGATTTAAGTTTTTCGTCCTTAGGAAACTGATAAAATCTGTTTGAAATTTTGTTTTTATTGAATTTGTTAGAGCACTGGGTACACAACAATTCATGACAATATTTAAATTTTGATTTAACTAATTAAATTGGGATCGCAAGCAAATAAATCCCGTTCAAGCCAAGCAGGTATCAGATATTATCATCCATAAACGCAGTGGTCACGCCGCCTAGTTTTCAATATTGGAAAGTAGTGCTCCGAACGCCCTAATGTGACTCCTATGATTTCAATAATTTGTTATAATGTTTCATTATTAGATTTTTCAATTATTTTATTTTTTTGCTCTCCTCTAAAATATTTTTGTCCGAATTAAAATATTGTTGCGGGCGTGGCTTTGGTTCGTTATTTAAAACACAATATTAAATAATTAATATATAAGTTCTTTATTTCACTCTAATCATATAAAATTCACAAACCTTCAATTAATCAACTCAACTCTAATTATCGCTAACAACTCTAATTATCGCAATCCAATTACACACTTTCGCTTCTTTATTACTTTCACTTGTTAACACTGCAACGTCTAAGACAAGACTCTTTTTCTGGCGATGACAACTGTTATATTTATACCCTAGAAACTCTCCGGATTATTCTGTAGTGTTCTATTCCAAAAACTTCTTGACTATTGTATTTGTTTTATTCCTGAACTTTCCTGTAGATTTCATAATCGATTCTCCGACCTGAAGTCGTTTACTCTCCATTGCCAATAGATGTCACCAGTTGTCTCTTTCTATTGCGCGTAACACTGCCCCATTCTTAAATTTGTTCGTCCCGAACAACAGGTGGTCCACGATCTTGATGCTCGTAGTATTGATACAGGCGGTCCAAATGAACAATTTTGTGCTTGCTTCTTGTGCCACGCTGAATCCTGTATACCACGTCATTAATTCTAGTTACTACTGAATATGGTCCTTCTCATTGTTGTTGCAATTTTGGAGAACGTCCCTTACGTCGTTTCGGGTTGTACAGCCAAACAATATCACCTTCGTTAAATCCTGCGGAATTAGCACGTAAGTCATAGCGGTCTTCATCCGATTAGTATTTGTTGCTAATTTCGTCCTCGTGGCCTCGTGTAGATCAGCTAATTGTTGTTTGAGCTCCGATACGTAGTCTTCTGGTAACTTTTGTTCACTGAATTTGAGGTCGCTAGGTAAACGCATCTCTCTTCCGAATATGACTTTAGCTGGGGTTTGTCCGGTAGTACTGTGAACGGCTGATATATAAGCCATTAGGAATACAGGAATATGTCGATCCCAATCGCGTTGATGATAGTCAACTACTTTCTTTAGATGCTCGATCAATGTTCTGTTGAAGCGCTCTACCATGCCATCAGATTGTGGGTGTAGAGGAGTTGTTCAAGTTTTTCTTATTCCCAACATTTTACACATCTCCTGAAAAGTCCGCGATTCGAAGTTCCGTCCTTGGTCCGAATGAAGTTCGTGAGGCACACCAAACCTACTGACCCAATTCGTTATTATTTGTTCCGCAACTGTGGTTGCCTCTTGATTAGGGATTGCATAAGCTTCAGGCCATTTACTGAAATAGTCAATGGCAACTAATATATAACGGTTACCGCCATCCGTTTCTGGAAAAGGTCCAGCGATGTCTATAGCTATCCTTTCAAAGGGGGCTCCGACATTATACTTATGCATTTCTCCTCTGCTTCTGTGTTGCGGCCCTTTGCAAGCAGCACAGACAGTGCATCTGCGGCCCCACTCCTCCACATCTTCTCGCATATGTAACCAATAAAACTTTTCTCGTATTTTGGAAATGGTTTTGTTCACTCCCAAATGTCCTCCAGAGGTTCCACCGTGCATTTCTTCTAGAACATCTTTGACATTTGATGCCGGTACGACTATCTGCATTCGGAAAGATTCGCCATTAGGTGCTTCCCACTTGCGTTTTAATATACCACATTCAACATGAAGAGAGTTCCATTGAGCCCAGTAACTTTTTAGCTTCTCACTCCGTTCCGAAATATCCTTCCAGTCTGGTCTTTCCATGTCTTCTTTCCATGCAAGAATAGGTGAAATGTCCAGATCTTCTCGTTGTGCTGTTCGTAGGTCCTCGTTGTCCCAACCTGTAGATGGCTCCACGGTTACCAACTGTATAGTTGTTGCTGTTTCTTTTTCTTCTATTCGTGTGCAATGTTTGCACTCAAGTTTACATGGACGTCGTGAAAGGGCGTCTGCATTTCCATGGATACGACCTCTTCGGTGTTGTATTTCAAAATCATAAGCCTGGAGTCGCTCTATCCATCTCGCCACTTGTCCCTCAGGATTCTTAAACTGCAGAAGCCATTTAAGCGCTGCATGGTCGGTGCGAAGGATGATGCCCGTAGAGATATTTATGAAAATGCTTTGTTGAACTTACAATGGCAAGTAGCTCCTTTCTTGTAGCACAATAATTTTTCTCTGACTTTGAAAGTGCTTTGCTATAGTAAGCTACTGGAACTTCTTGACCATTCTCCTCCTGAGAAAGCACTGCACCAATACCTTCATTGCTGGCATCCGTGTCTAATGTAAATGTTTTTCCCAGCTTTGGATAGTGAAGTACTGGAGCCTCACAGAGCTGTTGCTTCAAATTTTCAAAACTTTCGTTGTATTTATCCGACCATATGAACGGCTTTCCCTGCCCGTAGAGATATTTATGAAAATGCTTTGTTGAACTTACAATGGCAAGTAGCTCCTTTCTTGTAGCACAATAATTTTTCTCTGACTTTGAAAGTGCTTTGCTATAGTAAGCTACTGGAACTTCTTGACCATTCTCCTCCTGAGAAAGCACTGCACCAATACCTTCATTGCTGGCATCCGTGTCTAATGTAAATGTTTTTCCCAGCTTTGGATAGTGAATTACTGGAGCCTCACAGAGCTGTTGCTTCAAATTTTCAAAACTTTCGTTGCATTTATCCGACCATATGAACGGCTTTCCCTTTTCGGTAAGTTGATGTAGGCTTCTTGCTATATCTGCAAAACCTTTCACGAATCGCCTGTAGTAGGTAGCTAAACCAAGAAAACTCCGTAATTGATGTTTGTCCTTTGGTGCTGGCCAATTTTTGACGGCTTCTATTTTCTCTGGATCGGTTCTTACTCCTTGTGATGAAACTATATGCCCTAAATATTTAACCTCTTTTTTAAATAGAGCACATTTACTCGCACTGAGCTTTAATTTTGCATCTTTGAGCCTTTGAAGTACATCCCGTAAGTTGTTTTTATGTTCCATGAATGTCCTTCCGATTACTATTATATCATCCAAATAGACAAGACATGTTTTGCAGGTTAAACCTCGTAGAACACATTCCATTAGTCATTCGAATTTGGCTGGAGCATTACATAACCCAAATGGCATTACTTTGAATTGCCATAAGCCACTACCAACTGAGAAAGCAGTTTTCTCTCGGTCCTCGGTATGTATTTCCACTTGCCAGTATCCACTCTTCAAATCCAGCGTGGAAAACCATTGCGCTCCGGAAAGGGTATCCAATGTGTCATCAATCCTTGGTAATGGATAGCTATCTTTTCTCGTCACGTTATTTAGTTGGCGGTGATCTACACAGAATCAGGTGCTGCCATCCTTCTTCCTAACCAGAACAACCGGCGATATCCAAGGGCTGTTAGATTCCTCTATGATGCCTTGTTTCTTCATGGAGTTCATCATGTCTGCAACTTCTGGTTGTTTGGCTAACGGCAATCTTCGTGGTGTCTGTCGAATGTGTCTGGAAGCTCCTGTATCGATTCGATGCTGGACAAGATTTGTTTTACCATAATCATCATCATTTATTGCAAGTAATTCCGAAAATTCGTCGATCAGCTCTTTGGCATCGTTGTGTTGTTGTTCACTTAAGGCACTGGACGAAAGAAGTTTCTGAACCTGTTGAGTAGTAGCTGGTATAGTTTTTGTCTCCTTGACATTACTACCATTATCCAAATTGACGATTTGGTAAACGGGTTCACAATTTCCAATTATAGCATCTTCTTTTAGTTGTACCTCAATTTCGGATGTGTTAAGCACACTGACTGGTATTAATGTTGCACCTTCTGCCTTCACTAAAGTCTTGCCAACAATGATGCTCGATGTAACTTTTGTGTGGTTAGGCTCCACCAGATAGAATCGGCAGGTCCTCCCGATGTCATCAGTAAGCTTTGTCCATACTAGTGTCTCGGAGCATGGCGAAAGAGTAATATTTTCGCAAACCATCCTCCTTACTTTCGCAGGATGATCTGCTTCTTCTCCTAGTTTCATAGGAATTTCTATGTTGCCATATTTGAGAATCCGCTCTCCGACATCCAGATTTATTTTGTATGTGGTCATGAAATCTATTCCAAGAATGCAGTCATCCATTATGTCTGAAACCAGGAAAGTGTGAGGAAATAGTAGTTCGCCTAGTTGAACATCTAAAGTTATTCCTCCAAACACCTGTGCTGCCGCTCCAGTTGCTGTTCTTAGTAGATATTTGGTGGTGTTGTGAAGCCATTTGTTCTTAACAAGATCTGCTCTAATAATTGATCTTGAAGCTCCAGTATCGATAGTGACTGCGCAGTCATTTTTTCATACACTTCCATATATAACAAGACTGCTATTATTTCTTTGTAACTGACCTACTTGGATGATGACTTCGGGGCTGTCGATTACACCAACCAACTTCTGCCCCACAAAGTTGGTTTTTACTAGTTTTCCGAGTGCTCAACAGGAGAGGCGATGCGACTAGTCGCTGCTTGATATCTTGTCTCTCCACGAATAGCTTGTTTCCTGGTTCGACATCTTTGGCATTCTTCTTTCCCCTCTTCTTCTGGCAATTCCACTCGGCGACATTCTCTGCAGTCTCTTCGAAGGTGCCCTGGTCTATTACAATTCCAGCATCGAAGGAGACCACGCGAATGCGGGCTCTGAGATGATTGCACTCTATTACAAGTACATTCTTCCACTGAAATTTTTCTCACTCGTACTGCACTCCGTGAACCTTGTCTGGCGGATTCGTATGCTAATGCGTAGGCTAGCGCTTCTGCTGTTGATTTCTTTCCTGCTAGCCTTAATGATTGTTGTAAATTTTGATCTGTAATAGCGTTCACAAATGCCTCCGTCGTCACTTCATTGAGAAAATCCGCATTTACGCTGGAGTATGAAAGATGCGCTAATCTTTCTACATCTGCCTGCAGTTTTTGTAGTGATTCGTCATGTTTTTGAATCCTGTTGCGAAACTGTAGGCGATAAACTTGCTGCATGTGTTCATCTCCGTAACGTAATTCTATCGCGTGTACTAATGAAGGGTAATTACGTTGATTTTCAATCGGTACGGTTTGTAAGAGTTCTCAGGCAGGACTTCAAAGTGCTTACACCAGAGCTATAGCTTTGTCTTCATCATTCCATCAATTTTCCTCTGAAGCTGCCTCGAATTGTCTCTTGAAGATATGCGACGAATTTTGTCCATCAAATATGGTAGGTTTCATTCTGCCTGTACCGGATATTTCAGTTGCTACGTTTAGAGGCTGACGATGCTTTATTCTTTCCAGATCTGATTTAAAACTGTCAAGTTGCTCGGTGACTTTTTGTTGAGCTTCCGCCACTTCCTGCTCGATTCCTTCAATTTTCAAATTTTGTTCGTCTAATGAGTTTTTCAGGAAAGTCTTCTGTTCCTCCAAACGAGTTTCTAGACAATTCTCCAGAGAGATCTTTTGTTCGTCCAAGCGGGTTTCCAGAGATTTCTTTTGTTCCACAAAATCAATCTTTTGTGCATCAAAATGGGCTTACATAGATTTCTTCTGCTCATCTAACCGGGATTCCAGAGAATTCTTTTGTTCATCGAGAGAATTCTTTTGTTCATCGAGAGAATTCTTTTGTTCATCAAAACGGGCTTCCATTTTACTCATTAAAGTACTCAAAAATGTTCCATTTTCATCGCAGGCTCTTCTTCATATTCGGTTTCTTCTAAGCTCTCTTCGAAAACAAATGTTTCAGGATTCTTTCCTTCCTCTATCAGAGCTTGTCTAAGTCGCTCGACTAGAACTTTCTTTGTACCTGTCGTTTGTAGTGACCGGTTCCCTAACTCCACTTTCAAATCCTGCATTTGAAGCTCGTCCACTTTGCACCCCATTACTTTAATAATTCACTCACAGTTGAATATTAATTATTTTCCAGAACTTTCAAAATTTAACACAATTTCCCAAATTAATCACACTTTGAATTTTTAAGTCAATTCCCACCACTTTATTTCGCGAATTTATTTCACTTCTGACACCAGTTGTTGTGGGCGTGGCCTTTGGTTCTTTATTTAAAGCACAATATTAAATAATTAATATATAAGTTATTTATTTCACACTCATCATACAAAATTCACAAATTGCCTGTACTAATGAAGAGTAATTACGTTGATTTTCAATCGGTGCAGTTTGTAAGAGTTCTCACGCAGGACCTCGAAGTGCTAACACCAGAGCTATAGCTTTGTCTTCATCATTCCATCAATTTACCTCTGAAGCTGCCTCGAATTGTCTCTTGAAGATGTGCCACGAATTTTGTCCATCAAATATGGGAGGTTTCATTCTGCCTGTACCAGATATTTCAGTTGCTACGTTTAGAGGCTGACGATGCTTTATTTTTCCAGATCTGATTTAAAACTGTCAAGTTTCTCGGTGACTTTTTGTTGAGCTCCGCCAGTTCCTGCTCGATTCCTTCAATTTTCAAATTTTGTTCGTCTAATGAGTTTTTCAGGAAAGTCTTCTATACCTCCAAACGAGTTTCTAGACAATTCTCCAGAGAGATCTTTTGTTTGTCCAAACGGGTTTCCAGAGATTTCTTTTGTTCCTCAAAATCAATCTTTTGTTCATCAAAACAGGCTTCCATAGATTTCTTCTGCTCATCTAACCGGAATTCCAGAGAGTTCTTTTGTTCCTCAAAAGCATTCTTTTGTTCATCGAGAGAATTCTTTTGTTCATCAAAACGGGCTTCCATTTTACTCATTAAAGTACTCAAAAGCTGTTCCATTTTCATTGCAGGCTCTTCTTCAGCTTCGGTTTCTTCTAAGCTCTCTTCGAAAACAAATGTTTCAGGATTCTTTCCTTCCTCTATCAGAGCTTGTCTAAGTCGCTCGACTAGAACTTTCTTTGTACCTGTCGTTTGTAGTGACCGGTTCCCTAACTCCACTTTCAAATCCTGCATTCGAAGCTCGTCCATTTTGCGCACCATTACTTTAATAATTCACTCACAGTTGAATATTAATTATTTTCCAAAACTTTCAAAATTTAACACAATTTCTCAAAATTAATCACACTTTGAATTTTTAAGTCAATTCCCGCCACTTTATTTCGCGAATTTATTTCACTTCTGACACCAGTTGTTGCGGGCTTGGCCTTTGGTTCGTTCTTTAAAACACAATATTAAATAATTAATATATAAGTTCTTTATTTTACTCTAATCATATAAAATTCACAAACCTTCAATTAATCAACTCAACTCTAATTATCGCTAACACTGTTCTTTCAATTATCGCAATCCAATTACACACTTTCGCTTCTTTATTACTTTCACTTGTTAACACTGCAACGTCTAAGACAAGACTCTTTTTCTGGCGATGACAACTGTTATATTTATACCCTAGAAACTTTTCGGATTATTCTAGAGTGTTCTATTCCAAAAGCTTCTTGACTATTCTATTTGTTCTACTCCTGAACTTTCCTGTAGAGTTCATAATCGATTCTTCGAACCTGAAGTCGTTTGCTCTCCATTGCCAGTAGATGTCACCAGTTGTCTCTTTCTATTGCGCATAACAATATGGTTTCCCTAAGTGCATCACAATTACCTCAGGGTTACCGAAATTACCGAATAAAAGTGAAATTTTAACTAGTTTAAGTCGCTGCCTATGCCGTCTTTGTCGAAAATAGCTATCAGGAAAAAGCATAAAAACCCAAAACTCGGGAACAAAAAAAGAAAATAGGAAAATTTTAGTAATTCGAAAAAAGTGCGTTTTATTACAGCGTTTGCTACAAATTCACCGGTCGAGATCTTTAACAAGACTGATCTGAGAGACTAGAAAAATGAGGAATGAATTGCATTACTTCATTTACAAATACAATTTGGCAATACATAAAAGCAATCTCAACCACTCGTACAATATCAGATGCAACGTATATTTATTTTCTACAGTCTTTTTTTCAAATTGGTTCGCTGCCTATCGAGCACGGTATGGAAAATGAGTGGGCAAGTTCGCTAACGTTTGCGTTATAATTTCAAAGAATAATGAGGATAAATTCGTTAGAAAAACAGAGATATTGCCATTTAAATGGAACATCAGATTCAAATTACGCTTTCTTCCATCCTTCTTTTCTCCCTCTCTTTCTTCGTTAAAGATGAGGTGAATGTGATTAATTAATATTTCTTTTTTAATCATTGATGACGAAGTCTTTCCCGCTCACAAAGAGGATTGGATGAACTTGTTGTATACGTAAAATATACCCAAATGGGGCATAAATAAATAAATATATTCACACTCAAGCAAATCTTGTGACTGGCATGACCCAGTCGTATGATTTACTTGAGCGTGTGGAGCGGTCTTTACACTCCATAATCAATGGCATCCCAACTCTGGTCAATTTAATGTATTCATTACATTCCATCCATCCATTCCTCCCGTGTAGTCGGCCATCCTTTCTATCCATCCA
The DNA here is from genome assembly GCA_963930735.1 of Dioctria linearis. Classification (NCBI taxonomy): domain Eukaryota; kingdom Metazoa; phylum Arthropoda; class Insecta; order Diptera; family Asilidae; genus Dioctria; species Dioctria linearis. The sequence continues at coordinate 115,821,893 of OZ005740.1, read as the reverse complement.
TTAATTTTAACAAGTAAAAACGCTAGAATTGGTCTAACAATATTGTCTAGAAACTCGTTTGGAGGATCAGAAAAATTTTCTAAAAAGTTCTTTAGAAGAACAAAATTGAAAATTGAAGGAATCGAGCAGGAAGCGGCGAAAGCTCAACAAAAAGTCACCGAGCAGCTTGACAGTTTTAAAGCAGATCTGGAAAGAATAAATCATCGTCAGCCTCTAGACGTAGCAGCTGAAATATCCGGAGCAGGTAGAGTGAAAGCTCCAATATTTGATGGATAAAATTCGTGGCATATCTTCAAGAGACAATTCGAGGCAGCTTCAGAGGTAAATGGATGGAATGATGAAGACAAAGGTATAGCTCTGGTGTTAGCACTTCGAGGTCTTGCGTGAGAACTCTTACAAACTGTACCGATTGAAAATCAACGTAATTACTCTTCATTAGTACAGGCGATAGAATTACGTGACGGAGATGAACACATGCAGCAAGTATATCGCCTACAGTTGCGCAACAGGATTCAAAAGCATGGCGAATCACTACAACCACTGCAGGCAGATGTGGAGAGATTAGCGCATCTTTCATACTCCAGTGTGAATGCGGATTTTCTCAACGAAGTGGCGACGGAGGCATTTGTGAACGCTATTGCAGATCAAAGTTTACAACAAGCGTTAAGGCTGGCAGGAAGGAAATCAACAGTAGAAGCACTAGTCTACGCATTAGTGTATGAATCCGCCAGACAAGCTTCGTGGAGTGCAGTACGAATGAGAGACATTTCGGTGGACGAATGTACTTGTAATAGAATGCAGTCATCCCAGAGCTCACCTTTGCGTGGTATCCTTCGATGCTGGAATTGTAATAGACCAGCACACCTACAAAGAGACTGCAGAAAACGTCGACGAGTGGAATCTCTAGATGAAGAGAGGAAAGTGGAATTGCAAAAATATCGAGCTGAGCAGCAGACTTGCAATGGATTACAGTTATCACTGAGCACCCCTTCACGTAGTATATTTCGATGTTGGGATTGTAATAAACTGGGATACATTCAAAGCGACTGCAGGAAACGCCGTCGAAAGGAATCAACAGAAAAGAAAGGGAGATAAGAATGTCCAAGTTGGCGAGCTAGAGAGCAAACTATTCTTAGGCAGACTAGAATTCAATCTTATGGCCTTGAGAGTCAACACAGGAAAGAGAGTCAACATGGAAATGCAGAAGCCTTGGTACAACGTCAATGGGAACCTGAATGTAAGCATTACGGCTGGGAGAAAGGAAATGAGAAAACCGCTACTATACAGTTGGGAACTGTGGAGCCATCAACAGTTGGGACATCGAGAGTTTGCGAACAGCGTAACGAGAAGATCCGGACATATCGCCTATTCTTGCTTGGAAAGCAGACATAGAAAAACCATAATGGAAGGATATTTCGAGGATGAGTGAAAAGCTGAAAAGCTACTGGGCCCAATGGAATTCTTTTCATGTTGAATGCGGTATATTAAAACGCAAGTGGGAAGCACCTAACGGTAAATCGTTCCGAATGCAAATAGTCGTGCCGGCATCAAAGGTCAGCGATGTTCTAGGTAAAATGCATCGTGGAGCATCTGGAGAACATTTGGGAGTGAATAAAACAATTTCTAAAATACGAGAAAAGTTTTATTGGCTACATATGCGGGAGGATGTAGAGAAGTGGTGTCGCAAATGCACTGTGTGTGCTTCTTACAAAGGGCCGCCACGAAGCAGTAGAAAGGAAATGTATAAGTGTAATGTCAGAGACCCATTGAAATGGAGATCTGATGTACAAGAGGCCGCAAAGGCGAAATTAGCAGTAAGTACCCATCGAATGAGGACCCGCTATGACTTACGTGCGAATTCAGCAGGATTCAATGAAGGTGATCTTGTTTGGCTATACAAGCCGAACCGACGTAAGAGATGCTCCCCAAAATCACAACAACAGTAGGAGGGGCCGTATTCAGTAGTAACTAGAATAAATGACGTAGTGTACAGGATTCAGCGTGGCACAAGAGGCAAGCATAAAATTGTTCATTTGAACCGCTTGTGTAAATACTACGAGCATCAAGACCGTGGACCACCTGTTGTTCGGGACGAACAAATTTAAGAAGGAGGCAGTGTTGCGTGCAATAGAAAGAGACAACTTGTGACATCTGCTGGCAATGGAGAGTAAATGACTTTAGGTTCCGAGAATCGATTATGGAATCGACAGGAAGGTTCAAGAATAAGAATGGAATAGAACACTTCAGAATAATCCGGAGAGTTTCTAGGGTATAAATATAACAGTTTTCACCGCCAGAAAAAGAGTCTTGTCTTAGATGTTGCAGCAAGCGATAGTAATAAAGAAGCGAAAGTGTGTAATTAGATTGCGATAATTGAAAGTACAGTGTTAGCGATAATTAGAGTTGAGTTGATTAATTGAGGAATTGTGAATTTTATATGATTAGAGTGAAATAAAGAACTTGTATATTAATTATTTAATATTGTGTTTTAAATAACGAACCAAAGGCCACGCTCGCAACAATATATACACAATGACCAGAGTGTATTCATCACTGACTTATCAAAATGGACTGAGCCGTAACCCCCGGAATATAATACAAACCATGAAGTCGCCGAAGGCACCGACACATTAAAAGGCCCTTACGTGCTGGGTCGTAACTCCCGGAATATAATACAAGCCATGAAGTCGCCGAAGGCACCTACATATAAAGCCAGGGATTACACGAGATACTACAGCTTGCATTAAAGCCTCCCTTCTAACGCGATTTTTAATTTGACAGCAGAAGGCAGTTCGGTTGATATCTTATCATCTTGCATGCGAGTTCATTTACAAAATGGCATTGAGGGGTAAAGTAGCAGGCTGATAAAAAACCAAGAAAAAATGAAGAGGAAGCTTTTGGTAAACGATGCAATGCAAATGATTCCAGCAAATCTCATTTTACCAGTATAAATTTATTAATTTCTCTAAAAGCATTTCTTTTCCGCCATCTTGAAAACTGTATAATGTCAAATTACTATCACCTCAGCTGCCATGATTTTTCATCATGCAAGTTCGCTGAAAGCTGAGCTGCCAGCACGGCAGTAGAGGTTACACGTGCAAGCAGTATAGCAGTGCAGATTGCATGCAAGCTGTACTTGCAAGTGTAGCCCCCGGGTAAAAGGCCTTAACGTGCCGGGTACAGCATGCAGTAAGAGCTCACTCTCACTGCTTTTTGTATACTCGTCATGGAAAAACTAAAATTTCAGCTTAAATAGCTCCTAAAGCCCAAAACTGTTGCTCCCACAGCAAAATGAAGTTAAAACAAATTACAGTCAAATATGTTTTCTTTCTAATAGTAATTTCAAAAAATAGCATGTAGAACAAATTTATGGAAATAATATCGTTTGAACAAAATACAAGCAACTGTTATATGAAAAACACCAACAGTAACCTGGGGGTTACACCTGCAAGTACAGCTTGCATGCAAGTCTCATTTCCAACGCGATTTTAAACTTGACAGCAGAAGGCAGTTTGGTTGATGTCTTATCAGCTTGCATGCAAGTTCATTTAAAAAATGGCATCGAGATGTAAAGTCTTGCGTATATTGGAAAATTATAGCAACAAAGGAAGTAGCAGAATGATTAAAACCCAAGAAAAAATTAAGGAGAAGGTGTTGGTAAATGATGTAATGCAAATTATCCCGGAAAATCTCATTTTCCCAGAATAAATTTATCAAATTCTCTCAAGCATTTCTTTTCCGCCATTTTGAAAACTGTATAAATGTCAAATTACTATCTCCCAGCTGCCATGGTTTTTCATCATGCAAGTTCGCTGAAAGCTGTACTGCCAGTATGGCAGTAGAGGTTACACGTGCAAGAAGTATGGAAGTGCAAGTTGCATGCAAGCTGTACTTGCAGGTGTAACACCCAGGTAATAAGACGAGACAAGAAGACTACTGCTGCTCTCTTTTTTCGACTTTGCTCATGGCTTGTATATTCCGGGGGTTACGGCCGGGTACAGCATGCTCAGTCTCACTGCCTTTTGTATACCCGTCATGGAGGAAAAATAAACTTTCGTCTTAAACAGGTCCTAAAGCCCAAAACTGTCGCTCCCACAGCAAAATGAAGTTAAAGCAAATTGCAGCCAAATATGTTTTCTTTCTAATAGTTTAAAAAAAAATAGCATGTAGAACAAATTTATGGAAATTATAGCGTTTGAACAAAATACAAGCAACTTTTATATGAAAAACTCCTGCAGTAAGACAAGGCACGACTTTTTGTTGAGCTTCCGCCACTTCCTGCTCGATTCCTTCAATTTTCAAATTTTGTTCGTCTAATGAGTTTTTCAGGAAAGTCTTCTGTTCCTCCAAACGAGTTTCTAGACAATTCTCCAGAGAGATCTTTTGTTCGTCCAAGCGGGTTTCCAGAGGTTTCTTTTGTTCCACAAAATCAATCTTTTGTGCATCAAAATCGGCTTACATAGATTTCTTCTGCTCATCTAACCGGGATTCCAGAGAACTCTTTTGTTCCTCAAAAGCATCCTTTTGTTCGTTCATAGATTTCTTCTGCTCATCTAACCGGGATTCCAGAGAATTCTTTTGTTCATCGAGAGAATTCTTTTCTTCATCGAGAGAATTCTTTTGTTCATCAAAACGGGATTCCATTTTGCTCATTAAAGTACTCAAAAGCTGCTCCATTTTCATCGCAGGCTCTTCTTCAGCTTCGGTTTCTTCTAAGCTCTCTTCGAAAACAAATGTTTCAGGATTCTTTCCATCCTCTATCAGAGCTTGTGTAAGTCGCTCGACTAGAACTTTCTTTGTACCTGTCGTTTGTAGTGACCGGTTCCCTAACTCCACTTTCAAATCCTGCATTCGAAGCTCGTCCACTTTGCACCCCATTACTTTAATAATTCACTCACAGTTGAATATTAATTATTTTCCAGAACTTTCAAAATTTAACACAATTTCCCAAATTAATCACACTTTGAATTTTTAAGTCAATTCCCACCACTTTATTTCGCGAATTTATTTCACTTCTGATACCAGTTGTTGTGGGCGTGGCCTTTGGTTCTTTATTTAAAACACAATATTAAATAATTAATATATAAGTTATTTATTTCACTCTAATCATACAAAATTCACAAACATTCATCTAATCAACTCAACTCTAATTATCGCTAACACTGTTCTTTCAATTATCGCAATCTAATTACATACACTATCGCTTCTTTATTACTTTCGCTTCTTAACACTGCAACGTCTAAGACAAGGCTCTTTTTCTGGCGATGACAACTGTTATATTTATACCCTAGAAACTCTCCGGATTATTCTGGAGTGTTCTATTCCAAAAGCTTCTTGACTATTCTATTTGTTCTATTCCTGTAGATTTCATAATCGATTCTCCGAACCTGAAGTCGTTTACTCTCCGAACCTGAAGTTGTTTATTGCCAGTAGATGTCACCAGTTGTCTCTTTCTATTGCACGTAACACTGCCCCCTTCTTAAACTTGTTCGTCCCGAACAACAGGTGGTCCACGGTCTTGATGCTCGTAGTATTGACACAAGCGGTCCAAATGAACAATTTTGTGCTTGCCTCTTGTGCCACGCTGAATCCTGTATACCACGTCATTAATTCTAGTTACTACTGAATATGGTCCTTCCCAGTGTTGTTGCAATTTTGGAGAACGTCCCTTACGTCGTTTCGGGTTGTACAGCCAAACAAGATCACCTTCGTTAAATCCTGCGGAATTAGCGCGTAAGTCATAGCGGGTCTTCATCCGATCAGTATTTGTTGCTAATTTCGTCCTCGTGGCCTCGTGTACATCGGCTAATTGTTGTTTGAGCTCCGATACGTAGTCTTCTGGTAACTTTTGTTCACCTCTGGGGGTACCGAATTTGAGGTCGCTAGGTTAACACATCTCTCTTCCGAATATGACTTTAGCTGGGGTTTGTCCGGTAGTACTATGAACGGCTGATCTATAAGCCATTAGGAATACAGGAATATGTCGATCCCAATCGCGTTGATGATAGTCAACTACTTTCTTTAGATGCTCGATCAATGTTCTGTTGAAGCGCTCTACCATGCCATCAGATTGTGGGTGTAGAGGAGTTGTTCTAGTTTTTCTTATTCCCAACATTTTACACATCTCCTGGAAAGTCCGCGATTCGAAGTTCCGTCCTTGGTCCGAATGAAGTTCGTGAGGCACACCAAACCTACTGACCCAATTCGTTATTATTTGTTCCGCAACTGTGGTTGCCTCTTGATTAGGGATTGCATAAGCTTCAGGCCATTTACTGAAATAGTCAATGGCAACTAATATATAACGGTTACCGCCATCCGTTTCTGGAAAAGGTCCAGCGATGTCTACAGCTATCCTTTCAAAGGGGGCTCCGACATTATACTTATGCATTTCTCCTCTGCTTCTGTGTTGCGGCCCTTTGCAAGCAGCACAGACAGTGCATCTGCGGCCCCACTCCTCCACATCTTCTCGCATATGTAACCAATAAAACTTTTCTCGTATTTTGGAAATGGTTTTGTTCACTCCCAAATGTCCTCCAGAGGTTCCACCGTGCATTTCTTCTAGAACATCTTTGACGTTTGATGCCGGCACGACTATCTGCATTCGGAAAGATTCGCCATTAGGTGCTTCCCACTTGCGTTTTAATATACCACATTCAACATGAAGAGAGTTCCATTGAGCCCAGTAACTTTTCAGCTTCTCACTCCGTTCCGAAATATCCTTCCAGTCTGGTCTTTCCATGTCTTCTTTCCAAGCAAGAATAGGTGAAATGTCCAGATCTTCTCGTTGTGCTGTTCGTAGGTCCTCGTTGTCCCAACCTGTAGATGGCTCCACGGTTACCAACTGTATAGTTGCTGTTGTTTCTTTTTTTTCTATTCGGGTGCAATGTTTGCACTCAAGTTTACATGGACGTCGTGAAAGGGCGTCTGCATTTCCATGGATACGACCTCTTCGATGTTGTATTTCAAAATCGTAAGCCTGGAGTCGCTCTATCCATCTCGCCACTTGTCCCTCAGGATTCTTAAACTGCAGAAGCCATTTGAGAGCCGCATGTTCGGTGCGAAGGATGAATTTCTGCCCGTAGAGATATTTATGAAAATGTTTTGTTGAGCTTACAATGGCAAGTAGCTCCTTTCTTGTAGCACAATAATTTTTCTCTGACTTTGAAAGTGCTTTGCTATAGTAAGCTACTGGAACTTCTTGACCATTCTCCTCCTGAGAAAGCACTGCACCAATACCTTCATTGCTGGCATCCGTATCTAATATAAATGTTTTTCCCAGCTTTGGATAGTGAAGTACTGGCGCTTCACAGAGCTGTTGCTTCAAATTTTCAAAACTTTCGTTGCATTTATCCGACCATATGAACGGCTTTCCCTTTTCGGTAAGTTGATGTAGGCTTCTTGCTATATCTGCAAAACCTTTCACGAATCGCCTGTAGTAGGTAGCTAAACCAAGAAAACTCCGTAATTGATGTTTGTCCTTTGGTGCTGGCCAATTTTTGACGGCTTCTATTTTCTCTGGATCGGTTCTTACTCCTTGTGATGAAACTATGTGCCCTAAATATTTAACTTCTTTTTTAAATAGAGCACATTTACTCGCACTGAGCTTTAATTTTGCATCTTTGAGTCTTTGAAGTACATCCCGTAAGTTGTTTTTATGTTCCATGAATGTCCTTCCGATTACTATTATGTCATCCAAATAGACAAGACAGGTTTTCCAGGTTAAACCTCGTAGAACACATTCCATTAGTCGTTCGAATGTGGCTGGAGCATTACATAACCCAAATGGCATTACTTTGAATTGCCATAAGCCACTGCCAACTGAGAAAGCAGTTTTCTCTCGGTCCTCGGGATGTATTTCCACTTGCCAGTAACCACCCTTCAAATCCAGCGTGGAAAACCATTGCGCTCCGGAAAGGGTATCCGATGTGTCATCAATCCTTGGTAATGGATAGCTATCTTTTCTCGTCACGTTATTTAGTTGGCGGTAGTCTACACAGAATCGGGTGCTGCCAACCTTCTTCCTAACCAGAACAACCGGCGATGTCCAAGGGCTGTTAGATTCCTCTATGATGCCTTGTTTCTTCATGGAGTTCATCATGTCTGCAACTTCTGATTGTTTGGCTAATGGCAATCTTCGTGGTGTCTGTCGAATAGGCCTGGAATCTCCTGTATTGATCCGATTCTGGACAAGATTTGTTTTACCATAGTCATCATCATTTATTGCAAGTAATTCCGAAAATTCGTCGATCAGCTCTTTGGCATCGTTGTGTTGTTGTTCACTTAAGGCACTGGACGAAAGAAGTTTCTGAACCTGTTGAGTAGTAGCTGGTATAGTTTTTGTCTCCTTGACATTACTACCATTATCCAAATTGGCGATTTGGTAAACGGGTTCACAATTTCCAATTATAGCACCTTCTTTTTTTTGGTTGTACCTCGTTTTCGGATGTGTTAAGCACTCTGACTGGAATTAATGTTGCACCTTCTGCCTTCACTAAAGTCTTGCCAACGATGATGTTCGATGTAGCTTTTGTGAGGTTAGGCTCCACCAGATAGAATCGGCAGGTCCCGATGTCATCAGTAAGCTTTGTCCATATTAGTGTCTCGGAGCATGGCGAAAGAGTAATATTTTCGCAAACCATCGTCCTTACTTTCGCAGGATGATCTGCTTCTTCTCCTAGTTTCATAGGAATTTCTATGTTGCCATATTTGAGAATCCGCTCTCAGACATCCAGATTTATTTTGTATGTGGTCATGAAGTCTATTCCAAGAATGCAGTCATCCATTATGTCTGAAACCAGGAAAGTGTGAGGAAATTGTAGTTCGCCTAGTTGAACATCTAAAGTTATTTCTCCAAACACCTGTGCTGGTGCTCCAGTTGCTGTTCTTAGTAGATATTTGGTGGTGTTGTGAAGCCATTTGTTCTTAACAAGATCTGCTCTAATAATTGATCTTGAAGCTCCAGTATCGATAGTAACTGCGCAGTCATTTTTACCTACACTTCCATATATAACAAGACTGCTATTATTTCTCTATAACTGACTTACTTGGATGATGACTACGGGGCTGTCGATTCCACCAACCAACTTCTGCCCCACGAAGTTGGTTTTTACTAGTTTTCCGACTGCTCAAGAGGAGAGACGATGCGACTAGTCGCTGTTTGATATCTAGTCTCTCCACGAATTGCTTGTTCCCTGGTTCGACATCTTTGGCATTCTTCTTCACCCTCTTCTTCTGGTGATTCCACTAATCGACGTTTTCTGCAGTCTCTTTGAAGGTGCCCTGGTCTATTACAATTCCAGCATCGAGAGACACCACGTGAAGGCGGGCTCTGTGATGATTGCACTCTATTACAAGTACATTCTTCCACTGAAATTTCTCTCACTCGTACTGCACTCCGTGAAGCTTGTCTGGTGGATTCGTATGTTAATGCATAGGCTAGTGCTTCTGCTGTTGATTTCTTTCCTGCTAGCCTTAATGATTGTTGTAAATTTTGATCTGTAATAGCGTTCACAAATGCCTCCGTCGTCACTTCATTGAGAAAATCCGCATTCACGCTGGAGTATGAAAGATGCGCTAATCTTTCTACATCTGCCTGCAGTTTTTGTAGTGATTCGTCATGTTTTTGAATCCTGTTGCGAAACTGTAGGCGATAAACTTGCTGCATGTGCTCATCTCCGTAACGTAATTCTATCGCCTGCACTAATGAAGAGTAATTACGTTGATTTTCAATCGGTACACTTTGTAAGAGTTCTGACGCAGGACCTCGAAGTGCTAACACCAGAGCTATAGCTTTGTCTTCATCATTCCATCCATTTACCACTGAAGCTGCCTCGAATTGTCTCTTGAAGATATGCCACGAATTTTGTCCATCAAATATGGTAGGTTTCATTCTACCTGCACCGGATATTTCAGTTGCTACGTTTAGAGGCTGACGATGCTTTATTCTTTCCAGATCTGATTTAAAACTGTCAAGCTGCTCGGTGACTTTTTGTTGAGCTTCCGCCACTTCCTGCTCGATTCCTTCAATTTTCAAATTTTGTTCGTCTAATGAGTTTTTCAGGAAAGTCTTCTGTTCCTCCAAACGAGTTTCTAGACAATTCTCCAGAGATATCTTTTGTTCGTCCAAACGGGTTTCCAGAGATTTCTTTTGTTCCTCAAAATCAATCTTTTGTTCATCAAAACGGGCTTCCATAGATTCCTTTTGTTCGTCCATAGATTTCTTCTGTTCCTCGAGAGAATTCTTTTGTTCATCAAAACGGGCTTCCATTTTACTCATTAAAGTACTCAAAAGCTGTTCCATTTTCATCGCAGGCGCTTCTTCAACTTCGATTTCTTCCAAGTTCTCTTCGAAAACAAATGTTTCAGGATTCTTTCCTTCTTCTATCAAAGATTGTCTAAGTCGCTCGACTAGAACTTTCTTTATGCCTGTCGTTTGTAATGACCGGTTCCCTAACTCCACTTTCAAATCCTGCGTTCGAAGCTCGTCCACTTTGCGCCCCATTATTTTAGTAATTCTCTTATAGATGAATATAAATTATTTTCCAGAACTTTCACAATTTAACACAATTTCTCAAAATTAATCACTCTTTTAATTTTTAGTCAATTGCCACCACTTTATTTCGCGAATTTATTTCACTTCTGACACCAGTTGTTGCGAGCTTGGCCTTTGGTTCGTTATTTAAAACACAATATTAAATAATTAATATATAAGTTCTTTATTACACTCTAATCATATAAAAGTTCAAAAACATTCATCTAATCAACTCAACTCTAATTATCGCTAATACTGTACTTTCAATTATCGCAATCTAATTACATACACTATCGCTTCTTTATTAATTTCGCTTCTTAACACTGCAACGTCTAAGACAAGACTCTTTTTCTGGCGATGACAACTGTTATATTTATACCCTAGAAACTCTCCGGATTATTCTGGAGTGTTCTATTCCAAAAGCTTCTTGACTATTCTATTTGTTCTATTCCTGTAGATTTCATAATCGATTCTCCGAACCTGAAGTCGTGTACTCTCCGAACCTGAAGTTGTTTATTGCCAGTAGATGTCACCAGTTGTCTCTTTCTATTGCACGTAACAGTAATTACGTTGATTTTCAATCGGTACAGTTTGTAAGATTTCTCACGCAGGACCTCGAAGTGCTAACAACAGAGCTATAGCTTTGTCTTCATCATTCCATCCATTTACCTCTGAAGCTGCCTCGAATTGTCTCTTGAAGATATGCCACGAATTTTGTCCATCAAATATGGGAGGTTTCATTCTGCCTGTACCGGATATTTCAGTTGCTACTTTTAGAGGCTGACGATGCTTTATTTTTCCAGATCTGATTTAAAACTGTCACTTCCTGCTCGATTCCTTCAATTTTCAAATTTTGTTCGTCTAATGAGTTTTCAGCAAAGTCTTCTATTCCTCCAAACGAGTTTCTAGACAATTCTCCAGAGAGATCTTTTGTTTGTCCAAACGGGTTTCCAGAGATTTCTTTTGTTCCTCAAAATCAATCTTTTGTTCATCAAAACAGGCTTCCATAGATTTCTTCTGCTCATCTAACCGGAATTCCAGAGAGTTCTTTTGTTCCTCAAAAGCATTCTTTTGTTCATCGAGAGAATTCTTTTGTTCATCAAAACGGGCTTCCATTTTACTCATTAAAGTACTCAAAAGCTGTTCCATTTTCATTGCAGGCTCTTCTTCAGCTTCGGTTTCTTCTAAGCTCTCTTCGAAAACAAATGTTTCAGGATTCTTTCCTTCCTCTATCAGAGCTTGTCTAAGTCGCTCGACTAGAACTTTCTTTGTACCTGTCGTTTGTAGTGACCGGTTCCCTAACTCCACTTTCAAATCCTGCATTCGAAGCTCGTCCATTTTGCGCCCCATTACTTTAATAATTTACTCACAGTTGAATATTAATTATTTTCCAGAACTTTCAAAATTTAACACAATTTCTCAAAATTAATCACACTTTGAATTTTTAAGTCAATTCCCGCCACTTTATTTCGCGAATTTATTTCACTTCTGGCACCAGTTGTTGCGGGCGTGGCCTTTGGTTCGTTCTTTAAAACACAATATTAAATAATTAATATATAAGTTCTTTATTTTACTCTAATCATATAAAATTCACAAACCTTCAATTAATCAACTCAACTCTAATTATCGCTAACACTGTTCTTTCAATTATCGCAATCCAATTACACACTTTCGCTTCTTTATTACTTTCACTTGTTAACACTGCAACGTCTAAGACAAGACTCTTTTTCTGGCGATGACAACTGTTATATTTATACCCTAGAAACTTTTCGGATTATTCTAGAGTGTTCTATTCCAAAAGCTTCTTGACTATTCTATTTGTTCTACTCCTGAACTTTCCTGTAGAGTTCATAATCGATTCTCCGAACCTGAAGTCGTTTGCTCTCCATTGCCAGTAGATGTCACCAGTTGTCTCTTTCTATTGCGCATAACAATATGGTTTCCCTAAGTGCATCACAATTACCTCAGGGTTACCGAAATTACCGAATAAAAGTGAAATTTTAACTAGTTTAAGTCGCTGCCTATGCCGTCTTTGTCGAAAATTGCTGTCAGGAAAAAGCATAAAAAAACCAAAGCTCGGGAACAAAAAAAGAAAACAGGCAAATTTTAGTAATTCGAAAAATGTGCGTTTTATTACAGCGTTTGCTACAAATTCACCGGTCGAGATCTTTAACAAGACTGATCTGAGAGACTAGAAAAATGAGGAATGATTTGCATTACTTCATTTACAAATACAATTTGGCAATACATAAAAGCAATCTCAACCACTCGTACAATATCAGATGCAACGTATATTTATTTTCTACAGTCTTTTCTTCAAATTGGTTCGCTGCCTATCGAGCACGGTATGGAAAATGAGTGGGCAAGTTCGCTAACGTTTGCGTTATAATTTCAAAGAATAATGAGGATAAATTCGTTAGAAAAACAGAGATATTGCCATTTAAATGGAACATCAGATTCAAATTACGCTTTCTTCCATCCTTCTTTTCTCCCTCTCTTTCTTCGTTAAAGATGAGGTGAATGTGATTAATTAATATTTCTTTTTTAATCATTGATGACGAAGTCTTTCCCGCTCACAAAGAGGATTGGATGAACTTGTTGTATACGTAAAATATACCCAAATGGGGCATAAATAAATAAATATATTCACACTCAAGCAAATCTTGTGACTGGCATGACCCAGTCGTATGATTTACTTGAGCGTGTGGAGCGGTCTTTACACTCCATAATCAATGGCATCCCAACTCTGGTCAATTTAATGTATTCATTACATTCCATCCATCCATTCCTCCCGTGTAGTCGGCCATCCTTTCTATCCATCCATTAATTTTAACAAGTAAAAACGCTAGAATTGGTCTAACAATATTGTCTAGAAACTCGTTTGGAGGATCAGAAAAATTTTCTAAAAAGTTCTTTAGAGGAACAAAATTGAAAATTGAAGGAATCGAGCAGGAAGTGGCGAAAGCTCAACAAAAAATGCACCGAGCAGCTTGACAGTTTTAAAGCAGATCTGGAAAGAATAAATCATCGTCAGCCTCTAGACGTAGCAGCTGAAATATCCGGAGCAGGTAGAGTGAAAGCTCCAATATTTGATGGACAAAATTCGTGGCATATCTTCAAGAGACAATTCGAGGCAGCTTCAGAGGTAAATGGATGGAATGATGAAGACAAAGCTATAGCTCTGTTGTTAGCACTTCGAGGTCTTGCGTGAGAACTCTTACAAACTGTACTGATTGAAAATCAACGTAATTACTCTTCGTTAGTACAGGCGATAGAATTACGTTACGGAGATGAACACATGCAGCAAGTATATCGCCTACAGTTGCGCAACAGGATTCAAAAGCATGGCGAATCACTACAACCACTGCAGGCAGATGTGGAGAGATTAGCGCATCTTTCATACTCCAGTGTGAATGCGGATTTTCTCAACGAAGTGGCGACGGAGGCATTTGTGAACGCTATTGCAGATCAAAGTTTACAACAAGCGTTAAGGCTGGCAGGAAGGAAATCAACAGTAGAAGCACTAGTCTACGCATTAGTGTATGAATCCGCCAGACAAGCTTCGCGGAGTGCAGTACGAATGAGAGACATTTCGGTGGACGAATGTACTTGTAATAGAATGCAGTCATCCCAGAGCTCACCTTTGCGTGGTATCCTTCGATGCTGGAATTGTAATAGACCAGCATACCTACAAAGAGACTGCAGAAAACGCCGACGAGTGGAATCTCTAGATGAAGAGAGGAAAGTGGAATTGCAAAAATATCGAGCTGAGCAGCAGACTTGCAATGGATTACAGTTATCACTGAGCACCCCTTCACGTAGTATATTTCGATGTTGGGATTGTAATAAACTGGGATACATTCAAAGCGACTGCAGGAAACGCCGTCGAAAGGAATCAACAGAAAAGAAAGGGAGATAAGAATGTCCAAGTTGGCGAGCTAGAGAGCAAACTATTCTTAGGCAGACTAGAATTCAATCTTATGGCTTTGAGAGTCAACACAGGAAAGGACGTATTCATGGAAATGCAGAAGCCTTGGTACAACGTCAATGGGAACCTGAATGTAAGCATTACGGCTGGGAGAAAGGAAATGAGAAAACCTATACTATACAGTTGGGAACTGTGGAGCCATCAACAGTTGGGACATCGAGAGTTTGCGAACAGCGTAACGAGAAGATCCGGACATATCGCCTATTCTTGCTTGGAAAGCAGACATAGAAAAACCATAATGGAAGGATATTTCGAGGATGAGTGAAAAGCTGAAAAGCTACTGGGCCCAATGGAATTCTTTTCATGTTGAATGCGGTATATTAAAACGCAAGTGGGAAGCACCTAACGGTAAATCGTTCCGAATGCAAATAGTCGTGCCAGCATCAAAGGTCAGCGATGTTCTAGGTAAAATGCATCGTGGAGCATCTGGAGAACATTTGGGAGTGAATAAAACAATTTCTAAAATACGAGAAAAGTTTTATTGGCTACATATGCGGGAGGATGTAGAGAAGTGGTGTCGCAAATGCACTGTGTGTGCTTCTTACAAAGGGCCGCCACGAAGCAGCAGAAAGGAAATGTATAAGTGTAATGTCAGAGCCCCATTGAAATGGAGAGCTGATGTACAAGAGGCCGCAGGGGCGGAATTAGCAGTAAGTACCCATCGGATGAGGACCCGCTATGACTTACGTGCGAATTCAGCAGGATTCAATGAAGGTGATCTTGTGTGGCTATACAACCCGAACCGACGTAAGTGATGCTCCCCAAAATCACAACAACAGTGGGAGGGGCCGTATTCAGTAGTAACTAGAATAAATGACGTAGTATACAGGATTCAGCGTGGCACAAGAGGCAAGCATAAAATTGTTCATTTGAACCGCTTGTGTAAATACTACGAGCATCAAGACCGTGGACCACCTGTTGTTCGGGACGAACAAATTTAAGAAGGAGGCAGTGTTGCGTGCAATAGAAAGAGACAACTTGTGACATCTGCTGGCAATGGAGAGTAAATGACTTTAGGTTCCGAGAATCGATTATGGAATCGACAGGAAGGTTCAAGAATAAGAATGGAATAGAACACTTCAGAATAATCCGGAGTGTTTCTAGGGTATAAATATAACAGTTTTCACCGCCAGAAAAAGAGTCTTGTCTTAGATGTTGCAGCAAGCGATAGTAATAAAGAAGCGAAAGTGTGTAATTAGATTGCGATAATTGAAAGTATAGTGTTAGTGATAATTAGAGTTGAGTTGATTAATTGAGGAATTGTGAATTTTATATGATTAGAGTGAAATAAAGAACTTGTGGCCTTTGGTTCGTTATTTAAAACACAATATTAAATAATTAATATATAAGTTCTTTATTACACTTAAATCATATAAAGTTCACAAACATTTATTTAATCAACTCAACTCTAATTATCGCTAACACTGTACTTTCAATTATCGCAATCTAATTACACACTATCGCTTCTTTATTGCTTTCGCTTCTTAACACTGCAACGTCTAAGACAAGACTCTTTTCTGGCGATGACAACTGCTATATTTATACCCTAGAAACACTCCTGATTATTCTGGAGTGTTCTATTCCAAAAGCTTCTTGACTATTCTATTTGTTCTATTCCTGAACTTTCATAATCGATTCTCCGAACCTGAAGTCATTTACTCTCCGAACCTGAAGTTGTTTATTGCCAGTAGATGTCACCAGTTGTCTCTTTCTATTGCACGTAACACTGCCCCCTTCTTAAACTTGTTCGTCCCGAACAACAGGTGGTCCACGGTCTTGATGCTCGTAGTATTGACAGAAGCGGTCCAAATGAACAATTTTGTGCTTGCCTCTTGTGCCACGCTGAATCCTGTATACCACATCATTAATTCTAGTTACTACTGAATATGGTCCTTCCCAGTGTTGTTGCAATTTTGGAGAACGTCCCTTACGTCGTTTCGGGTTGTACAGCCAAACAAGATCACCTTCGGTAAATCCTGCTGAATTCGCACGTAAGTCATAACGTGTCCTCATCCGATGGGTACTTACTGCTAATTTCGCCCACGTGGCCCTTTGTACATCAGCTCTCAGTTTCAATGGGGCTCTGACATTACACTTGTACATTTCCTTTCTGCTGCTACGTGGCGGCCCTTTGTAAGAAGCACACACAGTGCATCTGCGACACCACTTCTCTACATCCTTCCGCATATGTAGCCATTAAAACTTTTCTCGTATTATAGAAATTGTTTTATTCACTCCCAAATGTTCTCCAGATGCTCCACGATGCACTTTACCTAGAACCTCGTTGACCTTTGATGCCGGCACGACTATTTGCATTCGGAACGATTTACCGTTAGGTGCTTCCCACTTGCGTTTTAATATGCCGCATTCAACATGAAGAGAATTCCGTTGAGCCCAGTAGCTTTTCAGCTCTTCACTCATCCTCGAAATATCCTTCCATTCTGGTTTTTCTATGTCTACTTTCCAAGCAAGAATAAGTGAAATGTCCGGATCTTCTCGTTGTGCTGTTCGCAGGTCCTCGTTGTCCCAACTGTTGATGGTTCCACGGACACCAACTGTATAGTAGCTGTTTTCTCATTTCCTTTCTCCCAGCCATAATGCTTACATTCAGGGTTCCACTGACGTTGTACCAAGGCTTCTGCATTTCCATAGATACGTCCTTTTCTGTGTTGGATCTCAAAGTCATAAGGTTGGATTCTAGTCTCCCTAAGAATAGTTTGCTCTCTAGCTCGCCAAATTGTACGTTCTTCTGTCCCTTTCTTTTCTGTTGGTTCCTTTCGACGGCGTTTCCTGCAGTCGCTTTGAAGGTGTCCCAATTTATTACAATCCCAACATCGAAGAACACTACGTGAAGGGGTACTCAGTGATAACTGCAATCTATTGCAAGTCTGCTGCTCAGCTCGATATCTTTGCAATTCCACTTTCCTCTCTTCATCTAGAGATTCCACTCGTCGGCGTTTTCTGCAGTCTCTTTGTAGGTGTCCTGGTCTATTACAATTCCAGCATCGAAGGATACCACGCAAAGGTGAGCTCTGGGATGACTGCATTCTATTACAAGTACATTCGTCCACCGAAATGTCTCTCATTCGTACTGCACTCCGCGAAGCTTGTCTGGCGGATTCATACACTAATGCATAGGCTAGTGCTTCTGCTGTTGATTTCCTTCCTGCCAGCTTTAATGATTGTTGTAAATTTTGATCTGTAATAGCGTTCACAAATGCCTCCGTCGCCACTTCATTGAGAAAATCCGCATTGACGCTGGAGTATGACAGATGCGCTAATCTTTCTACATCTGCCTGCAGTTGTTGTAGTGATTCGCCATGTTTTTGAATCCTGTTGCGCAACTGTAGGCGATATACTTGCTGCATGTGCTCATCTCCGTAACGTAATTCTATCGCCTGTACTAATGAAGAGTAATTACGTTGATTTTCAATCGGTACAGTTTGTAAGAGTTCTGACGCAGGACCTCGAAGTGCTAACACCAGAGCTATAGCTTTGTCTTCATCATTCCATCCATTTACCTCTGAAGCTGCCTCGAATTGAAGATATGCCACGAATTTTGTCCATCAAATATGGGAGGTTTCATTCTACCTGCACCGGATATTTCAGTTGCTCCGCTTAGAGGCTGACGATGCTTTATTCTTTCCAGATCTCATTTAAAACTGTCAAGCTGCTCGGTGACTTTTTGTTGAGCTTCCGCCACTTCCTGCTCGATTCCTTCAATTTTCAAATTTTGTTCGTCTAATGAGTTTTTCAGGAAAGTCTTCTGTTCCTCCAAACGAGTTTCTAGACAATTCTCCAAAGAGATCTTTTGTTCATCCAAACGGGTTTCCAGAGATTTCTTTTGTTCCTCAAAATCAATCTTTTGTTCATCAAAACGGGCTTCCATAGATTTCTTCTGTTCATCTAAACGTGATTCCAGAGAATTCTTTTGTTCGTCGAGAGAATTCTTTTGTTCGTCCATAGATTTCTTGTGTTCATCTAAACGTGATTCCAGCGAATTCTTTTGTTCCTCGAGAGAATTCTTTTGTTCGTCCATAGATTTCTTCTGTTCATCTAAACGTGATTCCAGAGAATTCTTTTGTTCCTCGAGAGAATTCTTTTGTTCATCAAAACGGGCTTCCATTTTGCTCATTAAAATACTCAAAAGCTGTTCCATTTTCATCTCAGGCTCTTCTTCAAATTCGGTTCCTTCCAAGTTCTCTTCGAAAACAAATGTCTCAGGATTCTTTCCTTCCGCTATCAAAGCTTGTCTAAGTCGCTCGACTAGAACTTTCTTTGCACCTGTCGTTTGTAATGAGCGGTTCCCTAGCTCCACTTTCAAATCCTGTATTCGAAGCTCCTCCACTTTGCGCCCCATTACTGTAGTAATTCACTCACAGTTGAGTATAAATTATTTTCCAGAACTTTTAAAATTTAACACAATTCCACAAAATTAATCACACTTTTAATTTTTCAGTCAATTGCCACCACTTTATTTCTCAAATATATTTCACTTCTGACGCCAGTTGTTGCGATCGTGGCCTTTGGTTCGTTATTTAAAACACAATATTATATAATTAATATATAAGTTTTTTATTACACTTAAATCATATAAAGTTCACAAACATTTATTTAATCAACTCAACTCTAATTATCGCTAACACTGTACTTTCAATTATCGCAATCTAATTACACACTATCGCTTCTTTATTGCTTTTGCTTCTTAACACTGCAACGTCTAAGACAAGACTCTTTTCTGGCGATGACAACTGCTATATTTATACCCTAGAAACACTCCTGATTATTCTGGAGTGTTCTATTCCAAAAGCTTCTTGACTATTCTATTTGTTCTATTCCTGAACTTTCATAATCGATTCTCCGAACCTGGAGTCATTTACTCTCCGAACCTGAAGTTGTTTATTGCCAGTAGATGTCACCAGTTGTCTCTTTCTATTGCACGTAACAATATACACAATGACCAGAGTGTATTCATCACTGACTTATAAAAATGGACTGAGCCGTAACCCCCGGAATATAATACAAACCATGAAGTCGCCGAAGGCACCGACACATTAAAAGGCCTTAACGTGCTGGGTCGTAACTCCCGGAATATAATACAAGCCATGAAGTCGCCGAAGGCACCTACACATTAAGCCAGGGATTACACGAGATACTACAGCTTGCATTCAAGCCTCCCTTCTAACGCGATTTTTAATTTGACAGCAGAAGGCAGTTCGGTTGATATCTTATCATCTTACATGCGAGTTCATTTACAATATGGCATTGAGGGGTAAAGTAGCAGGCTGATAAAAAACCAAGAAAAAATGAAGAGGAAGCTTTTGGTAAACGATGCAATGCAAATGATTCCAGCAAATCTCATTTTACCAGTATAAATTTATTAATTTCTCTAAAAGCATTTCTTTTCCGCCATCTTGAAAACTGTATAATGTCAAATTACTATCACCTTAGCTGCCATGATTTTTCATCATGCAAGTTCGCTGAAAGCTGAACTGCCAGCACGGCAGTAGAGGTTACACGTGCAAGCAGTATAGCAGTGCAGATTGCATGCAAGCTGTACTTGCAAGTGTAGCCCCCGGGTAAAAGGCCTTAACGTGCCGGGTACAGCATGCAGTAAGAGCTCACTCTCACTGCTTTTTGTATACTCGTCATGGAAAAACTAAAATTTCAGCTTAAATAGGTCCTAAAGCCCAAAACTGTTGCTCCCACAGCAAAATGAAGTTAAAACAAATTACAGCCAAATATGTTTTCTCTCTAATAGTAATTTCAAAAAATAGCATGTAGAACAAATTTATGGAAATGATATCGTTTGAACAAAATACAAGCAACTGTTATATGAAAAACTCCAACAGTAACCTGGGGGTTACACCTGCAAGTACAGCTTGCATGCAAGTCTCATTTCCAACGCGATTTTAAACTTGACAGCAGAAGGCAGTTTGGTTGATGTCTTATCAGCTTGCATGCAAGTTTATTTAAAAAATGGCATCGAGACGTAAAGTCTTGCGTATATTGGAAAATTATAGCAATAAAGGAAGTAGCAGAATGATAAAAACCCAAGAAAAAATTAAGGGGAAGGTGTTGGTAAATGATGTAATGCAAATTATCCCGGAAAATCTCATTTTCCCAGAATAAATTTATCAAATTCTCTCAAGCATTTCTTTTCCGCCATTTTGAAAACTGTATAAATGTCAAATTACTATCTCCCAGCTGCCATGGTTTTTCATCATGCAAGTTCGCTGAAAGCTGTACTGCCAGTATGGCAGTAGAGGTTACACGTGCAAGAAGTATGGAAGTGCAAGTTGCATGCAAGTTGCATGCAAGCTGTACTTGCAGGTGTAACACCCAGGTAATAAGACGAGACAAGAAGACTACTGCTGCTCTCTTTTTTCGACTTTGTTCATGGCTTGTATATTCCGGGGTTTACGGCCGGGTACAGCATGCTCACTCTCACTGCCTTTTGTATACTCGTCATGGAGGAAAAAATAAACTTTCGTCGTAAACAGGTCCTAAAGCCCAAAACTGTCGCTCCCACAGCAAAATGAAGTTAAAACAAATTGCAGCCAAATATGTTTTCTTTCTAATAGTTTCAAAAAAAATAGCATGTAGAACAAATTTATGGAAATTATAGCGTTTGAACAAAATACAAGCAACTTTTATATGAAAAACTCCTGCAGTAAGACAAGGCACGAAGTCTGTGGATGTCGACTGCTGATCGGCCCGCTGCTATCTTTTTTCGACTATGTTCATGGCTTGTATATTCCGGGGGTTACGACTGAGCATATGGTCATTTTCTTATAGAAAAGAATTGCACAAGTTTTATGCCTCATTTTCATCGTTAAGTTAATTCATTTGACTAATTTTCCTGTTGTTCCTGTTGTTCCTGTTGTTGTCTTTCTAAATACTAATTTGGATTTCTATGAAAAAACAATGTGGGTTATAAAATAAATATTTTTAAATATTTACTTTTAGCAAGATTATTGTAAAATTCCTTTATCCTAGTCACTTTAAGAAGATGAATAAATATATATTTTCACCGCACGTGTCGCTATGTGTTCATTTTAAATGAAAAGTTTGGCTGTGTGAAATATTAGGCTTTGTAAGTGCGGTATTCTTGTGGTTTCAGTGAACAAAATTTGAGATGTGCGAGCGAGAAAAGATTATAGGAACGGTTGCAAGAATTGGAAAAAGATGGGGATATTTTTCAATTAGTCAAATGAATTAATTAACGATGAAAATGAGGCATTATAGTTTTCTCTTTCGCGCTATGGCAGAGTTGGAGATACCAACATAAAATAACGCTTACTGAACGTTTTCTTCCCTCTAAGCATTTGAGAGTATATACCTAAAGTGAAACGAAGACGATATCGTGTCGGTGAACGCAGCTTTTGTTTATTACGCTTTAAAAACTTTTTTTATATCTTTCCCATTTTGTTAATAAACTTCAACAAATAATTTTACGACCTACATATCTTGATATATCTTAGAATATAGACACAACTCTCTATATTCTAAGTGATATATCAACGAACATAAGAATGTCAGTGTCATTGGGTTAATTCGGCGACATTTAACAAGCCATTGTCGTCGTAATTGGCCGTAACCCCCGCAAGATATAAGCCATGAACAAAGTCGAAAAAAGAGAGCAGTGGGCCGGTCAGCAGGCGGCATCCAAAGTCTTCTTGCCTTGTCTTACTGAAGGAGTTTTTCATATAAAAGTTGCTTGTATTTTGTTCAAACGCTATAATTTCAGTAAATTTGTTCTACATACTATATTTTTTTAAAACTATTAGAAAGAAAACATATTTGGCTGCAATTTGTTTTAAATTCGTTTTGCTGTGGGAGCGACAGTTTTGCTCTTTAGGACCTGTTTAAGATGAAATGTTAGTTTTTCCTCCATGACGAGTATACAAAAAAGCAGTCAGAGTGAGCACTTATTGCATGCTGTACCCGGCCCGTTAAGGCATTTTAATGTGTCGGTGCCTTCGGCGACTTCATTCATGGCTTGTATGCCTAACCACAATGTGCATATGCTAGCATATGCAAAGACACGAGCAATTGCTTTTCATAATAACAACCCACAATAGGAATAAGAAGCCGTTCGTCAAGTTTTAATTCCTTTCGTCAACTTCTGTCTGTACGCTCGCGATCGTACTTTCCATAAGCAAATTTGACAGTTTGTGTAAATACTATACAAATGTTATGGCTGATTTACATTACTCGAACATGCGATTTTACCACTGAGATATATAATATGGACTGACTACGTTAATGGAAATGCACTGCAAAAAGTGGGCTCCCTTTTATATTGTTGACTCTTTCGGTCTAAGCACCAACTACCAACTGAGGAGAACTGTAAACAATAAATAAATAAGTGGGTCTGTCGGAAAGAATGTTTTTAAATTAATTATTTAGAGTTATTACTGATAAAATTGTTTTACAAAAGGCAATATATTCATAAGATATGAAGCAGAAGTTCGAAACTTTTTATTATAATCACTTTTCGAGCTGCGCGCATATTTTTTCAACTTCCCGCCAATGATTTTTTCAATGTTGGCACCGGCGTAAGAACTTTTATTGACACAAGCAATTGAGCCCACATGAATAGAAAGTTAAGCAGTCCATATTATATATGTCAGTGGATTTTACTGACAAAGTGAGTGAGAGGGTCTTATTACTTTGCCCTATTAGAAAAAAAGGAAGAGGTGATCGACTGTCAAAACATTATTTCCCACTCTTTTATAGCGAAGTATCACTTTTGACATTTCATCAATTTGTCAATTGCGTTTATGTTGAACTTCCTCTTAACAATTCAATAAGTATGTTTTGTA
The DNA here is from genome assembly GCA_963930735.1 of Dioctria linearis. Lineage (NCBI taxonomy): Eukaryota > Metazoa > Arthropoda > Insecta > Diptera > Asilidae > Dioctria > Dioctria linearis. Next base: position 115,798,546 of record OZ005740.1, on the reverse strand, counting down.
ATGTAGCTGCAATCGATAATTACAGCTATATTATGGCATTTAGGTGGACAGTGTAGCGGTATGAAAAAAAGATACGTGTGCTTATGTTTAATGCTGTATTTATTGAATAATTCTAATGCGAAACACTCCAATTTATAATGTCACTAATTTAATTCTGTTCATTAATTGCTCGATTGCATATGTAGTTATAATGCCGTATTTTGTCATATATTCAACTAAATGCAATTTGTAGCCTTTTCTAGTTTTTACGCGTTATACACTTATTTTTTTATTCCTTTGCGCTTATTTTAACTTAACTACTTAACTAATTTGTTTCGTTGCATGTATCATGCCGAAAGCTGGCATATATTTAAGTTTTATGCTAGAAACTTATTTAAATTATACACTAATTAGTATCACACAATACTTATCTGAAGTCCAAATCCAACAAAAAAACTTATGTCCCTTGCCAGCACCAATTACACACCAATTTCCAGCATGTATAATATTGTACCTTCAATATGGCACTTTTATTTTATGCTTAATTGCTGAAAAATGAAAAAATATTTATTATTTGATCTGATGCTATAAATTACATGTAAGATCAATTTGATGAACTGAGAAAAAAACTTGGTTGAAATTACACTGGTGATCGCTGTCGAAAAACTGAGAGAGATCTTAGAATTGCCCCCTTTTTATAGGCTCTAAGCGGCCATTTTGACATACGGTCCACAAGAAAAATGCAAATTAAGCATATTTTTCGACTTTGCTTGACTTGTATACTTATGTCAAAATGTGCCAATTTCCTTCAACTAATTTATTTAAAATTATCCATGAATTTTCGTAATTTATTTTATTAAATATTTTAATTTTTCTGAAATTTATCAAGATGGCGGCTCCCTGCCATATTATGACCATTTCCACTGTGAAACGCAAATATTTCTCATTTTTCTTGCATCTCGTTTTCGCATCTTTCTCTTTCCCACTTATTATGGGAATTAATTTTACCTTTTTTCGCGAAAATTTGTTTACCTGGTACTTTCGCTATTTTTAAGTATTACCAACAGGTAGCGCGCCGCCAACTTCATAAAATCAGCTTTTCACCGTGTCAAGTTGACAGTCACGAACGCGATAATTTCATGTGAAAGTGCCGTGTTGTTTTGTGTGTTTTTTAAGGCAATTCATGGATTAATTATCCAGGTAAGTGTTTTTTATCACTATTTAAGTGTTTATTATTAATTGTGTATAAGTTCCAGCATGAATAATTTGCAGGAACTATGTAAATTCTGATAATTATTCATGTTGGAAAGGTGAATTTTGAAATGTCAACAATGGCATAAATTGTTGCATTTCATTAATTATAATGTATGTGCGTGTTGCAATTCTTTATGTTTTGCATATTTAAACATATGTGAATGTTTTGCAAATGTTTATTATGCAGAGCATATGAATTTTGCAGAGAAGTTGGACTAATTGAATTTGCATGTTTTTGTTGTTGTACTGCATGTAATTTGCTTATTTCCATAGTTTTTATATGCTACTTTGTTATATTAGTTGCTTTAAACTAATATCTGTTTATCTTTTTCATTTCAGATGCGTTCCTGTGGTGGTGGATATACCTGCAGCTGAAACTGGAGGAATCAGGAGTACCTAAGGGAAGTAAGAAATACTTAATAGATTTCGTCTAATATTTTTTATTATTTATTTCAGGTGTGTTCAACACACTCCCCCCCCCCCCCCCCCGTTGAACAGTTCGTTCAACCAACGATTGCTTTAGTTGACGTATACCCCTTTTGTGATAATAATGAAAGATCATTGTCCCATTCTTTAAAGGCACTTTCACATCAAAAACAAGAACAGAAAAATGCAAACCGATAAACTCAATTTATTCCACTTTAAAACAAGATTTTTGTTCCAATGATTAATAAAATCCAAAGAAATAGGATAAACTAAAAATTTTACTGAGAAAATAGTTATATTTATTTCAGATTTTGAAGAAAAACACAACTTTTATGTTTTATCGGCCGAAAAACTTTTTCGGCGGAAAAATTCGTCCGATAAATCATAAAAGTTGTGTTTTCTTAAAAATTCTAAGATAAATATACTATTTTATTAGTAAAATTATTAGTTTAACCTATTTCCCATGATTTTATTAATCATTGGAGTAAAAATCTTGTTTTAAAGTGGAATAAATTGAGTTTTTCAGTTTACATTTTTTCGATTTTTGTGTTTGATGTGAAAGTGCCTTAACACTCGTAGTCGAACCTGATATTTATCTGGGAGATTAATGGTTTTCTCCCTGTTTCGTCGCCGTTGTATTGCCTTGACGTCGATGCGCTGTAGCACATATCGTGGCAAGTATATGTCCATGCCTTCTCGAGTGACGAAGCGTTGAAAGCTGTTTATGTTTTCGGTACGAATGAACATTGGTTCTGCTGCAATTGCAGCTCTTGTTGCTGGAGGATTCCGGCTCCTGCCTGCCGTAGGTTGGTAGGTCGATTCCTGACAGGTTGCCGCTGTCTTCCTGCTTCCGCTTGCAGTGGGCTGGTAGGTTGCTTCCTGACGAGATGCTGCTGGATTTCTGCTTCCTGATGGCATCAATTCGTGGGCCAACTCTTGCCAATGCCTCGCAGCCAGTGTCGCGTAGCATCCTGAGTTCAGGACTTCCTGGAGGGCTAAATTGGATGTCCTCTAAAATATAGAGCGTATCCTCTTGCTCATATGTGGATGACATCTGAAATAGTAGCTTGTTAGTATGGTGTAACAAAAATGATGAAGACCCTCAGCCAACAATGTGACACTTCTGAACAGACACATGACGACACTAATAACAGGCAGTTAGTCTTATGCTAGTGGTAGAAGACTAATTTTAGCGATTGGTCGTAAGAAACTACAATTTCGCGTTTTTTTGCTCTATTATACCCATTGCCCAGCTAGTGGGTGGCATGTTTTCGCTATTAACAAGGACAACATCTCCAACATGCATGTTCGGTTGCCTTGTGTACCATTTGGGTCTGTTCTGCAGTTGGTTAAGGTAGTCCTTTGACCACTTATCCCAAAATTGTTTATTCAATTGTTGAATGTACTGCCATCTTTTGGACAATACTACAGGTTCATTTGTATAATCAGGTTCTGGAATCGCATTTAGTGCTTGGCCAATCAAGAAATGTCCAGGTGTAAGGATAAATAAATCCGCTGAATCATTTCTAACATAGCATAGTGGCCTGGAGTTTAAACACGCTTCGACCTGAGCTAATAGGGTTGCATACTCTTCAAACGTACATTTGGAGTATTGTAGTGTTCTTCGAAGATGATATTTTACTGACTTTACTCCCGCTTCCCAGATTCCTCCGAAATGTGGAGAGGCTGGAGGGTTAAAGTGCCAGTTGATTTGCTTGGAGGACAAATATTTTGCTGCTTCTGGTGTTGAGGCATGAATGGCTTGTCGTAAATCCTTTTCCAGAAGAAATTTTCCACCAATGAAGTTGGTGCCACAATCTGAATATATGTCAGTGCACAATCCTCTTCTAGCTACAAATCTCTTTAATGCTGCGAGGAATGCTTAAGATGTGAGATCTGACACCAATTCTAAATGTACAGCCTTTGTGGCCATACAAACAAAAATACAGAAATATACCTTTTGTAACTTGGCGTTGCGTAACTTTGAGCTTCTTATCGTTAAAGGTCCGGCATAATCAATTCCCACTTTAGTAAATGGTTTCGTTTCATTTACTCGTGGGGTTGGTAAATTTCCCATCAACTGGCTTCTAGTCGTAGTGCGATATTTGAAACATGTAATGCACTTATGTAATCGACTGGTAATGCAACGTCTAGCATCTAATATCCAGTATCGATTTCGACTAGTGCTGAGAACCAATGAGGGACCGCCATGTAGAGTTTCTACATGTAGTTTGTCGATTAAAATTAATGTGACATGATGATCACGTGGTAAGATGACTGGGTGTTTCCTATTGTAGGGAATTGAAGCATTATCGAGTTTACCACCCACTCGTAACAAGCCATTGTCGTCCATAAAAGGACTAAGTTTAATCAGCTTGCTATTCTGTGACAACGGATTCTTGTTCAATATAATTTTATACTCATCTGCGAACGCAGTTTGTTGTACCAGTTTAAATATTGTTAGTTCTGCCTAGCTCCATTCGAGCGAATCGATGTACTGTGAGCGTTTATTCTGAGGATGCCAACAATTGTGTATGAATCGTTGCATCATAGCTACTATGCGAACAAGGCGAGTATATGATGAATATCGTAGAAGGAACTGGTTATCTACTTTTGCTAAAAGATTTATCGCAATAGGTTCTTTAGCTTCTAGATTGGTTTGTTCTGAAATATCCTTAAATTTTGGCCATGCATCTTATTCCGCCGATAGCCATGATGGGCCGTGCCACCATAGCTGATTATTTATTAAATCCGCAGCAGGCACTCCTCTTGAGGCCACATCCGCAGGATTATGATTCGTTGACACATGACGCCATTGCTCAAAGCGTACGATGTCCTGAATCTCTACTACACGATTTGCAACGTACGTTTTCCATCGTGAGGGATGTTCCTTTATCCATTGCAGGACAATCGTAGAATCTGTCCAAGCAAAAACTGGAACCTGTTGTAAGCGCATGTCCTTCATTGTAGCTTGAAGCAGTCTTGCTAATAATAGAGCTCCATTTAGCTCCAAACGTGGTATGGTCGTTGGCTTTATGGGAGCTACCCTGGTTTTGGCAGTAAGCAAAGTAGTCGTAAACATGCCATTCTTATCTCCTACACGTAGATAGACTGCTGCAGCGAATGCCTTTGTTGATGCATCACAGAAGCCATGTATTTGGATATGTGCATTTGAGGAATAGTTAATCCATCTAGGAATTTGTAAGTTGTCGATAGACTTCAAATTATTTTTGAAACTATCCCATTGATGTTCAATGGCTTCGGAAACCTTATTGTCCCATGCGCATCCCGTGACCCGCAATGATTGCATAAGCACCTTTGCTGTAATTACAACTGGTGCTAACAAACCCAAAGGATCGTACAGTGATGCAATATCTGGCAAAATGGTTCGTTTGGTTACCTTGGCATGCGTTTTCCAAGGTTTGGTCAAGAACAAAAATTTATCTGATTTAGGATGCCAACGAATTCCTAACGTTTTTACAGATTCCGTGTCCGAAATCATTAACGTATCCTTGAACTCGCGCTGTTCTGGGGGAAGATGTTTCAACAAGTACGAACTGTTACTTGTCCATTTCCTCAGATTGAATCCTCCTGCTTTCAACATGCTAATTAGGTCATCTAATAAATCCTTCGCCTCTTCTATGCTCTCAGCTCCAGTGAGTAGGTCGTCCACATAGAAATCTGTGGCTGTGACCTTTGAAGCTAGGGGCCATTTTTGTTGTTCATCACATGCTAGTTGTTGAAGCGTCTGAATGGCTAAGTATGGCGCTGAAGACGTTCCAAAGGTCACCGTATTCAGCTGAAAATCTTGGATCTCCTTAGTTTTAGGATGTCTCCAAATGATTCGCTGAAAGGTACGATGATCCGGATGCATGGTTATCATACGGTACATCTTTTCAATGTCCGCGTTCATAGCAATCTTGTATTTACGCCAGTTGAGCAACGCGGCGAATAATTTAGGTTGTAAAACTGGTCCCTTCAATAGAAACTCATTGAGTGAGATGCCATTTGATGTTTTCGCTGAAGCGTCAAATACTACTCTCACCTTTGTTGTCGTGCTTTCCTTGACAACTGCATGGTGAGGTATATAGTAGTGTGGCTCGTTGTTGTTGGGTGGAGGTATTTCCTCCATGTGACCCAACTCGAGATATTCATCTAAACATCTCTCATATTCGGGCTTCAAAGTTTGATTCCTTTCAAGTTGACGTTGTATTCCTTGAAAGCGTTTAATTTCTTGTGGTCTTGATTGCCCTAGGTCAGGCACTTCATCGTTCACAAATGGTAATTGCACCTGGTAAGTACCATTGTGAAGACGTTGATGGGTGAGTTGATATCTCTGTTGACATTCTCTGTCTTCTTTGTTGAGAATCGGATTTGTAGGAAACTCTTCTGTTTCCCAAAACATTTTAAGTTGTTCAGCTAAGTCATCAGTCGCGACGATAAACGCTGATGTATTGTTTTCTACACCATGTTTTGTTGACCCTAGTAAAATCCAACCAAATATTGTCTTAATGGCTGTAGGGGTAGTATTAGATCCTTGTTTAATGCCGTTTAAGACTATCTGAGTATAAACTCTTGCTCCTAGTAAAGCATCGACCTTTCCAGGCTTCCAAAATGTGGGATCAGCTAGTGGCGGTTTATTTAGATGTAAACATTCCCTTTTTGAGATTATACTGGAAGGTAAAGGATCTGTGATTTTGTTCAATATTAGAAAATTTTCTTCTAATATTCTTGTAGACTTCGCTTTTCGGGATCGAAGTGTTAGTGTGGATTGCTGCTTTGAGATTGCTGTATGGCTAGTGTTTAAGCCAGTAATTGATACTGCAGTTGGGCTGCGACATGCTCCCAGTTTCCTGCAGGCTTCCTCTGTAATAAAGGATGATTGCGAGCCACTATCTATGAGACATCTTAGAATATGTGAGTTCCCGCTTTTTGTTTGTGCCACTACTAACGCTGTTTATAGCAGGGCATTATGGTCCTCTCTAGTTACAAAGTTTTGACTAGTGTTTAAGTCGTCAGTGTTGTTCACTGACTGTAACCGTGGAGAGCGTCTATGCTCAGTTCCGACAGCTGCATGATTGGGTTTGTCCCTGTTGTGTTCTTCATGCAGGGTGCTATGATGCTTTTTGTTGCATCTTTGACAGCTATATTTGCTAGTAAAATTGTTGACATGATGCAAGCCTAAACAATTGGTACAACGGCTTGATGCCTTGATTATTTGGTATCTGGATGGTATATCCATCCTACGATAGTTTGGGCATCTTTGTAAAAAGTGACTTGCATTGCATGCAGGGCATTGGATTCCCTTTGTAATATGGTATGATTTGGTTGTATCAGTTGTGCAGCTTGATTTGGATTGTGTGGACTTAATTAAACTATCTGCTAAAGGCTCTAATATTCTTAAACGCGTACTTAAAAACTGCTTAAATGGCTTGAATGTTGGGAGTTCTTGTGTACCTCCCTGCTCTTCTTTCCACGGTTTGAGGGTAATGAAGGGTAATTTCTGTACTAACAGATGTATTAGAAGTACATCCCACGATGTTGTATCAACTTCTAAACTTTGTAATTGTTAAATACATTCGTCTGTTATATCAATTATTGATTTGAGTCCTTTAGCAGACTCTGAATTTAGTTTGGCTTGGTTTACTAAGACTTTTAATTGATGAGTAGTTAAACTCTAAGAGTTCTGGCCCACCCTTTTAGCTTCCAGGATTTCGCCACAGGTGGCGCCACAGTCTCTAGGTGGTTTGAGTCCATACTAATGTAGGTTTGTGCCTTGGCTGTATTGGTTTGTGTCTTGGATACACCATTGCGCCTTGGATGCGCCATTGTGCCTTGGGTATGAGTCTCGACAAGCGGGATTATTCGGTACTACCGGCATGTATCATTTGATCTTGACTGCACCCTAGCGGCATTAGCCGGTACTACCAGCATGCTCCGGTACTACTAGCATGCTCCGGTACTACGGTTTTCTTGGATAGATATGTGGTGCGCCTAAATGTAAGCTTTTGGTTTTGAACTAATATTAGTAATAATTAAAGTTAACGCTAGGAAATTTTTGTTCATGCCAATGGATTCTAGATGGTTGGGGTGGGCGTATTAGGGGGGACGAAATTTTCATCAGAAATCCTCTACGGGCTCTGGTTTTCGAGATATTAGCGTATTAATATTTCAAGTTATTTTTGCTCATGGAAATGGATTCTTGGCGGTGTGGGGTGGGAGGCGGAATGAAATTTTCATCAGAAATCCTCTACAGGCTTTGGTTTTCGGAATATTAGCGACATTCGTTCGGGCGCAAACGCCATTTCTTGAGCAAGGTTCCCTAGCGGCCTTAGCCGGAACTACCAGCATGCCTTGGTTTTTCTGTTTTCTTTTACTAGCGGGAGAGTTCTAGATATCAGCATGACGTCATCATGGTTTTGCTGTTTTCAAATGCTGCACGTTTTCTTAGCAGGGAAGTTGTAGATATCAGCATCATTCGAATTTCACAACATGACATCACCTTTTGCTTGATGTTTTCTCAGCAAATTAATATTATTGGGTTTAGGGTGTGCGTGTATTGAAAAGTCGCAGTTGCTCTTTCGAGTGCAAACACCATTTATTGAGTAAGGTTCCCTAGCGGCATTAGCCGGTACTTCATATGTTGTTCACCTCGAGGGAAAGTAAGGTTCCCTAGCGGCATTAGCAGGTACTACCACCATGCCTTGGATTTGCTGTTTTCTTTTATTAGCCGGGGGGTTGTAGATATCAGAATGACGTCATCTTGGTTTTGCTGTTTTCAAGAGGTGTGCCTAAATAAGTTTTCTTAGCGGGGAAGTTGTAGATATCAACATCATTCGAATTTCACAACATGATATCACCTTGGCTTGATGTTTTCTTAGCTAATTATTATTATTAGGTCTTGGGGGTGCATGCATTGAAAAGTCACAGTTGCTCTTTCGAGTGCAAACACCATTTCTTGAGCATGGTCCCCTGGTGGCATTAGCCGGTACTACACCAGCATAGGGAAATAGCATAGGATTTTGATTTTGTTTCTGAAGTTCGCTTATTTTTCATCTCGAATCTTGGGGATACGAGACCACTTTGGGGATACGAGACCACTTTTAGCGCTTTCCAGCATTGGGAAATAGCATAGGATTTTGATTTTGTTTCTGAAGTTCGCTTATTTTTCATCTCGAATCTTGGGGATACGAGACCATTTTGGGGATACGACACCACTTTTAGCGCTCTCCAGCATAGGGAAATAGCATAGGATTTTGATTTTGTTTCTGAAGTTCGCTTATTTTTCATCTCGAATGGTCCCCTGGTGGCATTTGCTGGTACTACCAATTTTTGTTCATCTCGGGCTTGGGGATACGAGGCCACTTACAGCACTCTCCAGCATAGGAAAATAGCATAGAATTTTGATATTTCTTGAGTAAGGTTACCTAGCCGCATTAGCCGGAACTAATAGCATGCCTTGGTTTTGCTGTTTTCTTTTATTAGCGGGGAAGTGCTAGATATCAGCATGGCGTCATCTTGGTTTTTAGTGAAAAGTCACAGTTGCTTTTCGAGTCCAAACACCATTTCTTGAACAAGGTCCCCTGGTGGCATTTGCTGGTACTACCTATGTTATTCATCTCGGGGTTCGGGGATACGATATCACTTACAGCACTCACCAGCATAGGGAAATAGCATAGGATTTCGATATTTCTCGAGTAAGGTTACCTAGCGGTATTAGCCGGAACTACTAGCATGCCTCGGTTTTGCTGTTTTCTTTTATTAGCGGAGAAGTTTTTCGAGTCCAAACACCATTTCTTGAGCAAGGTCCCCTGGTGGCATTTGCTGGTACTACCTATGTTGTTCATCTCGGGTTCGGGTATACGATATCACTTACAGCACTCACCAGCATAGGGAAATAGCATAGGATTTCGATATTTCTCGAATAACATTACCTAGCGGCATTAGCCGGAGCATGCCTTGGTGAAAAGGTTTAGGTTTTATGAAAAATTGTTTACTAGTTCGTGGCGAAAAAAGCTGGAAAAGCCCATCTATAAAATCTTGCAAACATTTCTATTAAATTAATTCACCTCAATGTTTTTAAATGTACTTTACTAGCAAAAAATTAAAGCTGTTATCAGAGCTGTTTAAAAGCTGTTAAGCTGTTATCAGAGCTGTTTTAAAAGCTGTTAAGCTGTTATCAGAGCTGTTTGAAAGCTGTTAAGCTGTTATCAGAGCTGTTTGGAAAGCTGTTAAGCTGTTATCAGAGCTGTTTGAAAAGCTGTTAAGCTGTTATCAGAGCTGTTTTAAAAGCTGTTAAGCTGTTATCAGAGCTGTTTGAAAGCTGTTAAGCTGTTATCAGAGCTGTTTTAAAAGCTGTTAAGCTGCTATCAGAGCTGTTTGAAAAGCTGTTAAGCTGTTATCAGAGCTGTTTGACAGCTGTTAAGCTGTTATCAGAGCTGTTTTAAAAGCTGTTAAGCTGTTATCAGAGCTGTTTGAAAAGCTGTTTATCTGTTATCAGTTGAATAAAAAGAAGGCCATATATAAAATATCATTTATTAAAAATTAAAAAGTATTAACATATAACTCTTAGTGTATCATTCTATTTCACATCTTATAATCCTATGGGACCAAGCTGTAATCTCGATGATAGATGTAATCAAAATTTCCTCTGTCTGCCGTTGAAATCAACATCTGTCTACAGCGCTAGTTTCCATGATCCTTTTTGAGCTCTCCAAGTAAACAAAATGAGAATTTCTAGTGCTAAGTTAAATCGCACTTCTTAAGGCACAAACCCCATCACATATCGGCTAGAAGATTATCAAGGAAATCCAATCCCAGGAGGCTTTTATGAACTGGAGCTGCTGTAAGTTAAACACCCAAACCTATATCTCGTAGAGAAAATCTTAAAGAGGAGTGGAGATAAAGCTTACGTTAAATGGCTCGGATTTTCATCAAAACACAATTCTTGGATTAATAACAAAGATGTTTTATAATTTCTTGAAAAACAACTATAAATATAATACAATTACAATACTTTTTTATTTTACTATTATACATGTTTAAAACAAATTACTTGAATAAATGAAGCTAAAACTATAATACATTTATTATTTACACTTGACTTAGATTCTTTCTGCGGCTGCTACTTGTTGATCTGATGAAATAGAGTAATGTCCCCATGGTAGAGTATCCGTCGCTCCGCTCATAATATGACGCTTATTATCATAGGGACTCAATGCAATCTTTTTTTGACTGATAGTGTATACGTTATGGTGATGAGATCGTATGGAGCTCTGATTAGCAGTTAATATTCGCTTGTTATTTAAGCATTCGACGTAGTCTTCGAAATTGATATGCCTCTGGACTACATTAGTCTTTACTCCTTTCACTTTTTTTACAGTTTTACCAGCGTTTATACGCAGACTGTACATTTTTGAGCGCAAGCCTACAAATTCGCTCATGATTTTCCCATTCAGCTCATCCTTCATTAGCCCAGGAATCTTTTTATTCATGAGCGGTGAATTGAATTCATTATCTTCTGGGTAATCACTTGTATCAAATTTGTTTAAATTTTCAGCCATAAACTCATATGCATTTTTCTCTTCAAGTTCATATATTAAATTACTTGCTCGCCGCATTAAGAATAAATTAAAACAACAATATCATATTAAAGTTGCTACAACGTTTTGCGGTGAGTTTATTAAAGAAACTGGTGATAATGAAGTTATTAAAGACATTAAATACTTCCAAGCAAGAACTGCCCCAATCAGTGTGGAGGATAATTTGAATGAGTGGTATAAATTAAATATATACGACCCAATACTCACTCAACTAGAAGAGTTTCAAGAGAAAGATAGTGGTTGGGCTCTGCATTCTATAATATATTTAGCGGTGCATATCAACAAGTTTGAGCCGATTCGGGGATCATTTTATATACCTCTGCCAAAGGAGATTGCATCAAAGAAAGCTTGCATCAATGTACAAAATAATGATGAAGCATGCTTCGCGTGGGCCGTAATCTCAGTGCTATACCCTACAAATGCTCATTCTGAAAGGACCTCATCATATCCACATTATTCTACTGTGCTAAATTTAACTGGAATAACATTTCCCATGACGCTTAAGCAAATAACGCAATTTGAAGACCAGAACGATTTATCAATAAACGTGTTCATCCTAGAGAAAGAGCGTTTCTTCACCACAGTTCCAGTTAGACTTACGAAACACAGGATGGAGCGACATGTAAATCTCTTAATGCTGCAAGATGACTATGACCAGGCTGATGATGATGATGACGATGATGATGATGACGATGATGATGATGATGATGCCAGCAGATATCATTTCTGCTGGATTAAAGATCTTTCGCGCCTCATATCGAAACAAACTTCTAAATATAATGGTAGAAAGTATATATGTGAGAGATGTTTGCTCTACTTTCGCTATGCTGAAAAATTAGCATCACACACTCCTGAATGTGAGAAACAAAACGATTGTAGGATTATGTTTCCCTCAGAGGAAAATAAATGGTTGGAATATAAGAATTATAACCATAAGAATCCAGTCCCGTTTTGTGTGTATGCAGATCTTGAATCAATATTGAAGCCGATTCAGGGAAACGATCTAAATACACAGCGAATCCAGGAACATGAAGTTCACAGCATAGGATTCTATTTCCACTGCACACATGATGCTAAGCTCTCATATTACAGAGCATATCGAGGCAAGGGCTGTCAAAAATGGTTTGCATTAGAATTGCAAAAGATTGCATCCATAGCTGTACAGGAGAAGCTGAACATCAGGCCAATGCAACCCCTGACTAAAGAGGAACGGCGATCGCATATGGAAAGTATTTGCTGCCATATATGTGAAAAAACGTTTGCAGCCGATGAGGAACGAGTTCGGGATCATTGCCACTTAACAGGAAAATATCGAGGACCAGCGCATAATGCATGCAATCTGATGTATCAAGATTGCTCCATAGTTCCAGTCATTTTTCACAATTTATATGGATATGATGCCCACTTCATTATTAAGGATATAGCTACATCTTTCCCAGGAAATGTTGATCTCTTACCAATAAACAAGGAAAGATATATCTCGTTCACCAAGCACATGGACGGCAGCTACATAAAATTCAGATTCATCGATTTCTTCCGTTTTATGGCTGAATCTTTAGATAAGCTATCATCATTGCTGCCGATGGATAAATTAAACACTACAAGATCAGTATGGCAGGGATTGGATGATGACACTATCAAACTTCTTACACGCAACGGTGTCTTCCCATATGATTTTATTGATGACTGGGATAAATTGGATTTCCGGAACTTGCCAACACAGGAAGTGTTCTACAATAAACTGACTGACAGTGCTATATCTTCTGAGAACTACAATCATGCTGAAGAGGTCTGGCAAAAATTTGAAATACAAACACTTGGTGAATATTCAGATCTATACCTTAAGACTGATGTTCTCCTATTGGCTGATGTGTTTGAGAACTTTCGAGAAGTGTGCATGAAGACATACAATTTAGATCCAGCACATTATTACACCATGCCAGGCCTAACATGGGATGCTATGCTAAAATACACTAATGTGAAATTAGAGCTGATAACCGACGTAGATATACTGCTATTAATAGAGAAAGGGATTCGAGGTGGTATAAGTCAATGTTCGAACAGATATAGTAAAGCCAATAATAAACATATGGATGATTTTAAGCCTGAGGAGAAAGAGAAATACTTGATGTATTATGATGTGAATAACCTTTATGGATGGGTCATGTCACAGCATTTACCAACCGGAGGATTCAAATGGGTTGATGTTCCCAATATTGACGTTTCCGAAATTCCTGATGATTCTCCAACTGGATACATATTCGAAGTCGACTTGGATTATCTTCAACATCTACATGATAAGCATAAGGACTTACCGTTTTGCTCTGAGCATGCAGTACCACCTGGAGCAAAATTAGAAAAGCTTCTGACAACATTACATCCAAAAATTAAATATGTTATACACTACCGAAATTTGAAGCAATGCTTATCACATGGACTCATCCTGAAAAAAGTGCTCCGGGTACTGCGATTCGACCAATCAGCTTGGCTCAAACCATATATTGACTTAAATGCCACCAAACGGATGCAGGCTACAAGCGATCATGAGAAGGACAGCTATAAGAAGATGAATATTGCAGCTTTTGGTAAGACCATGGAAATGTACGCAAGTATAGTGATATAAAGCTTTGCATGAAGTGGGAAGGTCGCTATGGTGCAAAAGCTCGGATTGCGGCACCCAACTTCCACAGTGCAACGATATTTGATGAGAAATTAGTTCCTGTGGAATTAAGGCGACTCAAAATATTATTCAATAATCCGCTCTATATAGGAATGGCAGTTATGTAAATTTCGAAAATATGCCTCTACGATTTTCACTACAGTTTTATGCAGCGTGAGTATGGAGATAAATGTAAAGTCATGTATACTGATACAGATTCTCTAATATATGAACTTGAAGAGAAAAATGAATTCAATTTACCGCTCATGAATAAAAAGATTCCTGGGCTAATGAAGGATGAGCTGAATCGGAAAATCATGAGCGAATTTGTAGGCTTGCGCTCAAAAATGTACAGTCTGCGTATAAACGCTGGTAAAACTGTAAAAAAAGCGAAAGGAGTAAAGACTAATGTAGTCCAGAGGCATATCAATTTCGAAGACTACGTCGAATGCTTAAATAACAAGCGAATATTAACTGCTAATCAGAGCTCCATACGATCTCATCACCATAACGTATACACTATCAGTCAAAAAAAGATTGCATTGAGTCCCTATGATAATAAGCGTCATTTTATGAGCGGAGCGACGGATACTCTACCATGGGGACATTACTCTATTTCATCAGATCAACAAGTAGCAGCCGCAGAAAGAATCTAAGTCAAGTGTAAATAATAAATGTATTATAGTTTTAGTTTCATTTATTCAAGTAATTTGTTTTAAACATGTATAATTGTAAAATAAAAAAAGTATTGTAATTGTATTATATTTATAGTGGTTTTTCAAGAAATTATAAAACATCTTTGTTATTAATCCAAGAATTGTGTTTTGATGAAAATCCGAGCCATTTAACGTAAGCTTTATCTCCACTCCTCTTTAAGATTTTCTCTACGAGATATAGGTTTGGGTGTTTAACTTACAGCAGCTCCAGTTCATAAAAGCCTCCTGGGATTGGATTTCCTTGATAATCTTCTAGCCGATATGTGATGGGGTTTGTGCCTTAAGAAGTGCGATTTAACTTAGCACTAGAAATTCTCATTTTGTTTACTTGGAGAGCTCATAAAGGATCATGGAAACTTGCGCTGTAGGCAGATGTTGATTTCAGCGACAGAAAGAGGAAGTTTTGATTACATCTAACATCGAGATTACAGCTCGGTCCCATAGGATTATAAGATGTGAAATAGAATGATACACTAAGAGTTATATGTTAATACTTTTTAATTTTTAATAAATGAGATTTTATATATGGCCTTCTTTTTATTCAACTGATAACAGATAAACAGCTTTTCAAACAGCTCTGATAACAGTTCTGATAACAGCTTAACAGCTTTTGAAACAGCTCTCATAACAGCTTAACAGCTTTTCAAACAACTCTGATAACAGCTTAACAGCTTTTAAACAGCTCTGATAACAGCTTAACAGCTTTTAAAACAGCTCTGATAACAGCTTAACAGCTTACACACAGCTCTGATAACAGCTTAACAGCTTTTAAAACAGCTCTGATAACAGCTTAACAGCTTTTCAAACAGCTCTGATAACAGCTTAACAGCTTTTCAAACAGCTCTGATAACAGCTTAACAGCTTTTAAAACAGCTCTGATAACAGCTTAACAGCTTTTAAACAGCTCTGATAACAGCTTAACAGCTTTTCAAACAGCTCTGATAACAATTTAACAGCTTTTAAAACAGCTCTGATAACAGCTTAACAGCTTTTAAACAGCTCTGATAACAGTTTAACAGCTTTCAAAACAGCTCTGATAACAGCTTAACAGATTTAAAACAGCTCTGATAACAGCTTTAATTTTTTGCTAGTAAAGTGCATGTAAAAACATTGAGGTGAATTAATTTAATAGAAATATTTGCAAGATTTTATAGATGGGCTTTTCCAGCTTTTTTCGCCACGAATTAGTAATCAATTTTTCATAAAACCTAAACCTTTTCACCAAGGCATGCTAGTAGTTCCAGCTATTGCCGCTAGGTAACCTTACTCGAGAAATATCGAAATCCCATGCTATTTCCTTATGCTGGTGAGTGCTGTAAGTGATATCGTATCCCCGAACCCCGAGATGAATAACATAGGTAGTACCAGCAAATGCCACCAGGGGACCTTGTTCAAGAAATGGTGTTTGGACTCGAAAAGCAACTGTGACTTTTCACTAAAAACCAAGATGACGCCATGCTGATATCTAGCACTTCCCCGCTAATAAAAGAAAACAGCAAAACCAAGGCATGCTATTAGTTCCGGCTAATGCGGCTAGGTAACCTTACTCAAGAAATATCAAAATTCTATGCTATTTTCCTATGCTGGAGAGTGCTGTAAGTGGCCTCGTATCCCCAAGCCCGAGATGAACAAAAATTGGTAGTACCAGCAAATGCCACCAGGGGACCATTCGAGATGAAAAATAAGCGAACTTCAGAAACAAAATCAAAATCCTATGCTATTTCCCTATGCTGGAGAGCGCTAAAAGTGGTGTCGTATCCCCAAAATGGTCTCGTATCCCCAAGCTTCGAGATGAAAAATAAGCGAACTTCAGAAACAAAATCAAAATCCTATGCTATTTCCCAATGCTGGAAAGCGCTAAAAGTGGTCTCGTATCCCCAAAGTGGTCTCGTATCCCCAAGATTCGAGATGAAAAATAAGCGAACTTCAGAAACAAAATCAAAATCCTATGCTATTTCCCTATGCTGGAGTAGTACCGGCTAATGCCACCAGGGGACCATGCTCAAGAAATGGTGTTTGCACTCGAAAGAGCAACTGTGACTTTTCAATGCATGCACCCCCAAGACCTAATAATAATAATTTGCTAAGAAAACATCAAGCCAAGGTGATATCATGTTGTGAAATTCGAATAATGTTGATATCTACAACTTCCCCGCTAAGAAAACTTATTTAGGCACACCACTTGAAAACAGCAAAAACCAAGATGACGTCATTCTGATATCTACAACCCCCCCGCTAATAAAAGAAAACAGCAAATCCAAGGCATGGTGGTAGTACCTGCTAATGCCGCTAGGGAACCTTACTTTCCCTCGAGGTGAACAACATATGAAGTACCGGCTAATGCCGCTAGGGAACCTTACTCAATAAATGGTGTTTGCACTCGAAAGAGCAACTGTGACTTTTCAATACACGCACCCCCTAAACCCAATAATATTAATTTGCTGAGAAAACATCAAGCAAAGGTGATGTCATGTTGTGAAATTCGAATGATGCTAAGAAAACGTGCAGCATTTGAAAACAGCAAAACCATGATTACGTCATGCTGATATCTAGAACTCTCCTGCTGGTAAAAGAAAACAGCAAAACCAAGGCATGCTGGTAGTTCCGGCTAAGGCCGCTAGGGAACCTTACTCAAGAAATGGCGTTTGCGCCCGAACGAATGTCGCTAATATTTCGAAAACCAAAGCCTGTAGAGGATTTCTGATGAAAATTTCATTCCGCCTCCCACCCCACACCGCCAAGAATCCATTTCCATGAGCAAAAATAACTTGAAATATTAATACGCTAATATCTCGAAAACCAGAGGCCGTAGAGGATTTCTGATGAAAATTTTGTCCCCGCTAATACGCCCACCCCAACCATCTAGAATCCATTGCCATGAACAAAAATTTCCTAGCGTTAACTTTAATTAATACTAATATTAGTTCAAAACCAAAAGCCTACATTTAGGTGCACCACATATCTATCCAAGAAAACCGTAGTACCGGAGCATGCTGGTAGTACCGACTAATGCCGCTAGGGTGCAGTCAAGATCAAATGATACATGCCGGTAGTACCGATTAATCCCGCTAGTCGAGACTCAATGGTGCACCCAAGACACAATGGTGTATCCAAGACACAAACCTACACAGCCAAGACCATTTCCAATACAGCCAAGGCAAAAACCTACATTAGTATGGACTCAAACCTCCTAGCGACGGTGGCGCCATCTGTGGCGAAATCCTGGAAGCTAAAGGGTGGGCCAGAACTCTTATAGTTTAACTACTTTGATGATTAACTAAAATTCTCTTGTTCTCACAACTAGCCTTCATCTTGTTCCATGCTGGCATGTGATCTTCATTTGTTACTGGGGTGTGCCGCAACAATTTCTCAGCATCACCCACTAAGCAAAATTTCAGATGATGCAGCTTTGGAACTGGTGTTAGCTTTGTATTGTCATGAAGAAGAGAAATGAATAGATCATGAAATGATCGCCATAAATCGTAGTTGCCGTTATACTTGGGCAACTGAATGCGCGGAAGGAACGATTCCTGTTGAACAACAGTTGTCGAATGAATTGGTACTTGTCCCGAGCTTGATGCTTCAGTAGCTGGGACGAATTTCCGCAATCCTTCTACTAATTCTCCCATATATTCGGAATATTTTAACTTTGTTGAGCTATGATTATCTTGGTCTAAATACTCATGTTGCTTTTCATCAGAACTTTCTAATAAAGCCTGATTTACTGCCATATCTGTATCACTATATACTTCCCATAGTTTCTTCAACTCTGTCATTTTAGCCTCATAAAACCTTGTGTTCGTTTAACAAGGCTCGTTTTCTTTCCATTTTCGATTAACCTTTCAATTCGCGCACGCAATATGCTTTCCGTAAGGATTAGTTTATCTACTGAATCCATGTTGATTTATATTTTACTATTATAGTTAATTAACCGTGTGGGTTATATGATGAAAATAATTGAAGGAAGCAATTTAATGCCACGTGTGGGATAAATTGAAAATTTAGTCGAAGAACGTAAATGGATGCCGTGTATGACAAATTGACGTGAAAAATATTTAAATAAATTTTTGTTACTAATTCTAATTAATTCAATTATCCAACTATTTATTAAGAGTTACTGACATGTCAGTTCAGCAATTAATTATTTATCGCGATTTACTAACATGTAAGTTCAGCAATTATAACAGAAATTTCGATAATATTCGAGCTGTCTCATCTGGGCACCCTGAAGTTTTACGTCTAGGCACGTTTATAAATTAATTTTTGTAGTTTTTAATGAGAACTGCCACGTCTAAGCACAGTTATAACTTAATTTTAGATGTTTTTTAATTCGAAAAAATAATTTTTAAAATATTGTTTATCACTAAATTGAGTTAACTAGAATTATTCGCAATCACAACAGTAAACAGGCTCACAATCCTGGATGGAACCACCATTAAATGTTTTGTAATGTAGCTGCAATCGATAACTACAGCTATATAACGGCATTTAGGTGAAAAAAAAAGATATTTGTGCTTACGTTTAATGCTGTATTTATTGAATAATTCTAATGCGAAACACTCCAATTTATAATTTCACTAATTTAATTCTGTTCATTAATTGCTCGATTGCATATGTAGTTATTATGCCGTTTTTCGGCATATATTCAACTAAATGCAATTTGTAGCCTATTCTAGTTTTTACACGTTATACACTTATTTTTTAATTCACTTTGCGCTTATTTTAACTTAACTACTTAACTAATTTGTTTCGTTGCATGTATCATTAATTTCCACTGTGGAACGCAAATATTTCTCATTTTTCTTGCATCTAGTTTTGGCATCTTTCTCTTTCCCACTTATTATGGGAATTAATTTTAACTTTTTTCGCGAATATTTGTTTACCTAGTAACTTTCGCGATTTTTAAGTATTACCAACAGGTAGCGCGCCGCCAACTTCATAAAATCAGCTTTTCACCGTGTCAAGTTGACAGTCGCGAACTCGATAATTTCATGTGAAAGTGCCGTGTTGTTTTGTGTGTTTTTTAAGGCAATTCATGGATTAATTATTCAGGTAAGTGTTTTTTATGACTATTTAAGTGTTTATTATTAATTGTGTATAAGTTCCAGCATGAATAATTTGCAGGAACTATGTAAATTCTGATAATTATTCATGTTGGAAAGGTGAATTTTGAAAAGTCAACAATGGCATAAATTGTTGCATATCATTAATTATAATGTATGTGCGTGTTGCAATTCTTTATGTTTTGCATATTTAAACATATTTGCATGTTTTGCAAATGTTTATTATGCAGAGCATATGAATTTTGCACAGTTTTGCATTGTTATTATATCCATTATGCACAATATTTTGCCACCAATTGTCAAACCTTAAATGAGATTCAACCTTCTTAATATGAGGAGAAAAGCCTTTTCAAAATTTAAATTGCATTTCATATGTCGTTTTGCAGCCTATGAAAATAAATAATAATTTAATTCTAAATACAGAAAATCTTCGAACACTCACTAACATTTTATTATATGATGCTACTTTTTTTAAAAAAGCCTTTCGCGATGCTGATTTCTATAAATAATTTGTAGCCACTTGCTCAAATAACAAATTATACATCGAAATAATTTTTGATGCTTCCATTCTGCCGCAATATTAAAATTAATAACTATCTCCAAAACAAAGTTGTGCGACAATGGTTACTCCTGCACAAATGGTAAACACATATCGAATTTTTAACATAAAACAAACGAAAATCTTGATTCAAGTAAAGGTCAAGATTCTTTGAATAAGAACATGTCCCAATATCCTGATGTAAACTTAATCCCCAATATATTTAAAAAATACTCTTAAACGTTAAAATAGGAGCTTTATTAAAAATATATATATATTTCACACAATGATTTGATACATAACGAAAATCCTAAATCGACCAAGGATTATGACCATATCTCGGAAAAACGACTGCTACTGGTACCATATAATATTCCCAATATCTTCAGAGGAAATTTGTGCAATAATACATATTTTGCAATAACGGCAGTACAACAAAACAAGGCACAAAGTACATTAAATTGCACCAAATTGGGAACCTGTAAAAGAAAAAAATGTTTCTGTTATTCCAGCTACTGCTGCCAGTCGGAATTCCAAAAGCAGTCTTTGCTTGGCTGCGGCTAATTCAACTCCTATAGCTACATACAGTAATAAATTAATCTCTCTGGATTTAGGACTTCGTAGAAATTATCCATGGCAGTTTATATTGGCAGACATTTCTAAACCTATTTTAGGTGCGGATTTCCTCAAGCATTACGGATTGATAGTGGATGTTAAGAAACGACATCTCATTGACCCGTTAACATCCCTTAAGACCCCAGCTCGTTTGGTCAAGATGAGATACTCATCTCTCTCAGTCTTAATCAAAATCACAGTGAATCCCCAAATTCGCAAATTGCTGCAAGACTTTCCTGCTATCACAATAAGCAACGGACTCTACAAGTCAGTAGCGCACGATGTCACCCACCACATTTTGACCAGAGGACCTCCAGTCGTTTCTAAAGCTCGTCGTTTATCACCAGATAAACTTATCGTCGCTAAGCGCGAGTTCGAATTCTTGCTCAAGCAAGGCATTTGTCTAGCAGTTGCTGGTCTTCTCCTTTGCACATGGTCAAGAAGAAGAACGGGGAGTGGAGACCATGTGGGGATTACAGGCGCTTGAATGCGTGTACCATACCAGACCGCTATCCTATTCCTCATATCCAAGACTTTGCGCATCAGCTAGAAGGATGTAAAATATTTTCTACTTTGGATTTAACGAAAGCTTACCATCAAATCCCAGTGGAACCACAAGATATACCAAAAACTGCCATTTGCACTCCATTCGGACTTTTTGAATTTGTGCGAATGACTTTCGGTCTCTGTAATACGGCGCAAACCTTCCAGCGATTTATTCATTCTGTACTCCGAAATTTGCCGTTCTGTTTCGTTTATCTCGACGATGTTTTGGTTGCATCTAAAACAGAAACTGAACATGTCGACCATCTCAAACAAGTTTTTGAGCGTTTTAAACAGTACGGGCTGTTAATATATTTGGAGAAGTGTAGATTTATGCAGTTTCAAATTCCGTTTCTAGGACACATCATCAACGACTCCGGTATCAGCCCTTCCCCCGAGCGGGTGGACATAATCAATAAGTACAAGCGTCCAGAAACAGTTAAGGAGCTCCGACGATTTCTCGGAATGATAAATTTTTACCGCCGTTTTTACCCCATGCAGCTCAACACCAAGCTAAGCTGAATGTTTATTTAAAAGGCTCTAAAAGAGACGGTGCCAGAAAAGTCGAGTGGTCGGAGGATTCCATTGAGGCTTTCGAAGATGTCAAGCGGCAATTATCACTAGTCACACTTTTAGCCCACCCATCAGCTACCGCTCCACTGGCAGTCGTCGTCGACGCCTTTGACATCGCTTTAGGAGCTGTTGTGCAGCAAAAGGTGGATAATGATTGGAAACCCTTGGCATTCTTTTCTGTGAAACTTTCCAAAACTCAAGCTAACTTATGACAGGGAGTTACTGGCGGCTTACAGCACCATAAAACACTTTCGTTGTTTTCTTGAAGGGAGGACGTTTACCTTGTTTACCGATCATAAGCCGTTGAATTTCGCTTTCAGGCAAAATTTAGACAAGGCTTCACCACGTCAATTGCGACACTTAGACTATATTGGGAAATTTACCACAGATATTCAGCATATTTCAGGCAAAGACAACGTGGTAGCCGATGCACTTTCACGAATCGACGCGATTCAGCTCTCCAGTACCATCGATTTCAAGGAAGTAGCTGCAACGCAAGCTACAGACGATCAACTAAAATTTCTCCTCGAAAACTCACCGCTTAAATTTAGGAAGATTCCGTTGGAAGATTCCGAAGTAGAAATTTATTGTGAGGATTCCGCTAAAGGACTACGACCTTTTATTCCCGAAAAATTTCGTAAACAAATTTTTGATTCAGTCCATTCACTAGCACATCCAAGTATTAAAGTCTCGGTCAAGATGGTTGTCGCACGTTACTTTTGGCCTTCAGTGAAGAAAGATGTCCGCACCTGGGCTAGTAACTGCATTTCTTGCCAGAAAAACAAGGTCTCGAGACATGTCAGAAGTTCATTTGGAGAATTTCCCATGCCTTCCAATCGCTTTGAGGTTGTACATATCGACTTAATTGGCCCTTTGCCACCTTCGCAAGGTTTTCGTTACTGCCTTACCATGATCTATCGATACTCTCGTTGGCCGGAAGCCATCCCTATCGCTGACATTACTGCAGCTACAGTCGCAGAGGCACTCTGTCAAAATTGGTTTTCTCGTTTTCGTATTCCAAAAATTATCATCACAGACCGTGGTTCACAATTTGAATCCGATCTTTTCACTGAGCTTTCAAAATTTTATGGATTTAAACGAAATAAGACTACTGCGTATCATCCGCAATCCAACGGTTTGGTTGAACGTTGGCACAGGACATTAAAAGCCGCCATAATGTGTTATCAGGAGAAGTCCTGGTCTAAGATACTACATATGGTTTACTTGGCCTGCGTTCTGTTTTCAAGGAAGAGCTTGGGGCAACAGCAGCGGAATTAGTCTATGGAGAGAATTTGCGCTTGCCTTTCGAACTTTTTCAAAATTCTAAAAGCTTCAAGCCTCAAAACGAATTTGTAATATCTCTCAAAAATTTAATTTCTGGAATTAAACCAACTCCGGCCTCTAATCACTCTTTGATGTCGTTTTTCAAATATAGAGCTTTGGACTCCTGCCCCGTGTCTTCATGCATACAGACTCTCTTCGTGCCTCTTTACAACCTCCTTATGAGGGTCCTTTTGAAGTTTTAAACCGATCGGACAAATTTTACACACTTTTGGTTAAGGGTAGAGAAATCAACATCTCCATCGATCGCCTTAAACCTTGCTACGAGGAAAATGAAGAAGGTAAGACATCTCCAGTATCTCAATCGCCATCTCCAGCAAGAGAGGTTATTGCAGAGAGTCCCATCAGTCAACCAGACGTCAACATCCAACCACGAAAGGTAAACTTTGTAATTACCGATAGCGTCTTTACAGAACGCATAACGCGTACCGGACGAGCCACAAGAATTCCTTCTCGTTTTCGCTGAACCTGCAACAGTTCCAGTTCCGCTGGTGGGGGAGTATTGTGGCTTTTATCTTTGGTCTAGTACTGCAATATTTGCGTTACATATTTTTTGTTGTTTCGATAAGAACACTTTGGAAAACCTATTACGTTCCGATTTCTTTGTAGGAAGTAGGCCGGGATTTTAAAAAGATGTAAAAAAAAAGAAACTCGTTTTTGTTTTTGCAGTCAGTTCAGTTTTTCTAAAAAAAGGAATAAGTTGTGAATTTGTAAAAAATAAATAAAAAATAGATATCATCCTCAATATTATAATTTAGTGATACAGTAGTAAAAGTATATAAAAATAAACGTGTGATTATTTGTACAAAATCATTTTTTTGTTGTAACGTTCCCTACAACGTTTTGGATATAAACTTCTATTGGATTGGATTAAGAAGTTTAATAATTTAATAAAGGGGATCTCTCAAGACCAACCCCCTTATTTGGCGTCATCACAATAAATTGTGTTTTAGCCTTTGGTCATTCTGTTTAGTTTTGCATTACAGCTTTTATCTTTGGTCTAGTACTGCAATATTTGCGTTACATATTTTTTGTTGTTTCGATAACAACACATTGGAAAACCTATTACGTTCCGATTTCGTTGTAGGAAGTAGGCCGGGATTTTAAAAAGATGTAAAAAAAAAGAAACTGGTTTTTTGTTTTTCCAGTCAGTTCAGTTTTTCAAAAAAAAAGAAATAAGTTGTGAATTTGTAAAAATAAATAAAAAATAGATATCATCCTCAATATTTAATTTAGTGATACAGTAGTAAAAATATATGAAAATAAACGTGTGATTATTTGTACAAAATCATTTTTTTGTTGTAACGTTCCCTACCACGTTTTGGATATAAACTTCTATTGGATTGGATTAAGAAGTTTAATAATTTAATAAAGGGGATCTCTCAAGACCAATCCCCTTAAACTCAATTATTAAATTATCAAGCTCTATTATTTTTTAAAGTATACTTCTAGCAATTATAAATGTAAATAAACACTAATATATGTTACTTTTCCTCAATTAACCTGCCTTGTTCTACTTCCCATGTCATTCCATTCTTTCCTGATAAGTTTTCCTGTTTTTCTTCACATACTTATTGAATTGTTAAGAGGAACTTCAACATAAACGTCTAACTAATTTATGCAATTGACAAATTGATGAAATGTCAAAAGTGATACTTCGCTCTAAAAGAGTGGGAAATAATGTTTTGACAGTCGATCACCTCTTTTTTTTTCTAATAGGGGAAAGTAATTAGACCCTCTCACTCACTTTGTCAGTAAAATCGCATGTTCGAGTACCGTAAATCAGCCATAAGGAAGCATTCGTGATATTTTCAAGGCTAGCATATGCAAGCTTTTGCACATTGTGGTTAGGCCTTTAATTCCGGGGGCTAGGAATTGGCGAGTCGTATTTCGGCCCATTTATTCAATGTTTCGGCCTTAACGACCGCAACCGCAACTATTCTGTCACCTTTTGAGAAAATGTCAGTTTTCTTTTGACAATAAAATCGGTAGTTGTTTTAATTTGTTGTTATATTGAATCTTTTAAAATATGACTACATCAACAGAGCAAATGAACGTTGATATCGATTTTGTATGTATAACCTCGTTAATATAACTTTAAAATTGATTAGCTCGCCACATTCTCTTAACCTCAAAATTTGTTTTGCAGCCAGACGAAGATGTTCCGTACGAGGAAGAAATTTTGCGAAATGCTTATTCAGTAAAACATTGGTTGCGTTATATAGATCATAAGGCAAAAGCACCTAATTGTGGAGTAAATGTTGTGTATGAAAGGGCTCTTAAAGAGCTACCAGGGTCCTATAAAATTTGGTACAATTATTTGAGAACGCGGAGAAAGCAAGTCAGAGGAAAGTGCCCAAATGATCCATTGTTTGATGAGGTTAACAATTGCTTTGAACGAGCGCTTGTTTTCATGCATAAAATGCCCAGAATATGGATGGATTATGGCACATTTATGACTCACCAATGTAAAGTGACTAGGACCCGTCATGTATTTGATCGCGCTCTACGCGCACTTCCAATTACACAACACCACCGAATTTGCCCACTTTATTTGAATTTTTTGAAAAAGTTTAACATACCTGAGACTGCTGTTCGTGTTTATAGGAGATACCTAAAACTTTGCCCAGAAGACGCTGAAGACTATATTGAATATCTAATAAGTGTTGATCGGCTGGATGAAGCGGCACAGCAATTAGCTCATATTGTTGATAATGAGCACTTTATATCAAAACACGGCAAGTCAAATCATCAACTCTGGAATGAATTGTGTGAGCTAATTTCCAAAAATCCCGATAAAGTACATTCACTCAATGTGGATGCGATTATTCGAGGTGGTTTGAGAAGGTATATTAATAAGGCACAGCTGATGAAATCTTTTTATATCAATCAATTGCTAAATTTACAGGTACACTGATCAACTTGGTCATTTGTGGAACTCTCTTGCTGACTATTACGTTCGGAGCGGCTTATTTGATCGAGCGAGAGACATATATGAAGAAGCTATTCAGACGGTAACAACAGTACGAGATTTTACGCAAGTGTTTGACGCATACGCGCAATTTGAGGAATTGAGTTTAAGCAAGCGAATGGAAGACGTAGCAAATGATCCTACCGCAACGGAAGAAGATGACATCGATGTCGAATTGAGATTAGCAAGATTTGAATATTTAATGGAGAGGCGGTTGCTACTTCTTAACAGCGTCCTTTTAAGACAGAATCCTCATAATGTACACGAATGGCATAAAAGAGTTAAATTGTACGAGTCAAAGCCTCATGAAATAATTAATACGTACACTGAGGCCGTACAAACGGTACAGCCTAAGCTCGCTGTAGGAAAGTTGCACACCTTGTGGGTTGAGTTTGCTAAATTTTATGAAAATAATGGTCAAATTGAGGATGCAAGAATTGTATTTGAAAAGGGAACTCAAGTTGAATACGTTAAAGTGGATGATCTGGCATCGGTATGGTGTGAATGGGCAGAGATGGAAATCAGACAAGAAAGCTATGATTACGCTTTGAAGTTAATGCAGCGCGCAACAGCAATGCCCAAACGAAAAGTGGCGTATCACGATGATACCGAACCTGTTCAAATGAGAGTTTATAAATCTCTAAAATTGTGGTCGATGTACGCTGATCTGGAGGAGAGTTTCGGAACTTTTAAAACTTGCAAAGCCGTATATGACCGAATTTTGGACCTGAAAATTTGCACCCCTCAAATAATTATTAATTATGGTCTTTTCCTTGAAGAGCATAATTATTTTGAAGAAGCATTTCGTGCCTATGAAAAAGGGATTGCCCTTTTTAAATGGCCAAATGTTTACGATATTTGGAACGCTTACCTGACGAAATTCCTTAAAAGGTATGGTGGCGTGAAGTTGGAGAGAGCCAGAGATTTATTCGAGCAATGCTTGGAAAACTGTCCTCCAGAATTGGCTAAATGTTTTTATTTGTTGTACGCAAAATTAGAAGAAGATCATGGATTAGCAAGACATGCGATGGCTGTCTATGAAAGAGCAACAACTGCTGTTCGACAAGAAGAAATGTTTGACATGTTTAACATTTACATAAAGAAAGCAGCGGAAATATACGGTCTTCCAAGAACTAGACAAATTTACGAAAAGGCCATTGAATCTTTACCTGAAGAAAATGCTCGTGAGATGTGCGTACGATTTTCTGAAATGGAGACAAAGCTCGGAGAAATCGATAGAGCCAGAGCTATCTATGCTCATTGCAGTCAGATGTGCGATCCTCGAATAACAGCAAACTTTTGGCAAACTTGGAAAGAGTTCGAAGTTCGTCATGGTAACGAAGACACTATGAGGGAAATGCTTAGAATTAAACGTAGTGTGCAAGCGACGTACAATACTCAGGTTAATATGATGGCTGCTCAGATGGTAAACTCGACGGCAGGAACTATTGCAGATTTGGCACCAGGCGTGAAAGACGGTATGCGACTACTTGAAGCTAAGGCTGCTGAAATGTCAAAACAACAGAAAACTGATAATAATCAGAAAATGTCTAATAACAATATTATGTTTGTACGAGGTGAAACTCAGGGAATTGGAGAGAAGGACAAAGTAGTTAATCCAGACGAGATCGATATTGGTGTAAGCGATGACGAGGAAGAAGCTGAGGTGGATGAGAACGATGATGTCATGAAAATTGTTCCAATTGAGAAACAGGCGATTCCTGATAAAGTTTTTGGTAGTCTTAAGAAACCTGATGATGATGATTGAATGTGTATCTAATTTTAATAAGGAATATATATTGCTTTTGTTTTTTAAGTTATTGAGACTGCAATACAACCCTATTCAATGATTAAATATTTATATAATGTAATAGATGTGCAAAGAAAGTATATATCATACTAATTAACTAATATAATAATATTAGCCCCTAGCCAATAAGTGGCGTATAGTATGGCAATTGTCTAGTTAGATAGATGATCATGCGTACCAAGGTAGAAATTGCTGAAATCTAGAAAATAATTTCAGAACGAAGCAAGGCAACCAATTCTAATTTAGAATTTTTTTTTTTGGAGTTAGCAAAGCTTCGGTAAATATTTCCAAAGTCATGAACCATGAGCTGTGTTCTTTTGTGTACCTTGTTCTAGAACTCCCATATACTGGAGAGAACAAATTGTTCTGTTGATTGAAGCGAACTATTTGTACTGTTCGCTTCATTTAAATCTTTCAATGAAAATGTATGAGGCGTTCTTTTGCGCATCTCTTGTTCTGCTCTGTTCTGCGGACACAAAAGAGCACAACTGGATGCTCATACAAATGAGTTGTGTTAGTGCTTATGGAAGCGAGAATTAGGTTTCGTTAAATCCATGTTAACTCCACGAAACGAGTCGAGTTGAGTTTGCTTTTGTGTAAGGCTTTGTTAGAGAAGTGCCGGTGGGTGTTATACGAAATATTTCAGTTGTCAACCCAGAAGCCGTACATCGCAACAGCATCCAATTAACTCATCCAACAAAACTTCGGTTCATGGAAACATATAGCAAAAAGGATAATCTATGTTGTATAAAATTCGTGTAAATATTTTTTTTGTAGGCCCGGAGCGTCTGTTCGACATTTCTGCTTAATATCTTCTTATAGAGATACTTTCGAGTGAGTAGTCTTGGACGTGAAGTCCATCCTGTCAACCTGAACTGACTGCTCACTCCGTGATGAGCGGTAGCACAGGGCGGCACGCTAGCACCTCGACTAGTGTGGGAGAGTTGTGGGGTGGGTATACCAAAACCTGGTGCTGTCGCGAACCATAATACAAAAAGAAATGCGTGCCTTGTCACAAACAACAAACACAACATCTTACGCCATTCGCCATCGACTCATGATACTGTGGGCGATATTGATTCAGTATCCCTATTGATGACCGAAAATTTGAGACGAGTAGTGAGCCTGTTCACCCATTCATTAGGAGAGGGCTCCGGGGGGAGTGAAGGAAAGACACAACACTTTATTTCTGGTACTTTTATTGATGAAATAGCCGATCTGGCTTCAAAACTATACTCTACTATTGTTACGCGCAACAAAGTGTTGGAAATGGAAACAACTAGGTTAGTGACATCTTAGTAAATTTTGGGTTCGTCAAACCGTAACCCCCGGAATATAATACAAGCCATGAAGTCGCCGAAGGCACCGACACATTAAAATGCCTTAACGTGCCGGGTACAGCATGCAGTAAGAGCTCACTCTCACTGCTTTTTGTATACTCGTGATGAAGGAAAAACTAAAATTTCATATTAAACAGGTCCTAAAGCCCAAAACTTTCGCTCCCAGAGCAAAATGAAATTAAAAGAAATTGCAGCCAAATATGTTTTCTTTGTAATAGTTAAATAATATATATAATAATAAATAATAGCATGTAGAGCAAATTTATGGAAATTATAGCATTTAAACAAAATACAAGCAACTTTTACATGAAAAACTCCTGCAGTAAAACTTTGTTCATGGCTTGTATCTTGCGGGGGTTACGGTAGAACAATAGAGAGTGAGCTTCATTTGGGTTTTCGAAATTATATGAAAATTGTGTGAAATATATTTCAAAACAGAAAGCAGTTTGTCGATTCATATAATTTAGTTAATTTACTGGTGTTAAATTACAGAAAATAGTTCTATAATTACACCAGAATGAGCTATGAACGATTTGAATTATCACAAATTACAAATTAACATTTATTACGGACACTTTCGAAATGAACGACTGCCATCTATATTCCATTAATAAGCCAATTCGAACATAGTAACATTTTAATTCTTAATTGACTTCATTTTGTTGAAATTGTATCATAACAATACTAAACACATTTTTAATTTCTTATAAAACATATTTATTAATTTTCGTTAGTCAAAGCTTCTAATTATCAGTGCGACATCTGTTAGGAACTAGTATTTCGAAACAAACGGTAAAAGCTTTCGAAACTATCAACGTGATATTAGGAATTGTTCCAATCTGACGCTACTCTGTGAAATCCACTCTGGTGGCTAGCGCAAAGAGCTTAAATGAGAGTGCAAGCTTGAGAAAAGCAGAGAAAATCCAATCTGGTAACTCCACTCTACTCTGTTATTGTAAACGCTCCTTACTATGGCATTGTAAACGCTCTTTTAACCTTGTGTATAGAACTATATAGTGGTTGCGAAAATGCTTCCTTGTTATAATGTCAGATGGCTCCACTTATATCATTTTGAACAGTTTTGCTCGCGCTCAGTCGCTCAAAGCTCAAGAACAAGGGGGACAATGGGTACAAAATCAAATCAAGGGATAAGTCGTAAGAGCCTTCAAAATTGCCTGAACGATTGTTTGCTAAAAGCCATTGTGTTTTTTCATGGTAGATATACATATTTATTATTTGAGTTTTGCTCACGCTTCGCTAAAAGCAAAGCTGTGCAACTGAAGTAGGACAAGGGGCGCAAGGGATAAGCCGTTAGACTAAAAACATACAAAGGCTGTAGACAACGCCTGGATAGAATATAAATTCCACGATGGCTGGACCTGATGAAGGCAGCAATTTTTTCTTAGAAATTTACTGGAAATTTTTTCCTTAGAATTGTTATGCATATTGGAGGCCGACAACCGTTGCTTGGGCCTCTAACAATTTTTATGAACATAGACCACTGACTAATGGACTGAGCGATTTGCTATTTCATGTGGCACAAAAAATATAGTGTTTCTGTATATCACCGTTAGAGCACTCTTTAAAACGATTACATAAAAAACATGTAAAACTCAACCAATCAGATGAAATTTTACACCCGTAAATCAAATTTAATTAAAAAGTATATTTTCTTGTGCCCAAGTGATATTTTAATCGTTTATAACGAATTAAACTCATTTTCAAAAGTTATTCTTAACTGAATCCTGCTTATGGGCAAGAGACACGGAGCATGGTAAACACTATCTTTACCTTATTCCTTCTGAGGTGATTGCATCTGTAGCCAACATAAAAACATCAAATGACATAAGGAAACGTTCCAGAAAGCAATATTTTGTGTTGGTAGCTCCAACTCTGCCATAGGGCGAAAGACAGATCTATAAAACTTGTGCCATGCTTTGCTATAGGAAAATGACAATACGCTCAGTCCATTGTTATAAGTCAGTAGCATAGATCGTGGCATTCATTTCTTCTTAGAAATTTCGGGAGCATTCTTATTCGTCTGGGGGCCGGCTGGAGTTATTTTCAGATGCAATCATACAATGTGTGGCGTTATCAGCCTCCAATGCTTATGCTTGGAACAGAATGCATCGCAGCCATCAAGCACAATGCGGTGATGAAGTGTCAAAATCGTAGCCCCCAAGCATGAAATTTAAATGAATTTATTTAACTGTATTAATAATAAATTGGGACCACAATATTATTATTCTTAAAACCAACATAATTAAATTTTCTTTGAAACTCATGATGTTCAGCTTACTAAATTTTAAAACAAACAAAATGTTCATCAGCTGTGAAATGTCAACGCAGGATAATTGCGCTACGATGCCTACGTTCATTGCGGTCACCATTGTCTTATAACTTACTTCTGCGTGGTGGCTACTTCCATTCTGTGCCAAGGATTATCAATTATAAGGAACAAATTTCCAGTAAATTTCTAAGAAAAAATTGCGGCTTTACCAACATCAGGTACAGACATCGCTGATTTTATCTTGAAGCAAGGCAGATGCTGGCTTACCCTACTTACTGCTCTGCAGTATAGTTGCGCCTCTACACCACAACAAGATACTAAGCCAAATTCCTTTTTGCAACCACTACACAGTTCTATACACAAGAGTATAAAATAATACGGCGCTTCTCACATGCAGGAGGCGAGTCTTATTTCAGACAGTGAAGTGAACGAAGTAAAGGCACTTTCACATCAAGGACAAGAATCGAAAAAATGTAAACCGAAAAACTCAATTTATTCAACTTTAAAACAAGATTTTTGCTCCAATGATTAATAAAATCATGGAAAATAGGGTAAACTAATTTTACTAATAAAATAGTATATTTATCTTAGAATTTTTAAGAAAACACAACTTTTATGATTTTGCTTTAATAAGTAAATTGGATTTATCGGACGATTTTTTCCGCCAAGAAAGTTTTTCGGCCGATAAAACATAAAAGTTGTGTTTTTTTTATAAATCTGAGATAAATATACTATTTTATAAGTAAAATTATTAGTTAATCCTATTTCCCATGATTTTATTAATCTTTGGAGCAAAAATTTTGTTTTAAAGTTGAATAAATTCAGTTTTTCGGAAACCGAAAAACTGAATTTATTCCATGGAAAATAGGATAAACCAATAATTTTGCTAATAAAATAGTATATTTATCTCAGATTTTTAAGAAAAGCACAACTTTTATCTTTTTTCGGCCGAAAAACGAAATTTCGGTTGCATCCGTATATTTCTTTCTTTCGGGACTTTTGTATTTATCCCATGTTCAGACCGCGTCGTAATTACGTAATTTTGACGAGGTAATTTTGAAATCATGCGAAGGTGTTCACACTGCTACTGAGATAATTTCAACTGTCATTTATATCAAATATAAAGTACCAAGTGTCAAATTTCAGTGAAGTGAGGCAGTCAAAATTACTTTTTATATAGAAAAAAAAAGAAAGAAAAAATATATATAAAAATATTACTCCATGAAATAGACATTGAAAAAAAAGATAAACATTATAAATAATATTTTGTGTAAGAAAAGGGATTATTATCGAAGAAAGCGACGACATCATATTCAAAGGATTTTAAATTTGCAACGCCAGAGTTCTATTTTACTAAATTCAATTCAAAGAAAAAAAGTATTACACAACTTCTTAAATGACTACAATGGGCACATTAATCATAAATGGTGATTAATAGAAAAAGGGAAAAATACATGGCTGAATGCCGCTGGATGAGTACGTTTATTAATTATCACATGATTTTGCATGTAATTTCATCCAAATTACGTCGAAATTACGTGATTTTGAAATTACGCCAATGTATGGGAAATTAGGTGATTTCGATGGTGATTTCAGAAAATAATTCGAAATTACTTAATTTCGGTGCAGTCTGAACGCCATACATTGAAAACTATATTATTTTATTATTTATTATATTATTATAATATGGATAGGGATTTCGAAGTAAAATTAAGATACACTTTTTCAATCATACAAATTTTGTGATAATTAAATCTTACTTCTATTTAACCGAAAAAAAGTTTAGGAGAGTTAATTCTCGTTATAAATTTTCAATTTATGTGAACTGTAAATTTTCATTTTTCGTCTTAAATTGTATGGTTTTGTCGGATGTTGGGTTTCTGTCTTTTGTGGTAGATGTCTCTAGTGTGCTCTGTGGTCTAGGTCTAGGCTAATTTTTTTTAAATTTTCTCACTTTTAGGACACAAACCTACGTATAGTAAATTTTATTACCTACAGGTTCGCTGGTATCTAAATTGAAAATTTTGCTGAGTGAGCTGACTCCTCTTAAATGAAGCGAACAGTACAAATAGTTCGCTTCAATCGACAGAACAATTTGTTCTCTTTTACATTTTTTTGCCCATATTTGTTAAATATGCTATTTTGCTTTGTATTTAAACAACTTTCAAATAAATATTGCAATTTCTAGTCGGTGAAATGTCGGGAGAAAAAAACAAGTAGTATTAGAGTCAAATAATTATAAAAAGCGCTACTAAAAATGAAAAGAACTAGACGTTATTTGCTAGATCTAGGCCTTATCTTTCTAAAACAGTCACAATTTGAAGAAATGAGAATACCTACCCACAGGAATTTGATTTAAAAGTCATTTTACAAGTTTTCGAGCTAATATCTCCATTCCAATACACCTTTTTAATTTTTGCCGACGTTATTACCTATAATTTAAGATATAAATCATTATTCTGTTATAAATAGTTTGCCAGAAATTTGCATTGAAAAATGTATGAAACTAGCAAATATTGGTACTGACTCCTCTTGTGAAATTTCGTGCTATACGTGAAAGCTCTGGAAAATAATCTAAAGCAATGGGACGCAGTCTGGAGGACATTCGAGTACAGGATTTGAAAGTGGAGTTGGGCAAACGGTCATTACAAACGGCAGGCACAAAGAATGTTTTAGTCGAGCGGCTTAGACAAGCATTGGAAATAGAAGGGACGAATCCTGATACATTTATTTTCGAAGACAATTCGCAAGAATCTGAAGCTGAAGAAAAGTCTGAGATGAACATGGAACAACTATTGGGTGCTTTAATAAGTAAATTGGAGCTTTCAGCCCTACAGATGAAGAATGGAACAAAAGAATGCTTTTGAGGAACAAAAGAATTCTCTAAAAGCCCGTTTGGATCATCAAAAGAATGCTCTTCAAGAACAAAAGAATTCTCTGGAAGCCCGTTGGTATGAACAAAAGAGTTCTTGGCAGAATTGTCTAGAAACCTTTTTAGAGAAGAATTTTCTTAAAAATTCATTAAACGAACAAAATGAGAAAATTGAAGGAATCCAGCAGAAAGTGTTGGAAGTTCAACAACATGTGTCGGAAGTGCAACAAAATGTTACGGAGAAGCTTGACAAGTTTAAAGCAGATTTGGAAAGGATGAAGCATCGACAACCTCGGCATGAAGGAACTGAAATATCCGGTGCAGGCAGAATGAAACATACAATATTTGATGGACAAAATTCGTGCTTCCGAAGTAAATGGATGGAATGATGCAGACAAAGCTACAGCTCTGGTTCCCGCATCAGAGCTATTACAAACTATATCGATTGAAAAGCAACGTAATTACACTTCATTAGTACAGGCGATAGAATTACGTTATGGAGATGAACACATGCGGCAAGTATATCGCTTGCAGTTTGCAGTTACGCAACAGGATTAAGAAGCATGGCGAATCACTACGACAACTGCAGGCTGATGTGAAAAGATAAGCATATCTGTCATACTCCAGCGTCAATGCAGAATTCCTTAATGAAGTGGCAACAGAAGCATTTGTGAACGCTATTGCAGATCAAAATTTACAACAAGCACTAAGGCTAACAGGAAAGAGGTCAACAGGAGAAGCGCTAGCCCAAGCGTTAGCATACGATTCTGCTAGACAAGCTTCTCGGAGTGCAGTACGAGTGAGAGAAATTTCGGTGGAAGAATGTACTTGCACCAGACTGTAGCCATCAGAGAGCCCTCCTTCACGCAGTATTCTTCGATGCTGGAACTGTAATAGACCGGGACACCTCCAAAGGGACTGCAGAAAACGCCGACGAATGGAAGCGCTAGAAGAAGGGCAAAGATATCGAGTTAGGCAGCAGACTCGCAGCAACTCGCAGCAGAATACCGTCATCAGTGAGCACTCCTCCGCGTGGTATTCTTCGATGCTGGAATTGTAATAGACCTGGACACCTCCCCAAGGTACTGCAGAAAAAGCCGACGAATAGAATCACAAGAAGAGGAGAACAGAAAAGTATGCCAAAGATGTGGAGCCAGGGAGCAAGCTATTCCTGGAGAGATTAGAAATTAAACAACGACTAGTCGCATCAGCTCTCCTGCTGAGCAGTCGAAAAATATGTAAAAGCCTACTTTGGGGGGCAAAAGTTGATTGGTAGAGTCGGCAGCCCCGAAGTCACCATTCAAGTAGCCTAGTTGCAGAGAAATAATAGCAGTCTCGTTATATATGGAAGTGTAGAAAAAATGACTGCACAATAGTAGTTACGCTATGTTCATTCTGGCGCACTTTTTCCATACAAAAAGTGTCCGGAAAATTCCAACTATTTTGGTTGTCTGGACCGGGCTCTGGGCCACTGGGGGATTCCGTCTAGTGCCTACGTCACAGGGCCTGCTTGGGGAATTCCTTTCCTACCGTCTGGCTAACCGGGGATGACGTCATCTGCTTGGCTGATCCAAGCTCTGTCTTAGCTGATTTTTAATAAAATAATGCTGGCTTGTGCTGGAATCGAACCGAGAGGCTCGGTTTTGTAAAATCCGAGGCGCTCTACCATCAGGCCATGGAGGTGTTGTGTGAATGTTCTTTAAACTTGCTATATACGCTTAGAGTTATGGGGACAGAGACATCGGGACACTTTCGCGAGGCTGGACACACATACACAGCCATCCAACACACGCGCGCACACACATACACACACACACACACACACACACACACACACACACACACACACACACACACACACACACACACACACACACACACATGCACACACACACACACACACACACACACACACACACACACACACACACACACACACACACACACACACACACACACACACACACACATACACACACACACACACACACACACACACACACACACACACACACACACACACACAGTACCCAAGTAAAGTAAACAAATTGAACGATTTATGGAAGATTCCCAATTTCTTTAGCTGGAAAAACAACTATGTTGTCTTAGATGAGTAGTGGAAGTTATAATTGAAAATTTCTTTTGCTGATAAAAAATCAGCAACAACTATAACGTAAGTTGTGGTCTGTATGTATCTTTTATAAACAAGAGTGATCATGATATTCGATATCTAAAAAGAAATCACGGCTGCTTGGAATGGTAAGAATGGAAATTAAAGTCATATCAGAAAATTTTCGGTGTAGGGGTGTGTGTGTACTGAGAAGTCTTATCAGAAATCCTCTATGGGCTATGGTTTTTTTTGATATTAGCGATCATACCTTTTCTGATGTAATTCATATTACTAATAATTCAAGTCTAGGCTACTTTTGTAAGCATGCTTTAGTGAATAACATACTTTGAAAACATCTCGCTCTCTCAAAACATCTTTCTCTCTCTCTAGCACACATGTTTGAGGTGGACTTGATCATATACATGCCAGCTTGGAGCTTGGTTGACCGCTTTATATACTATGAGTATAGTATGGTTGCTTGGAATTATTTGGCTTCTTGTTGAACGGGACTATTAACGGTGGGGTGGGGTCGCTTTACTGATTTAACTACTATTCATACAGAAATGTGGTGTTTTGATAATCCTAAGCGTACTTTCTTATCTTCCGAACCAAAATAAATTGTTTATACCTTTCCTAACAAAATTATTTAAAAAAATTTATCTTAACCAAATGGCAACGATTCCTCAATCAAGAACTCTCTGTTGAGTAATCATTGTATATGGCGCTGTACTTTGGGCTGATGATATTGAATGTAGCCGCCTACAGATTCGGGCTTCGGCTGCAAATAGACACACATTCAGTTAGTGGGCGTAATATGGTAAGGTTACATTTTAATCAAAACTATTTTATTATTTTGTTAAGTAAGGTATAGTGTAGCCTTTGGGAAGGTAAGAAACTAAGCTGTAAATTACTAGAAGACTATTTTCCTGTATGGATAGTAAGTTAGACTCAATAGCATATATAAATTCAATGTTTGGCAGTTTTCTATAAGTATCAATATAGAATATTTTAGAAAGCGGATTCTCAATGCACACAAATAGATTTCTGTTTCATGGCTTGGGAAGTATGCTCGGGGTTTTGGTATGAGGGATTGAATCGATGTATCTTGTACAATGGATTTAAGATATATGTTTATATTTGATTGGAGCAAAGCATTCTTCATGATTCAAAGCTTAAATATAACTGAAATTCTTAAAAAATGTTGAATCGATGACTAATGTTGCCGTAATATTGAGAAGGATTTAAGGGTTTAAGAAAAGAAGGTGGTAGTATGATATGTTGATTTGAGGAATATCTTAGATGAGTAGTGGTAGTTGTATGGGTGCAGAAAAAGCCTTATTAACAATTTTTTTTATGATCAGGTGTAATGGCATGGTCAATGTTGCCACTTGAAATCTTTCTAGAGTAGCTTTTTAGCGTAGTCCGAAAGTGGTATGCGTAGCCACACCTTATAGAAAATGTAAAATCTTACCAAATTAAAGCTTTGCAGGAAGTTACTGCTATGATATTAACATAGTATGATATATGGAAGTCGTATGGGTGAAGTAAAAACGTAATTTTTGGTGATCTGGTATAATGGAAT
Source organism: Dioctria linearis (assembly GCA_963930735.1). Taxonomy (NCBI): domain Eukaryota; kingdom Metazoa; phylum Arthropoda; class Insecta; order Diptera; family Asilidae; genus Dioctria; species Dioctria linearis. Next base: position 115,760,262 of record OZ005740.1, on the reverse strand, counting down.
GACCAGTGTTGCAATATGAAATCTTTCTAGAGTAACTTTTTCGCAAAGTGATCCTTTTCTGGTTAGGCTATGAGAGTTCGACATCAAAAATCTTATGTTATTTCTTATGGAAGTCAAAGTTTACTTTTGCAATTATCTCGCTTTAACACATCATCTGTCTCTCTCTAATACATATGCTTGAGGTGGATTTGGTCATATACTTGCCTGCTAGCAGCAGGATCATTCATGTTACAAACCGTTCCTATAAAAGCCCAAGCAAACTCTTGGGGAGCATCAGTCAGTTTTAGTGAGTCTCCGTGACAGTACATAAAAAATAAAAATGACAACCGCGCTAGTAAATAAAAGTTTTTCAGTAATTAAAAACTTGCGGAAGGATGTGTTGAAGTGTTTAACAAATTCAGAGAATAATGACTATATTGTTAAAAAGCGCAACAGAAACATACATAAATTTCAAGTTGCATTTCGGAAGTGCAATAAGAGTGCTATGAAACGACATTTCGAAAGCTGTCTCGAGCAAATTAAAGCATTGAGAGCACTATTGAGAACTCCCCGTCGAGGTGGAGGAATCACTCGCGTAAGAAGAAGTGATTTTGTAAAGTGGGAGGAAATAAAGACAGCGTTCGCAGACAGAATTCGACAAGGTGTTATTGCAAATTTAAAACATATCGAGCCGAAGTTATTTATGCAAGACGTTGCCAAATTATTTACGCGTCGTGTTAAAAATACCTTAAAACATTATTTTAATATTAAAGTCTCTACAACGTTTTGCGGTGAATTTGTTAAAGAAACTGGTGACAATGAAACTATAAAAGACATTTAATATTTCCAAGCGAGAACTGCTCCAATTAGTGCAGATGATAATTTAGAGGAGTGGTTTAAATCAAACATTTTGGATCCAATACACTCTCAGCTGGAAGAATTCCAGGAAAAAGACAGTGGCTGGGCACTGCACTCAATAATACATCTAGCAGTACACATCAACAAGTTTGAACAGCTCCGAGGATCTTCGTATATACCTATACCAAAGGTTATTGCATCAAAGAAAGCTTGCATGGGCCGTAACATCAGCGCTATATCCTACAACTGTCAGCTCCGATAGGACCACATCATATCCACATTATTCAACTGTACTTAATTTAAATGGGATAACATTTCCCATGACACTTAAGCAAATTACGCAATTTGAAGACCAGAACGATTTATCAATAAATGTGTTCATCCTAGAGAAAGAGCGTTTCTTCACCACAGTTCCAGTTAGACTTACGAAACACAGGATGGAGCGACATGTTAATCTCTTAATGCTACAAGATGACTATGACCAGGCTGATGATCATATGGACGATGATGATGATGGCGGATATCATTTCTGCTGGATTAAAGATCTTTCCCGACTCATATATGCGACAGATGTTTGCTCTACTTTTACTGTGAAGAAAAATTAGCGTCACACACTCCTGAATGCGAGAATCAAAACGATTGCAGAATTATGTTTCCCTCAGAAGAAAAGAAATGGCTGGAATATAAGAATTATAACCATAAGAATCCAGTTCCGTTTTGTGTGTATGCAAATCTTGAGTCAATATTGAAGCCGATTCAGGGAAACGATCAAAATACACAGCGATTCCAGGAACATGAAGTTCACAGCATAGGATTCTATTTCCACTGTAAACATGATGCTAAGCTCTCATATTACAGAGCATATCGAGGCAAGAATTGCCAACAATGGTTTGTATTAGAATTGGAAAAATTTGCATCCATAGCTGCACAGGAAAAGCTGAACATCAGGCCAATGCAACCCCTGACTAAAGAGGAACGTCGTTCACATTTGGAAAATACTTGCTGCCATATATGTGAAAAAACGTTTGCAGCCGATGAGGAATGAGTCCGGGATCATTGCCACTTAAAAGGAAAATATCGAGGACCAGCACATAATGCGTGCAATCTCATCTATCAGGATTGCTCCATAGTTCCAGTCATTTTTCACAATTTATCTGGATATGATGCCCACTTCATAATTAAGGATATAGCTACATCTTTCACAGGAAAAGTTGATCTCTTACCAATAAACAAGGAAAGATATATCTCGTTCACCAAGCACATGGACGGCAGCCACATAAAATTCAGATTCATCGATTCCTTCCGTTTTATGGCTAAATCTTTAAATAAGCTATCATCATTGCTGCCAATGGATCAATTAAACACTACAAGATTAGTATGGCAGGGATTGGATGATGACACTATCAAACTTCTTACACGCAAAGGTGTCTTTCCATATGATTTTATTGACGACTGGGATAAATTGGATTTCCGGAACTAGCCAACACAGGAAGCGTTCTACAATAAACTGACTGACAGTGCTATATCTCCTGAGGACTACAATCATGCTGAAGAGGTCTGGCAAAAATTTGAAATACAAACACTTGGTGAATATTCAGATCTATACCTTAAGACTGATGTTCTCCTATTGGCCGATGTGTTTGAGAACTTTCGAGAAGTGTGCATGAAGACATACAATTTAGATCCAGCACATTATTACACCATGCCAGGTCCAACATGGGATGCAATGCTAAAATACACTAATGTGAAATTAGAGCTGAAAACCGACGTAGATATACTGCTATTCATAGAGAGAGGCATTCGAGGTGGTATAAGTCAATGTTCGAACAGATATAGTAAAGCCAATAATAAATATATGGATGATTTTAAGCCTGAGGAGAAAGAGAAATACTTGATGTATTATGATGTGAATAACCTTTATGGATGGGCCATGTCACAGCATTTACCAACCGGAGGATTCAAATGGGTTGATGTTCCCAATGTTGACGTTTCCGAATTAAATACGTTATACACTACCGAAACTTGAAGCAATGCTTATCACATGGACTCATCCTGAAAAAAGTGCACCGGGTTCTTCAATTCGACCAATCAGCTTGGCTTAAACCATATATTGACTTAAATACTACCAAACGGATGCAGGCTACAAGCGATCATGAGAAGGACAGCCATAAGAGATGAATAATGCAGCTTTTGGTAAGACCATGGAAAATGTGCGCAAGTATAGCGATATCAAGCTTTGCGTCAAGTGGAAAGGTCGCTATGGTGCAAAAGCTCGGATTGCGGCACCCAACTTCCACAGTTTGATGAGAATTTAGTTGCTGTGGAATTAAGGCGACTCAAAATCTTATTCAATAAGCCTCTCTATATTGGAATGGCAGTTATGGAAATTTCAAAGATATGCCTCTACGATTTCCATTACAGTTTTATGCAGCGTCAATTTGGAGATAAATGTAAAGTCATGTATACAGATACAGATTCTATAATATATGAGCTTGAAGAGAAAAATGCATATGAGTTCATGGCTGAAAATATAAACAAATTTGATACAAGTGAGTGATTACCCAGAAGATAACCAGTTCGATTTACCGCTCATGAATAAAAAGATTCCTGGTCTAATGAAGGATGAGCTTAATGGGAAAATCATGAGCGAATTTGTAGGCTTGCGCTCGAAAATGTATAGTCTGCGTATAAACGATGGTAAAACTGTAAAGAAAGCAAAAGGAGTAAAGACTAATGTAGTCCAGAGGCATATCAATTTCGAAGACTACGTCGAATGCTTGAATAACGAGCGAATATTAACTGCTAATCAGAGCTCCATACGATCGCATAACCATAATGTCTACACGATCAACCAAAAGAAGATTGCATTGGGTCCATATGATAACAAGCGGTATATTATGAGTGGGACAACGGATACTCTACCATGGGTACATTACTCTATTCAATCAGAACAGCAAGGAGCAGACGCAGAAAACATATAATCTAAGGCTAGTGTAAGATATGTATTGTAAATAAAAATTTTATTATAGCTAAAATACTATTTAATGAAATAGTTTGTTTTAATTGTAGGTATTATAGTATAAGATATACATTATTGTAAAATAAAGAAAGTATTATTACAGTTATAGGGAAACCGATTAAAGGAATTGAATGATACGCTAAGAATTAAATGTTAATATTTTTCAATTTATAATAAATCAATAATGATATTTTATATATGGTATTCTTTTTATTCAATTTCCCTACTAAGTCCAGAGCTCCCGAATAATATTTGCCCACTACAGCGAGCTCCTAATCGGGCGGTTGAGCGTTTTACCCAGAATGTTAGGACGGCTTGAGAAAAAAACATTTACACGTGGGCTCATCACCTTTGAAACCGGAAGGGTGTCTGACCCTTGACCTTCATCCGGAAGTGTATTATATATAAGCGTATAATCAAGCACATCACAGGGGATTCCATATTGCTTTTCAAAACAGGTCTGATAACTGCTTAACAGCTTTTAAACAGGTCAGCTAACAGCTAAACAGCTTTTCGAACAGGTCTGATAACAGCTTAAAAGCTTTTCAAACAGGTCAGATAACAGCTTAACAGCTTTTCAAACAGCTCTGATAACAGCTTAACAGCTTTTAAACAGGTCAGATAACAGCTAAACAGCTTTTCGAACAGGTCTGATAACAGCTTAACAGCTTTTAAACAGGCCAGATAACAGCTTACAGCTTTTCGAACAGGTCTGATAACAGCTTAACAGCTTTTCAAACAGGTCTGATAACAGCTTAACAGCTTTTCAAACAGGTCTGATAACAGCTTAACAGCTTTTAAACAGCTCAGATAACAGCTTTTCAAAAAGGTCTGATAACAGCTTAACAGCTTTTAAACAGGTCAGATAACAGCTAAACAGATTTTCGAACTGGTCTGATAACAGCTTAACAGCTATTCGAACAGGTCTGATAACAGCTTAACAGTTTTTCGAACAGGTCTGATAACAGCTTAACAGCTTTTCAATAGGCCAGATAACAGATTAACAGCTTTTAAAACTGGTCTGATCAACAGACGGAATCCTCATCATCAGCCAAATCGGAGTTCCCTGTGATGTGCTTGATTATACATTTATATATAATACACTTCCCGATGAAGGTCAGGGGTCAGACACCCTTCCGGTTTCAAAGGTGATGAGCCCACGTGTAAATGTTTTTTCTCAAGCCGTCCTAACATTCTGGGTAAAACGCTCAACGCTCTGGACTTAGTAGGGAAATTGAATAAAAAAATACCATATATAAAATATAATTATTGATTTATTATAAATTGAAAAATATTAACATTTAATTCTTAGTGTATCATTCAATTCCTTTAATCGGTTTCCCTATAACTGTAATAATACTTTCTTTATTTTACAATAATGTATATCTTATACTATAATACCTACAATTAAAACAAACTATTTCATTAAATAGTATTTTAGCTATAATACAATTTTTATTTACAATACATATCTTAGACTAGCCTTAGATTATATGTTTTCTGCGTCTGCTCCTTGCTGTTCTGATTGAATAGAGTAATGTCCTCATGGTAGAGTATCCGTTGTCCCACTCATAATATACCGCTTGTTATCATATGGACCCAATGCAATCTTCTTTTGGTTGATCGTGTAGACATTATGGTTATGCGATCGTATGGAGCTCTGATTAGCAGTTAATATTCGCTCGTTATTCAAGCATTCGACGTAGTCTTCGAAATTGATATGCCTCTGGACTACATTAGTCTTTACTCCTTTTGCTTTCTTTACAGTTTTACCATCGTTTATACGCAGACTGTACATTTTCGAGCGCAAGCCTACAAATTCGCTCATGATTTTCCCATTAAGCTCATCCTTCATTAGACCAGGAATCTTTTTATTCATGAGTGGTAAATCGAACTGGTTATCTTCTGGGTAATCACTTGTATCAAATTTGTTTATATTTTCAGCCATGAACTCATATGCATTTTTCTCTTCAAGTTCATATATTAGAAAATCTGTATCTGTATACATGACTTAACATTTATCTCCAAATTGACGCTGCATAAAACTGTAATGGAAATCGTAGAGGCATATCTTTGAAATTTCCATAACTGCCATTCCAATATAGAGAGGCTTATTGAATAAGATTTTGAGTCGCCTTAATTCCACAGCAACTAAATTCTCATCAAGTATCGATGCTCTGTGGAAGCTGGGTGCTGCAATCCGAGCTTTTGCACCATAGCGACCTTCCCACTTGACGCAAAGCTTGATATCGCTATACTTGCGCACATTTTCCATGGTCTTACCAAAAGCTGCATTATTCATCTTCTTATAGCTGTCCTTCTCATGATCGATTGTAGCCTGCATCCGTTTGGTAGTATTTAAGTCAATATATGGTTTAAGCCAAGCTGATTGGTCGAATTGAAGAACCCGGTGCACTTTTTCAGGATGAGTCCATGTGATAAGAATTGCTTCAAGTTTCGGTAGTGTATAACATATTTAATTTTTGGATGTAATCTTGTCAGAAGCTTTTCTAATTTTGCTCCAGGTGGTGCTGCATGCTCAGAGCAAAACGGTAAGTCCTTATGCTTATCAAGTAGATGTTGAGGATAATCCAAGTCGACTTCGATTATGTATCCAGTTGGAGAATCATCAGGAATTTCGGAAACGTCAACATTGCGAACATCAACCCATTTGAATCCTCCGGTTGGTAAATGCTGTGACATGGCCCATCCATAAAGGTTATTCACATCATAATACATCAAGTATTTCTCTTTCTGCTCAGGCTTAAAATCATCCATATATATATTATTGGCTTTACGATAGCTGTTCGAACATTGACTTATACCACCTCGAATGCCTCTCTCTATGAATAGCAAGTAGTATAGCTATAAAAGTTCAGGCCCACTTTTTTAAGCCTCCAGGATTTCGCCGCAGATGGCGCCACCGTCGCTAGGTGGGTTGAGTCCGTGCTAAATGTAAGTTTGTGCCTTGGTTGTATTGGTTTGCGTCTTGGATACACCATTGTGCCTTGGATGCACCATTGTGTCTTGGGTGCACCATTGAGTCTCGACTAGCGGGATTATTCGGTACTACCGGGATGTATCATTTGATCTTGACTGCACCCTAGCGGCATTAGCCGGTACTAACAGCATGCTCCCGTACTACGGTTTTCTTAAATAGATATGTGTTGCGCCTAAATGTAGGCTTTTGGTTTCATTGAGTCTCGACTGCGCCCTAGCGGGATTAATCGGTACTACCGGGTTGTGTTATTTGGTCTGGACTGCGCCCTAGCGGCATTAGCAGGTACTACCAGCATGCTCCCGTACTACGGTTTCCTTAAATAGATATGTGGTGCGCCTAAATGTAGGCTTTTGGTTTTGAACTAATATTAGTAATAATTAAAGTTGACGCTAGGAAATTTTTGTTCATGTCAATGGATTCTAGATGGTTGGGGTGGAGGTATTAGGGGGGGGACGAAATTTTCATCAGAAATCCTCTACGCGCCATTTCTTGAGTGAGGTACCCTAGCGGTCTTAGCCTGAACTACCAGCATGCCTTGATTCTGCTGTTTTCTTTTATTAGCGGGAGAGTTCTAGATATCGGCATGACTTGATCATGGTTTTGCTGCACCTAAATAAGTTTTCTTAGCAGGGAAGTTGTAGATATCAGCATTATTCGAATTTCACAACATGACATCACCATGAACAGGTTTTGTACGATGTCAGTGAGGGTTCTGGGGTATGTGTGTATTGAAAAGTCTGATGTTTTATAAACACTTGTTTTTATTTCCAATAAAATTTCTTATTATAGAAGTATTTCTTATAGCACATTGTCCAATATGAACTTGACAAGATGGCGCATTTGTGTTAATCTCTATTAGTTTTCCACAGTTGTATTCATCTTCAACGTTAATAATGATTTCACCCTCTCCAACTATCTTCTGCACCCAATGAACTTTTTCAGCTCCCTTTACATATACGGTTTTGTTTCGAAGCAGTGGTTCAACTATAGTGTACAGCTTGTGATACGGTATGTAGCCATCATTCCAGCGGAATCCATGAAAATTGTGTTGAAGCCATTTTACTTGTGTCTTTTTTGCTGAAGTCAAATCTTTGTATCTGAACGGTGGTTGAAATATAAAGTGCTGCATCTGGTTTTCATTGTTTAAAATTGCCAGTTCTTTAGTGATGAATTCATTGAGATTTGTTTTGAATCCTTGGATGTCTACGAAGACAGCCATCTTCTTAATTTAACTTTCTAACTTCACTTGCCAGCGGACTGTATTCCACTATTCGATCGTGTAGAAGCAGACAATATGCTGTTGTATTAGCCGGTATATTTTTAGATGTCTTGAATTCTAGCCTTATGTCAACAGGTCCAGTTTTTATTGTTTCATTTTGATGTGAGCAATCAATGACAGCGATCGGAGCATCGGTTTTGAACTTCTCCCATGTGAGGAACGGCTGATACTGATGACCATAGTATGATTGTGTAAACTTTATATACATCTCATACAGCAATGCGTATCTATTCAAATCAAATTTCAAATTCAAATCATCATAGGGATATGATTCTGAGTTCAAATGAACTGTAACATCGGTGAGTTTGCAGTGATCAAACTTGCTTGCATCTTTGGTTTTATCGTTCCTTCGATCCGTTTGTAATGCTAAGATGATAAATCGAGGTTTCTCCAGTTGAGTGGAAGTCTTAACTGACCAGGTTTGATGCGTGGACTCCGGTAGTACTGGATACTCATATATGTCCCAGCTGCGGAATGGTATTTGTATCGGGCGACCTCTCCCGATAATTTTAAATAGTTGCAGCTTTTCATCATCGGATACTGTAACATGTGGAATACTCCATTGAAGTTTGGTAATTTCAATTTTCATCACATCAGTGGGTGATATAATAGCATTATCGTCTGTCCTGCTCCGGATCAATATGAGTTCATGTTTGGAATTTATCAGAATTTTCTTGTAATCTTCAGCGAATCCCAATAAATATTTCAGAGGTACACAATAGTTAAACAGTCCATTGGCTGGTATAACGGATGAATCTGGTGACCAGCTGATGTTGAGTAGTATCCTGCTTACATTTGCATTTAGCGATACGTAGTTTTTTAATGTTGTCGCAATCACAAGATTTCTTGTACGATCGATTTCCACTGCATTCAATTCATAGCGTATTTCCTCAAAAAGAAATGGTAGAGCGTTGTTAGCTAATTTTGCAGTTGCTGAAACGGTTCCATCCAGCTTTGTTAGAGATCCCTCATTGTAAAGAAAACTCCTGCTGGGTAGAAGATTCAAGTCCTGATGTTGTACAGAGATACGGATTTCATCGTTGTATTTAAATGATGTTAGAAATGATGAATAGGAGTGATGCTCAAATTTAGTAACACTGTTATCAAAGCGAGCGTCTGGTGCAATATCTAGTATTCCTTTATTCATTGTTTCAGCGTTAAGCCTATCGATTGTAAATATGCTGTATTTGCAGGTGTTAATGTAGGTCTTGACCGCTTCAAGGTTGTCCGCTGACTAATGATCTTGTCTGCTCCGAACCCGTATTTATCATTATTGTATATCAAGATGCTGAGGCTTCAAATGTAACCTGATGGTTATAGTCTCTCCTCTGAAGTTGATTAAGTCACCGTCTTGGTCAAGGAGCTTCAATGTTAGAGAACTTATACGTTTGGTGTTCACAGGCAAATAGATTACATTTTTGGGTACCTCCACTATTTTATACCCAGGTCGCACGTTCGGGGAAAACTCGTGGAGAGTGTGTACTTGTGTTTTGTTGAAGAATGATCCTGATATAATATTACATTCGATGCGTATAGTATTTACTTTAATGATGTTGACTTGAAACTCTGATGTATGCACTATATTAGCAGATAAGTTTCTTTTATTGAATCCTAGCAGAGGAGCTATGGATCTCTGTTTTTCAAAATGTATTTCTTCAGTTGCGTTAACGTCACTCTTCAATGTATTATTGTTAGCCTTTATCGCAACCTTTATCCTTCTCCCTTCTTTATCCAAGTATCCTTGTACATATTTTGCTATATCATCAATCTCATAGGATCCAACAGGTATCTCAACAACCTCATTCCCTACATGAACCAGATTATTGCTCACATCAATATTTGGCATAGAGTTGTATGTTTGAAAATCAATTAATCCACAAACATAATCCGTTGCTAGCTCCAGCGGAGGAAAGAACTCAGCAGTGAGTAGAGATGAATTTCCCGTGCGAGTAAGTGTTAATGACATGGCGGTTGATAATGAACTGTTACAATTTCAATATAGATACATTTATTTATAGATAATAATTAATGGATATAACAATTATATAAAAACTCTAAACATAAGTGACCGCAAATTATTGCATCGTAATTCACATAAGAACTGTAGTTGTACGTAATATTACTACCCAAGTAGTTTATGATGTTATGTACCTGTTTGTGGGGCAAGCAGGAGCCGTATCCAGTGCTCCCTTGCGCCCTGAAGCTGCGTCAATTAAAACCACCTTGCCTTTTCTTTACACGCAAACACAACACCTTTTTTCTAGTTTAACAATTTTTATTTGATCTAAACAATTTAGCTTTTTTTTATTATTTCAAGTTCACAATCTTATTTGAATCGAAACAAATTAGCTTTTTTTTTTATTATTTCAAGTTCACAATCTTATTTTAATTAAACAATCTTGCTTTTTTTTTTCAATCTCACAAATTTTGCTCGGTTAAATAATTTTACTTTCTTTCCTTGCTTCTTTAGTTTCCATCTACCGAGACCGCGCCGAACCGAACTATCGAAAAAACATTCAACCCCAAAAGCCCGTGCTACCGCCGCGTATAAAATTTATATCACTCTTTTCTTTCGTTTTTAAATTCGACTGACGAACCGCCGTTATTCAAGTTAAAAATCAAACTCGGCTCGCGATCAAGAGCCTTCGTTCAGGGTAGAAAATGCATAGTTGCATTTTCACCCTGAGAAAATTTTCATTTATTCTGGACTTGATTAAACAAGTCCAGAATATTTTTCGTTGGACGGAGGCTTGAAATTTGATGCTTTTATAAACATCAGCCACCGTCACGATGCCGCGCGCGTATACATACAATGTACTTTCGCGGCGCGCTCTTCTTGTCGCGAAAGCTTTTTTGTGATATGTATGTACGTTCGTACATACATATTGAAATTTTCACGACAAATCGTACTGAAGGTACGATTTGTCTTTTGCTTTATTTTTTCAACTTAAATAATTCTTTTTATTAAAACGACTTGGTTGAAAACTGAAACTTTTGTTTTTCCCAAGTCGTTTTATGGGAATATTTTAAGAAATGTGTGGAATGTGAAGCAAATTGCTGATGCAATTTTCTTCACCTATTTGTGTGATAAGCCAGCTTATAGGGATATATTTATTCAAATTTTTTATTTACATACCCTTTTTCAGGTATGTTTTTAGGCATGTAACATTCCTTCCCCCCGCAAATAAGAGAGTTATTCTTTGGAGAGGAATAACTCTCAGGGAAGGGAGGATGGTCTCGACCAGAATCAGATTTTATTATTGTTGTGTACCAAATAGGAATTCTTATCTGCTGGTGTCCGATTTCCATTCTGCTTACCATGCATCGAATACTTTGTTGCAGGAAAGTGTTATGGGGGACTGCTTATTAAATGCTGGGCTATTGATTATTTGTGAATGTGTCTTCATCAAGTTAACGTCGCGCATTTTTTTTTTCTTGGCCAATTTGATCATTACAAAAAACTAATCAATGTTATTGACCAAGAAATTGTGTAACGTGCCTATGCACAGTCCGCCTGGCCTTACTTTCGTGGCCTGCTCGATTTTTGTGCTGCACGTGATTCGCGGGTGGCGGGGTCCTATCCGGCTCGTATTGCTACGTAGAGGTGAGCGTCCCTTTACCATAAGGGGCGAGGAGGCCGTGGCCGGCCGCACCTACACGGTGGATTTACCCATCTATCCACACCAGGGGCAGTCCTGGGTTGTCAAAGGTGAGTTTGATATATATGATTTTCACATGACACCCGCTTACCCATAATTTTTTGTTTCAGGTGGTACCCTTAATATTACCGGGCGATATGGGTTATGTGCGTGTTGCCACCCGGTGTTCGATCCGGCCATCACCGCCATCATCCGGCCCTTGATGGCAACCCCTCCCCCCTCGGAGTTGAGGAAGGGTCCGACGAGGATTGGGAGTGAGAAGGATGTCTCTCGCGGCTATTTTATGTGTGCTTTTTTTTATATTCTAATGTTTGTTTCGCTTTTACCTTTCCTGTCTTTCTACTGTTTCTTTTTTGCTTGTATAATAAAAAATAATAAGATAATAAAAAAAATAAAAGAAAATATAACCATTAACCTGTTCTGATTTCCATCCCCCTTCTCTTTGTTATTTTTCAGGGTTTTTCTCCCCCTTTTTTCTCCCCTTTTTTTCTCCCTTTTTTTCTCCCTTTTTTTTTGGCGTAATTAAAAGGAAGACAAGGGCGCATCGCTTCGGCTTCTTTCTCTTTTTGTTTTGTTTTTAGGTCTATTGGGTCTGGTAATAATTAGGCGGATCGGGTCTCGGTCGAGGTTTACAATATATTTTATTTTTATAATATTTTTCTTTTATGTTTTATGGGGTCAGAGTGTAATAAAAAAGATTGAACGATTAATTTTACATATAATAAAAATATATCTAGTAAATAGGTAATTTTTTCATTTATCGTAAATATATCTATTAAGTTAGATTCTTCAATAAAAAATGCTTCGATATTATTATACTACAGCGCTTTTTCAATATTATTATACTTATATAATTATTTTTTTTCATATGTAATTAATTTTAGTGTAATTTATGTCTGTTACTGTGTGTAAGTGTAGATGTGTTTGTTTGAGTGTGTGTGTGTGTATTTTTCTCTTTTATATTTTGCGCCTTTTTTCTGCTTAATTACCTAGATATTCGTTAAATTATTATAAAATTATACTTGAAATTATTTCTAACTTATTTTTAGCATTTTATTTGTTTGTTTTGTTTTAGGAGTAAGAGAAATAATTCCTTAAGTTTTCTCATCTTATTTATTGCTGTTGTTGTAGTCGTTGTTGTTAATTTTGTTCTAATTTTTTTTTTTTCAAATATCGAAAATACACAGTCGAGTTAAATCGAGGAATCGAATCTTGTTAAATATTTTCAATCATTTCTTGTTTACCAGACTTTCAAACTATTGAACCTTGTATATCAAAATAATTTTTTTTTGAGGGGCATAAATACACAGAAATCGAATATAGTCTTTGCATTATTGTTGTTTTGAATGATTTAAATCGATTTGTGTATAATAGTCGATGATTTTGTGGTTGTTTTTCAAAAAAATTTTTTTTGTTTAGCCTAGAACTGATTATCTTATGTAGTTATGTAGTTATGCACTTATTTTTTTTTGTATTGTTATTCTAATACTAGTTATTATTATTATTGTTTATCTTATATTTTGTTACTATTAGTAACCCAGTAAACTTCTTATTTTTACTTATTAATTTGTTATTTATATTTAGTTCTTTCCTTTTGCAGAGGCATGTTTTCTCTAATTTTTCTTTTTATCTATTTGTGAATTTCATACCTTTCATTTTATTTTTACTCCATGCGTTTTTGGGTACTTTATCCTTAATGATTTGTTTACTTTTATTTTATTTAAAATTACTTCTATTCTATTTTTCATTACATGCAGTTATTTATTTTAACTTATCTTGTTATGTAATTATAATACCATTTTTTTCTACAAATCGTTGTTGTTAGTTATTTATATGTTTTGTACATGTGACCAGGTTTTCTTTTGTCTATAAATTTACTTTGATCGAGCGACCAATGTTGACAGTGTCAGTTTCGCATTTCTAAATGATTTGGACTGATTTTGTTTTGGAGAGGCTTCTGGCTCGCCTTAAGATGGGTTGGGGAGCAGGAGTTCGCTCTTCTAAAGGAATTCCCTCTGATAAAATTTCGGGGTTACCTTGTGGTTGATTTCTCTGTTGTCTCATATTGATGACAACAGGGTGTAGATATTTTACTGCCACAACAATCATTATGGCCAGAACTAGTAGGCTCGTGAATGATAGAGAAGTTGTGGACAGGATATGGGAGTTTCTGTTCGATACCTTTTCCTGGTATTTAGTAATTTTGTTTTGGATTTCTTCCAGCGAATGGGTGTCGGTATAAATTGATTTATGGGTATCGTCTCCCGTTAAGATTTCGATTTTCCCCAGACTGTGGTTTTGAGTTCCTTGTAAAATTTCAGTCAGGTTTACTTTGAGTAGAGAGTGGTTGAGGTCAGGAAACTGATTCGGCTGGGTAATTTTTAGTGGAAATTTACTCTGACCTTCGTATTTAAGCACTTTGTCACCTATTTGAACTTGACATGGTTGCGTTATCTCTAATATCCCTTGTCCTTCCAGTTTCGAGATTACAAAGTGATCTGGACATGTGATGTGTAGCACCGTGGAGGTGATAAAAGAAAATAGCCACATATTGGGCTTACTTAATTTGATCAGCATGTCTTTTTGTGGGATTTGTACTCTGGTCTTGCATTTGGGCACTTCACTTAGAGGGTTGTATAGCAATTTAATGGCACATTCGTTGGACGTTGCCGCTTTGATTATAGGCGTGTTCAGCCGGCCTACATACGTGTTTTCTTCCAAATTACTTGTTATTTTTTTGAAATTTTTCATGTCATCGCCTCTTAATAAGAGAAATTCCTGAGTTTTTTCGCTATTGGCTATGTATGAATAACCAGGGTCTGGAATTAATGAGTAATTTGCTGACTTGGATACAGGATAGCATTGAATCTGTTGTAGCCTCATTTTTGGCAGATTAAAAATTGGGAGAGTAATTCTCACCACCAATTTATTCTGCATAAGGAGCGACTGAGCTCCTGCTGTGTGATATAGGACAGATAGACAATTTTGGTCATTTGGGCAATTCGAGGCCGTCTTGCGGTATATCTCCAACAGATTTTTGGGAGACATTAGGAGTGGATGAATATGATTGGTTTTACTAGCCATTATTATATCCAGGAGGGCTTGTTGTCGATATTCAACTTCGATGATTTGGAGCAATAAGCTTGATATAATCTCTTGTCTCAATTGCCTCCTAGTTAAATTATCGGCCACATGGTGGAGATCGTTTATCTGGTGTGCTATTTTTTGTTGTCTGTCTATTAACATTGCCAGCGGTTTTTGAATCTTTTCCAAGGTAGTTTTTACCACACTGATTTGTTGTTTCTCTAGCTCGGCTAGGGCTTGTGTATTCGATTCAAGTTCTTCTAACCTGCTGTAAATTTCTTTTTCGTTGTTGCTGTCCATAGTTCCAAACAAATAGTGCATGGCATTGCCTATTCCATCAAATAGTGATCTGGCCTTGCGTTTTCCTGGTACTAGTTCCCTAATAGTTTCCGTGCGCTTTCGTACGCTGTCTATAATAGCGTGTATGTGTAGTTGCTGCACGTTACAGAGATCTTCTGGGTTTGTTATATTTATGCAGAGTTTATGCACTAAGTGCTCTGCATATTCTGCTAGCTTTATCTGTGCATCTAGTTCTTCCAAGTCTATCTCGGTGAGGACATTCCAGGTGTCATGATATACCATCAGATTTCCTAGGTCCTCGAAAAATATACCCGAGCCATTTAGCTGGGTTATTACATAAGGTTTGTCAGCGGTTGCTCCAGTTGTGTACTGGATGAAGAGGACAACTATGATGAATTTTAGCGCCATTTCTGTGGACAATTCAGGAGAAGAAAACAATCCTTTAAGCATACTTGTACGTACATTGTGCCGATTTAAACTGGGCAGTGGAGTGACTCCACCGCAAATGTTTATGGGGAGGTATTGAAATGAGGTTTAATGGACACTATAGTGGGAATTTCAAGTCAATCTGGTTCATTTTTGTTTGATATATTTTTATTCGAAATATGGTTTCAAACGGTTATTATGTACCGTTACCGTTCGCTTACCAATTTTGATTGTGGTATTCACATCACTTGGTATTGCGATTACCTGATAAGGTCCTACCCAGATTTGGGAAAGCTTATGTTTTCTGCTTTCATTCTTGATGAGGACCTTGTCTCCTACATGGAAAGTTAGGGGCCGTACTGTCTTATCGTAGTACCCCTTTGAGCGCTGTTTACTTGCCAATAAGTTCTTTCTTGCCGTGGCATATGATTTTCGGAGCTTATACTTCAGTATATGATAGTAGCTCTCATGATTGTAAACGGGTTCGGGATCCCGTTTTAAATTTGATGGGACATCCGCTGTGAAGCCGTATAGGCAGTCCATTGGGGTAAGTTTAGTACCCTCGTGTACACTATTGTTATACACGAATGCAGCGGTTCGTAGGTATTGGTCCCATGTTTTGGGATTTTCATCTACGATTGTTCGCAGGTATTCAATCAGCGGCCTGTGGGCACGCTCTAGTGCTCCGTTAGACTGGGGGTGGTATGCCGAAGTCTGTAACTTCTTTACATTTAGAAGCTTACATACTCTTTTGAATAATTCACTCAGGAAATTTTTTTCCCTGATCGGTGAGTATTCTTTTGGGTATGCGATAGCGCGTAACGATTTCATCAAAGAAAACTTGCGCTACTGTGACTGCTCTGCATTAGGTATTGCATACCAGTCGACAAATTTTGTTAAATTATCTTGGAAGGTCAAGATAT
Organism: Dioctria linearis; assembly: GCA_963930735.1. Classification (NCBI taxonomy): domain Eukaryota; kingdom Metazoa; phylum Arthropoda; class Insecta; order Diptera; family Asilidae; genus Dioctria; species Dioctria linearis. Next base: position 115,743,734 of record OZ005740.1, on the reverse strand, counting down.
ATTTGTTACCTGATGTGGTCTCTTCTAATGGACCTACAATATCGAGGTAAACTTTGTCGAACGGTTGCTCTGCGATGTCCGTGATAACCATTGGCATTTTATATTGTGGAGATGCTTTCATCGTCTGGCACTTTGGGCATTTTTTAATGTATTTTTTAATATCGCTAAGCAGGTGTCTCCACCAATACTTGTGTCTTATGCGTTTGTAAGTTTTTATGACACCTTGATGGCCACCAAATGGAGAATCGTGATAATCTTTTAAGATTGTTCGGATTTCCGTAGCGCTCGTGATAACTTCGGGTGTCTTGTCAGTACTTACTTTTTGCTCAAGCGATGCTGGGTTTAGTGTTTCCGCCTCAGTGTGTTGAATTTCGTTTTGGTCCGCTTTCGTGTGCTCTTCTGTCTCCACACTGGAGCTATTTAATGTCTCTTGAGCCTTTTGCTTCTGAGCTCGAGTCACGACGAAACAATGAGCGGATTTCTTCTTTCTCTTATTATTTGTGGAATTGTTTTCCTCTACATCTGAGTCCATCGTGTGGTGGACTAGGGCTTCTACCGTTGAGGTATTGCCTAAACTGTCTTCTTTTAATGCTTGAGGGATGCGACTTAGTGCATCGGCATTAGTGTTTTACTTCCCTGGTTTATATTCGATGTTGTAATCGAATTCAGATAATTTGTGGTGAAATCTCACCAAACGGGAAGTAGGGTCTTTCACATTGAAGACACCTTTGAGAGGTTTATGGTCAGTATAGACCGTGAATTTCCGGCCTTGGAGATAGCACCTGAAATTCTTGGTAGCCCAGACAATAGCCAATAACTCTTTCTCTATAGTAGAGTAATTTCTTTCGGCTTTGTTTAATGTGCGGCTTGTATAGGCAATGGGCTGGTCCTTTCCGACTTCTCCTTGAGAAAGAACAGCTCCTAGAGCATCGTTACTTGCGTCTGTAGTGAGATTAAAAGATTTCGAAAAATCAGGGTAAATTAAAAGTGGTGGAGAAATTAAAGCGTTTTTTATGTTTTGAAATACTTTTTGGCATTTCTCTGTCCAAGTGAATTTTACATCCTTTCGGAGTAAATTTGTGATTGGACGTACAATTTTGGAGAAGTCTGGAATGAATTTCCTGTAGTAATTGGCAAGTCCTAAAAATGACTGAGCTTGTCTTACTGTTCTTGGAACAGGAAATGTTTGGACGCAGGCCGTCTTACTTGGGTCTGGTAGGGCTCCTTCGCTAGAACATTTATGTCCTAGGTAAACAACTTCTCTTCTTAGAAACTGGCACTTTTCTGGCTGCAGTTTTAAGTTGTTCTCTCTCAACTTATTGAAGACTTTCCTCAACTTTTCGTTGTGGTCATTTAAATTTTTACCATAGATGACAATGTCATCTAGGTAGACAAAACATTCGAGGCCTTGTAGGCCTGTTAGGACGAAATTCATTAGGCGTTGAAATGTGGCAGGGGCTCCTTTGAGCCCGAATGGCATACGCTTGAACTCGTAGTGCCCATAGCTTGTGCTGAAAGCAGTTTTATGTCGATCTTTTTTGTCGACAAGGACTTGGTGATAGCCGTTGGCCAAATCGAGTGTGGTGAAATACCTTGCGTGACCTAGTTGGTCGAGAATATCCTCGATTCGGGGTAGCGGGAATGCATCTCCAATTGTCTTTTCGTTTAATTTACGAAAATCGACAACGACGCGCCACCTTTTTCCACCGTCAGGTCCCGCTTTCTTGGGGACAACTAGTAGAGGTGAATTCCAAGGGCTCTTACTAGACTGGACTATCCCGCTGTCTAGCATTTCTTTTAGCTGCTCGTTAATGACTTTCCGCTGTGTTTCAGGTAAGCGGTACATTTTTTGATTGATTGGTGGTTGATCTTGCACCAATGGAATATTATGCGTTATCGCATTTGTATAGGTGAGTTTGTCACCTTTGAGGAAGAAGATATCGTTATACTCTTCGCAGAGTTCTGATATCGAAATTTTTTCTTCCGCGGTTAAATTAGGGTCTAGGCTGAGTTCTTGCTCTAGCCTAGAAATACGCGGGTATTGTTTTGGGTCGTCCGGAGTCTCATTATCCGGGTATAGATATCGTACATGTTGTAATATTGCCGTTTTGTCGGCTGAACCTTGGTTTGACTTACTCTTCCTTTTAGGTTTTTGACCTGTAAATAGATGAGGCTTTTGCGATTGCTTTTGAGGCTGTATTTCGTTGCTCTTAATAATTGACAGGGTATTTGCTTCCTGCTTTGTTGACGGCTGAGTTTGGTACACCTGTGTGGTCTTTGCCTTAGGTTGTGTGGGATACTCATGCGCGTCAATGCTACTGCTTTTTGACCATGTAGAATGTTTTGTGTTGTGTGACGGTGGAGTAATATGTACCTTTAATATAGGCTTTAGCGACTCGCTACCTTTCTTATATGGCCGTTGTTTGCTTAATAGTGATTTATGCCTCGGGATTTTGGACGGAAGAGTTATATGCACCTTTTTGGCGGGCTTTAGGCACTCAGTTCCGTCTCTTGTAGTGTTTGATATTGCCTCTAAATTTGGTAGTGGAATGTGTGTTCTTTTGTGGTCTTTTGTGTGTGTTAATGGGACTATGATGTAGTCGTTTATTGGAAATAGCTGTAACTTTAAGCTATGTATGACTACTTGGTGACTGTTAGCGTTGAGAATACTGACCAGCACTAATTCTTCTCCAGATGACAGCAAACTGTTTGCCAAGAAGACTCCATCGCTTATCTCTTGTGATAAACAGAGCATTTCTTCTTGAGTTTGTAACGGGACTGGGGCAACAATTTGAGAGCGCGCAGGTATGCAGATTGGTTCCTTAAAGGTAACCAATTGCCGCCTGATTTCATCGGTCTCTTGTTCGCCCAGACAGCCTTTTTCACATTCCTTGGGCTCTTTTGGAGCTTGGCAGCCAGCTTTTCTCGTTTGAGAAGCCTTGAAGACACTGCAGGTGGATAGTTCAGCCGGTTTAGACTCTACCTCTTCTGCAAGTGTTCTTACTTCGACTGCTTTTTCAGAACGTGGCTTGTCCGTTTCAAAATCTAATGGCAAAGCAAATTCGTCTGGATTAGTTTCGGTGCGAGGAAACCTTAGTACCTTATTAGGACCCTCAACGTTACAGTTTTTTGCTAGGAAATCATTTCCTAGAAGTCCATCATCGGAAAGGCCAGGCAAGTTCTTTACGACTTGAAACTTGCAGGGAATTTTGTTTTTGAAAACGAAGTTTCCCTGGCAATTTCCCAGCGTCTTTCCGGTACCAAATGGGGTCTGAAGTGTACATGCTTCATTGGGGTTAATTTCTTTGAGATCTTTTAATGACATTTTCTTTATTATACTAACCTCAGCGCCTGTGTCTACTACTAGTTTAGTTTGGCCGTTCAGGCCTATGTCTAAGGGTAGTTTTACTGTAGCGACACTGGAATCGGGCTGCTGAGGGGACCCTATTTTATTAGACGGGAGATTTATAGTCGAGCCGGGGAGTTTTGGGTCGACTGTACGTCGTTTCCCTGACTCCGGGCCTCCCATTTACGTTTTTGTTGGCAGTTATTTACTGCATGTCCAGAACGACCACAAAATTCACACTTTTTTCTTACGTTATATACTCTGGAATTGTTATTAGAATTCTGCGGCTCTCTAGGGCGTTGATTCGATGGTCCACCATTGTTGTGTGGTCTCTGGAAACTATTATTGTTTTTTCTGCAGTCACGCACGTCATGGTTATACATTTTACAGTTCACACAATAAGGCGTATTTTTCCTTTTGAGGCAATCAGCATATGTGTGGCCTCTTAGATTACAAAAACTACAACTGATTTTATTTAAATAATTATTTTTATTTGGTACATTATAATTTTTATTAGGAGATCGTGGCTCCTGTTTGATGTATGCTGTGCCGGCCTGTGTGAACTGTGACGTTGGTATGTGACTGCTTGGGTTAATTGGCATATTGTTTTGCCGGGGATCCTGTGAGTAGGATATGATGCCAGGATTATATACGCTTTGATTTACTAGGGTACTACTTTGAGTTAATGGTGCGTTATTTGGTACACTGGTACTGGCAGAATTTGGCAATGTATTCTGCATCATATTTGTTTGGAATTGTCCTGGAGGTTGCAGGAACAGAGCACTTTGTGGAGACGTTCCATGTCAAGTGCTCTTTGTACGAGGTCATCCACCGTGCCGTCTGTCATGGTCAGAAGGTATTGGCACATATACGGGTTATTGACTCCTGTTTTTAGTGCGTTTTTCGCGAAGTCTTCTAGCTGTGTTTTCACAGCGGTGGCTGCTGTAGCGCCATATTTGGACTCTGCTGCTTCATTACAGAGTGCCAGCATTTGTTTCACTCGTGCCGTGAAGGCTGTGAGGTTTTCCAAAGGATACTGCCTTGTAGTAATTAATTTATTTACCAGTTCCTGATAAGTTTCCCTAGGCAGGTATGTACGATTTAGCCGTTCTTCTACCTCTTTGAAAGTAGTAGGCATATTTGAGGCAAACAGCTGGTAAGCTTCGCCTCGAAGTCTGGTGGGGAAGATTTGCAAAAATGCCGATAGTTCCTCCACCGAAATGCACTGGATTACCTGCCTGCAGCATCCTAGGAAAGTTTGGAGCTCCAGGCTCAATTTTGGGTGCTGCTCTCCCGAGAATAGGGGAACGAGCTGGGCAGTTAACTTGGCGATTTTCGCGTAATCTGCCATGTTTTAATTGGGGATTCTGAAGCTTAAGTTTGATACTTTTGGGGAGCTAGTTTCTTCTATGCTGGTTTCCAAAAGGGAGCCGCCCAGCCAATTCAATAGGATTTCACTCACGGTGGAATCACTGACACTGTCTTCAATGGCACCTTCTCTTAATTCTACACTATTATTTGTAATTTCTGTTTCGAGAGAGTGCGAGAGTTCCCCAAACTGCGTTAAGCTTTCTTTAAATTTTTCCGTACTTTCTTTGAATTGCGCGATTTGCTCAAGACGCCGTTCACGGGTCTTTTTGAGCTGTTTATCGATAGAATCGCACTGTATAACAGAAAGTTCGGAGGAGTCTCGCACTTTCCCCTCTAGATATTTTAAATAATTTTCTAAGTTTAAATTAGAAGGTCTTACTTGTGGGGGACCTGTAAGGATTGTCCCACTCCTTAATGTTACTCCTGGTGCTGTTGAATTTGTTGGGGGTGTTTGATTAGCACCCTCTGTTGCAGATGTTGCCCCCTCGTTGCTTCCTTCGTACCGGGACGGATCTTCCTGTGCGTCGCCCGGTGAGGAGGATTGTTGTGGAGTTGGTGGAATTGGTGAGATTTCCGGCGGCGTCTCCTGGTGGGAGCTTCCCTCGCTCATGGACCACCGTATGTAGAATTTGCAGCTAGGGGGGCTTCTGCCGTCTTAATTCCCTTGGTTCAAATTGAGAGGGGGGCTTATTGCCTTCTTCGGGGTCCCTCTCAATTCAGGATCGCTGGTTTTTTCGTTTGAAGTTCTTTTGCTGCCGGGGGGGGCCCGTGGCCTTCTTAAATTCCCCTGGATAAAGGCTGATAGGGGGGCGCGTTGCCTACTTCGAAGTCCCTTTCAGCTCCGGATCGCAGATTGTCGGTTGAGAATTCTTCCTTCAAGTTTCGCTTTGAAATTTTTCGGCTATGGACGTCTTATGTTCCTGGGCTGGGATGAAGCCCGCTATTGTGCTTTGATGAGGGGGTGGCTGCGTGTTTTTCAAAACAGAGGCAGTTAAAGCTGTCCGACCCCGAGCGTTGGGAGCCGACAAGATCGAAATACTCCTGAAGCCAGACTCAACTTCAGGCGGAGGGTAGGGTGTCTTGCCCAGTATTCGAACTCGTAATAAACTCCTTTTGATTCGTAGGATAGAGGGTTTTCGAGCGCTTATACTTTTGTTTGTTTAAAGTAGGATTCCTCTATCCTACCGGCTGCGCCAATTTTGTTATGTACCTGTTTGTGGGGCAAGCAGGAGCCGTATCCAGTGCTCCCTTGCGCCCTGAAGCTGCGTCAATTAAAACCACCTTGCCTTTTCTTTACACGCAAACACAACACCTTTTTTCTAGTTTAACAATTTTTATTTGATCTAAACAATTTAGCTTTTTTTTATTATTTCAAGTTCACAATCTTATTTGAATCGAAACAAATTAGCTTTTTTTTTTTATTATTTCAAGTTCACAATCTTATTTTAATTAAACAATCTTGCTTTTTTTTCAATCTCACAAATTTTGCTCGGTTAAATAATTTTACTTTCTTTCCTTGCTTCTTTAGTTTCCATCTACCGAGACCGCGCCGAACCGAACTATCGAAAAAACATTCAACCCCAAAAGCCCGTGCTACCGCCGCGTATAAAATTTATATCACTCTTTTCTTTCGTTTTTAAATTCGACTGACGAACCGCCGTTATTCAAGTTAAAAATCAAACTCGGCTCTTGATCAGTTTTTTCACGATCAAGAGCCTTCGTTCAGGGTAGAAAATGCATAGTTGCATTTTCATCCTGAGAAAATTTTCATTTATTCTGGACTTGATTAAACAAGTCCAGAATATTTTTCGTTGGACGGAGGCTTGAAATTTGATGCTTTTATAAACATCAGCCACCGTCACGATGCCGCGCGCGTATACATACAATGTACTTTCGCGGCGCGCTCTTCTTGTCGCGAAAGCTTTTTTGTGATATGTATGTACGTTCGTACATACATATTGAAATTTTCACGACAAATCGTACTGAAGGTACGATTTGTCTTTTGCTTTATTTTTTCAACTTAAATAATTCTTTTTATTAAAACGACTTGGTTGAAAACTGAAACTTTTGTTTTTCCCAAGTCGTTTTATGGGAATATTTTAAGAAATGTGTGGAATGTGAAGCAAATTGCTGATGCAATTTTCTTCACCTATTTGTGTGATAAGCCAGCTTATAGGGATATATTTATTCAAATTTTTTATTTACAGACCCTTTTTCAGGTATGTTTTAGGCATGTAACAATGAGCTCCCTTGGTGGTTGGAGATTGCCAAAGCTATCAAAGTATTCGATGTTATCACCTTTCTTGTAGTACGCTACCCAGTGTGTACCTGCTCCAGTTGAGATGTCAAAGTTAACAATACCGCTTTCTCGCTTCCATGGCTTTTTAGGTAGATTATCACGCATAAATACTCCTCTGAAGTGCGGTAAGTGTGTGGTATACTTGTGAAGATCTAACTCGTTTAGCGGTCGTTTGGGTAGCGTCTTTAATAGTCTTTTGGTTGAGGTTGTAGATAGAGTCCAAGTCCTTTTCTGTACGGCTTCAGGAACAGCCCGTTTCCATCTTTACCAACCGCTATAGTTTCCATTGCTTGATTATGACGTTTGCATTCTTCCAATTTTGCCTTTGCCGCACTGATATCATTTACTGCTTTAGCTACGCCTGCTGCACCTCCCGATAGTGCTCCCAATGCTGAAAGCCCAGCAAACAACGGGATGAGGAATGGAAGCGCCCCACCAACCTTTGGTACAGGTATCACTCGTGGAGTTTTAATTGATTTCTTCTTTCTTTTCACAATATTTTTAGCTGCACTAAGAGCTATTTTTGTAGCTTCCATCAAGTCTTTTGGTTTTTTGATTTTTAAAATCTTACGTGCATTTCGTACTGCTTCTCGGAATGTGGGTTGGCGTTTATTTTTAGCCTTAAGACCCATACCTAGCTTAATTTTAGCCTTCATTGCGTTTGTTATAAGCCAGGCGTTGGCACGTTCACTCAAATTTGCATCCTTAGATTTTGCACGCTGCCAAGCTTTTTCAGCTAATATTTTATCAGCTATATGTCGATCACTTGTATCTTTATGTCACGAGTATGCTATATCGTGTTCTTTGCAGGCTGCGTCCAATGGATTAATGCCCGGATCTCCTCTCGCCAATCTTTTTTGTAACTTTATTCCTGGTCCACAGTACTGGTATCCCGGTAGATGTAATTCTACAGGTAATTTGTTGATGATTGCATTTAATAGTCCTCTGCCCCCTTTCAAAGATTTTCTGGAGCGTTTCGATTTGTGATCCGGCATCTTATAAGGTTCCGATGATACTGTTGAAATGTAATATAAACAGGTATACTTATAGGAATCCCGTTAGTCTTCAATATGGGGTTCATTAAACAACAACAAGCTTTTCCTGTTCGAAATGCTGATGTAGCCGTTATGAAGGTGAAAAAGAAGCATGGGCCCCTATTGCCTAATAGTATAAGGAGCATCATTGTTGGACCATTCAATTGTGGAAAAACTAATGTTATGGTAAGTTTGCTGGAACATCCTAATGGTCTCAGATATGAAAAAATTTACATATATTCAAAATCTTTGCATCAACCAAAGTATGAATACTTGAAGCGAGTGATGACTCCCATATCAGGATTGGGGTATTATACATACTCAAATAACTGCGACGTTCTAGCACCAGAGGAAGTCAAATCACATTCAGTGTTTATTTTCGATGATGTAGCATGTGAAAAGCAAGATAATGTGCGATCCTAGTTTTGCATGGGCCGCCACGAAGATATAGATAGGTTCTATCTCTGTCAAACATATACGCATATACCAAAGCACTTAATACGTGACAATGCTAAATTAATCATTTTATTCAAGCAAGATGTCTTGAATTTGAAACTTATCTATAATGATCATGTGAACACAGACATGAAGTGTGATAAATTTCGAAGAGCCTGTGCTGAGTGTTGGAAGGATGAATATGGTTTCTTGATGATTGATAAGGATAGCTCATTAAACAAGGGGCGCTACCGTAAAGGATTTGATACCTTCATTGTATTATAAAAGGATGAAACATGCGAAATATTCATAAGTCGAAGTTGTAACTCAGCCGAAAGCACACCGAATCCTGTGGAACTGCTGAGTAAATTAAAGCTGTTCACCTGTTATCAGACCTGTTTGAAAAGCTGTTAAGCTATTATCAGAGCTGTTTGGAAAGCTGTTAAGCTGTTACCAGAGCTGTTCGGAAAGCTGTTAAGCTGTTATCAGAGCTGTTTGAAAAGCCGTTATTCAGTTAATATCGAAGATGAATGAAAATCTATTAAAAGAAATCATCAAGACAAGGAATGCAGTGCGAAGGAAATTTAAAGCTCTAAAGACGGGAAGGATTGAAGTTGAAGCAGAAGCTCAACTTGAAGAAACTTTCAAGCCAATCACCAAACCCTTAAAAGAGTTTGTTACCAGAGTCAAAAACGAGCTACCAGTCAAATTGGAACCAAAAGAAGAAAAAGAAGAAGAAGACAACGAAATTGTGGAACCTTTTACTCCTCCAAAACGAAAATATGTAAAAATGGAGGCTAGAAGCACACCTATAAATTATGGAGATTATTCCTTAACATCTGAAGAAGAATTCGCAACACCCAAACATTCAAGAACATTGACAGGAACCTATGGAGTTTACTATGATAACAACGCGTGGAGAATCGGTAATTCAACGTTTGATGTTGATGATGTAGGAAATATTGTTATCAAGGGGAAGAGCTATAAAACAACTTTGGGGTTATGTGAGCTGCTATTTATGAAGGATCCTGTAAAAAGTCTATATACTAAAGAGGATTTAACTAATTATGGATCTATTTTGAGAGATACCAATGCATATAAACGTGACTATACTGGAGATGGACAAATAAAAGGTATTAGAGCGGCTAAGTATAAAGCTATAATCGGTAAACTTATACAGCATAAAGGCATGGGACTAATGCGTCTGCCTAAAGAAAACATTGATCACATTTACTGGGATGATCCAAATGAATTAGTGGATAGACTGTGCCTTCTAATGGCATCAAAGCAGGCTGGAAACACCAGTCACAACAATGAAGTTGTATCTATCCTGGAGGAGTTGCGAGAAGCAGATATTATAGTTTAAATACTACTCCATTACCATACTTCTTCACAATCTACAGATGAGCGTTGACAAGCTTGGACGTTTCTCTAAGCGAGGATATCTTGGGAAAGCAGGTGAACGTGGACCAACAGAAGCTCAGGGACCAGCCGGTAAACAAGGAATTCAAGGACCAGATGGTAAACGAGGAGCTCAGGGTCCAGCTGGTGAACAAGGAGGGCGGGGTATTGGATTTAATTTAACGATAAACGGAGACTACGATCTAAACTCAAAGTGTATAAAACGACTTGGTGAACCCTTTGAAAATGATAATGCTACTACCAAAGACTATGTTGACAAGAAAATTAAAATAAGTGTTGAAGGAATAAAAAAACTATTAATATAGAGGTGACAAATTTAACGCTATATATCAATGATGAAATCGCGAAGATTGAAAACTATCTGTTTACTTCAGTAATAAATAAGAAAGACTTGACACTAAAAGATGGCGTATATGAGTAAAAATTCTTGAGAAATCTGTTTCATTTATAATTACGATGAGTAAGAGACAAGTGGTAAATGGGCTGCATAAACCAGCGAGAAAAAATTTTAAACGACGTCGTGTCATTATCAAAGGTCTAGATGACTTGTGGCAGGCAGACTTTGTTGAAATGGATCCCTACAAGTATGTGAACAAGGGTTACCGCTATCTGCTGACAGTAATTGATACCTTCTCCAAATATGCATGGGCAATTCCAATTAAAAGAAAAACTGGTGTAGAAGTAAGAGATGCCATGCAGTCTATATAGCGAGGGGCGAATACCTAAAAACCTGCAGACTGATGATGGAAAGGAATTCTACAACAGCCTCTTTAAAAATCTAATGCTGAAGCATGCAATTAATCATTACTCTACGTACAGTTTCCTCAAAGCATCAATAGTGGAACGATTTAACCGAACTCTAAAGGATATGATGTGAAAGGAATTCAGCTTTAATGGAACTTATCAGTGGATTGGTATGGTAAAGAAACTGCTCACTGAATACAATTCAAGAATACATCGAACTACAAAAACGAGACCACATGATATCAACGCCTCCAATGAGAAACAACTACTTTCAACTGTATACAGTCATATAAAGATTGTTGTTCCTGTAAAGTATAAAGTTGGAGATTTTGTACGCATCAGCAAATACAAGCATATATTTGAGAAAGGCTATACACCAAACTGGACAGCTAAGATTTTTAAAATGATTAAAGTTCAAAACACAAACCCCATCACATATCGGCTGGAAGATTATCAAGGAAATCCAATCAGAGGAGGCTTTTATGAATTGGAGCTGCTGAAAGTTAAACACCCAAACCTATATCTCATAGAGAAAATCATAAAGAAGAGTGGAGATAAAGCTTACGTTAAATGGCTCGGATTTTCATCAAAACACAATTCTTGGATTAATAACAAAGATGTTTTATAATATCTTGAAGAAACATTTAACAATTTAAAATAATTATAATACTTTATACATGCAGTTATAATGCAAATTACTTTAATAAATGAAACTAAAACTATAATACATATTTTATTTACACTAGACTTGCGGCTGCCACTTGTTGATCTGATGAAATGGAGTAATGCCCCCATGGTAGAGTATCCGTCGTTCCGCTCATAATATGTCGCTTATTATCATAAGGACTCAATGCGATCTTCTTTTGACTGACAGTGTACACGCTATGGTTATGGGATCGTATGGAGCTCTGATTGGCAGTTAATATTCGCTCGTTATTCAAGCATTCGACGTAGTCTTCGCAATTGATATGCTTCTGGACTACATTAGCATTTACTCCTTTCGCTTTTTTTACAGTTTTACCAGCGTTTATACGCAGACTGTACATTTTCCAGCGCAAGCCTACAAACTCGCTCATGATTTTTCCATTCAGCTCATCCTTCATTAGCCCAGGAATCTTTTTATTCATGAGCGGAAAATTGAATTCATTATCTTCATTATCATTCATTATCACTTGTATCAAATTTGTTTATATTTTCGGCCATGAACTCATATGCATTTTTCTCTTCAAGTTCATATATTAGAGAATCTGTATCAGTATACATGACTTTACATTTATCTCCATACTCACGCTGCATAAAACTGTAGTGAAAATCGTAGAGGCATATTTTCGAAATTTCCATAACTGCCATTCCTATATAGAGCGGCTTATTGAATAATATTCTGAGTCGCCCTTATTCCACAGCAACTAAATTCTCATCAAATATCGTTGCACTGTGGAAGTTGGGTGCCGCAATCCGAGCTTTTGCACCATAGCGACCGTCCCACTTCATGCAAAGCTTGATATCGCTATACTTGCGTACATTTTCCATGGTCTTACCAAAAGCTGCATTATTCATCTTCTTATAGCTGTCCTTCTCATGATCGCTTGTAGCGTGCATCCGTTTGGTGGTATTTAAGTCAATATATGGCTTAAGCCAAGCTGATTGGTCGAATTGAAGTACCCGGTGCACTTTTTTCAGGAAGAGTCCATGTGATAAGCATTGCTCCAAATTTCGGTAGTGTATAACATATTTAGTTTTTGAATGTAATGTTGTCAGAGGCTTTTCTAATTTTGCTCCAGGTGGTGCTGCATACTCAGAGCAAAACGGTAAGTCCTTATGCTTATCATGCAGATGTTGACGATAATCCAAGTCGAATTCGAATATGTATCCAGTTGGAGAATCATCAGGAATTTCGGAAACTTCAATATTGGGAACATCAACCCATTTGAATCCTCCGGTTGGTAAATGCTGTGACATGGCCCATCCATAAAGGTTATTGACATCATAATACATCAAGTATTTCTCTTTCTCCTCAGGCTTAAAATCATCCATATATTTGTTATTGGCTTTACTATATCTGTTCGAACATTGACTTATACCACCTCGAATGCCTCTCTCTATGAATAGCAGTATATCTACGTCGGTTATCAGCTCTAATTTCACATTAGTGTATTTTAGCATTGCATCCCATGTTAGGCCTGGCATGGTGTAATAATGTGCTGGATCTAAATTGTATGTCTTCATGCACACTTCTCGAAAGTTCTCAAACACATTGGCCAATAGGAGAACATCAGTCTTAAGGTATAGATCTGAATATTCACCAAGTGTTTGTATTTCAAATTTTTGCCAGACCCCTTCAGCATGATTGTAGTCCTCAGGAGATATAGCACTGTCAGTCAGTTTATTGTAGAACGCTTCCAGTGTTGGCAAGTTCCGGAAATCCAATTTATCCCAGTCATCAATAAAATCATATGGGAAGCACCCTTGCGTGTAAGAAGTTTGATAGTGTCATCATCCAATCCCTGCCATACTGATCTTGCAATGTTTAATTTATCCATTGGCAGCAATGATGATAGCTTATCTAAAGATTCAGTCATAAAACGGAAGGAATCGATGAATCTGAATTTTATGTAGCTGCCGTCCATGTGCTTGGTGAACGAGATATATCTTTCCTTGTTTATTGGCAAGAGATCAACATTTCCTGGGAAAGATGTAGCTATATCCTTAATAATGAAGTGAGCATCATATCCAGATAAATTGTGAAAAATGACTGGAACTATGGAGCAATCTTGGTACATCAGATTGCATGCATTGTGCGCTGGCGCTCGGTATTTTCCTGTTAAAAGAATTTATGAAAAAAGAATGAATTGAATTATGATTCTCAGTATTTACCTGTTAAGTGGCAATGGTCCCGGAATCGTTCCTCATCGGCTGCAAACGTTTTTTCACATATATGACAGCAAGTATTTTCCATATGTGAACGTCGTTCCTCTTTAGTCAGGGGTTGCATTGGCCTGATGTTCAGCTTCTCCTGTACAGCTATGGATGCAATCTTTTGAAATTCTAATGCAAACCATTTTTGACAGTCCTTGCCTCGATATGCTCTGTAATATGAGAGCTTAGCATCATGTTTGCAGTGGAAATAGAATCCTATGATGTGAACTTCATGTTCCTGGATTCGCTGTGTATTTTGATCGTTTCCCTGAATCGGCTTCAATATTGATTCAAGATCTGCATACACACAAAACGGGACTAGATTCTTATGGTTATAATTCTTATATTCCAACCATTTCTTTTCCTCTGAGGGAAACATAATCCTACAATCGTTTTGTTTCTCACATTCAGGAGTGTGTGATGCTAATTTTTCAGCATAGCGAAAGTAGAGCAAACATCTCTCACATATATACTTTCTATCATTATATTTAGAAGTTTGCTTCGATATGAGTCGAGAAAGATCTTTAATCCAGCAGAAATGATATCTGCTGGTATCATCATCATCATCATCGTCATCATCATCCATATGATCTTCATCTTCATGATCATCCTGGTCATAGTCATCTTGTAGCATTAAGAGATTAACATGTCGCTCCATCCTGTGTTTCGTAAGTCTAACTGGAACTGTGGTGAAGAAACGCTCTTTCTCTAGGATGAACACATTTATTGATAAATCGTTCTGGTCTTCAAATTGCGTAATTTGCTTAAGTGTCATGGGAAATGTTATCCCATTTAAATTAAGTACAGTTGAATCATGTGGATATAATGTGGTCCTTTCGGAGCTGACAGTTGTAGGATATAGCGCTGATGTTACGGTCCATGCGAAGCATGCTTCATCATTATTTTTCAAATAAATGCAAGCTTTCTTTGATGCAATTCCTTTGGTATAGGTATATACGAAGATCCTCGGAGCTGTTCAAACTCGTTGATGTGTACTGCTAGATGTATTATTGAGTGCAGTGCCCAGCCACTGTCCTTTTTCTTGGAATTCTTCCAGCTGAGTGTGTATTGGATCCAAAATGTTTGATTTAAACTACTCCTCTAAATTATCATCTGCACTAATTGGAGCAGTTCTCGCTTGGAAATATTTAATGTCTTTTATAGTTTCATTGTCACCAGTTTCTTTAAGAAATTCACCGCAAAACGTTGTAGAGACTTTAATATTAAAATAATGTTTTAAGGTATTTTTAACACGACGCGTAAATAATTTGGCAGCGTCTTGCATAAATAACTTCGGCTCGATATGTTTAAATTTGCAATAACACCTTGTCGAATTCTGTCTGCGAACGCTGTCTTTATTTCCTCCTACTTTACAAAATCACTTCTTTTTACGCGAGTGATTCCTCCACCTCGACGGGGAGTTCTCAATAGTGCTCTCAATGCTTTAATTTGCTCGAGACAGCTTTCGAAATGTCGTTTCATAGCATTCTTATTGCACTTCCGAAATGCAACTTGAAATTTATGTATGTTTCTGTTGCACTTTTTAACAATATAGTCATTATTCTCTGAATTTGTTAAACACTTCAACACATCCTTCCGCAAAGTTTTTAATTACTGAAAAACTTTTATTTACTAGCGCGGTTGTCATTTTTATTTTTTATGTACTATCACGGAGATTCACTAAAACTGACTGATGCTCCCCAAGAGTTTGCTTGGGCTTTTATAGGAACGGTTTGTAAACATGAATGATCCTGCTGCTAACAGGCAAGTATATGACCAAATCCACCTCAAGCATATGTATTAGAGAGAGACAGATGATGTGTTAAAGTGAGATAATTGCAAAAGTAAACTTGGACTTCCATAAGAAATAACATAAGATTTTTGATGTCGAACTCTCATAGCGTAACCAGAAAAGGATTGCGAAAAAGTTACTCTAGAAAGATTTCATATTGCAACACTGGTCATTCCATTATACCAGATCACCAAAAATTAGGTTTTTACTTCACCCATAGGACTTCCATATATCATACTATGTTAATATCATAGCAGTAACTTCCTGCAAAGCTTTAAAATGGTAAGATTTTACATTTTCTATAAGGTGTGGCTACGCATACCACTTTCGGACTATGCTAAAAAGCTACTCTAGAAAGATTTCAAGTGGCAAACATTGACCATGCCATTACACCTGATCATAAAAAAAATTGTTAATAAGGCTTTTACTGCACCCATACAACTACCACCACTCATCTAAGATATTCCTCAAATCAACATATCATACTACCACCATCTTTTCTTAAACCCTTAAATCCTTCTCAATATTACGGCAACATTACTCATCGATTCAACATTTTTTAAGAATTTCAGTTATATTTAAGCTTTGGATCATGAAGAATACTTTGCTCCAATCAAATATAAACATATACCTTCAATCCATTCACATCGATTCAATCCCTCATACCAAAACCCCGAGCATACTTCCCAAGCCATGAAACAGAAATCTATTTGTGTGCATTGAGAGTCCGATTTCTAAAATATTCTATATTGATACTTATAGAAAACTGCCAAACATTGAATTTATATATGCTATTGAGTCTAACTTATTATCCATACAGGAAAATAGTCTTCTAGTAATTTACAGCTTAGTTCCTTACCTTCCCAAAGGCTACACTATACCTTACTTAACAAAATAATAAAATAGTTTTGAGTAAAATGTAATCTTACCGTATTACGCCCACTAACTCCTAGCTGAATGTATGTCTATTTGCAGCCGGAGCCCGAATTTGTAGGCGGCTACATTCAATATCATCAGCCCAAGGTACAGCGTCATATACAATGATTACTCAACAGAGAGTTCTTGATTGAGGAATCGCTGTCATTTGGTTAAGATAAATTTTTTTAAATAATTTTGTTAGGAAAGGTATAAACAATTTATTTTGGTTCGGAAGATAAGAAAGTACGCTTAGGATTATCAAAACACCACATTTCTGTATGAATAGTAGTTAGATCAGTAAAGCGACCCCACCCCACCGTTAATAGTCCCGTTCAACAACAAGCCTAATAATTCCAAGCAACCATACTATACTCATAGTATATAAAGCGGTCAACCAAGCTCCAAGCTGGCATGTATATGATCAAGTCCACCTCAAACATGTGTGCTAGAGAGAGAGAAAGAGGTTTTGAGAGAGCGAGATGGTTTCAAAGTGCGGTATTCACTAAAGCATGCTTACAAAAGTAGCCTAGACTTGAATTATTAGTAATGTGAATTACATCAGAAAAGGTATGATCGCTAATATCAAAAAAAACCATAGCCCATAGAGGATTTCTGATAAGACTTCTCAGTACACACATACCCCTACACCGAAAATTTTCTGATATGACTTTAATTTCCATTCTTACCATCCCAAGCAGCCGTGATCTCTTTTCAGATATCGAATATCATGATCACTCTTGTTTATAAAAGATACATACAGACCACAACTTACGTTATGATGTAGTGTGTGTGTGTGTGTGTGTGTGTGTGTGTGTGTGTGTGTGTGTGTGTGTGTGTGTGTGTGTGTGTGTGTGTGTGTGTGTGTGTGTGTGTGTGTGTGTGTGTGTGTGTGTGTGTGTGTGTGTGTGTGTGTGTGTGTGTGTGTGTGTGTGTGTGTGTGTGTGTGTGTGTGTGTGTGTGTGTGTGTGTGTGTGTGTGTGTGTGTGTGTGTGTGTGTGTGTGTGTGTGTGTGTGTGTGTGTGTGTGTGTGTGTGTGTGTGTGTGTGTGTGTGTGTGTGTGTGTGTGTGTGTGTGTGTGTGTGTGTGTGTGTGTGTGTGTGTGTGTGTGTGTGTGTGTGTGTGTGTGTGTGTGTGTGTGTGTGTGTGTGTGTGTGTGTGTGTGTGTGTGTGTGTGTGTGTGTGTGTGTGTGTGTGTGTGTGTGTGTGTGTGTGTGTGTGTGTGTGTGTGTGTGTGTGTGTGTGTGTGTGTGTGTGTGTGTGTGTGTGTGTGTGTGTGTGTGTGTGTGTGTGTGTGTGTGTGTGTGTGTGTGTGTGTGTGTGTGTGTGTGTGTGTGTGTGTGTGTGTGTGTGTGTGTGTGTGTGTGTGTGTGTGTGTGTGTGTGTGTGTGTGTGTGTGTGTGTGTGTGTGTGTGTGTGTGTGTGTGTGTGTGTGTGTGTGTGTGTGTGTGTGTGTGTGTGTGTGTGTGTGTGTGTGTGTGTGTGTGTGTGTGTGTGTGTGTGTGTGTGTGTGTGTGTGTGTGTGTGTGTGTGTGTGTGTGTGTGTGTGTGTGTGTGTGTGTGTGTGTGTGTGTGTGTGTGTGTGTGTGTGTGTGTGTGTGTGTGTGTGTGCGTGTGAGTGTGTGTGTGTGTGTGTGTGTGTGTGTGTGTGTGTGTGTGTGTGTGTGTGTGTGTGTGTGTGTGTGTGTGTGTGTGTGTGTGTGTGTGTGTGTGTGTGTGTGTGTGTGTGTGTGTGTGTGTGTGTGTGTGTGTGTGTGTGTGTGTGTGTGTGTGTGTGTGTGTGTGTGTGTGTGTGTGTGTGTGTGTGTGTGTGTGTGTGTGTGTGTGTGTGTGTGTGTGTGTGTGTGTGTGTGTGTGTGTGTGTGTGTGTGTGTGTGTGTGTGTGTGTGTGTGTGTGTGTGTGTGTGTGTGTGTGTGTGTGTGTGTGTGTGTGTGTGTGTGTGTGTGTGTGTGTGTGTGTGTGTGTGTGTGTGTGTGTGTGTGTGTGTGTGTGTGTGTGTGTGTGTGTGTGTGTGTGTGTGTGTGTGTGTGTGTGTGTGTTTGTGAGTAGATAAGCCATGCGGGAACCAGACCACTTTTTTATGCCTCCAGGATTTCGTTACAGATGGCGCCACCGTCGCTAGGTGGTTTGAGCCCATACTAAATGTAGGTTTGCGTCTTGGTTGTATTGGTTTGGGTCTCGACTGCGCCCTAGGGGGTTAATCGGTACTACCAGGATGTATCATTTGATCTTGACTGCACCCTAGCGGCATTAGCCGGTACTAACAGCATGCTTCCGTACTACGGTTTTCTTAGCCCGTGCTAAATGTAGGTTAGTGTCTTGGTTGTATTGGTTTGTGTCTTGGATACACCATTGCGCCTTGAATGCACCATGTGTTGCGCCTAAATGTAGGCTTTTGGTTTCATTGAGTCTCGACTGCGCCCTATCGGGATTAATCGGTACTACTGGGATGTGTCATTTGGTCTTGACTGCGCCCTAGCGACATTAGCAGGTACTACCAGCATGCTCTCGTACTACGGTTTTCTGAAATACATACATAGGTGCGCTTTTGGCTTTGAACTAATATTAGTAATAATTAAAGTTGACGCTAGGAAATTTTTGTTCATGCCAATGGATTCTAGATGGTTGCGGTGGCGCTATTAGGGGGGATGAAATTTTCATCAGAAATCCTCTACGGGCTCTGGTTTTCGAGATATTAGCGATTTTACCTTTTCAGATATAGTTAATAATAATTCAAGCTACCTAGGATAGTTTTGTTCATGCCAATAGATTCTAGAAGGTGTTAGAGGGGCGAGGGTTGGAGGGGGAACGAAATTTTCATCAGAAATCCACTACGGGCTTTGGTTTTCGAGATATTAGCGATTTTACCTTTTTAGATATATTTAATATTAGAAATAATTCAAGTTTTTTTGCTCATGGGGGTGCTGCGTCTAAATGTAGGCTTTGTTCAGCATCATTCGAACTTCACAACATGACATCACCATGAACAGATCCTAGAAGATGTCAGTGAGCCGATACTACCAGCATGCTCCGGTACTACGGCTTTGGATGTGTGGTACTATTCTTTTGGAAGTTTTTTGCTTCACTTCTGGCCCACACGTGGCAGCATACTACGGTTTTAAGAAGTTTTTTGCTTCACTTTTTCCCACACGTGGCAGCATGCTACGGTTTTGGGACGTTTTTTGCTTCACTTTTTTGGATGTGTGGTGCGCCTAAATGTAGGCTTTTGTTGTTTTCAAGTGTTGCGCCTGATTTTGAATTAATATTAGTAATAATTGATTTTCGTTTTGAACTAATAATTAAAGTTAATAGTAGGAAATTTTTGTTCATGCCAATGGATTCTAGAGAGGTGGTATGGGGGGGGGGGGGTAATAAAGAAAGGGAGGGGGGGTAATGAAATTTTCATCAGAAATCCTCTACGGGCTCTGGTTTTCGAGACATTAGCGTATTAATATTTCAAGTTATTTTTGCTCATGGAAATGGATTCTTGGTGGTGTGGGGTGGGAGGGGGAACGAAATTTTCATCAGAAATCCTCTACGGGCTTTGGTTTTTGAGATATTAGCGACATCTGTTTGGGCGCAAACGCCATTTCTTGAGTAAGGTACCCTAGCGGCCTTAGCCGGAACTACCAGCATGCATTAGCGGGAGAGTTCTAGATATTAGCATGACGTCATCATGGTTTGGCTGTTTTCAAATCCTGCACGTTTTCTTAGCAGGGAAGTTGTAGATATCAGCATCATTCGAATTTCACAACCTTAGCAAATTATTATTATTATTGGGTCTTGGGGGTGCGTGCAGAGAAAATTCACAGTTGCTCTTTCGAGTGCAAACACCATTTCTTGAGCAAGGTCCCCTGGTGGCATTAGTCGGTACTACATCATCTTGGGCTTGGGGATGCGAGATCACTTTGGGGATAGGTACTGGAGGCTGGCTGAGAGCTTTAGTGGCAATATCTGATACTATGACTAGGATTGTCTGTGGTGTGTTGGATTCGGCTACGTTACCTACACCAAGGCTTGGGTAGAATGTATACGGCTTAAGTAATGATGTGAAATACCCTAAGCGAATTTATATCGGGGGCAGTATACTTGTCAGCTTGAGCTTGGTTTCAGTTGTTTACTTTAGTATGAGTGCCTGTGGTATGTTGGGCTGGGCTACTTGGTGGCTGAGGAAACGTTACCTAAGGCGCGGGTGGATGTGTGTAGCTGTGCATTTATTTGGATATGAGTCCTTATGAAAATAAGCGACATATTATGAGCGGAACGGCGGATACTTAACCTTGGGGCATTACTCCATTTCATCAGATCAACAAGTGGCAACCCCAAAAAGAATCTAAATCTAGTGTAAATAAAATATGTATTATAGTTTTAGTTTCATTTATTAAAGTAATTTGCATTATAGCTACATGTATAAAGTATTATAAATATATATTTATTTTAAATTGTATTATAGGTGTTTTTTCAAGAAATTATAAAACATCTTTGTTATTAATCCAAGAATTGTGTTTTGATGAAAATCCGAGCCATTTAACGTAAGCTTTATCTCCACTCTTCGTTAAGATTTTCTCTACGAGATATAGGTCTGGGTGTTTAACTATCAGCAGCTCCAATTCATAAAAGCCTCCTGTGATTGGATTTCCTTGATAATCTTCCAGCTGATATGTGATGGGGTTTGTGTTTTGAACTTTAATAATTTTAAAAATCTCAGCTGTCCAGTTTGGTATATAGCCTTTCTCAAATATATGCTTGTATTTGCTGATGCGTACAAAATCTCCAACTTTATACTTTACAGGAACAACAATCTTTATGTGACTGTATACAGTTGAAAGCAGTTGTTTCTCATTGGAGGTGTTGATATCACGTGGTCTCATTTTCGTAGTTCGATGTATTCTTGAGTTGTATTCAGTGAGCAGTTTCTTTACCATACCAATCCACTGATAAGTTCCATTAAAGCTGAATTCCTTTCACATCATATCCTTTAGAGTTCGGTTAAATCGTTCCACTATTGATGCTTTGAGGAAACTGTACGTAGAGTAATGATTAATTGCATGCTTCAGCATTAGATTTTTAAAGAGGCTGTTGTAGAATTCCTTTCCATCATCAGTCTGCAGGTTTTTAGGTATTCGTCCCTCGCTTAATATAGATTGCATGGCATCTCTTACTTCAGCACCAGTTTTTCTTTTAATTGGAATTGCCCATGCATATTTGGAGAAGGTATCAATTACTGTCAGCAGATAGTGGTAACCCTTGTTCACATACTTGTAGGGATCCATTTCAACAAAGTCTGCCTGCCAGAAGTCATCTAGTACTTTGATAATCACACGACGTCGTTTAAATTTTTTCTCGCTGGTTTATGCAGCTCATTTACCACTTTGTCTCTTACTCATCGTAATTATAAATGAAACAGATTTCTCAGGAGTTTTTACTCATATACACCATCTTTTAGTGTCAAGTCTTTCTTATTTATTACTGAAGTAAACAGATAGTTTTCAATCTTCGCGATTTCATCATTGATATATAGCGTTAAATTTGTCACCTCTATATTAATAGTTTTTTTTATTTCTTCAACACTTATTTTAATTTTCTTGTCAACATAGTCTTTGGTAGTAGCATCATCATTTTCAAAGGGTTCACCAAGTCGTTTTATACACTTTGAGTTTAGATCGTAGTCTCCGTTTATCGTTAAATTAAATCCAATACCCAGCTCTCCTTGTTCACCAGCTGGACCCTGAGCTCCTCGCTTACCATCTGGTCCTTGAATTCCTTGTTTACCGGCTGGTCCCTGAGCTCCTGTTGGTCCACGTTCACCTGCTTTCCCAAGATATCCTCGCTTAGAGAAACGTCCAAACTTGTCAACGCTCATCTGTATATTGTGATGAAGTATGGTAATGAAGTAGTATTTAAACTATAATATCTGCTTCTCGCAACTCCTCCAGGATAGATACAATTTCATTGTTGTGACTGGTGTTTCCAGCCTGCTTTGATGCCATTAGAAGACGCAGTCTATCCACTAATTCATTTGGATCATCCCAGTAAATGTGATCAATGTTTTCTTTAGGCAGACGCATTAGTCCCATGCCTTTATGCTGTATAAGTTTTACTGATTATAGCTTTATACTTAGCCGCTCTAGTACTCTTTATTTGCCCATCTTCAGCATAGTCACGTTTATATGCATTGGTATCTCGCAAAACAGATCCATAATTAGTTAAATCCTCTTTAGTATAAAGACTTTTTACAGGATCTTTCATAAATAGCAGCTCACATAACCCCAAAGTTGTTTTATAGCTCTTCCCCTTGATAACAATATTTCCTACATCATCAAAATCAAACGTTGAATTACCGATTCTCCACGCGTTGTCATCATAGTAAACTCCATAGGTTGGATCAATTTTAGGGCTATTATCAGTGAATAGCTTTAAATAGTTTGAAACTATGTATCCAGACATATCGGGGGAGGTGACAGGAGACCTTCCTGTCAATGTTCTTGAATGTTTCGGTGTTGCGAATTCTTCTTCAGATGTTAGGGAATAATCTCCATAATTTATAGGTGTGCTACTAGCCTCCATTTTCACATATTTTCGTTTTGGAGGGGTAAAAGGTTCCACAATGTCATTGGCTTCTTCTTTTGCTTCTTCTTCTTCTTTTTCTTCTTCTTCTTCTTCTTCTTCTTCTTCTTTTGTGTCTTTTGTCTCAAACTTGGCTATATCTGGTGGCTCGTATTTGACTCTTCTAACAAACTCTTTTAAGGGTTTAGTGATTGGCTTAAAGGTTTCTTCAAGTTGAGCTTCGATATTAACTGAATAACGGCTTTTCAAGCAGCTCTGATAACAGGTAAACAGCTTTCCAAACAGCTCTGATAACAGCTTAACAGCTTTCCGAACAGCTCTGGTAACAGCTTAACAGCTTTTCAAACAGCTCTGATAACAGCTTAACAGCTACTTGACTTTTCAACAAAACTATTCTAATGGATCATCTGAGCAAACTCCCTACATTACCACTCGGAAACTATTATTTCCACATTACTTCACTGTAATTTATAATTAATTCAGATTGATCCAGCAAATTAGAATTTTAGAAGTTGAAGCTAGTAAATTATATCCTACTTTTGAAAATTTATCTTTTTGGTTAATATTCTTATACAACTAGCCTACTAAATATTCAAACCTGGTCAAGTACTTCCGCGAATTTGGAAAAATCTTATCAAATGACAATTAAACTGAAAAATTCCTAAATTTTGTTGATATTTACAAAACTACTCAACTAAGTTATCACATCTTGGCCAGCTATCCACCCACACCAATACGTCTCAGGGGGCTGTTGTTGCAGGCGATTATACTCCGTAACTAGCCTAGCAAATTTCCTGGGCAATAATCCTTGCAAGCGATGACTTTCACAAATCGTCATTCCAATGAACCATCCTTGGGATAATTTTTCCCCGCTACTTTTACTCAATCACTACACCTTGAGATCAGCCAATATCTCCTTATCAACTTCTGGTACCGAGAATTTTTAGATTTTTCCCAAAGAATGCAGACTTTTAGATAAGTTGACGCTCGGCCTCTCTGCCTTCTTGTCCTCTACTTTATCGTATAATGCTGTTTTCCAGAATTCTAGCAGGTGCAACGACTAATCCTCGATTTTTCTTCGAAATAACCTTTATTTCGCATCGCACCTCACTTAGAATGCTTCTTGATAAGATTTTGTTTTATTCTCTTTGCCCAGATTTAACAGATACTTTTCGATTTTTCTAGATTTTTTTACACCCTCTTCTAGCTCGCTACCACACGTCTTTCATCGTTCAACAATCTCACTTGACAGCCCGCTCGAAGGAATTCTTCTTCTTCTTTCCCACCGTCAGAATGTCATTCCGAGCTCGAGGAAACGCACTTCTCTCGGTCGGGGTGCGTTCAATTTTTCTGCTTGACAGCAGCCGGCTTACATGCTTCAGCATTTCGTGTAGCATATTGCTATATGCAATACGCTACTACTATAACATGTTATTGTTGATAGCAATTAGGCAGGTCATTTTGGAAAGGGAACATAATGCGCATATTTTTTCATAGTTTTGCCAAGTTCGTGCAATGGTGATATTTCGAAAAAATGTACACTGAAACTCGACAAAAATGTTGTTGAAATGAAAAAAAATAACTGAAGGCACAATTATAACTTATTATGCATTCTTAGAAAGGCCAATATGTGTTCTTTTAAATAAAGGTTTGAACGTCACAATCCATGAATTACAATAGAACTTATAACGAAATTACTCTGAAGAGGTATGCAAAACCTCGAAAATCGATATTATCGATTTACTCGAAAAGCAAGCGGAGTTCGACATAAAAGTATATGGACTTTTTTTGACCCAAATGATCTCTACTTTCATCCCCTTAAAGGATTAAAGACATTTCCGGAACACCCTGTAAGTATATAGAAAAAAATATAAAAAAAAATAATAATAATAAACTTAAGGAAATCTTTATATCAGCAAAAAAAAAACACACAATATAAGTATATACAACAAATTCTGGAAAAGCCAACTTAACCTGTCCCTATGCTTACGTTTTACTTTAGGCCATCGAACTTCTTTCTGAGACAAGAATAATAATCAAGATAATATTCAGACTAACTTTATGGCCCCCTTTGGGACTTATATGCGTACTAACGTATAGGTACTCCTGCATGGGCTGGACGCTTACTCCGAATCTCGAATTCCCCGCTCACTTCTTCTGTTTCTCGCCAATTCCTAAGACGTCCGGGCCAAACTAGCGTGGTAGCCTGCACGCACAATACTTTTGATTTCAGCGTAGACTTTACTTGCAGTGACAATTCAGAAAATTCTTGCTCAGAGTGCAGTACGCAATTTTATAGGCACTCACTGCCGAACTAATTAGCGCAATTATTTCCCCCTTTTTTTTGTTTTCTTTTCTTATTTGTGGTCCCGCAGGTACGAATAATTCACATAAATGAGCTAAAAAAAAAATAAAGAAATAAATTCGTAATATTTTTACAGCAATCCCAGTCGAACTGGTTAGAACAGACTTTGTCCCGCAAAGAATAATGTTACGTGCAATAGAAAGAGACAACTGGTGACATCTACTGGCAATGGAGAGTAAGCAACTTCAGGTTCGGGAATCGATTATGAAATCTACAGGAAAGTTCAGGAATAGAACAAATAGAATAGTCAAGAAGCTTTTGGAATAGAACACTCCAGAATGATCCGGAGAGTTTCTAGGGTATAAATATAACAGTTGTCCTCGCCAGAGAAAGAGTCTTGTCTTAGACGTTGCAGTGTTAACAAGCGAAAGTAATAAACAAGCGAAATTTGTAATTGGATTGCGATAATTGAAAGTACAGTGTTAGCGATAATTAAAGTTGAGTTGATTAAGTGAATGTTTGTGAATTTTATATGATTAGAGTGAAATAAAGAACTTGTATATTAATTATTTAATATTGTGTTTTAAATAACGAACCAAACGCCACGCTCGCAACAATAACCTATTCACGTTATAAATTACAATAATAAGTCTCAAATATTTACACGAAGGTCTGCTTGGAACACTGATATCTTCCTTTTGTTCTCTTTCAGCAGATATAGCAGAACCTTTTCTGCGAAACTTTATCGCTCAGGTAAGAGTAACTTTTCACTTTAAAAACTATAATAATTTTCAAATATTTACAGAAGGATCTGGTTTGAGCACTGATATATTCCTTTTTGTTCGCTTTCCAGCAGATACAGCAGAAGCTTTTCTACGAAACTTTAACGTGCATGTAATAACAACTTATTCACTTTATAAACTATAATAATTCTCAAATGTTTACAGAAAGATCTGTTTTGAGCATTGATATCTTCCTTTTTGTTCTCTTTCAGGTAGATACAGCCGAAGGTTCTCTACGAAACTTTAACGCTCAGGTAAGAATAACTTATTCACTTTGTAAACTATGTATAATAATTTTCAAATATTTACACAAAAATCTGATTTAAACACTGATATATTCCTTTTAGTTCAATTTCAGGCAGATACAGCAGAAACTTTTTCTGCAAAACTTTATCGCTCAGGTAAGAATATCGCAAAGATCTAATTTAAATACTGATACATATATTCCTTTTTGTGCGCTTTCAGATAGATACAGCCGAAACTTTTCTGCAAAACTTTATCGCTCAGGTAAGAATATCGCAAAGATCTAATTTAAACACTGATATTTTCCTTTTTGTGCACTTTCAGGCAGATACAGCAGAAACTTTTCTTGCAAAACTTTATCGCTCAGGTAAGAATATCACAAAGATCTAATACATAATAACACGTTATTATATATTTATTTTAAATAAAAAATTGAACTGGTGTGCGATACTTCTTTCAGATTTCACTTTTCTGTAAAAGCTGTTTAAAACGAAGAATTTCTTTTTAGTTCCTCACGGTCTAAATCCCTTTCATAAAATTCGTGCAGATCTTTTGTTTTTTTTTTATAATAACATCGGTATCAATATAACATATATTTTCGAGATATCCAAACTTATCATTCAAAAAATTGTATGAATTTTCTCGCTTTTGTAATTCTTGATTCATCAAAATGCATTTTCCTATTTCTATTTCCTTTCTGTTCATAACTAGAGCTAACCGAAATTGTCAAGGCTTTTTCTTGAAATCTAAAAAAATTGTTCTTCATTTCCAGCAAGTAGTTTAATAACGAATCGTATAGCTGTTCATCAGTAAGCAGATTCGTATTAGCGGCTTGTTTTTTTTTATTTACACTGTCAAAACGTTCTAAAATAGTTTCCCAAATTGTAAGGAGCAGTGCCAATACCATTTTTTCCATTTTTCTTAATAATCCTCCACCTTCAGTAAGAGTCAATACTTTTTCCAAGGTGTCACTTTCAATTTCTTTCAGTACATCAATTATCTCTTTATAATTTTGTGCAGGCATCTGATCTAGCTGACCAACGAGTGTCACATAAGGCCTTCGGTAGTTTTTTGATTGGTCCTAATTTTGCTTCCAATAGAGCCCACCGCTTTGTTGACACAATAAAGAAAGAATAAATTTTTTTTGTATTGGTATGAAAAAATGCACAGCTTCTGTGCAGCACTCAGCAGAACATTGACCAAGTAAATTTATAGAATGGCAAGCACATGGAACAAAAATAGCAAGTGAATTTATTCCTTAAATTTTGGCGTTTAAGCCATTGTAGACTCCGGACATATTATTAGCATTGTCATATGATTGTCCCCTGCAATCTGCCAAATTTAATTTGTATTTATCCAAAAACTTCAATATTACTACAAACATTTCGTCCGCTTTATGACAAACATTGTCGAAAATATTTAAAAATCGTTCCACTGTTTTGCCATCATTAATATCAACATTTCGAGTTATCAATTATAATTGGTCAGCATGAGAAATATCAGGTGTCGAATCAACAATTAAAGAGAAATATTTTTCTTTTTTTATATCACTGATTATTTTGTTTCTCACTTCTGTTCCAATTATATTAATAAATACATGACATATTGTTTTTGACATGTTTGTAGTTTTTCCAGAACCACAGTTTCCATACTTTAGTATGTGCTTCAAAAAGGAATCATATTCTGCAATCGTTTCTAATAACATCATAAAATTTTTCACTGTGTCCTCGAAGAGGTAATCCCCGGCTACATAGCTTCTTTAACAAAGACAACTCTATTTAAAATATTTTCCCTGTAATCTACTTCGTTTTTAAAATTGTTGAGCAAAAAGGTTTCCACACTTCCACTCAACAGGTTACTTCTTTCAATCATGATCATAGCACAACGGCGATGTGTAGGAGAATTTTTGTGGGATTCTAATAATTTTGAAATATTTTTCCAATCTGAGCATCCACCCTTTTTAGAAAAAGAACTATTATCTTTAAATAAATAACAAGGAATGCAATATAGAGCCTTATCAGACTCTGAATATGATAAATAATCTCTTTCATGAGTTTCTCCATTCTTTAATTTTTTCGACAAATTCTGCAGGTTGAAACAACGATATTTGTCACCAAAGAGTTTTTTCGATGTACTGAAATCTACATTCTTATTGAATTTGAAACCAAACCTTACAACAAAATCAATCAAGCATTCGTCAATATTCCATTTACCAGGATCATTACTTATAGATATTATGGTACTGATGTTCGTATTTTCAATGTTTGTGGCAATTTCAGTAACATCAGTTGTTTTATTTAAACTAGAATTGGATATAATGTTTTGTTGGGAAGACATAGCTGGTGAAATAATGGTATTTTCTGTGGATGAAATTGGTACAATAACGGTATTTTCTGTGGAAAAAGATGGTACACTTTCAATTAAATTTAGATCTGAAATATTTTTACCACCAGCACCTGAGCTGGAGCATAATGTTAAAGTACGACTGTATTTTCGTAGATTGTTCAATAATTCTTCTTTGTTTTGCCATTTTTTCTTTGGTCTCCAGACGATACTCTGCACCACTTAATCTCTTCCTTCCGTCACGTATTTCAATAGATGAATAAAAACTTTATTTTAATTAAATAAGATTAAAAAAAAATTTCAAAATGAATTTGAAAACTTATATTTGAAGAGAGAAAGCAAACTTACGCAAATATAACCGCGAGAAAACCAACCTTGTGGCACAAGTCGACACAACGGTTGCTAAACTGCAACAAATGGATTCTCGTACCAACTTTACAAAAATCTCGTACGTCATGAAAATTTCTAGTACACTAGGCTTATCGCGAAATTAATAAGAAATGGCAGCTTAATTAAAACTGGGGATTATTTAGTAACATTTAATTTAATTTTTTTATAACAAAAATAATGGGTATCTTTAAAAAAGTTTTATTTGATAAATTGTTTAAACCGATTTTTGTATTAAAATTATATATAATCTTGTTTTTAAAATAAAAGACATCTAGATTAGGCTAGGAATATCTGGGTCCGAGTTAATATTTTGGTTAATTCTATTATATGACGCCGACCTTGTGCGACTTATCATTTGGGTGGTAGGTTTCTTTCGACTGTGTTTTAACACATTGAGCTGAAAGGAGGGATCCTATCACGGTCTTTGATGAGAGCTTGTTAATTGTCTTAATTTTGTTCTTGTTAGGTTGTGCTTGCTAAAAATCCTCTCAGTATCGCCATTGGAATGTGCGAGATTTAAAATGGATAGCGTAAATTGAGGTAGAACTATATATTTGTGATCTTCATCCACTCTGCTGGATTCGGGATTGCTTGTGCCAAAATATGTCAACTTCCTTTTCTTTGGTGATGTGTGGATGAATTTGGTCCAAGGAAAGAAATCGACACTCCTCATCGAGTTTTTGCAGTTTTTTATATCCTAGACAGACTGTCTCTATAATGACATAATTTCTAATTAAATTGAGTAAATGTGCAGTGTATCAAACAAATGAAGCGCATCGAGGACCCATTTCGCAACATTTCACATCGTTTTCAAATGGATAAAATTTTACTCCATTTTGCGAATGCTTTGGAAAAAGTAAGAACGCTGTCCATACCGCGACCTGCAACGAGGGATCAAGAGATTCTTATGTCTAGTCGATTGCAAGAAATTCAGTTTCTCGAAAAGATACGATGGCTTCCGATTGTATATAATTTTATATAGAACTTTTAATCTGCGATGGGTTAAGTAACCCTCTAGAAAGCAAGGTCGATATATAAGGCGATATGTGACTGGTCCGAGGCAGCCTGAATACGTAGCGTAACGCGTCATTGTATGCAACCAGGAGTCTTCTATGACACACTGAGTCCACAGATGAGAATATTACGCAACCATAGGTAAAATGAGGTATTACCAGGGCTTTAACCAGTTTTTTTCGCATATGAAGCGAAAGTAAGTTAGAAGTCAGCCACAGCTGCCGTAGACACCCATATATTTTTCCAATTGTAGGACTGATATGGTTGCAACAGGAGAACTGCGAATTAAGCTCAAAACCCAGGTTCTTTGCAGAATCGACATAGGGAAGTCTGGTGTTATTTATAATTACTGGTGGTAAATTATCAGTATCAATGTCTTTTCTATAGATCGCCAGACAATTTGATTTAACAGGATTTAGTTCTAAGCTATTTTGTACAGACCAATCATACACACGCGGGAGATCTTCATTTAGTCGGCATACGCAATCCTCTGTTAAGCCAATTGGCCTGCTAAGATACATCTGCACGTCGTCAGCATACAGATGTATTGCAGCGTCATGGATTACGTCGGTCAGGTCATTTATATAAAGACTGAACAAGAGTGGGCCAAGTATTGATCACTGGGGGACACCACAATATAAATTCGCCGCGTCAGAGAGGGAGCTCTGTACTTTTACAAGCTGGCTACGTCCGCATATGAAGCTCTTGAAGAGCTGAATAGCAGATGAAGAGAAAAAGAATCCTTGAGATAGCTTTTTCAGCAGCTTATCATGATTAATGGAGTCAAATGCTTTGCTGAAATCGACCAATACGAGAATTGTAAGATGGTCATTATGTAGAGCTTTGTGAACATCCGACGAATTTTTAAGCATAGCAGTTTCACAGCTATGATTTGGATGAAATCCAGACTGCCATGTAGTCAAGTAGCCGTTTTTATTTATATAGTCGATGGTCTGCATATACATAATCTTATCCAATACCTTAGCAAAGAAGACTAATTGGGCGATAATCACTTGGAGCAGAAGCAGAAGACTTTTTGGGGATAGGTATTGTAAGCGCTTGCTTCCACTTGGTGGGAAACTTAGATGTCGTTAAACAGTGGTTATATATATGGGTTAAAACTTTTATTATTTCCCGTGCAATCGCTCTAATGAAACGAGGAGGCAGCTCATCTGGCCCTGTTGCATCAGATTTAATTGCACACATAGCCAGCAATACCTTCCTTTCGTCAACATACCGGAAGGCAAAGCCATCAACTGGAAAGTTTTCCGTAGCTGCACTGCAATCAGATGCCAGAGACGCAGACATGGAATTCTTGACAAAGAAATCATTAAAAATATTGGGATCTCCACTTACCTTTGGAGGATCACTTCCATATATACCCATATTGCGTAAGTTTCGCCACAACTTCTTCGGAGGTAAATTTACGTCCAGTTTACCACCAAAGTAGGCACGCTTAGAAGACCTGATCATGCAATTAGTCCTATTACGAACGAGTTTATATCGTCTGTATATCTCAGCTGATTGTGTGACTCTATATCGCCTATGTAAGTAATCGTGTTCAGGCATTATAGTATGTATTTCTCGTGTTAGCCAGGGACACCCCTTAGCCCTCGTGCGTCGCGTCAGGAGTGGTACATTCCTGTCATGCAGATCAGCCAGCACACCTGTAAAAACATCAACCTTATCATCCAAAGGGTTAGATGCATAGACATCACTCCAAGATATCTGTCGACACTCAGTCAGAAGTCGGTCATAGCTAATATTCTTAAAATCTCGGTATGTGTAAATAACTTCGTTGGGAAACCATTCCAGCTTAAGGTCATAAGACAGAAACAAAAAGTCATGGTCAAAGTCACTTGGTGGAGAAATCTGATTTTGAAATAACGCCTTATTGATATTTGTTGTAAGAACGTGATCAATTTGAGATGGATTATTGCTATTAAAATAAGTCGGTAAGTTATTAACCATATCAAAGCTCAAGGTTTTGTATAAATAATGCAATGTCTCCACATTGAAACCGGAACTGAGGTTGTTGACATTCATATCACCGCACATGACTACGTTATGCTTTTTAGATACTTGTGGCAGACTGATTCCTTAAATTGTAAGGCCGTATCGTTACTGAAAGTACTCGGTGGGCAATAAGCGCTTATCAGAATACATCTGTCAATTCCAGAGTAAACCTCAACACTGAGAAATTCTAGTTTATCACCTGGGGCAGAGGAATTTATCACGGTCGCTTTAAGAGAATCATGTACGTAAATAGCAACCCCTCCGCCTGTGCGATCGTCTCTATCATTACGAAAGATGTTATAGTTATTTAGAGAAATTGTTTGGGATGTTACATTTTTATAGAGCCAAGTCTCGCAGATCAACAGGGCGTGAATTTTGTTGTTCATGAGAATTTCCTGCAATAGACCAACTTTATTCTTAAGACTTCTAGCATTTAGGTATAATATATTGAAGCCATTAGAGCGCGCAGTAAAAATTTTAAGGAGCGCTCTTACTTTTTCTAGTGGAGAGATGTTACCAGCCACAATCACTGAAATGCAAGACCCGACAGAACCCCAGCAGACGCAAAATATTTTTCAATCTTTTTGTAGAAATTTTGAGTGCCTCGAATCTATTGATTACAATTTTATTCAATGATAAGGAGAATTTTAAAGACATAAATGTGCAATATTGAAATGAATAATAAGAGAACAAAAGAAATTTCAAAGTAAATGATAAGAGAGATTTTAAAGAGTAAAATTCGCTAATATTTTGAAATGAACAAGAGAAAAAAATAAAACTTAAAAGTAGAAAGAACACAATGATCATATTACAAGCTTAACACACCACGATCAATATCAAGCCTCCGCAGTGCCAACTACAGCGATAATGTAGTCCAATGCATCCAGTACTGCAATTTTAATCGGCGACTCTCCTCGTTTAACACGCACAAAAACTACGCCATTTCGAGTAAATGCAGAGTTTATGTGACCATCTCTGCAGTAGAATAGCTCTGTCAAAATTATCACGTGAATAGGATTCTTCTATAATGTGACTGTTCGCAAATAAAGAGTTTATGTGATTTGTGTCAGTGAACTGTAGGGGATATTTCGACCAAATGTGTAGTATAGATTTAAGTGGTAGGTATGTTGATGTAGGTATATGTGTTATATATCCCTTACCTTATGCAAACTAGGGACGGTTTTAATCTACAATGCCGGTTTTTGGTTATTTTCAGTATTTTTATTATTATTTTTTATTTTAACAGTTTCCGTCGTAAATTAAACCTTTTCTTTGTAACAATAATTCACTTTTCTTCTTTTATCAAAGCTTTCACTTTCATTCTTTACTATTACTTTGGTTCTCATATAACTTTCGCATATTGTTATTAGAAAAACCAATCTGAACAAACATTTATTTTTAGGCTGTAATATATACATACTTTCACTCTTATTCTTTTCCGTTACATTTCTCATTTAACCTTTTCTAATTGTTATTGTAAAAAACAAATCTTAACCAACAATTTTCTCTCTTATTCCTTTTCGTAATTGTATTTCTCATCTAACTTTTTCTAATTCGAAAACCAAATTCTAGGCTCCACAACCGCACCGCCGAAATTTCACCACGTGCTTTTCTCTAGCAGACTCAAAACGAACTTATCGAGCTTTTCCACTTCGTTGCCCAGTACCCATTGGCGTAACTAGAATTTTTGTCTGAGGGTCGGGTCCTCCCAACTTTCGTACATAAGCTTAAACAAACATTTTGTTGGCGAAGTATAACAGCCAATAAAATTGCATAGATTGAAAAAACCATAACGTTTCCGAGAGAAGTTACAGAACCCGCAAGAAACATAAGCTAAATTCTGAAACATAATTTTCGCTAAAATAATTCTACACACAAAAACTTCATAAAATAATTCTCACTTTACAAATCGCAGCGATCGCGTCACTACTATTTTATTATCTACATAGTCTTCCTACGTAAAATCTTAACTCCGCTTACAAGAAAGTAAAAAGACTAGTTTAGAGCTTTTAATCCACTGCAAATACAGGTACGTATGTGCATTTTAATAACAAAAGCTTTTGAGATAGGGCAGTCTTTGTCGAGATTTCGATGTTAGAGGCCAAAGGAACAACGAACAATTTTCAATTGTTTCCCATTCTTTATAATAATTCTCGTTGAATCTTATTGAGCACCCGGAAACATAACATGGTACATTGTTTATCAGTTAGTATTAGTATAAGTGATTAGCATTCAATAGTTAGTCAGTCAAGATTCGGTGATCGGGCGATAAGCAATAAAATCGAGACCATTTGTGACGAATATTTACGAAATAAGACTTGATTCCTTTCAATTTGTTACTTTCAGGTTAGTCGGACATTCAAACTATTGTGAAAATAGTGTAGTACACAATGTAATTGGCGAATTGAGTGAAAGTGCATTCTTTTCTTTAATCCCAATGAAGCCAAGCGACACACATATATTCCGTACAGTCCACTCCAAACATCCAACGCGTTTTAAATTTTTCGAAATCATAGGAAGTAGGGTTTATTTGAAAAATAAAATAAAATTTCCAGGATTTTAAAAGAAAAAGAAAAGAAAGTAGTGTCGTTTAATTAACAGAGACTTTTGTTTTCCACTTCCCTTCTCTGAAGTATTACGAAAATAAATCAGCCTCCTCAAGTTATATACACGAAACTTATATGACAGTGACGCCCTGCCTAATGCCCACTATTTATACCATCTGCATGAGTTTCAAAAAATAAAGTTAGATACACATTTTAGAACAATTATTTACGTTTTTATTTAAGCAATAATAAACAGTAACCTATAATTAAAGTCTATATAAGCTTTAATTTACGATTTTTTTCTGCAAACTTATTTAGCACTTGTTGCGCTGTTACCTTGCTTTTAATTATTTGGTTTTCAATGTTTAGAAGTGCCATATTCGAAAACCTCTCCTGAAGCAAAGTTGCTCTTAACCAAGTTTTAACTCGACGCATAGCGGAAAAGCTCCGTTCACAACCGGCCGAGCTCACAGGAAGACCAAGAGCTGCTTGCAGTAACTTGTATAAATTTGGGCAGAAGCCTTTATTAATTTCTGTTTTGAGTGTTTCCAAATTTATTACAATATTCCTGTTTTGGAACATATTTTTTATTATTTTTGTTTCAGCCTGTAAGGTGGAAGTGTCTATATTGAAAACATTTTTATAATTTTCTACGAATGCCTCTCCATTTTTCAGGTCCAACTTTATAAATGAATCAACTGACTGTGCCAAAGGTAGGTCAAACCTATTTCTGAAGTTAGTGATAATGTTGTCCATCACTTGGTTGTAAATATTTATCTTCCAATATTCGGAAGGCCTTGTATCTGATGGCAAGTCTACTAAATTACTCTTACCTAAAGTTGACTCTATCACGAAGTCTTTTGCTCTCTCCGGTTCTCTTCTCCTTTTCGACACTCGAGTAGGTTCTAGACAAATTTCATATTTTTCTGCGAATTTCTCGATTTCTTCCCAAAGACCATCGAATTGGTTTCTACTCTCCGTAAAACTAGTAATAGCGCCCGTTATAATGTCACTCGCTCGCCCAAGAGTGGCATCTTTGCTTTGGAAGTACTTACACAGTACATTCACTATTGATAATACTGACTCAAACACAAATAAACAAACAACAAAATTTGGTTTCGTGATGCAAGTCAGTATACCAAGTGCTTCCACACAGTTCTTGTCTTGAGCCTGGCTGATTTCGTCTTCCAAAGCTGTTTTAATTGCATCATAATTTGATATTACAGCTTTGCAATTTTGATGACGACAGCTCCATCTTGTATTACTCAAGCTTCCCATTTCACAGCCAGTCTTGATACCAAGGCTGTTATGAACATTCATAAGATGCACATGATTACCCGGCTGGGAGAAATGGATGTATAAAGCTTCAAGGGTGTTAAAAAATGCTGTTGCTGATGAAACTTTAACACATGAATCGACAACAACTAAGTTTAACCTATGTGCTAAACAGTGGATATAGATTGCTTGAGGGTGGGTTTCTTTTATAATTGCTTGAAGTCCGCGGTGTTTCCCTGACATTACACTGGCTCCATCATAGGATTGTGCGATTATTGGAATATCCGCCAACGTGCACTTTTCTAAAAAGGTTAGGATTAGTTTTGACAGTCCCTCAGCATCTCTGGAGGTGGAGCAATTTACGAAACCCATAAATCTTTCTTCAACATCAAGATCCTTGACATACCTAATGGTGACCGATAATTGCTCTTCTTTAAAACACTTGGCTTCATCCACCATTAAAGAAAAAAATCCACATTCTCTCACCTCTTTTACTATTTCCTACAGAGTGAGCTCGGCTATGTTGTCAATAATTTCATTTTGAATTTTGGGGCTGCAATAACTCGTATGTCGCTCCAAATGGTTTGAAAAATTTTCATCGTATTTTGCAAAGAGTTCACTAATTTCCAAAAAATTTCCCCTATTTTTAGAAGTCTGGTCCTCGCGGTGTCCTCTCAAAGGTAAGCCCTGACGTACTAGACATAATATAATATCTATAAGCTTCATTAAGTAGTCTCTATTCTGCACTACCTCCTCTGTATGCTGCATTAGAAGTTTTTCATGTACACTCCCAGATACAGCAGATTGTTTGTACGTTAAAAACATTTGAGTGCATTGAATATGAAGAGATGATTGTTCGTGTTTTTGTAGCGCCTTTTTATTTTTTTTCCAATTATTAAATCCGCTGCTAACAAATTTTTCAGTTTGTTCCCGCACAGTGTCTTTGGAGAACTACCTGCACACGAAGCAATAAATTTTGTCTTCTTTTCAGCTATATTCAAGCCATCTATATGTGTCGTAGTATTTTGGCGAAAACGATCGCTGTCTATCTCCAAATTTACTTTTTGGAAAATTTGTTCGAGGGCGCAATAGACCGGTCTCAAGCGAGCCAAGATCTAGCTCTCTTTTTCCCTCACGAGTCTTGGTCACAACTTCTTCATCTGAAACAACCGCGCCCACTGCTGAAGTTGTTGGTGACGAATAGTGTTGGGTAGTGAGGCCTAAGTGTTGTCGTCCTCAATTTCTCAATTTCAATGTCTCAATTTCTTCACCTGTGCAAACTACCTCTGCTAATGATGTTGATGGTAATGCCTCTGGTTGTACACTGGTATTTGTCATCTTCCTGCTGGTTATTTCAACATTTTCAGTTTTTTCTTCAGGACGAATTTTTGCACTTTTAAAAAAAGATCTTATGTCTTTGAATTTCTTCATCTTTTAATCTAAAAAATTAAAACATAGTTTAAGATATTTTTATAATCCATTTAATTAAAAAACAATTGAATATGACAATAACAAATAACGGGACTCTTTGCAATATTGAAGTCATCTTTTTATTAATTAAATACTTCATAAGTTCGGAATTTTTTTTATTAATACTAACGTGCAAGACTATCGCTGTTATAATATTGAGTTCTTAAAGTAACTGGCTGTTGTAGTTGTTATCTATTTAATCGTTTGGAATTATTTTTATTTTCTAGGATTTCACACCTGTTTAAAAATTTTTTTCCTTCCAGCTCATGAATTTATTTGTTTTCGATACTCATTATATTACCTATCTACTTTAGATGTTTTGATATTGCTGAGTGCGGTTAAGAATTCCTTGCTCCCATTTGACTGAAATTTCCATCCATTCCATGAAAAAAATGTATAGACATATTGTGGAAAGATATCGACTATTATTCACATTCCAGAAAAAATCTTCAATAACAAAATCTATTAGATTTTTGCGGCATATTTGACGAATTTTTTTAAGAACAAATAAATCCAATCAAAAAATGATTGATTAAAACATATCTTAGCATGGTATCGGTATGTACATGACAGTTTTCGTATATGGACAGTCAGCTCTGAACAATTAAGTAGATTTACAAATGAAATTTTAAACAAATTGAAGAATGCTATTCAATTTACGATAGAGATGGCCAGAAACAGTACCAATTTTAAGGATTTAAAAATCTACATTGATAATAGTAAACTTCAATTTGAAATTTATAGCAAAAACCAGTTCACGAACACGGTTATCCCAATTCACTCAAATCGCCCATGGAATGTCAACTTATCAGCTTTTCATTCGATGGTTGGCAGTAAGGGTTCCAATGAAGCTGTATAGTTGAAATAAAGAATTCAAAAATAACAACACAATGTCCAAAGGCCAAAAATTAATAGAAAAATCTTCGAAAATGTGGAGGAAAATTCTTTACATATATTATAATATAATTATATTTCTTTAAAGAAATAAAAATAAAATTTAAAAAATTTGATATACTTAGAGCCCGTTTTTTAATAATAAGACTGAAAGCGCTTTTACCGAATAATAAATTAATAAAAAAAACTGAAAAAGAAAAAAAGTGGGGTTCGTGAGATAAGTTGTGAAGATTGTCCGGGTAATGGAAAACAAAACGTACTCTGAAAAATAGATTTAATGAGCACTAGACCAAAACTAGAAGAACAGAATCATATTGAACAATATCAAAACAGCTAAAACACAAAAGTCATAAAATGAATATCAACAACATGAAATTATTTCATGTGCTGGATGGCGGGAAAACTTAAGACAAGTATGAAATCCTAGATATTAAACAAGCTAAACATTTAAATGAAAATATTCTAAACGATCAAGTAGATTGCAATTATACGTCCCTTTTATATATCCAGTTCCAATTACTTAAAAGACTTAATGTTATAACAGAGACAGTCTTCAACGTGATGTCGTTAGAAGGCAAAACGCACCGTCACGATCATAAGATAGTGGAAATAACAAATATGTGGAACTTATCAGGTGCTAAATTAATATAAAAAAGTAGAATTGACTTCAATGAAATTCACTGAAGTCAGCTCATACCGGCTACATATTTTTTTCCAGAGCACCAAAATTCTGAAAAATAAAATCTCGAAAACGCAAAATTTTTAAAAACGAAGTCCCGAAAGCTCAAAGTCTCGAAAACGGTAAATCTCGAAACACGAAATCTTGAAAAAACAAAATCGTGAAAACCCAAAATCCTGAGAACACGAAATGTCGAAAAACAAAATCACAAAATTTTTTTAGATATAAATATTTCAGAATAGCTTGGTGTATTTGATGTAAATACTTGATCTTAATAAAACGCCAAAGAACAAAACAATCTTTTACGTTAAACTAAAATTTTACCATAGAGATATGATATAGGAAATACCCTTCAGAAACGAAATTGTGGACCTTCTGATGTCTCAGAAATATTTTTTTTATATTTTTTATTGCCTTTCTTTTCATATTGCTTCCTAATTTTAAGAAGACAGCAGACGTGCTAACATTGTTCCCTGCATTGCTTGCCCGCCCAACAGATAAACATATTTTAATAAATTATACTTTTTCCGTTCCGACGGATATCAGAATAGGGCACATAAATAAAATTCCAAAGAAATGCAATACTGAAAAATCCTGAAAATTCAAAATACGCGCGGATTTTGCATTTTCGTAATTTTTCAGGATTTCTTTGAGATTTTGTGTTTCCGGGATTTTGCGTTTCCGAGATTTTGTTTGTTCAAGATTTTAAGTTTTCGAGATTTTATTTTTTTCCATTTTTTTCATTCCGGTCGGTTCTGCTTTCCTATTGTAGGTAATATATTATTCAAATCAAAATTTTTTATATGATATGTACTCACATTTTCAGCTCGAAGATATTCGTTAAATTTAAAACTATTTTACACAATTAATGAAATTTGATTCTTATGGAAAGTTTATGAATTAAAACAGTTATTTTATAGTCTTTGTTAAATGTTATTTAAATGTTTTTGTACTTTTGTAAAATAAGGGCACTTTTTAATTACATAAAAATAGTCTTATTTGCGGTTTCGTAAATTGAAAAATTACCAATATAAGCTCACAATTTAAAAATTCTGTTCACTAAATTCTTTACTTCTTTAATTTTCTCAACGACACTGCTTACAATCTGTCTACGGCTGAATTCTTGTCTTTGATATACCCATACATTATTTCGTCCGTTTTCCTAATCCTGAATTTTTTTCGTGCCCGATGCATTTCTATTGTTTACCTTATCCTGCCGGTTGTAGTCACATCATAAATCAATACTACCTGCATCTTTATTGGTTTATTACTGCTGTCGCATTATAAGGGCGCCGTTCAACTTAATGTGCCATTGCACACGAGCATTCTTGATGCGTTTTCTAGGTAAGAAACAAAAGAAGCAAAGAGATACCTCTGCACTTTGGAGATATATATTTTTGCTACCTTTACCTCTTCCCTAGATAACCGGCTTGCATACTGAATTAACAATACTCGGTTGGGATGGCCCATGCAGCATATAATAATTTCTTAAATTCACTTTCTT
Organism: Dioctria linearis; assembly: GCA_963930735.1. Lineage (NCBI taxonomy): Eukaryota > Metazoa > Arthropoda > Insecta > Diptera > Asilidae > Dioctria > Dioctria linearis. Next base: position 115,703,431 of record OZ005740.1, on the reverse strand, counting down.
TTCTCGCAACTTTGTACCTTCAGGTCCTAGTACCCACTCAACTTGAAATGAAATAATGCACGCACACATTTATAGCATACATTCATAGAGTACGAAGCCTTCAGCAAGAATACCCATCTAGAGGTAATCTGTAAATGAAGCGCGCTTATTATCAAAGCAAAGTAATGTAAAGACTCTAAGGCCAAAGCCACGATTTTAAATGGTTAAAGTAAGATATAGGTCTCTTCAAATAAAAATAACTTGTCACAACATTTTTCACGTTTTGTGCACAGTTCTGTGTACCATAGCAAGCTACCATACTTTTTTTGCAGATTCTCTCAAATTTGGGCGTGGTTAATGTCGTGTACGCATACATCCCATACTATAGGTGTGTTCGTTTTTCAAGCTACGCGACGTGACAAGTTATGTGAAAAGACCTGTAATGTTACATTATGAAATAAAACTATATTAGCAACTATAGTCAATGATACTTCGGGAAATAAAGTAGAACGATATAAGTAACACACGCATACATCGAAACAAAACTTGGGTCCTTATTCCTTTTAAGAATCTCAGAGAATCGAGGAAAAAGTGATTAAGCTTGCTTTATTGAATTTTTTAATTGCGCACTAAATATTTCTTCCTTATAAATATAATCAGCCTTATTATTGAATCCGTCTTTTTTCCGAAAAATCAAAGTTTTACGAAACTTTCCAAATTTCATTGATATCAAAGGTTATCAATTAAAATTTCCACACAAACTGTCAAAATAGTTCCACATATTTTCTCCTATGGAATACATTTTCACACGCCCTTGTCTAAATTCGGTGGAATCAATTTTAAAAAGATTTCAATAGATTTCCTTAAAGAAAAGAACTTTTTAAAGCCTTTTCGATTCCGATCCGAACGGATTCAATTTAATTAGGTATGTGATTGTATGACTTGACGAATGTTTTCTAGAAATTTTTATAATTTCCTGGGGGGGGGGGGGGGCAGACCGCATCCTAATGGAAGGGGCCAGGCCCCCCTGGCCCCTACCTAGTTACGCCAATGCCGGTACCTTAAAAATGCTTGATCAACATTTTTATCCCTGAGAAGATTATAATTTTTCCTTTGGACATGAATGTACACATGTCCAATCGCGGGTCCCGTCGACGACTTGCATTTGTGTAATTGAATGCCACGCTCTAGTGATAAGACTTCTTGTGGTCGAAAATATGTGCATTTTCTTGCACCATTGCCACATGACACTTTTGTTTTTCACAAGTAAGTCTTGGAAAAATAATTGAAGGTGCTGCTGACGCCGTACCTTTTACTTATTTTCGATAAGCCAAGCCTGATTTTAAGCGGCCTTAGCTTATGAAAATGTTGCACTGTGGTGTTGAAAAATGTAATGTTTTGCGGGTGTGTATACATGACATACATTTGCGATGCAATGTGGCTTTGCAAAATGCACTATTGTGTGTGTGGATACACAACATTCCTTCCCCCTACGAGGAAGAGAGCTATTCTTTGAAGAGGAATAGTTCTCGGATAAAAAAAAGATAAAATAAGGTCCGGTGCTATTGTACAATGTGTGTATGCTTTACTTTGTAATAAAATCTTAGAGTGCTCCACTGACATATATAATATGGACTGACTACGTTAATGGAAATGCACTGCAAAAAGTGGGCTCACTTCTATAATGCTGACTCTTTCGGTCTAAGCACCAAGTACCAACTGAGGAGAACTGTAAACAACAAATAAATAAATGGGTTCATCGAGATAAATGTTTTCAAATTAATTATTTAGGGTTATTACTGATAAAATTGTTTTACCAAAGGCAATATATTCATAAGATATGAAGCAGAAGTTCGAAACGTTTTATTGTAATCACTTTTCGAGCTGCGCGCTTATTTTTTCAACTTCCCGCCAATGATTTTTTCAATGTTGGCACCGGCGTAAAAACTTTTATTGACATAAGCAATTGAGCCCACATGAAATAGAAAGTTAAGCAGTCCATATTATATATGTCAGTGGAGTGCTCCCGAAAAATGTTGTGTTTTTTTTTTGTTTTATCCCTTTTTGGTTTCATGATGGTGCTACATCCTATTTTACTTGGTTTTCGATTTTCGTAGGTTTTTGCTCATTGTTCGGGTCGACTGTTGGCTGTTGTTGTGTTTTCTACTTTCCTAAAACCGCTTTATTTTCTAGTTTATTTCAAGTTTTGTACTAGGTCAAAAGTTAATGTAACTTATATTTATTTAAGTTTATTACTTTTAATTTTTTTTGTTACTTTGCTTTTTTCTTTTAGGTTCTATATAATACTTATTTATTTGGGTTAATCTCGTTACCTTTTTAATTATTGTTTCTTGACTTTTTTTTTTTTTATGAAATTACATATATTTATTGTGGAACTTATTATTTCTACATACAAGTTAACAAATTTTTAAGTTGTTATGTGAAAAATAAAAAACATCCGATTTGGATAACTTCTCAATTTATTATCAAAGCTTTTACAATATTTTAAGAATGATTCATTCAGCGAATGCAGAAAATTGCTTACACAAGATATTTAGTAAAAATGCAAAAATTCAAATATGCTTATTTATACTAAATAATAATTTGATGATTTTGTTGACAGGTAATGAACACGGCACGTGTCGTGGGGGCAGAGGCAGCTGACCAGTTACCTCCTCCCTCCTGAAGTATCTGCGTCCCGCAGATCAAAAGTTGACTTTTAATGGTTGCAGATTTTGGATGCTGGGTGTGCTTGCGAATGGGATTGTTGGCTGGATGATTTGCAGTTTCCTGCTCTTTCCTTTAAACTTGTAAGCTAGAAATATACCAGATATTATAATTAGGATTGTGATTAGGCTAATATCGGTTATGAAGGATATTTCATGGTTGGTACGGAGGTATTGAAGTTGTCGTCTATTGCTTAGATGATAGTCACACTCGGCATCTCCTCCTTTTATTAACTGACTGATGCAATGGTTGGGTTTCTTTGCATATGCTTATATTTCCTATAATACTGCACTTATCCCTTATAACAAAATTTTCAGCTTGGTTGATTAGTAGTTCCTCAAACTCTAAGTAGGTACAATTGCTTTTTATTTTTTGTTGTTGATCTAATAAAGATATTCAATGGGAGTTGTTTTTGGAAGTGCGGTTATGTAGAGGAGAATCGACCCTTTTACTACCATAATAGGCTCGCGTATTCGATGGTCTCTATTTCATTCCCATAAGGGAGTGTCTCAACTTGGACTATAAGTTGATTTATTTCTTCTTTATCCAACAAATTAGTGTTTACGATTCCTTGTTTAGCCAAATGTTCCACTAGTACTATTCCGTCAACTTCGTTTTTTAGAATGGTAATTCGGTTAAAGAGCACTTGTGCGTGTTTATCAGTATTGTCATTATTCAGTTCTTCTACCAAATTGTTATACTGCTGTATCATTTGGGTTGTAGATTCCATTAATTTGTTGTTGACCTAGTATTGCTCGTTGTTATTTGAGATTATGTCGTTTTGGCTTTTGATGAATCGGTGACATTGGGTGAACCTGCTATCACTTCCCACGCAGATCCTATCCAATTGATAGACCCTTTTTTCTTTGGTGGTACTCCCTCTAGCTTATGGATTAACTGTTGTATATGTTTGAGGATGTCAGTTTTTTTTATGTCTTTCACGCCTAATATTGTCATACCGACGACTTCCTCGTAGTTAGTTATGATAATCACGCGTACCAGTTTAATATTGCCGCTTATTATTCGTTCATTTCCTTGTTTGATGGTTGCAAGTAGACCCAGATATTCGAAGACGTTTGCCGATAAGGCAAATCCTGCCCATATTAATCTGAAGTGAGAAGGAATCTTTTATTGGTTTATGCTTTTTATATGAGATTTGTGTACGCGTCTGCCGCTAACTGTAGTAACGGTGACTTTATTACCTTTAGCAACAATTTCTTCCTTAAATAATGGCTTATTTTTGCCCTGAATTTGTTTTATAGCTATGTATACAGTCTGTCCTGGATTGTAAGTTATTGGTTTTTGTCTTTTTGAGTTTTTGTTATTTGGTAATTTATTCGTTGTAATCTACCGAAGAATATGTCACTTGGTTTCATTTTGGTTACGGAGTGTATTGTATTATTGTACTGATTCACGGAGATGTTCATAATTTCCGTTTTAGGTCTGGGTATTCTCTTCGTAAGCATCTTGCAATTTCAATTATGGTGGAATGAACTCTTTCTACTCTACCTGATAAAGCTCTTCTCATTGTCTATTATCAAGATTCTAGGTACAGTGAAGAAGTGTAGAACTTTAGTCAGTTTATCTCTTAAGTGTATCACTGATTTGTTCTTTATTTCGAAGAATTTTGCCAACTTTGAAAATTTGTCAACACATGATATGAACTTCTGTTCTTGGAATTCACTTATGTCCATGTGCAGTATTTCCGAACGATAGGATGGAACAGGTGTTTCTTGAAGCTCAGTTTTATTGGGTAGCCGGTCGTATTTATTGGAACAGCAGATGTTCCAGGATTTAATGTATTCTTTTATTTCCATTGCCATGTGTGGGAAGTAGTATTTTTCCAAGATTTGACTTTTATTTTCTTCGTGATACCTAAGGGCTTTCTATGTTCCTTTTCAATAATTTGAAGTTGATTTTCAGGATTGGCGATATCTTGGACAAATATTTGCGGGATGCGAAAAGTTAGCTATCTTTGCGAAATAGCCCTATGCTACTTCTCCATATTATAAAAAAACCTGTAAAGAAATGTTAGATATTTTCGAGAAGTAGCCCTATGCTACTTTTCCTTATTATAAAAAAAAACCTGTAAGGAAAAGTTAGATATTTTCGAGAAGTAGCCCTATGCTACTTCTCCATATTATAAAAATCCTGAAAAAAGAAAACATTTTAAAATTCATCCCTACGGCAACTCCGCAATTACATCGCGTTTCATCTATGCGGCGTAATTTATTCTTATCTGCATTAAAATTGATAAAACTTGGCATCGTCGCCCCATCGCCGGTACAAAATTCCATATCTTCTACCGTTTGTAACTGAAACTTCCAGTGCACAAACGGTGGAATATAACGCGATCAAATTTCAGAAAAATGTTCTGTCGCCAGAAGTTGTTGAGTGGCAACGAGCATATTATAAAATCAAATCGATGAGCACACACCCATACATGTGGCCAGCAGTACAGTCTCTTTTTTCCTCTTTGAATTACCAATTTTTGAACTTCGGTTTTGCAAGTAAAGCTTCCAGAGGGATTATTTTCGTGTCGGCAAGAACCACTGACTTATAACAATGGACTGAGCGTATTGTCATTTTCATATAGGAAGGCATGGCACAAGTTTTATAGTTCTCTCTTTCGCCCTATGGCAGAGTTGGAGCTACCAACACAAAATATTGCATTCTGGAACGTTTGCTTATGCCATTTGTTGTTTTTATGTTGGCTACAGATGTAATCACCGCAGAAGGAATAAGGTAAAAATAGTGAGTACCATGCTCCGTCTCTCTTGCCCATAAGCAGGATTCAGTTAAGAATAACTTTTGAAAATTAAAGTCGGAATAAGTTTAATTCCTTATAAGCGCTTAAAATATCACTTGGGCACAAGAATATATATTTTTTTAATTAAATTCGATTTACGGGTTTAAAATTTCATCTGATTGCTTGAGTGTTACATGTTCTTTATGTAATCGTTTTAAAGGGAGCTCTAACGGTGATATAGAGAAACACAATATTTTTTGTGCCACATGAAATAGCAAATCGCTCAGTCCATTGTTATAAGTCAGTGGCAAGAACAGACGAAATTGGAATTAATGTTTCAACCCGAGAGTGAAAGAGACATACAAACATGGGTTTAGCTGTGCAACCCCATGGCGATTCAAGTGACCTGTGGTTAATGAGTTTTATCCTGTGGATTATAAAGTTCGAAGAAAATTTGGATTATCAGTGAAATTTCGTGAATTAGAATTTATCTGAGCTGCATATAATGCTGAGTTTTCTGGAAGTTAAAATAAATCTGCGATTATTCTGATTATTAGTTCAGTGAGTTATCAGAACTAACCTGTGCGGCATATCATGCTGAATGTTTCTAGAAGTCGAAATAAATCTACGATCATTTTATTATTAATTTAGTGCGTTATCAGGACTTACCTGTGTGGCATATCATGATGAATTTTTCTAGAAGTTAACATAAATCTACGTTTATTTTATTATTAATTTAGTGCGTTATCAGGACTTAACTGTGCGGCATACAATGATGCATTTTTCTGGAAGATAAAATAAATCTGCGATTTTCTGATTATTAGTTCAGTGAGCTATCAGGACTTACCTGTGTGGAATACCATGATGAATTTGTCTAGAAGTCGGAATAAATCTACGACTATTTTAGTATTAAATTAGTGCGTTATCAGGAATTACCTGTGCGGCATATCATGACGAATTTTTCGAAAAGTTAAAATAAATCTACGATAATTTTAGTATTAAATTAGTGCGTTATCAGAACTCACCTGTGTGGCATACCATGATGAATTTTTCTAGAAGTTAAAATAAATCTACGATTATTATATTATTAATTTAGTGCGTTATCAGGACTTACCTGCGCGGCATACCATGATGAATTTTTCTGGAAGATAAAATAAATCTGCGATTATTCTGATTATTAGTTCAGTGAGTTATCAGAACTTACCTGTGCGGCATATTATGCTGAATGTTTCTAGAAGTCACAATAAATCTACGACTATTTTAGTATTAAATTAGTGCGTTATCAGGACTTACCTGTGCGGCATATCATGATGAATTTTTCTAAAAGTTAAAATAAATCTACGATTATTTTAGTATTAAATTAGTGCGTTATCAGAACTCACCTGTTCGGCATACCATGATGAATTTTTCTAGAAGTTAAAATAAATCTACGATTATTATATTATTAATTTAGTGCGTTATCAGGACTTACCTGCGCGGCATACCATGATGAATTTGTCTGGAAGTTAAAATAAATCTGCGATTATTCTGATTATTAGTTCAGTGAGTTATCAGAACTTACCTGTGCGCCATATTATGCTGAATGTTTCTAGAAGTCGAAATAAATCTACGATCATTTTATTATTAATATAGTGCGTTATCAGGACTTACCTGTGTGGCATACCACGATGAATTTTTCTAGAAGTTAAAATAAATCTACGATTATTTTAGTATTAAATTAGTGCGTTATCAGAACTCACCTGTGCGGCATACCATGATGAATTTTTCTAGAAGTTAAAATAAATCTACGATTATTTTATTATTAATTTAGTGCGTTATCAGGACTTACCTGCGCGGCATACCATGATGAATTTTTCTGGAAGTTAAAATACATCTGCGATTATTCTGATTATTAGTTCAGTGAGTTATCAGGCCCTGTATGGCATACCATGATGAATTTTTCTAGAAGTCGGAATAAATCTACGAATATTTTAGTATTAAATTAGTGCGTTATCAGGACTTACCTGTGCGGCATATCATGATGAATTTTTCTAGAAGTTAAAATAAATCTACGATTATTTTAGTATTAAATTAGTGCGTTATCAGAACTCACCTGTGCGGCGTATCATGATGAATTTTTCTAGAAGTTAAAAAAAATCTACGATTATTTTATTATTAATTTAGTGTGTTATCAGGACTTACCTGTGCGGCATACCATGATGAATTTTTCTAGAAGTTAAAATAAATCTACGATTATTTTATTATTAATTTAGTGCGTTATCAGGACTTACCTGCGCGGCATACCATGATGAATTTTTCTGGAAGTTAAAATAAATCTGCGATTATTCTAATTATTACTTCAGTGAGTTATCAGGACTTCCCTGTATGTCATACCATGATGAATTTTTCTAGAAGTCGGAATAAATCTACGACTATTTTAGTATTAAATTAGTGCGTTATCAGGACTTACCTGTGCGGCATATAATGATGAATTTTTCTAGAAGTTAAAATAAATCTAGGATTATTTTATTATTATATTATTTTAGTATTAAATTAGTGCGTTATCAGAACTCACCTGTGCGGCGTATCATGATGAATTTTTCTAGAAGTTAAAATAAATCTGCGATTATTCTAATTATTAGTTCAGTGAGTTATCAGGACTTCCCTGTATGGCATACCATGATGAATTTTTGTAGAAGTCGGAATAAATCTACGACTATTTTAGTATTAAATTAGTGCGTTATCAGAACTCACCTGTGCGGCGTATCATGATGAATTTTTCGAGAAGTTAAAATAAATCTACGATTATTTTATTATTAATTTAGTGCGTTATCAGAACTTACCTGTGCGGCATACCATGATGAAATTTTCTAGAAGTTAAAGTAAATCTACGATTATTTTATTATTAATTTAGTGCGTTATCAGAACTTACCTGTGCGGCATAGCATGCTGAGTTTGTCTAGAAAGCAAAATAATTCAATGATCATTACTCTATTATTATTTTGTTACTTACCGGTGTGGCACAACAAGGTGAATTTTCCCATGAATTTAAGCCGATTTTAACTACTATTAGAAATAGTTTAGTGTGAACTCAGATTTTACCTGTGCGGCACATCATTCTGAATTTTCCTACAAGCCAAAGTGGAATTCAATTGTGGTTTATATTAGCTCAGTGCGCATTCGTAACTTACTTGTGCTCATTATCGCATACAGACTTTGGGTTCCTCGTCACTCACTTCTTCCGAACAATCCTAGAAGTTTCCCGATCTGATCAAAATTACAGAAAAAAAAGAGGTCAATGTACCCATTTATATAACAAAAAAAGAGCTTAATGTACCCAATTATAAAAAAAAAGAGGCCAATGAGCCCACAGTCCAATCATGACGCCAGCTGTAAAAGGATATCCAGGGTGCACCCATCCAGCGAATGCATAACGAATCAACGAGGGATCTCAGCAGTACACCTCTGACCGTCCAGGGTGGGTTAAAGGTTCAGTTTAATATACAATATTCGTCGAAACAAATTTACTTTCTTCATTTAGTGAAATATTTATTAGACCTCAAAATTTTTTTTTGTTTTGATTATTACTTTGGAAGTTCAGAAAACTTTGTTTGTAGATCATAAGTGTATCTAGTAGGGATTAGGTTTAGGTTAAGAGCATGTAAAAGAGGAAGTGAATAACGAGACACTCAAACCTGAGGAAAATTAAATGGTGGTCTCATTGAATGCTACTTAGGGTCATAACTTGTTTTTTTCTCTTGGTTTTTAGATTGGAGAGGTTAATGTGCCCTATTGGGTTTCCCATTTTGTTTGCTCCGTTTTGCGCTTAGTCTACTGGTAACGTTGGTAAACAGCAGGATGAGCGAGTAAAGTAAAGAGGTCGTTGGTCGGACGGAGCGGTAAGGCGACATTACTTCGTAACACATGAGTAAATGGGGCTAAGGATATCATTACGGCTTTGGAGGCTTAGTCAGGGTGGATGGGGACGTCTGGGCCCAATAGTACCCAAAGCCTGAGTCTCAACATCGTCGGAGACTCCTCTCAGCTCTCTCTCTCTCTCTCAATCGTTCATCTGTCGGCGTTGAAAACTCTCCGGGTGAATTGAGACTTGTTCGGCGTTGCTGAGGTCTTCTGTTCTTCTTTTCTTACAGCATTCAATCCTATAAATTGTATTCTTTCCAGCCTTTCAGGTACCACCCGAAGGAGGAAGCCCATACATATCTTTTTTTTTGTCTGCCTGTCCGTCTGCAGTCACACTTATAAGTTCCTTTTTTTTGTCCGTCCGTCTGTCTGGTCAGTTATTCTGTCGACTATGCACAGCTTAACAAACATTGAAGGGATGAGGGTGGCAAGGACTCCCTCCCCCTAGCCGACTGATCGCTGGCGGCAATTGCTGTGCAGTCACCCACGCATATCCTGGACATGATTTTTGTTGAAAAGAGGTGTCGGATGCAGTATCTACATATACCCAGGTAGAAGTGGATATAGGTAGATCTGTCGTCTGACAAGCTCTTCATTACAAATGGCGCCCAAACTTCGGTTTTTTCCGGCCTTTAGTCAAGCCTCTCTTGACTAAAGTGTAAATACAAGTCCAAGTTTAACTTCAGATTTTTCTGGTCGCACATTTGCGTTAAAAATGGCGCCCAAACCTTAGGTTTTTTTTCTCCGGTCTTTAGTCAGGCTTTACTTGGCTAAAGTACAAGTAACATTTCACATTTAATTTTTCATTTTTCTGGTGGCCCATTTGCTTTACAAATGGCGCCCAAACTTAGGTTTTGTTCTCCGGTCTTTAGTCAGGCTTCACTTGGCTAAAGTACAAGTACCATTTTACATTTAATTTTTGGTTTTACTGGTCGCCCATTTGCTTTACAAATGGTGTTGTGATCCCAAATTCACAGCCACATGTACAATTACTTACCCCCTATGGACATTCCAAAAGAACATAAGCATAGATTGCATGGTGTGGTATTTTGAGACCACAATATGAATGCGCTTATATTCATATTGTGGTCTCAAAATACCACACCATGCATATACAAATATCCATATCCAAAATGTACACATATTCATAATTACTTACCCTCATAAATTTCTTCATATGTTCAGAAATGCACAAAATGCACAAATATTCTTATTACTTACCTCCATAAATTTCTTCTCGCATAAATAGCCACTTATGAAAAGTAAACAGAATGCTTGCTCAACATTTTTGTTCAAACATAAATCACGGAGTTAAAGTATTCCACATCGCATATCACACGCAATTTCAAGAGCGGGATCAAATTACAAGACCAAAGCCAAGAAATTGACGAAGTCACATGCTTTAAAATCGTCTTATCTTTCCATTTTTTTATGCTTATTGTCCGACTGGCCAGTTGAATGCACCAATCAGAAAAACTTTTTGATACTTTTGTTGACGCAAGGGCGTCAGCTATTTTCGATGATAAAAATATGTTGCAAGACTAAAGAAGTCGAAGTTCAGGAGAAGCACTCTTCAAGTGAATACGCGATTCGAGAAGTCTTTTTTTTTAAGCAAATTTAAAATCTTAATTCGAAGTTTCATTTAAAAATAACTTAAAAATATATATAATATAAAGTTGAAATTAAATTCGTTTTGTTTAAAAGAGTGTTTGTTTTTTAAAAAAGGAAAACCTTACCTGAGCTTTCCCCTTAAGTCGCTCTTCTTCCTAGGGAAAGTAGGGTTACAACAACTGGTGGCAGCGGTGAGATCCCTAATCATACCAATTTCGCTATTTCGTTAAAATAAATTTAAACCGGTGTGTAACAAGTGTTTTATCTAAAAAAATTTATTATGATAAAGTGATAAAAAAAAAAACCAACGTAAAATATTGTAACAAAAGTAGTACGAAAAAATAAATAGTAATATCAAAATTTTTTTTGGAATAATTTGAGTAATAACAATAAAAGATAAAAAAAGGAACAATAATGATAATAATAATATCAGAAATTTGTACAATAACTTGAGTAATAATGACAATAAAACGATAACAATAGAAACAAAAACAAAATAGAAAAACGCATCAAAACTGGGCTTACTAACTTAAAGTAAACAGTGAGAAAAATACGCACATATAAAAATAATATTATAAAAATCAAAGGTCGGTGGACGGACGGTCCAGACCCATCACTGGTGTGATCCCGAAAGAGACGGGCTGTCTCTTATAATCGATAACAACAAATACAACCCTTTTTAGCAACAAAAATAAAAAGATACGACTGCTGAACGGACTAACAATAAGACGTCGGACAGGGCGCATCATACCAAAAAAGGAACGCACAAAAGAAACAAAAAATATATATATCTAATTAGTAAAGTGCAAATTCCTAATAAATCTATCTCTTTTGCAAGACGTAAAATTTTAAATCAGTGGCTTGTTTCCGTATCGTGATTTGCCAACGGAAAGTTTTAGTTTCATCTTGTCTGATAATCGTTGCAAATTTTGCAAATATTTTGGTGAAAACTGTAAGTGCACATGCCTACATTGGGATTTCGTGGTTACAGAGGTCTATGATGGTTTTAACCACTGTCAATTTAGAGATTCCTAGTGAACGACACTGCTTCTGTGGTTAATCCCTGCAAGATTTTCTCCGATGAATTTAATCTAAAGATTGTAGCATGTGTATGAATGTGTAACCATTAGTGTTAATTATATGCTAAATTGCACATTTAGAAAATACTCGAGCGCTGAGCATCTAAATCAAATTAAAACAAAACATGTGTTTGAAAATTATTTCCAATAAGAGTGACTATTATTATTAGCTCATGAGGAAGAGCAGTCAGAGAGAAATACATATTCTCTTTAAAACCAATAGGATAATCCTAAACATATACAGAAGACAACAAAAATTATTTTAAAACAGTTAACTATATTATATAATACAAACAAAGTTTTTTTCGTGTTGAATAAATTTAGCACGCAATATTGTACCGTAATATTTTTTTTAAAAAAAATGAGGGCTAGTGAAATATTACTTTGCAACAAGTTCTTAGTGTAAAATACCTCACCACGATACACAGGAATATTTTGTGTCCATATAATGAATGATAATATAAACGAAATACATTAAAAAGGAGCTTAGATCATTAAACCAACTTTCCTTAAAATAGATTTTCTATACAATAATTTTGAGAAGTCTTATCGGTTTCTACACAAATCTCTGGTAGATTCAATAATTGATACTACAGAAACTGTGAACGATGTTGTTTTTGTTGATGAAGACTTCTCTGTGAAAAGAAAATAATTTTTTTGTGCCAGAGAACAAGCTGTGTCTTCAAGTATCACCCATTCTTGTTGTTAATATTATTTTTGCAATAAATTAATTAATTGAGCATATCACAGACGATTTGTCCAAATAATAAGATATCCATATCTGTTTAGATAGCACATTAATTAAGTGAAATAAGCAAACTTGTCAAGCAATAAAAATAAAATACTCCAGGCAAGCTTCTAAGCACCGTTACTTTTGCTCATGACCTTACACTGACATACAATACTACTTCTACTTACTTTTCTTTGTATGTATCATATCCATCAAATCATTTCCACTATTATAATTGTCAATCACGCATGGTATCGATAGACTTTTATCAAGCGAAAATGGTAATCCTTCCTTTTTGAATAACTTCCCAAGTAGAGTAAAACTTATAGAGTACACAACGGGAAGATATAAGAAATCTGCTGCTAAGCGACGCGGTTTCGCATCGTCAAGAAGCATAATTTTTACTCGACATAAAACACGGGAAAGAGCCGCTCTGATATCTGGTTTTAGTGAGCTCCCTTTTCATGAAGAAAACATGCCAGATACTGAAGCGTTATCCATCAGTTTGTCTAACACACACGAATTCGACGGAAATCCTGAAACGTTGAACAAGTTTATCGCTTGTGGTAAGATACTCCTTTCTTCAGCTAAGACTGAAGCAGATAAAAAATTCTTCTTTGAAGTAATAAAAACTAAGCTCCAGGGACCCGTTTTCGATTTGGTACAATACGAAACATATGGAACTTGGGACGATTTAATTGCTGCTCTTAAAGCTCAATTCAAGAAAGAAAAATCTAGAGCTATGGCTCAAAACGAATTAATAAAAGCCAAACAGAGTTATAAAGAAACTGTAAGAGAATTTGGAGACAGGGTAACACAAATGCTGAATACTTTGAACTCCTGCAATTATTCCGAAGTAACAGATGTAGGTGCCAAAACTTATCTGTTAAACGAAAACACCAAGGCTGTACAAGTTTTTGAAGATGGTTTACGAAATGCGAACCTTAGGTTGCTATCTAAAGTACATAATGAAGCAAACTTGCAAAAGGCTATTTCATATGCTATGGAGCAAGAGTTGCGCTCTGAAAAGGATACCCCTCCTACTTCAAATTTTTATAAACCAAATATTAGACCAATCCCTAACTGTTCTATATGTGGGAAGAGAGGACATACTCGAGATACTTGTTATCAAAGGGAAAAACCTCCCAATATAGACAGGGGTACGATTAAAAGGGAAGTTCAACACGTAAGAAGAATGAACTATCCAAACCAACAAGCACTTAACACTAGAACCTGGTATGGACAACAAAAACAAGGCAGATTCCAACAAAATAACTACACACCACCTGTCCATAGTAATCCCAATACTTACAATAGGAGAGACCAACCGAGTACATCTAAATCAAATGAGGAAATGCATGGAACAACCACGCGAAGAAGCATACCTCAAGGTAATCGTGAAGTTAAATTTACTCAATACGCAGTTAGGCAAAACAATACACATTTTGGGGAAATGGGAAACGAAGAGATTCGGGCGGAAATCGTCGGCACCCCATCTCGAATCAAAGTCAGAGCCGACGTTCATAAACAATAAACAATTTAAATAAAATCACTATCATTGAAGCGTCTTTAGCAGACACCAAAGCTGGTCTTGTAGCAAATATACAATTCAAGCCATCTAAAACAGGATGTAAACGAATATTAATTGACACCGGAGCTGAAATTAGTCTAATTAAATCAGATACGAGTCCCGAAAAGATAAAAAAATTAGTTGCTAGATCCCTCTAGTATAGACCTGGAATATGATTGTCTGTTAGGTAACGATTTCTTGAAGCGATATCGCTGTATTATCGACTATGATAAAAAATGTCTGGAGTTAAGGTTATATAAACCTGAGATGAGTTTCATTGAAAGTTTTCCAGTAGCACGGGAGGATAATAAAACCTCAAGACCGTGGCACAGTTGTGTGAATTTCGACTCATTTTTAAAGCAGGATAAAATAACAAACTTACCTTCTATGGATAATAAATCTGAAGAAGAAAATGTAGCGAGAGTAGCTCCGGCTACTAGCGATAAAATCGTAATATCACCTCGGGCAAGACTATAGTAGAAATGCCATTTCGTGTTCAAATAAACGACGACTTCGTTATAAAAAACAAAGAGATATTACCAGGAATATTTCTCGCAGCAACGGCAACCAAACCTCGTAATAATAAATTGCAAATATTACTTTTAAATAGTAATGAAACTGAAACTGTAGTAGATACTCGTAAAATCAATTTTGAATATGACAAGCTTAATGAATATAATATCTTAAACTATCGTCGCGATGAAGATCCCGTGAATCGTCGACTGGAAGGATTGAAATCCTTTTTAAAACTCGACCATTGTAATATCGAGGAAAAAAGCTCAATAATAAATATTTGTAGAGAATACAACGACATCTTTTTCTTGGAGGGTGACGTACTGACATGTACTGATGTTGGATCTCATAGAATCCAAGCCCAATTGGACAAAATCCCAGTGTACATAAAGCCATATCGGCTGCCGGAATCTCAGAAGAACGAAATCCACAGGCAAGTCAGTGAAATGTACATAGCAGGCATCATACAACATAGCAAGAGTCCGGGGAATTCTCCACTCATCCTAGTACCAAAAAAAGCTGACAGCCAAGGTAACAAACAATGGAGAGTTGTGGTAGACTTTCGTAAGCTCAACGACATTACAGTCGGAGATGCTTACCCACTTCCAAATATATGCGATATATTGACCAGTTGGGAAAATCAAAATATTTTAGCACTCTCGATTTGGCGAAGGGATTTCATCAGATCTTGGTAGATGAACGTGACCGAGAGAAGACTGCTTTTAGTACTCCTTTTGGTCACTACGGATATAATAGAATGCATTTGGTCTGAGAAATGCCCCGGCAACATTCCAGAGACTAATGAACAAGCTGGTACATGTTTTGGACAGACTGAGAGAAAATAACCTAAAACTTCAGCCTGACAAATGTCATTTCATTGAGAGAGAACTCACATATTTGGGTCATATAATTTCCGAACATAGTTTGAAGTCAGATCCAATGAAAATAAGCGTAGTTAAAACGTACCCTAGACCGAAAAAAGAAAAAGATGTAAGATCTTTCCTAGGATTCATAGGTTATTATAGACGATTTATACCCGACTTCTCTAAAATCTCTAAACCTTTAACAAAATTACTTAAGAAAAATGAAACCTTTAAATGGGACGCCTTCTGTGAGGAGGCATTTGTGTTATTGAAAGAGAAATTCATCTATGCACCTGTATTGGCTTACCCAGATTTTGAGCAACAATTTCTAGTAACAACTGACGCAAGTGACGTAGCACTAGGAGCTGTACTGTCGCAAGGCAAACTGGGAAGTGATCGTTCTATTTGTTATGCCAGTCGTACGCTTAATCCAGCGTAAACGAGATATTCAACGACAGAGAAGGAATTACTGGCAACAGTCTATGCAGTAAAGCAATTCCGACCTAATGTGTATGGGAACAAAATTTACCATTCTAACAGATCACAAGCCTTTGCAATGGCTCATAAACTTGAAGGAACTACCCTCTCGATTAATGAGGTGGCGAATTTTATTAGAGGAATATGAGTATGAAATAAAGTATAAACCTGGTAAATGTAATGCTAACGCTGATGCATTAAGTCGAATAAGGATCAACCAGTCTGAAAATGATGATAAAATTATACGGGTTCTGATCCGAAATCAAACAAAAAAATAACTCGAAGTAAACTCCCCGAAAAAAAAATGATCTAGATAAAAATAGTACAAATGGTAACACAACAAAAACAAATTTGGTAGAATTAACTGAGAGTATGGAATCTCTTATAACACGAAAAGTGAAATACAAATATTTTCTGTTACCTCTGTTCAACACAACCGAGGGACTTGAATTAACGGATCTCTTCCCTGCTATTAATAGTATTAAGATAGGTGAATATGAATCATTTAAACTCAACAATGAATTCTTTTATATAACCAAAATACCTATCCCCATAAGAACTGAACAGGATAAGGAGTATATGAAAAAATCCTTAAAACAATTTTTAAAGTCATGTGAAAGAAATCGAATTACGGAGTTTCATATCGCAATACCTGTCTATAGTAACGATATACTGTTGAAATTTAAGAAAAGTTTGAACGATTTAAAAGTGCACACCAAATTAAAAATATTCCTTTATCGAAATACCAAGACTCATGTTAAAAGTTCTGAAGACATTCAACAAATATTGAAGGAATATCATACATCTCCGATAGGTGGACATCAAGGTTTTACCAGAACACTCAAGCGTACTAGGATGAAATATCATTGGCCAAGTATGCTCAGGGATATAAAGAATTATATTCGAAGATGCGAATCGTGCCAAAAAAATAAGCTAAACAAATTTAACAACATGCCCATGAAAATAACTACAACGAGTTCGCAACCTTTTGAAAGAGTAGCTTTGGACATTGTAGGTCCGCTTCCTGTGAGCTATAGGGGGAATAAATACATCATCGCTTTCAGGATGATTTAACTAAATTCTCAGATGCGGTGCCTATAAGTAACGCAGAGGCACACACTGTAGCAGAAGAATTTTTCAAAAATATAGTATCAAGACATGGTATTCCCGAATCATTGCTTACAGATCAGGGCAGTAATTTTGTCAGTAACATGTTTTCAGAGGTGTGTAAGTTGTCAAAGATAAAGAAAATACAAACTACTCCATACCATCCACAGACGAATGGTGCTCTGGATAGAAGTCACCGCACTTTAGCGGAATACTTACGACACTACGTTAATAAAGACTCTCAGACTTGGGACGAATGGATACCGTACGTAATATTCGTGTACAACACCACTCCTCATAGTAGTACTAACTTCTGCCCTTATGAACTTCTTTATGGATATCCACCAAAAATACCTACTACTCTGAAGCAATCACCTCAAACAACTTATAACTACGAAAATTACGCGAATGAGCTGAAAGTGCGACTACAGCATGGATATCAATTAGCGAGAGAAACCATCGTAAAACATAAAGATAAATCCAAAGAATACATATTACGATGGAAACAAACGAAAAAATCTTTTAACATAGGAGACAAAGTATTATTAAAAAAACACGTACGACAGAATAAGTTTTCAGCCCTATGGGAAGGACCCTATGAGGTTATCAAACTAACTTCCGAAGAAACGACCAAGATAAAGATCGGAAATAAAACGAAAACTGTCCATAATAATAACTTGAAACTATTTGTAGAATGAGCATAAAATCGATATCCCTTCATTAAATTTATATATATAGCATCCTATTCTTCCACACCCACTTTTATGTACAGTAAAGGGTAACATTATAAATAGCTCTAATAGATTGACAATTTTAACTTAAATTGCAGCTCAGAGAATTGCTCAAAGTTACTCATCCAGTGTTGGATTATGTGACACTCTCTTAACTATTAAGTTAATTCTTATAAGAAAAGTCAATTGTCCCTAAACACTTTTCCTAACAGCAATAAAGTGTGTTGGTATAACTAACCGTACATAATTCGAATACTGACTTAGTTCTTACAATGCTTTTACTTGGGTTCTTTCTGATCGCTGCTATGCTAATTTTTCTATCAAAACTAGTTACTCTCTGCATCGAATTTAAAATCTAAAATTTTTCCAGATATGATTTGGACAATAGTCCTCCTTGCAAATCAAACCGCAGTCCGATCTGCCGGAATCAAGATTACTCCAATAAACAATGCAGGGATATATTTTGAAAATTTAGGAAACATAGAATTCTATTCTAATGAATGGAAAATTGTAATATATTATAATTTAATAGGAATAAACTTGGGTGTAACTTTAAAGAAACATGCAATGGAAATTAATGACTTGTGCGGTGTGTTAAGGAACGAACCAGCATTTGCACAAGTATGTAATCATACGGTGTTAAAAATGAACCACCTGATACATGACATTGAACAGAACATTATCCTATTAGATCCAAAACTAAGGACAAGACGATCGTTATTCGGTATTGTAGGAACAATAGGCAAACCTCTTTTTGGCATCCTCAATGAGGATGATGCTAACCATTATGATGAGGAAATCGAAAAACTAAAAAGGAACGAAGAATATTTGAAGTATTTGATAAAAAACCAAACCTTGATACTGGAAACCACAGCGAATATCTTTAATAAATCAATAAATGATATTCAAATGCAATTTGTAACTCTAAATAACAAATATAGAACGCTTCGAGGTTTTATGGATGAACTTCACAACGTAACGTATGCTAACAGGATTGTCGCTGAATTTGAATCGCTTACTTCCCTAAACACTCTTTTGATATTAAGGTACCAAGGAGTAGTTAGCACAATTATCAATCTCGTAACGGATGTCAGACACGGAAAACCACACCCTACTATTATTTCTCCCAGTCAATTAGAGACCCTCCTCGTCACAATACGGAGAGAAATCTCTAGTGAGCTTAGATTACCAAGTTCATTAAAAGAAACGAATCTGTTATCCATATATCATTTGGGAAAAATGAGTACCATTGCTTATAACGGCAAAATTATATACGAGTTTAGAATTCCACTTCCTTACAAGGAAGACTACCAATTATTCAAAACCCATTCCTTACCTACAATTTATAAAGCAAATTTCACTTTCATCCAACCTAGTACTGAATTCCTAGTAGTTGATTTTAATCGTGAACATTATTATAAATGGATGCACACGAACTAGGAAGCTGTGCCACTGACAGTGAAGCACAGTTCCTTTGTCAATTAAGTCACCCCATTTTTAATGGAAATAAAGACAATTCAATATGTGAAGTTAATTTACTCAAACGAGAATATTCTAAGTTACAATCATGCGATTTTCGAACCTCGAATCAAACAATCTTCTGGTCTGGGTACAGCTGTCTCAAGCAAATAAATGGTTATTCTCAACTAGGATAAATACTTCAGTAGACGTGATATGTAAACAACATATTACTCCTCATACTTTGGTGGGAACTGGAATTATCTATATCAGTAATAATTGTTACCTGAGAACAGAATTTCTGACCATTAGAGCATAAAATATGAATATAACCGAGCTAAAAAAATATTTTGTACCTTCATTAAACATAACCCAAATTTTTAACTAAACTATTAAGTTTAAACCGAGATCTGATAATGTGGGCTTAATCAAATATTCTATGCCAAACGAGCTCAAAGAATTATCCGATCAAATAAAGACCCAAAAGGAAAAAGAAGAAACAAGCCTAGAATCAGTAAACCCATACACAGTACATCATTACACACTTGGTTACTTATCATTACTGATAATATTAATAATAATCTCCTAAATTATTTACCCAAAATGTTACGTTTGTAAAAGAAAAAACAGGTCAGAACCGAAAAATGAGAGTAGTAACTTGGAAAGTCCAGATCGAGAAACACACATTCAGTTAACTCGAGCATAAAAATTAAAAAAAAAAACAGAACCAAAAAACAAATTACGATTGTTACTTTTAATAATTAACCAACATTTCATTGGTAGATCAATCGGAAACGAGCAAATCCGAAACGGCAGACATTAATGAATATGAATGTAATTTGCATTAATTTAGGCATTTCTTTTATAGAACTAGTACCATTATATGTGTAAAATTATCAAAAATTATATATCTTTATTAATTTTAGTGCGCAAGGATACATCTAAATAAATAAATATCTAAGTGAAAATTATCAATAATTATATATCTTTATTAATTTTAGTGCGCAAAGTTACAAAACCTAAATGCCTTCAATAATTTTAGCACATAAAGTTATCAAAAATAGATATCCTCAATAAAAAAAAAAGATCTATGTAAAATAGCAAAATAAAAATTATTTAGAAACAGTTAATATAATTATATAAACAATCAACAATTAAATATATATAACAGAATAAATAAATCTCAAAAAATAAATAAAAATATAAATATATAAGTTTCTTAGATAATTTTGTTCAAAATAGAGTAACAATACAAGAATTTTTATAAGTAAATATGTGGGTAATCATTTATACTTACCATAATTGTAAAAGGTATGTACCTTCAAATTGCTTCTAAATAAGACTATCCCGACGCAATTGCCATAAGAACTCTCCTTCCAGAGAATGCTAATAAAGTTTATTCATTTTACGTATCGAAAATACTTGACAACATTTTTGGTTTGGAACAAGTTTCGAAGTATTAATTCATCAGAAAATTCTTCACCATTTCAAGGCTATGAATTTTCTTTCTATTAGGGGTAAGGGATATTGTGATCCCAAAATCACAGCCACATGTACAATTACTTACCCCCTATGGACATTCCAAAAGAACATAAGCATACCTACTACTCTGAAGCAATCACCTCAAACAACTTATAACTACGAAAATTACGCGAATGAGCTGAAAGTGCGACTACAGCATGGATATCAATTAGCGAGAGAAACCATCGTAAAACATAAAGAAAAATCCAAAGAATACATATTACGATGGAAACAAACGAAAAAATCTTTTAACATAGGAGACAAAGTATTATTAAAAAAACACGTACGACAGAATAAGTTTTCAGCCCTATGGGAAGGACCCTATGAGGTTATCAAACTAACTTCCGAAGAAACGACCAAGATAAAGATCGGAAATAAAACGAAAACTGTCCATAATAATAACTTGAAACTATTTGTAGAATGAGCATAAAATCGATATCCCTTCATTAAATTTATGTATATAGCATCCTATTCTTCCACACCCACTTTTATGTACAGTAAAGGGTAACATTATAAATAGCTCTAATAGATTGACAATTTTAACTTAAATTGCAGCTCAGAGAATTGCTCAAAGTTACTCATCCAGTGTTGGATTATGTGACACTCTCTTAACTATTAAGTTAATTCTTATAAGAAAAGTCAATTGTCCCTAAACACTTTTCCTAACAGCAATAAAGTGTGTTGGTATAACTAACCGTACATAATTCGAATACTGACTTAGTTCTTACAATGCTTTTACTTGGGTTCTTTCTGATCGCTGCTATGCTAATTTTTCTATCAAAACTAGTTACTCTCTGCATCGAATTTAAAATCTAAAATTTTTCCAGATATGATTTGGACAATAGTCCTCCTTGCAAATCAAACCGCAGTCCGATCTGCCGGAATCAAGATTACTCCAATAAACAATGCAGGGATATATTTTGAAAATTTAGGAAACATAGAATTCTATTCTAATGAATGGAAAATTGTAATATATTATGATTTAATAGGAATAAACTTGGGTGTAACTTTAAAGAAACACGCAATGGAAATTAATGACTTGTGCGGTGTGTTAAGGAACGAACCAGCATTTGCACAAGTATGTAATCATACGGTGTTAAAAATGAACCACCTGATACATGACATTGAACAGAACATTATCCTATTAGATCCAAAACTAAGGACAAGACGATCGTTATTCGGTATTGTAAGAACAATAGGCAAACCTCTTTTTGGCATCCTCAATGAGGATGATGCTAACCATTATGATGAGGAAATCGAAAAACTAAAAAGGAACGAAGAATATTTGAAGTATTTGATAAAAAACCAAACCTTGATACTGGAAACCACAGCGAATATCTTTAATAAATCAATAAATGATATTCAAATGCAATTTGTAACTCTAAATAACAAATATAGAACGCTTCGAGGTTTTATGGATGAACTTCACAACGTAACGTATGCTAACAGGATTGTCGCTGAATTTGAATCGCTTACTTCCCTAAACACTCTTTTGATATTAAGGTACCAAGGAGTAGTTAGCACAATTATCAATCTCGTAACGGATGTCAGACACGGAAAACCACACCCTACTATTATTTCTCCCAGTCAATTAGAGACCCTCCTCGTCACAATACGGAGAGAAATCTCTAGTGAGCTTAGATTACCAAGTTCATTAAAAGAAACGAATCTGTTATCCATATATCATTTGGGAAAAATGAGTACCATTGCTTATAACGGCAAAATTATATACGAGTTTAGAATTCCACTTCCTTACAAGGTAGACTACCAATTATTCAAAACCCATTCCTTACCTACAATTTATAAAGCAAATTTCACTTTCATTCAACCTAGTACTGAATTCCTAGTAGTTGATTTTAATCGTGAACATTATTATAAATGGATGCACACGAACTAGGAAGCTGTGCCACTGACAGTGAAGCACAGTTCCTTTGTCAATTAAGTCACCCCATTTTTAATGGAAATAAAGACAATTCAATATGTGAAGTTAATTTACTCAAACGAGAATATTCTAAGTTACAATCATGCGATTTTCGAACCTCGAATCAAACAATCTTCTGGTCTGGGTACAGCTGTCTCAAGCAAATAAATGGTTATTCTCAACTAGGATAAATACTTCAGTAGACGTGATATGTAAACAACATATTACTCCTCATACTTTGGTGGGAACTGGAATTATCGATATCAGTAATAATTGTTACCTGAGAACAGAATTTCTGACCATTAGAGCATAAAATATGAATATAACCGAGCTAAAAAAATATTTTGTACCTTCATTAAACATAACCCAAATTTTTAACTAAACTATTAAGTTTAAACCGAGATCTGATAATGTGGGCTTAATCAAATATTCTATGCCAAACGAGCTCAAAGAATTATCCGATCAAATAAAGACCCAAAAGGAAAAAGAAGAAACAAGCCTAGAATCAGTAAACCCATACACAGTACATCATTACACACTTGGTTACTTATCATTACTGATAATATTAATAATAATCTCCTAAATTATTTACCCAAAATGTTACGTTTGTAAAAGAAAAAACAGGTCAGAACCGAAAAATGAGAGTAGTAACTTGGAAAGTCCAGATCGAGAAACACACATTCAGTTAACTCGAGCATAAAAATTAAAAAAAAAACAGAACCAAAAAACAAATTACGATTGTTACTTTTAATAATTAACCAACATTTCATTGGTAGATCAATCGGAAACGAGCAAATCCGAAACGGCAGACATTAATGAATATGAATGTAATTTGCATTAATTTAGGCATTTCTTTTATAGAACTAGTCCCATTATATGTGTAAAATTATCAAAAATTATATATCTTTATTAATTTTAGTGCGCAAGGATACATCTAAATAAATAAATATCTAAGTGAAAATTATCAATAATTATATATCTTTATTAATTTTAGTGCGCAAAGTTACAAAACCTAAATGCCTTCAATAATTTTAGCACATAAAGTTATCAAAAATAGATATCCTCAATAAAAAAAAAAGATCTATGTAAAATAGCAAAATAAAAATTATTTAGAAACAGTTAATATAATTATATAAACAATCAACAATTAAATATATATAACAGAATAAATAAATCTCAAAAAATAAATAAAAATATAAATATATAAGTTTCTTAGATAATTTTGTTCAAAATAGAGTAACAATACAAGAATTTTTATAAGTAAATATGTGGGTAATCATTTATACTTACCATAATTGTAAAAGGTATGTACCTTCAAATTGCTTCTAAATAAGACTATCCCGACGCAATTGCCATAAGAACTCTCCTTCCAGAGAATGCTAATAAAGTTTATTCATTTTACGTATCGAAAATACTTGACAACATTTTTGGTTTGGAACAAGTTTCGAAGTATTAATTCATCAGAAAATTCTTCGCCATTTCAAGGCTATGAATTTTCTTTCTATTAGGGGTAAGGGATATTGTGATCCCAAAATCACAGCCACATGTACAATTACTTACCCCCTATGGACATTCCAAAAGAACATAAGCATACCTACTACTCTGAAGCAATCACCTCAAACAACTTATAACTACGAAAATTACGCGAATGAGCTGAAAGTGCGACTACAGCATGGATATCAATTAGCGAGAGAAACCATCGTAAAACATAAAGAAAAATCCAAAGAATACATATTACGATGGAAACAAACGAAAAAATCTTTTAACATAGGAGACAAAGTATTATTAAAAAAACACGTACGACAGAATAAGTTTTCAGCCCTATGGGAAGGACCCTATGAGGTTATCAAACTAACTTCCGAAGAAACGACCAAGATAAAGATCGGAAATAAAACGAAAACTGTCCATAATAATAACTTGAAACTATTTGTAGAATGAGCATAAAATCGATATCCCTTCATTAAATTTATATATATAGCATCCTATTCTTCCACACCCACTTTTATGTACAGTAAAGGGTAACATTATAAATAGCTCTAATAGATTGACAATTTTAACTTAAATTGCAGCTCAGAGAATTGCTCAAAGTTACTCATCCAGTGTTGGATTATGTGACACTCTCTTAACTATTAAGTTAATTCTTATAAGAAAAGTCAATTGTCCCTAAACACTTTTCCTAACAGCAATAAAGTGTGTTGGTATAACTAACCGTACATAATTCGAATACTGACTTAGTTCTTACAATGCTTTTACTTGGGTTCTTTCTGATCGCTGCTATGCTAATTTTTCTATCAAAACTAGTTACTCTCTGCATCGAATTTAAAATCTAAAATTTTTCCAGATATGATTTGGACAATAGTCCTCCTTGCAAATCAAACCGCAGTCCGATCTGCCGGAATCAAGATTACTCCAATAAACAATGCAGGGATATATTTTGAAAATTTAGGAAACATAGAATTCTATTCTAATGAATGGAAAATTGTAATATATTATGATTTAATAGGAATAAACTTGGGTGTAACTTTAAAGAAACACGCAATGGAAATTAATGACTTGTGCGGTGTGTTAAGGAACGAACCAGCATTTGCACAAGTATGTAATCATACGGTGTTAAAAATGAACCACCTGATACATGACATTGAACAGAACATTATCCTATTAGATCCAAAACTAAGGACAAGACGATCGTTATTCGGTATTGTAAGAACAATAGGCAAACCTCTTTTTGGCATCCTCAATGAGGATGATGCTAACCATTATGATGAGGAAATCGAAAAACTAAAAAGGAACGAAGAATATTTGAAGTATTTGATAAAAAACCAAACCTTGATACTGGAAACCACAGCGAATATCTTTAATAAATCAATAAATGATATTCAAATGCAATTTGTAACTCTAAATAACAAATATAGAACGCTTCGAGGTTTTATGGATGAACTTCACAACGTAACGTATGCTAACAGGATTGTCGCTGAATTTGAATCGCTTACTTCCCTAAACACTCTTTTGATATTAAGGTACCAAGGAGTAGTTAGCACAATTATCAATCTCGTAACGGATGTCAGACACGGAAAACCACACCCTACTATTATTTCTCCCAGTCAATTAGAGACTCTCCTCGTCACAATACGGAGAGAAATCTCTAGTGAGCTTAGATTACCAAGTTCATTAAAAGAAACGAATCTGTTATCCATATATCATTTGGGAAAAATGAGTACCATTGCTTATAACGGCAAAATTATATACGAGTTTAGAATTCCACTTCCTTACAAGGTAGACTACCAATTATTCAAAACCCATTCCTTACCTACAATTTATAAAGCAAATTTCACTTTCATTCAACCTAGTACTGAATTCCTAGTAGTTGATTTTAATCGTGAACATTATTATAAATGGATGCACACGAACTAGGAAGCTGTGCCACTGACAGTGAAGCACAGTTCCTTTGTCAATTAAGTCACCCCATTTTTAATGGAAATAAAGACAATTCAATATGTGAAGTTAATTTACTCAAACGAGAATATTCTAAGTTACAATCATGCGATTTTCGAACCTCGAATCAAACAATCTTCTGGTCTGGGTACAGCTGTCTCAAGCAAATAAATGGTTATTCTCAACTAGGATAAATACTTCAGTAGACGTGATATGTAAACAACATATTACTCCTCATACTTTGGTGGGAACTGGAATTATCGATATCAGTAATAATTGTTACCTGAGAACAGAATTTCTGACCATTAGAGCATAAAATATGAATATAACCGAGCTAAAAAAATATTTTGTACCTTCATTAAACATAACCCAAATTTTTAACTAAACTATTAAGTTTAAACCGAGATCTGATAATGTGGGCTTAATCAAATATTCTATGCCAAACGAGCTCAAAGAATTATCCGATCAAATAAAGACCCAAAAGGAAAAAGAAGAAACAAGCCTAGAATCAGTAAACCCACACACAGTACATCATTACACACTTGGTTACTTATCATTACTGATAATATTAATAATAATCTCCTAAATTATTTACCCAAAATGTTACGTTTGTAAAAGAAAAAACAGGTCAGAACCGAAAAATGAGAGTAGTAACTTGGAAAGTCCAGATCGAGAAACACACATTCAGTTAACTCGAGCATAAAAATTAAAAAAAAAACAGAACCAAAAAACAAATTACGATTGTTACTTTTAATAATTAACCAACATTTCATTGGTAGATCAATCGGAAACGAGCAAATCCGAAACGGCAGACATTAATGAATATGAATGTAATTTGCATTAATTTAGGCATTTCTTTTATAGAACTAGTACCATTATATGTGTAAAATTATCAAAAATTATATATCTTTATTAATTTTAGTGCGCAAGGATACATCTAAATAAATAAATATCTAAGTGAAAATTATCAATAATTATATATCTTTATTAATTTTAGTGCGCAAAGTTACAAAACCTAAATGCCTTCAATAATTTTAGCACATAAAGTTATCAAAAATAGATATCCTCAATAAAAAAAAAGATCTATGTAAAATAGCAAAATAAAAATTATTTAGAAACAGTTAATATAATTATATAAACAGTCAACAATTAAATATATATAACAGAATAAATAAATCTCAAAAAATAAATAAAAATATAAATATATAAGTTTCTTAGATAATTTTGTTCAAAATAGAGTAACAATACAAGAATTTTTATAAGTAAATATGTTGGTAATCATTTATACTTACCATAATTGTAAAAGGTATGTACCTTCAAATTGCTTCTAAATAAGACTATCCCGACGCAATTGCCATAAGAACTCTCCTTGCAGAGAATGCTAATAAAGTTTATTCATTTTACGTATCGAAAATACTTGAGAACATTTTTGGTTTGGAACAAGTTTCGAAGTATTAATTCATCAGAAAATTCTTCACCATTTCAAGGCTATGAATTTTCTTTCTATTAGGGGTAAGGGATATTGTGATCCCAAAATCACAGCCACATGTACAATTACTTACCCCCTATGGACATTCCAAAAGAACATAAGCATTCATATTGTGGCCTCAAGATACCACACCGTGCATATACAAATATCCATATCCAAAATGTACAAATATCCATAATTACTTACCCTCATAAATTTCTTCATATGTCCAAAAATGCACAAAATGCACAAATATTCTTATTAGTTACCTCTATAAAGTTCTTCTCGCATAAATAGCCACTTATGAAAAGTAAACAGAATGCTTGCTCAACATTTTTGTTCAAACATAAATCACGGAGTTAATGTACTCCACATCGCATATCACTCGCAATTTCAAGAGCGGGATCAAATTACAAGACCCAAGCCAAGAAATTGACGTAGTCACATTCTTTAAAATCGTCTTATCTTTTTTTTATGCTTATTGTCCGATTAGCCAGTTGAATGCACCAATCAGAAAAACTTTTTGATACTTTTGCTGACGCAAGGGCGTCAGCTACCTATTTTCGATG
Organism: Dioctria linearis; assembly: GCA_963930735.1. Classification (NCBI taxonomy): domain Eukaryota; kingdom Metazoa; phylum Arthropoda; class Insecta; order Diptera; family Asilidae; genus Dioctria; species Dioctria linearis. Next base: position 115,675,026 of record OZ005740.1, on the reverse strand, counting down.
ATAAAAATATGTTGCAAGACTAAAGAAGTCGAAGTTCAGGAGAAGCACTCTTCAAGTGAATACGCGATTCATGAACTCTTTTTTTGTTTAAGCAAATTTAAAATCTTAATTCGAAGTTTCATTTAAAAATAACTTAAAAATATATATAATATAAAGTTGAAATTAAATTCGTTTTTTTTAAAAGAGTGTTCTTTTTTTAAAAAAAGGAAAACCTTACCTGAGCTTTCCCCTTAAGTCGCTCTTGTCCCTAGGGAAAGCACAGCGACAAGTAGGGTTACAACAATGGCCGCCAATCTTAGGTTTTTTTTTCTCCGGTCTTTAGTCAGGCTTCACTTGGCTAAAGTACAAGTACCATTTCACATTTAATTTTTGATTTTTCTGGTCGCCCATTTGCTTTACAAATGGCGCCCAAACTTTGGTGCAATTACTGTTTCAATGATATTCTCCTACTTTTATTTCCATTATCAGACCTTTTGTTTGTTATGTAAGGCCTCGGTATACTTTAAGCTGACGCAACCGAGTTCGTTTATTTCAAGCGGGTTTGTCGGCAGAACTCATGCTACTCTTGTTGGAAGCAGTATGTGACCGGACGTGGGTTGCCGGGCCGGGTTGAGTCTACGCAGAGTTTCTTTTTTGCTTCTGTAAGGTGCGTTACATTCATGACAGTTCCTTTCGGCTCGCATTATTCTCGACCTTTGTATCACGGTTGGGTCACTCGGTCTTGGCCCTGGCTCCATGGGTAGTAGCAAATTGCTTTTGGTCAAGTCTAGTCAAATTTCATCCCTAAATTTGATAGGTTTCGTTTGTCTAAGTGCTCATCTCCTCGGCAGCAAGCGAGTTTTGCGCGCGAGGCGTAGCACCTCTGAGGCTAAGCTTCGGCTCGTGGACACCGAGGGGATGACCACTTGGCAGTATATCTGCCTCATGAGCTGGTCAGCTGACACAAACCTGGCAAGTTGTTGAACGACGTTCATCTTTAGATTCTGTCCTTGTCTGGGCGTTGAAGTCAGCTTACCGGCTCCAGTGTGTAACCTAGCACCAGTTCCTTTTTTTTGTTCAAACCCTTCTTCCCTTATTATTAAATTCTATAATCCCTCTTGATGCTCCTTGTCGGTAGTGTGAGTTGTTCAGTTTGCAGTGGTCAGTCAGCGTTGTATGCGATGCATACGTTTTTGAAATTAATTCCGTTCACTTCTGCTGGTTCCAAGAAGAAGCCCGTATTATTTATTTAGTTTTAGTTGGGTTGTCACGTACAGATATTTAGTTTTAGTTGGGTTGTCTCGGTCAGATATTTAGTTTTAGTTGGGTTGTCCCGTTCAGATATTTAGTTTTAGTTGGGTTGTCCCGTTTAGATTTATATCCTTATATACATCACCGCTACGGCTTCTTACCCGAGTACCAGCAGACACTTAATCACCGACCTCTCACCTTTCCTTGATTTGTTGGCTTCAGTCTCTTGCCAAGTTGGTCAACGATGTTTATCCCCCCCCCCCCCTGATTTTGTCCTTGGTTAAGGGAGTGTGTTACAGCTCCTATGGCTGTACATAAAAAATTAATAAAAATGAAATTGGAAGCAATAAAATAGGTAAATTGCTGATTGAAAGAATTAACCTGCTTTTAGTACGTTTATTGCGTATTCTTATACCTAATAATAATTTTGCAATAAATATTAAAAAATAATTAAATTCAAACAAAATCAAACAACAAAAATTATTTCAAAAAAAAACTTGAGCTCTACTTATTGCTAATTATCTGCAATAAGAAAAAAAACTCAAATTAATAATGTGCGAAAAAAGGTGGATAGCAATTCAAATCTTGTCCAAAAATTTTAATATAAAAATAGATTTAATTAATATCTTCTAAAAAAAAGGGTTAGTAAGTTTTATACTTATCAACTCCCTGTAGTATAATCAACCCTGAATGGTTGATGTAGCTAATCCCTTTACCTGTTTCTGACTTAATTCTGGACTATGGATTGAAACCCTGGAAATCTCCCAAAAGGTTCAATGCCAAGAATGCCTGAATCCAAAACCAAATCAGCAAAAAACCCCTGAAAATATCCCAAAAGGTTTGCCGCCGATTTAGCCTAGATGTTAACCGGGACTTCTATTTAGTATGGAAATCGCCGAATACTATTGATTTCCCGATTAATTTGATTTACTGGAGTTTCCTGCCACACTTCACTTGGATATGTCCCGAAATGAAATGTTTTGTGAAACCCTCACGCCAACTTTAGTTAATTGGATATTTCCCAAATTTAACTTTGTTGAATAGTTAGTAACCAAAAGAAGAGACAAAAAAACTTGAGACTACAGAATTTTATTCTTAGCGTCGTGATATCCCAAAACTGCGAATTAATTCTCCAATCTCAATATATAGGAAAGTTGAATGTGGAGTTTTCTGGTAATATCCCAGAAATTTTCCCTTTTTTATGTGCAGAACGAAGATCTGAAATCATAGAAGTTTATTCTCAATTTGGTAATATCCCAAAATCTTGAATTTATTCTATACTTTCAGTGGTATTAATAGAAAATTTCTGGTAATATCCCAAAAAAAATTTATTTCTATTACCTGTGTGTGATGAAGAAAACTGTTTGTGGGAATAACCCTACAAAAATTTGAGGACAAGTGGGCAAAAAATACTAGTGGCAATAGTCCAACTAGCTGACCTGTACTGGCGAAATACCGAGCAACAAGTGATTTTTCTTCTGAAATTGCCCCCTTTTTATATGGTTGGGGCCAGCTGCCGTCTACTATTCTGTGGCTTCGCTTAGTTGCTGGGTATTATTCTCGACTTTGCGTAAGTTCACCACGGCGCTGTAGATTTTACGTTTTTTGAGATGACGGGGGCGCCACTATTCACATGATGTGGTTTGACATTTGTCATTGAATGACAAATTTATTTTTACTGGTGTCGTGTCCTTCTAAGGACAGAACTGGAAATGTTCGAGTGGCTGAATAGATACATCCAAATTTACCAAGGTGTTCCTTTAAAGGTCATCTTTTTGAAATCTTACATTAGATTTCAATCAGACTTTGGTGTATGTATATACATGCTACTATGTTTAAATATAGTAAGACCTGGAACACCTCACAACTATGTATATGGTGAATGTTGGGAATGTTCAACAACCTGGCTGCTGTATATATCTTTTTACTTGTAAGTAAAAATTGGAAAAGTGCCACAGATTTCTGTCCACTGGTGGTATGCATTTGTTGTATAGTATTTATGTATATATATATTTTTTAATTATATATATTCTATTTTTTTTTTGAATATTTGCAAACTAAGGATATTGTTTGTACTTGATTTTATTGATAACATGATACAATATTTTTTTGGTTGCTAATTGCAACAGAGTGCTTGTCGCAATCATGCATTGTAAGACGGCAACATTAGGTTCCGATCTTTAACATTGCAGTCCCTTCTCAAATAAATTAATCTTCTCCATTGGAGATTACCACTAGTATAGATTGACCGAAGATTTTGCGATTGGGCTGATTCCGAGCGACGACACCTTGGAGAGCGGTGGACGACGGAGGGCGGAAGGAGAGAGAGAGATAGAAGGAGAAACGTTTTTTTTTTATTTCAGCAGTGGCTGAAATTAATTTCTTTTGTTGTGTGGGGCGAGTGTGTCTTCTGGGTTGATCCATCATGCCGGCACCCCCTTTCTTAAATGAAGAACGTTACTTATGCACATAGTATAAATAAATTACTTGTGTAGGACACGCAGATAGTATAATCTCAAATCAGAGCAGTGTTTTCTTTTAATCGTATTGGCACAATTTTCGTAGGAATTTCTTTTGTCATTATTATAAACGCATTTTTTTTAATTTATATACCTGGCACAATTTTCGGCTGAATTATCTTCAGCATTAGCATAAACGCATTTATATATTCTTTTTTTTTTTATTTTTTTTCACATACATACTTGGCACAGTTTTCATGTGAATATTCTCTTTCATTAGAATAGACGCATTTTTTTTTACTAAGTTTACTGGGCACAACTTTCAGCTGAAGTATTTTCGTTTATTTCAAGCGGGTTTGTCGGCAGAACTCATGCTACTCTTGTTGGAAGCAGTATGTGACCGGACGTGGGTTGCCGGGCCGGGTTGAGTCTACGCAGAGTTTCTTTTTTGCTTCTGTAAGGTGCGTTACCTTCATGACAGCTCCTTTTGGCCCGCATTATTCTCGACCTTTGTATCACGGTTGGGTCACTCGGTCATGGCCTTGGCTGCATGGGTAGTAGCAAATTGCTTTTGGTCAAGTCTAGTTAAATTTCATCCCTAAAGTTGATAGGTTTCGTTTGTCTAAGTGCTCATCTCCTCGGCAGCAAGCGAGTCTTGTGCGCGAGGCGTACCACCTCTGAAGCTAAGCTTCGGCTCGTGGACACCGAGGGGATGACCACTTGGCAGTATATCTGCCTGATGAGCTGGTCAGCTGACACAAACCTGGCGAGTTGTTGACCGACGTTCGTCTTTAGATTCTGTAATTGTCTGGGCGTTGAAGTCAGCTTACCGGCTCCAGTGTGTAACCTAGCACCAGTTCCTTTTTTTTGTTCAAACCCTTCTTCCCTTATTATTAAATTCTATAATCCCTCTTGATGCTCCTTGTCGGAAGTGTGAGTTGTTCAGTTTGCAGTGGTCAGTCAGCGTTTTATGCGATGCATACGTTTTTGAAATTAATTCCGTTCACTTCTGCTGGTTCCGAAAAGAAGCCCGTATTATCGTTTGTTTAGTTTTAGTTGGGTTTTCCCGTACAGATGTTTAGTTTTAGTTGGGTTGTAATGTTCAGATATTTGGTTTTAGTTGGGTTGTCCCGTTCAGATATTTAGTTTTAGTTGGGTTGTCCCGTTTAGATTTATATCCTTATATACATCACCGCTACGGCTTCTTACCCGAGTACCAGCAGCCACTTTATCACCGACCTCTCACCTTTCCTTGATTTGTTGACTTCAGTCTCTTGCCACGTTGATGAACGATGTTCTCCCCCCTGATTTTGTCCTTAGTTAAGGGAGTGCTTGTCACAATCATGCGTTGTAAGACGGCAACATTAGGTTCCGATCTTTAACATTGCAGTCCCTTCTCAAATAAATTAATCTTTTTCGTTGGAGATTACCACTAGTATAGATTGACCGAAGGTTTTGCGATTGTGCTGATTCCGAGCGACGACACCTTGGAGAGCTGTGGACGGCGGAGGGCGGATGGAGAGAGAGAGAGATAGAAGGAGAAACGTTTTTTATTATTTCAGCAGTGGCTGAAATTAATTTCTTTTGTTGTGTGGGGCGAGTGTGTCTTCTGCGTTGATCCATCATGCCGGCACGCCCTTTCTTAAATGAATAACGTTAGTAATGCACATAGTATAAATAAATTACTTGTGTAGGACACGCAGATCGTATAATCTCAAATCAGAACAGTGTTTTCTTGTAATCGTATTGGCACAGTTTTCGTAGGGATTACTTTTGTCATTATTATAAACGCATTTTTTTTTATTTATGTACCTGGTACAGTTTTCGGCTGAATTATCTTCCGCATTAGCATAAACGAATTTATATATTCTTTTTTTTTTCTTTTTTTCACATACATACTTGGCACAGTTTTCAGGTGAATATTCTCTTTCATTAATATAGGCGCATTTTCTTTTTACTAGGTTTACTGGGCACAACATTCAGCTGAAGTATTTTCAGCCTTAGCACAAAAGCGTTTTGTTTTCTTTTATTTATATATATTTGGCACAATTGTCCAGTTCGAGTTAAACCAGTTCAGTGTTATCCTGTTAGTATTTATAACCAGCTAAAATATATTTCCTTTCTCATAAGTAGATACGCATTATTCCATTTTTTTGGCATTCTCCCAAGATGCCTTACTAAGTTCTCTTCTTTGGAAATGTTTTTTTTCTCTCTCTTCTCAGGGTATAAATTCTGGACCAAAGTTGATTAGACCTCGGTAGCCCTAAGAAGGCATCCGGCAAGCTTCACTTGTGAACTTAACGTTATTGCAAACCCTCCTACTACTTCCCCAGTGGTGGGTGATAAACCTCTTGCATTGTGCTACTAACCCCGTCTGGGTTAGTCTTCATCTGAAGGATTTTATTTTCCTGTCCCTTCTTCAATTGCCTTAGCGCGTGAACTGGCTTGCTGCACCCCGCGGGATTTTCGTCGTCCTGAATGTGTTGATAGACGAATTCTATCTGTTACGAAGCGATTTCCTCGCTTGGGATTCATTAGAAAACAGAACCGTAAGTAGGGCCGTTTCATCGACTCATTCGTAGTCTCGAGCCTAACATTCCCATAGGTAATAAACCGATCGCTGCACCTCTTCCTGGTCAGCTCATTGGCCGAGGCGAGTTGATAGATGAAGTCTATCTGTTGATCGGTCCTCCCTCGTTCAAGGCGAGCTAGGATTATGGCCACAGTTGAGTCGTTTAGTTCTCATCAACCCAGGGCTTAGCGAATGCTCGGCTTGAGACTCTGGTGGGTCGTCCCCACGTTGGGTGCATTGTGGGTGAACCTTTTTTTCTTTTAATGCATATCCTGGCCTATGTCTCGTGTCAGATCCCGGCTTGAGAGTCTTATCTCCGTGTGTCGTCCCCACGCTGTAGCGTATTCCCCTTACGCTACCCTTTTCCTCCCCCTCTTCGTTTCTTTTTTCTTTTTTGTTCGGCTTCTCTACCTTCTGTAGAGAAAACCCCATAATTTTCCCAGGGTACCTAAGAAGGGGACAAAAGTTCATATCCTCGAGAAGTAGCCCTATGCTACTTCTCCATGCAATAAAACTCCTGAAAAGAAAAGTTAGCTATCTTTGAGAAGTAGCCCTATGCTACCTCTCCATATTATAAAAAAACCTGTAAAGTATTTTCGAGTTGTAGCCCTATGCTAATTCTCCATATTATAAAAAAAAACCTGTAAGGAAAAAATAGATATTTTCGAGAAGTAGCCCTATGCTACTTCTCCATATTATAAAAATCCTGAAAAAAGAAAACATTTTAAAATTCATCCCTACGGCAACTCCGCAATTACATCGCGTTGCATCTATGCAGCGTAATTTATTCTTATCTGCATTAAAATTGATAAAACTTGGCATCGTCGCCCCATCGCCGGTACAAAATTCCATATCTTCTACCGTTTGTCACTGAAACTTTCAGTGCAAAAACGGTGAAATATCACGCGATCAAATTTCAGAATAATGCTCTGTCGCCAGAAGTTGCTGAGTGGCAACGAGCATATTATAAAATCCATGAGCACACACCCATACATGTGGCCAGCAGTACAGTCGCTAGCAATCGTTTGTAATTCGGGTTGTGTGCGACTCGGATCGGATGTCGCCTGCCGGTCGCTGATTCGGGGGAATTATCGGTTGACGTTGGCTGGAGGATGAGTTGAGTGAGTGAGTGATAGTTGGTGAAGGAGTTGAGATGAGACTTGAAAACGAAGTTTCAGCGGTGAAGATTTTTTTTTTGTTTCCTTTTTTTTCATTTGGCGGCTTTGCTTGGAAAGTGCTAAAGGCGGATTGGCTTTTGCGCGAAGAAAGGAGTGGAGTTTTTTTTTGTTTTTTTCGCGGTTTGCGGTTAAGAAAAGACGTGAAGTTCGGAGTATTGCGGCAATGATTTTTGTCTATACATTTTTTTTCCTTTTTGAATTACCAATTTTTGAACTTCGGTTTTGCAAGTAAAGCTTCCAGCGGGATTATTTTCGTGTCAGCAAGAACAGACGAAATTGGAATTAATGTTTCAACCCGAGAGTGAAAGAGACATACAAACATGGGTTTAGCTGTGCAATCCCATGGGGATTCAAGTGACCTGTGGTTAATGAGTTTTATCCTGTGGATTATAAAGTTCGAAGAAAATTTGGATTATCAGTGAAATTTCGTGAATTAGAACTTACCTGAGCTGCATATAATGCTGAGTTTTCTGGAAGTTAAAATAAATCTGCGATTATTCTGATTATTAGTTCAGTGAGCTATCAGAACTTACCTGTGCTGCATATCATGCTGAATGTTTCTAGAAGTCGAAATAAATCTACGATCATTTTATTATTAATTTAGTGCGTTATCAGGACTTACCTGTGTGGCATACCATGATGGTTTTTTTCTAGAAGTTAAAATAAATCTACGATTATTTTAGTATTAAATTAGTGCGTTATCAGAACTCACCTGTGCGGCATACCATGATGAATTTTTCTAGAAGGTAAAATAAATCTACGTTTATTTCATTATTAATTTAGTGCGTTATCAGGACTTACCTGTGCGGCATACCATGATGAATTTTTCTAGAAGTTAAAATAAATCTACGATTATTTTATTATTAATTTAGTGCGTTATCAGGACTTACCTGCGCGCCATACTATGATGAATTTTTCTGGAAGTTAAAATAAATCTGCGATTATTCTGATTATTAGTTCAGTGAGTTATGAGGACTTACCTGTGCGGCATACCATGATGAATTTATCTAGAAATCGGAATAAATCTACGACTATTTTAGTACTAAATTAGTGCGTTATCAGGACTTACCTGTGCGGCATATCATGATGAATTTTTCGAGAAGTTAAAATAAATCTACGATTATTTTAGTATTAAATTAGTGCGTTATCAGAACTCACATGTGCGGCATACCATGATGAATTTTTCTAGAAGTGAAAATAAATCTACGATTATTTTATTATTAATTTAGTGCGTTATCAGAACTTATCTGTGTGGCATAGCATGCTGAGTTTGTCTAGAAGGCAAAATAATTCCACGAATATTACTCTATTATTCGTTTGTTTAGTGCGCTGTCAGAACTTACCGGTGTGGCACAACAAGGTGAATTTTCCTATAAACCTAAGCGGAATTTAACTACTATTAGAAATATTTTAGTGTGAACTCAGATTTTACCTGTGCGGCACATCATTCTGAATTTTCTTACAAGTCAAAGTGGAATTCAATTATGATTTTTATTAGTTCAGTGCGTATTCGTAACTTACTTGTGCTCATTATCGCATACAGACTTTGGGTTCCTCGTCACTCACTTCTTCCGAACAACCCTAGATTGTTGCCGATCTGATCAAAATTATATAAAAAAAAGAGGTCAATGTACCCAATTATATAAGAAAAAAAGAGGTCAATGAGCCCACAGTGCAATCAAGACGCCAGCTGTAAAAGGATGTTCAGGGTTCACCCATCCAGCGAATGCATAACGAATCAACGAGGGATCTCAGCAGTACACCTCTGTCCGTCCAGGCGGGGGTTAAAAGTTCAGTTTAATATACAATATTCGTCGAAACAAATTGACTTTCTTCATTTAGTGAAATATTTATTAGACTTCAAAACTTTATTTTGTTTGGATTATTACTTTGGAAGTTCAGATAACTTTGTTTGTAGATCATAAGTGTATCTAGTAGTGAGTAGGTTTACGTTAAGAGCATCCCGCATGTAAAAGAGGAAGTGAATAAAGAGACACTCAAACCTGAGGAAAATTAAATGGTTGTCTCATCGAATGCTACTTAGGCTCATAGCTTGTTTTTTCTTTTCTTTTTTTTTGAGTTTTTTTTCTCTTAGTTTTCAAATTGGAGAGGATAATGTGCCCTATTGGGTTTCCCCTTTCGTTTGCTCCGTTTTGCGCTTAGTCTACTGGTAACATTGGTAAACAACAGGACGAGCGAGTAAAGTAAAGAGGTCGTTGGTCGGACGGAGCGGTAATGCGAAATTACTTCCTAACACATGAGTAAATGGGGCTAAGCATATCATTACGGCTTTGGAGGCTTAGTCAGGGTAGATGAGGCTGTCTGGGCCTAATAGTACCCAAAGCCTCCGTCTCAACATCATCGGAGACTCCTCTCAGCTCTCTCTCTCTCTCTCAATCGTTCATCCGCCGGCGATGAAAACTCTCCGGGTGAATTGAGACTTGTTCGGCGTTGCTGAGGTCTTCTGTTCTTCTTTTCTTACAGCATTCAATCCTATAAATTGTATTCTTTCCAGCCTTTCAGTTACCAGCCGAAGGAGGAAGCCCATACATACCTTTTTTTTGTCTGTCTGTCCGTCTGCAGTCATACTTATAAGTTCCTTTTTTTTCTGTCCATCCGTCTGTCTGGTTAGTTATTCTGTCGATTATGCACAGCTTAACAAGCATTGAAGGCATGAGGGTGGCAAGGATTCCCCCTAGCCGACTGATCGCTGGCGGCAATTGCTGTGCAACCACCCACGCATATCCTGGACATGATTTTTGTAGCAAAGAGATGTCGGATGCAGTATCTACATATACCCACGTAGAAGTGGATATAGGTAGATCTGTCGTCTGACAAGCTCTTCTTTACAAATGGCGCCCAAACTTTGGTTTCTTTTCCGGCCTTTAATCAAGCCTCTCTTGATTAAAGTGTAAGTACAAGTCCAAGTTTAACTTCAGATTTTTCTGGTCGCACACTTGCGTTACAAATGGCGCCCAACCTTAGTTTTTTTTCTCCGGTCTTTAGTCAGGCTTCACTTGGCTAAAGTACAAGTACCATTTCACATTTAATTTTTGATTTTTCTGGTGGCCCATTTGACAAGCTGTTCGTTACAAGGTTGATGATAAGTTAACATTTTTATCTTTCTTGCTCCGTATAGGTAATTTCTGAGGTTGTCCAATGCTCAAACTATTGTTAACATTTCCTTCTCATTCGTTGCATAATTTTCTTCTATCTTATTATGCGTTCTGGATATGAACTTGATGCGTCTGTCTTTTCCGATTTCTCCCTGCGAGAGCACTGCTCCGAGCGCATTGTTCGAAGCGTCAGTTGTCAGTATAAATGACTTATCGAAGTCTGGAAAAGCAAGTATTTCAGGGGATGCGAGGAGTTCCTTTAATTAGTTGAATGACTTCAATTCTTATTCGCCTAAGTGGACTTTTACTTTCTTTGATTGATTGGATTTAATCCGTCCATTTTCTCCCCTTGTGAGATTCGTTAGTGGCTTCGCAATTTTAGCAAAATCTCTAATGAAATATCTGTAATAAGATGTTAATAAAACTCTTCAAATCTTTTAAATTTTCTCGTGGCCCAATTCTTCTCATTGCCAATACTTTCTAGTCATCCGGCTTTATTCCCTCGCATGTCATCATGAAACCCAGAAAATCTGTTTCGGTTTTTAAGAATTCTGTTTTGTCAGATATATGTGCAAATTAGCTTCCTCCAACTTGGAGAATATGCTTTCAATATTTTCCAAGTATTCAGCTTCAGTTCTTCCAAATATAATTATCTCGTCTATATAGACATAACATATTTTTCCAATATATTCCTTAAAGACATCGTCTATCATCCTCTGAAAGATTGCCGGGGCATTCCTTAGTCCAAAGGGTAATCTGGTGAATTCGTATTTTCCGTTCATAGTTGAAAATACTGTTTTCAGGATATCTTTATCCTTCATCTTGATTTGGTGAAACCCTGATATTAAATTTATAGTTGTGAAGAATTTTGAATTTCAAATATAGTTACCGCGTTAAGTCTTTTAAAGTCAAAAATAAAAAATAATAATAATAATTTTTTCCCTGGATGATATACACAAGATTTACAATCTTTTGTTGTATAATTAGAAGGTGGCGCTAGATAAAGTTATAAACGTAATGATAGAGAGAAAAGAATACAAACTAAAAATATTAATAACTAAGGGTGTAAAAAAAGAAAAAAAGTTAGAACAAAAAGAAGAAAACAAAATATATATGAAGCATAATATGAATAATTAAACAAAAGTACAAGTAATCACAAATAAGTTTATGCTATTTTTCCTATACAGAGAGACAGTGGAGAAAATATAAAGAGGTAGATAAAATCAAGTTAAGTGGGTGTTAATATAAGCTTTTTGAATGCATTGACAGTGCCCGCAGCTTGAATATTAAGAAGAAGACAATTCCCTAAGCGAGCTACTTGATCAAGGTAAGAACTTTCCATTACTAGTTTATAGAAGCGTTTATTTGAATATTTCCCTGAGATACTCCGGCTTTTTCAACTGAAGTAAGTTATACAAGAATATCAATTTTCTTTTATTTAAATACGACATCAGTGAGCAACCGACTATATGAACCGAATACAGTCATTGAAGGCAACCTCCAACTTGCTCTCCAATCTAGGAAAAATCAAACTGCCGAAAATGAAATGTGGCAGTATCAATGTTTTAACCCATTTACAACGTGCACTACTTGATAGAATATTGGCTGAAAGCCATAATCGTCGCAGTATTGCACACATTTTTCTAATCATCGCACTAACGTTGTCACAACACTTCATCTTACAGTGGAGGAGGATCCATAGATTGGACACCTTACTAAGACTAGGCAGTGGAATACCGTTTAGAGTAACCGGAGAAATATCAATTTCGTTACAGGTTGGATTATAGAATGTTATACTCTGTGATTTCCCTTGAGGAACACCACACGTGAGAATGCAAGCATTAAACAGTGTACCATTGACTGTAACTCTCTGGCTGCGGTCCGACAAGAACCTGCCAACCAGGGCGATGGCAGTGCTACTAAAATTGAAAGATTTTTTACTTACAGAGAGTAAGGTGTGATCAACGCAGTCAAAAGCTTTGGAAAAATCCAACAATATCAACGTCGTGAGGTTATCCTGGCCGAGGGCTAGTCTTATGTCTGAAGATACCTTGAGGACCGCAGTTTCGCCACTATGGTTTGGACGGGATCCCGATTGCCAACGCGTCAGCAAGTTATTTTCTTCGACACAAGAAAGAATTTGCTTGGACATAACCTTTTCTAGCACTTTGGACAGAAAATATAACAGGCTTATTGGGCGAAAGTCTGCCAAATATATAACCATCCTGTACTTCTTAATTTCTGATGCGTCTAATTTTTTTCGACAATCCAGATGGACGAATTATATGGGCTCTTCGAAGGTCTTATTATTCCGTCTTTCGGTAGCTTGGAAATCTGATTTTCTACTTCCTCTCGCATATTAACGGAATAAGGGTATGATTTTGTTTAAATTGGCTCCTCTGTTGTTGTTTTAATTTCGGCCCTCACACTCGTATTAATTATTTCTTGGTCATTGATGGGTCCCAACATTTTTTTTTGTTTGCTTAATATCTCACGTACTTTTACCTTTGTTTCTGTCTTTATATGATGGTCTCAGATTTCTATATTGTTTACGTGGATAGATCGCTTCTATTTTAAAGGAATTATAATGTTTGGTTTAATTTCAATATTTTATTTTTCCTATCTACTATTGCTTCTAATTGCTTTAGAGTATCGTCACGGATGATTCCGTCGAATGATTTTAATCCGGGTAGGACGAAGAAATTTACAGGGGCGTTATTTCAGATACTATAGCAAAAAAATTTCCTGAAATTTTGTCTGTTATTTCTATCGCTCCCCCGACGGATTGTATTTGAAATGTAGTTTCTGTGGGTTTTTCATTTGTAGCCAATTCGGGTCTTATGAAGTTTTTGTTAGCACCTGTGCCGATAAGAATTTAAGAATTTTCCCATTTCTTGTCTTGTATTCTAATTATGGTATTATAGAGAGACACCCATCATAAAATTTAACTCGAGATTTTTCTCATCCTTCAGTTCGGGATTCTCTTCACCATTTTCTTCTGCGTAAGCTTGAATATATTCTGCATAAGAGGGTTCCTCTTCTGTTTGCAAAATGTTCACTCTTTGCTGTGTATGCGGGTATCGTTTGTACGGAAAATTATTACTCTAACCCAGTCGATTCATATAATTAATCTGTCGTGTTTTAAGAGAACTATCGACTTCCATCGGAACTGGAGGTTTTGGTTGAGTCGGCCTTGGAGGAGGCAGCATGCGTTTCTCGTCTTGAATGTGGTATGCTTCGATCCTTTGATTAATTGGCAGAGTTTTTTGTGCTGCTCTTGGTTGAAATCTCGAAGTTGGTTGTGTGATGTTAATTCGCACAACAATCTCCTAATCAATTGAAAATACAAGAATGCACATTCTGCATTCTTGCATTATTCAATTGACCCAAAATCCATCGCTCAATTGATCAATCACAATAAATGCGATCGATTGATTAACTGCAATTAAGCAAAAACACACGCTAAACAAAATATATGTCACAACCTTAAGAAGTGACTGTAATTGTTTACATGCGTTTGTTTACCTTTTTGCAACCAGCGTAATGCGGGTCAATTATATTGCGTCACATCTTTCTGCCGGAGTTAAACACATAAATGCAAATATGCAATTGCGTCATGATCTATAATAATAATTGTAAACAAAATGCAAGTATGCATTTTGTATTAAGAAAGAAGAATTGTGTTAACGGTAAGAAACAATTGGTGTATAAATTAAGTAGCAATAACCGAATAAAAGAACAGTTGGTTTTCACTAGTTGTAGATACAACAAGTAGTCGTTTTATTTACCACTTGGCATCTGCTGTTTACAGCTGCGCCAACATAGTATCATTCATTTCGAGGCTACTACCAGGCATCTGCTGTTTACAGCTGCGCCCGTCTTAGTATCGGAGGTCTGCTTTTCACAAAGCTTCTCCTGCCTCATCATTTAGAGTTCTTCATCTTAATTACTACATGTCGACCGTACATATAGATATATACAACATCTATAGTATTATTACTTGGCGAACCTCTATACATTTTAAATATTATTACAGTTGTCTATAATCACGAGAAAGGAATTAATTTATAGGCGCGGTCACTGAATTATTCAAGTTAGGTTTGCGTATGGCTACGTTTCGGAAGTTTAAAATTTGAATTTTCAAGCAAGAGGCGTATGCTTCTGGGAGTGTTTGTGGTCTTTGTATTATTAATATTTTTGAAAGATCACCATTCAATCCTCTAATAAACCCATCGACTGCTCTGTTCCTATAGGTTTCTCTTAATACATTCACTGTCTCTTGCGTATAATCCTCTGTTTTTATTTTATTCACTATTGAGGAAAATTGTGGTTCATATTTGCATAGAGTTCGTCGAGGCTCATACTCCCTTGAGCAAGAAGATTTAGCTGGTGTTCTAAGGTGCATAGTGGAGTGATAAGCATTTTTTTATGGAATACCAGTCGTCACCAAATATATTATAAGAAATGAGCGCTGAATCCGCTGGACCTCTTAATTTCTGTCGACTGCTTTGCAAAAATGCGCGGTATACAGGCTTATTTCGTACTACTTCATGATCTTGCAAGATGTTTTCCAAATTATGTATCCAAGAGATGTACTGGAGAGGATTTCCGTCAAATGTTTATAATTCCCTCACACAATCGGGTAATTTCCAGATTTCTTTCAATTCTTCCTCGTTCCTCGGACTTCGTAGTGGTATAGCCTGTTGCTGACTTGAGGCTATCACTGAGTTCTATTTTGCTTGTTCCACTGCTTGGAGTCTGCGGTCGGCATCTTTGGTTAGCTCTATTTGAGAATTGACTGCTGCGGTCAGTGGCTCCAATGCCTGGAGTCTACGATCGATATCTTTGGTTAATTCTATTTGACCATTAAGTGCTCCGGTGAGCTGCTTAATCACATCTTGAATTTGTTCCATTTTTCTTGATTATAACAATTTCAGATAGTTAAATATGATTCTCGTTTGAAATTTTTCAATGAAGAGAGAAAAGGAGAGGTTTATTCACTTTTAACCGATTTGTTTCCACCTACACTTTTCCTTTTAATTCTTGAACTCTTGATTTTGTTTTAAATAATTTTAATTCACTTAATTTCTTTTTTAAAAAATAAAAAAACCATAAGATTTTTTATATTTAGCCTTTTTAATTTTCAATATTAAATCTAGGCGCCACTACGTTGAATATTGCCAGCGGCCTACTCGTGGAAATTATTATTTTATTTTCGAACAGGTTTCTCTGCTAATTGTTGTTGAACGAAGATTTTTTGTTCGATTACGTATTGTTTTCTTCAATAATATTTCCCGGACAAAATTTAATTTAAACTATTTCATTTTATATGTACCAACGGTCCCTGATCGGCCGCCAGTTGACAAATTTTTAAGTTGTTATGTGTTCAGGCCACACCAATATCCCACGATGATTCCCTGATTCCTCCCCAGATAGTGTTCTTAAAAAATAAACCAAGAAAACACAAAGTATCCATTCAAAAGTTTATTACAAAAATACTCATCTAAAGGGATAACAAATTCCCATCTGCAGACCAGTTCACGCCTTACAAAACCGGAAGACTGCAATCCGGGTTGGTCGACATCACACTTAGTCCAAAAAACAATTAAAAACTCATTATTAATAAGCAGATGAATTAGAATTAACAAAAAAACTTACCATTTCTCGAACAAATCCTACTTGCCTCCGATTATTTACATTGACATATCAAAATGTCAACACATCAGACCAGATGTTCTCGCCGTCAAAGTTTAACAAACCTTGAGAACGAGCTTTGCCAAGGCAACCCATCATGAAGCCGAAACGTAGCGGTTTGCGGCGGCTATAAAAAGGCGACGAGCTGCAGCAGAATCACCCATTCCCAATTCAGAATTTGTTCTGAACACATCAGAATTTACTCTGATTTTCCTAATTATCCAAACCAAATTTTGCTTCCATCTAAGTAGGAATTTACTCATACTGCAGAAATTTAATTCTGCTAATTCCATCCCACACCTAAGTAGGAATTTGCTCCTACTACAGATATTTAATTCTGCTAATTCCATGCCACACCTAAGTAGGAATTTACTCCTACTGCAGAAATCTACTTCTGCATAAATTTCATCCCACACCTGAGTAGGAATTTACTCCTACTGCAGAAATTTAATTCTGCTTATTTTTCATCTCCCACCTGAGTAGGAATTTACTCCTACTGCAGAAATATACTTCTGCTTATATTCATCTACCACTTGAGTAGGAAACTACTCCTAGTGCAGAAATCTACGTCTGCTTTAATCCTACGTCTAAGTAGGAATATACTCCTGCTGCAGAAATTTACTTCTGTTTTATTGTAATTATTTTAGCACTGCTACCGTGCTTACACGTGTAGCACAGAACGTCTACTTTATTAATAGTGGATTTTCTCTCTCTTTTTCAGAAATAAGGGGAACAGACCTCAGCGGCAGCATTTGTTTTTTTATTGCATTATTTGTATAAGTATTTGAACTCACTGAATTCTTTAAAACTATAGTAGTAAGCTAGGTTAGGTCTTAATAATTGATTTTGTGATATTAGTTATAAGTAATATATTGAAATAAAAAATTTTATACTTGAATTTATAAAGTTGAGTCATCCTTTAAACCGGCACCCCCCTTCGCTTGAGCACAGGCGGGTGATTCTGATCTTTTGTCGTACCTTAATATCAAAATATACGCCTAAACGAAATAATCTTTTCTACTGAATTTTTCGTGTTTTTATTCAGTTCAGCAAGCCCTGCACTACGTAGAATGAACTGATAACGAAATTTCACATTACAAACTCAAACTATTATTTCGAATTTAGGCGCTTGTATTGCTCTAATTAGGTGTAGAATATCCATTTACCACAGTATACAATTTTTGTCACAACCTCGGAAGCAGTTGACTTATTTGTCGTACTTTTAGGCGTGTATTCTGACATTAATTCATAGCAAGTTCATTTTAGTTTATTTTGTGGTTGATGAAAAGGATAAATTAAAATGAATATGGTGAATATAAAAGTACGACAAATTTGAGGTGAAATGTCAAATTATGTGACTAAAATATACGCCTAAGCAACGACAAAGAGATTAGAATCACCCCCCAAATCTCACATTTGTCCTTCGAGCCGGATTACTCAGGTATTCAAATATAGAATTGAGAAAAATATTGCTTATCACATCACAGTGAGAAAAACTAAGCCTCTCCATTCAAAATAACTACAGATGACGAATGCAGTATATCTGACGCCGGGGACGAAACCATTAGCTGAGTATTAGAGTTGCTTCAAAGAGAAGGCAGAGAAAAGACTGTCAAATCAACAGAGAAACGCTTACAAACGTTTACCGAATATTGGAAAGAATTCCAAACGCGGCATAGGGTAATTTAAAAGAGAGCGACAAAGGACGATCGCAAATTAGAATATTTCACGAAAGAGACATTTAGTGATGTACAGGAGTATTATACTGAAAAAGCAGCAAGCATGGAAGAGAATATAGACAGACTAACACCAACGCCTGTCAATAATCCTCCTCAGACTCAGACATAACATAATAGCACAAATTCATGTAATAGTGAAAGACTCCCAGAAATAAACTTCCCACCTATAATGGAGAATACTCTACGTGGATTTCATTCCACGATTTATTTAATTTAGTCATACATAACAACAATAATTTAAGACACGTTTACAAATTATACTTTCTAAAGACAAATCTAATAGGAGAGGCTGAAAAATTGCTCAGACATTACGAGGTATGCGATGCAAACTACCGACCAGCTTGGCAGCTCCTAAAAGAACGCTATTCAAATAAGCGAATATTAGTCAACGTACAATTAAAGAAATTATTATCTCTCCCAACCATACACCATGACACCGCCGACAATAATAAAAGACTGCTAGACAACATAACCGAAGCGTTATTAGCACTACAAAACCTGGAAGTAGAAACAAAGAATTGGGATCCACTGATCGTATACTTGACAGTGCAAAAATTACATCCAGACACACACCAATTATGGGAGCAAAGTTTACAGAGTAGCACAGACCTACCTGAACTAAAAACTTTAACAAAATTTATAGAGTCTCGCTTTCGAACTCTAGAAATGATAGGAAGCAAAATTACGTCATCAAATATGACACAGAGAAAACCATTCTCGCCCAAACCTACATATCGTCTCTTGAACAGAAATAAAAGTTCAGCACCAAATCACCCACCTACCAAAAAGTCCTCTTGCAGCCATTGCAAGGGTGACCATATCATATTTCACTGTCCAACATTTAGAAATATGAACACCCGACAACGACACGAAGTTGTCACAAATAAGCATGTATGCAAAAATTGCTTATCTCTCAACCACCTAACCTCAAATTGCACTAGCAATAAAAAGTGTTATCATTGCCAGAAAAATCATAACACATTGCTCCACTATGAGCAAAACGATTCGACCACAGAATCACCCAACCAATCCTCCCACAATTCCAATATGGAAGCGGAACAAAGCACACCCATTTATGGAATTGACGAACAACAAGTTCAAAGTTTTCTAACCGCAGACATGAAAAGAGCTCCTCTATCTACAGCTCTGATTAACATACTGCACCATCCGGACTCACGATGACATTTCGAGCGTTAATAGACTCAGGGTCACCAGTGTCGATCATGACAGAAAAGGCCTTTAAGCTACTACGACTTAAAGGATCTCCAAATACCCAAGAATTAATTGGACTTGGTACAACTCCCACCAATACAGCTGTACAACAAGCTACAGTCACAAATAATTCCTTATACACCAACTTTAAAGTAGCAAGCAACATGCTCGTGATCAGCAAAATTACAGATATGTTGCCAACCAATGCAATTGAAGTGTCAAACTGGAGACTCATTCACAACCTCCCGCTAGCAGATCCTACCTTCTCAGTTCCAGGAGAAATCGATATTGTCCTTGGAGCAGAATTCTATGCCGATATTATAAAAAATGGTAAGAAGAGAGGATCTGGCAACTCTCCAACAGCTCAAAACACAGAATTGGGTTGGATTCTGGGCGGAGGAGTACCAGAAACAGAACGCACGACTACGACTGTACACCTACACCACAATGAACGTTAAGTTAAACAACAAATTAAAAAGAAGTTCGACATTCACCAATATATCAACAACGCCTACCCCCCGAAAAACATTAATCCAACAAAATCATAATACACTTGAACATCAAGAGTTCCAGAGAAAAAACTGGAGAAATGCTTCAAGTAAAGCAGTAAAACACTATGCCTTAAGCTCACTCTCCGCCATTAGTACAAAGACGAGAAATACGTCAAAACTATCGCCATCTCAATCAGTTTCAAATACAACTCCACCAATGCAAGCTGAACTTAATATAGGGAGACTAAGAATCTCAGTACTAAATGGCGCCACTATAGTCAAAAACGTTCTCACTCTGTACGATTTATGCAAGAGAATACTAATTCCGCAGTAGTGTTTCCAATTATCCGACATTAATGACTATCCGGATATCGAATACTGAAAACTCAAAATATCCGGATAATCCGGATATCCGGATAACAAAAAGCAAAATAAATAAATAGCTTGAATCCAATATTTCATGGTGTTTTATAATTTTTTTATTCAAATATTTTAATTATGTACATTAATAATTAATAAATAGTAAAAAAAACATTATATGATTTAAATTTATTTTGTTTTTGAAAAGTTATTGCATTGAAAATTTCAAAATTGTAATTGATTGAAACTGTAAATGCTGGCCTTATTGTAAGAAATGCATTGAATAATATGTTTTCTGCGTTGCTCTGCTCATCAACAGAAGCAATTGCCACTTCCAGTTAACCCTGCAGACTGGCAATGTAATGGGAGCACCTTTTGAATTATAATCAAAATATTTATGGAATGTGGTATATTGCCTGCTTCTAAGAAGATTTACTTTCATAAGCATTTTATCTCGACGTTCATCCATTCGTTTTTTGTTCTGTTTTGATAAATTTTAACCTAAGTTCGCTCTAAACTCGTCTAAGCTTTCAAATAGAAATTTATAAGCACATTCAACGGTCAAAAGTGTCGCTGAATTTTTATTTAATTCCTTTGCTGCAGTCTCTAGTGGTAATAGGACATCTAACAATTCTTTTCAACTTGATTGCCCTTAAATGGTTAAAAATTAAATGTCGCATCGTTGACTGCTGGCTTACTCGTTGGTTACGTCAACAAGTCGAGCCATCGTCGATTTTATATAGATAATCACTCATATATGGATATCGCCATACGGGTAACAGAAAACTCCTACACCGGAATCTGGAGACATCTATTTACTCCATAATCAATGTATATACTACCTTTTTGGGCGATTAACTCGATATATTATTTATAAATATATTTAATTGTTAACCACACTGTTATCATGTAATTTCAGTGCTTAGTAGGTTTTGTTATACCCTAGATGAAGTCTATTGGGTATACTAAGTTTGTCCTTCCGTTTGTAATGCATAGAAATAATTATGGTAGAGCAAAATGGAATGAACACCCATGTATAATATTAAGAGTTATTTTGATTTTTGCGTGTCCGTCTGTCTATCTATCTGTGTGTCCGCACGATGACTCGAGAACGCATGTACTTAGAGAACTGAAATTTTGCACATGAGCTTTTTTAAAAAAAAAGTAAATTTCAGTTCGAAATGGGACAAATCGGGTAACTCCTTCAAGGAGTTGCCATACAAAACTTTCGTTTCTCATTACTTATTTGGACATTGCTTTAGAGAGCATCAGCGTACAGTGCTGAAATTTTCTACGCGACGTTTTCATAAAAATAGTAAAAATAATTTCATAAATGAGCTAAATTGGGCCATATAAAAATTTTGATCTTTTACGTAGGTATTCTGTGAAAACAATCAGTCCTAGTCGTTTTTTGTGTACTCAAAAGTTCTTCAGAATATGAAATGCTATGAAACTACTTATAACAATTTATACTGTCCGACGAACCGTTCTAGAAATATATGCGAAAAACCACATAGAAAATCAAACTTACACAGATGGGTGACCATACGAAATTACATAGACCCAGTTTAGACAGGTCAGTCTCAGTATGCTGTCTCTGCCACACGAAATCTGCAAGCTGGGTGATGCTTCATTCCTGCCCCCAACCATCATATTACCGAGAAGTTTTCGTGGGGCAGAGGCAGCTTATTGACCCGTCTAAACCGGGTCATAAAGGCATTCATATAGGGTATCATAAGAATTAATCTTGGACCAATTCTAGCTTTCTTACTTGTTTTATATAAAATTTGGATGAAAAAACATCCAAGACAACTTATTTGTTTATTCAAAGAAACTTTAATAAATAAATAATAATAATAAATAAAACTGCCACTTGAGAAAGTAATTGTATAATCTTTTGAAAATACCTGAACAGTTAGAAAGAAAACAGTATGAAAAAAAATGTCAAAAATATCCAGATTATCGGATAATTAAGGAAAAATATCCGGATTACCGAATAGTCAAAATGGGTCGGATAATCCGGATATCCGGATTGGAAACCCTATTCCGCAGCGACACAAACTGAAACAAAATATCTCCATACTTTGCATAAAAAACACAAGTGGAAGTAAAGCTAAATAGAAAATTGGTACTCTCGTTCCAATGAAAGAAACCAATATCAAAATGTGTTTTAACGTACACATCTCAAAAATATTTAAAATTTCTCCTCTTAATATTTTTTCAAAAATCCCCGCCAACAGCACTTCTCTTTGGCATTACTAAATATCAAAACTTGCCGTTATATTTAAATCCGCCAAAATTCACATCAGTTTCGAAAGTTGTCAAGTGTATATTAGTGGGGTCAAGTTTTAGATTCAGTTTTTTTTTTTTTGCTTTTAATTTTCCTTGATTATTTTTAATGGAGGAAATACTGGAAATTTTAAATCCAGAACCTCTAGATTCTTTAGATGCAGGCTTGTCACCTACACCACCAGAGCTTTTGACTTTCTTTAAGCCAATTAGGCCAGTGAGCCCATTACCACCAACGCCAAAGAAGGCACGGCAAATAAAATCGGCCATTATTCGGCCCCCACCTCACGAGGTCAGGCCTGTGAAAAAAACCTCTCCGGCCATTTGAGTCAAGGCCAGCTTCACCCCAAATTAGAAGATGTCAACAGGGATCCAAGCCAATTGAACGTATCCCAGCAGTGCGTATCCCGACAATGCCGCGAATGCCTACCAAAAGTGCAAACTCAGCCTGTAAAAAAGACACAACAGATCCTAAGGTAGCAACAAACAATGAAGCAGCAATAAGACAGAGCGATCACACTCCAAAATGCTATATTAGATCCTCCAATCCTCCAATAATTCAAGGACACATCGATCAATCAATCAAACCTAAAGATTCCCCATTGATCAACAGGGAACCATTGAGCCTAACTCCGGGGATTCCAGTCAACATTTTGGAACAAATCATGGCTACTCCCATCGTAATTAAACTGTTCGAAACTAACAACATACCATGGGACAAGCTCAAAAATGCTAAAAAATTCTTCCGGTGCACACTTTCTAAATTTCTAAAAATGACAAGAACAAAGGACGTATTTCACTTTTTCACACAAAACACAGTAAGTTAATTTACAACACTTTTATTAAAAAAAAAATTTATATATATATATATATACAGAAATAGCAGTTGCCTCTCAATAATTATTTTTTTTGAGGCGGGAGGATGTTCACGCCACACCAATATCCCACGATGATTCCCTGATTCCTCCCCAGATAGTGTTCCTAAAAAATAAACCAAGAAAACACAAAGTATCCATTCAAAAGTTTATTACAAAAATACTCATCTAAAGGGATAACAAATTCCCATCTGCAGACCAGTTCACGCCTTTCAAAACCTGAAGACTGCAGTCCGACAGGGTTGGTCGACATCACACTTAGTTTAAAAAATAATTAAAAACTCATTATTAATAAGCAGATGAAGTATAATTAACAAAAAAACTTACCATTTCTCGACCAAATCCTACTTCCCTCCGATTATTTACATTGACATATCAAAATGTCAACACATCACACGAGATATTCTCGCCCTCGCCGCAGTCAGAGTGCTCAGTCAGTGCAATTTTAATGGTCCATTATGACGTCACGTGAGACGCCGCCGTCAAAGTTTAACAAAACCTTGAGAATGAGCGTTGCCAAAGCAACCCATCATGATGCCGAAACGTAGCGTTTTGCGGCAGCTATAAAAAGGCGGCGTGCTGCAGCAGACGGAATTTGTTCTGAACACATCAGAATTTACTCTGATTTTCTTAACTATTTTGCTTCCATCTAAGTAGGAATTTACTCCTACTGCAGAAATTTAATTCTGCTAATTCTATCCCACACCTAAGTAGGAATTTACTCCTACTGCAGAAATTTAATTCTGCTAATTCCATCCCACACCTAAGTAGGAATTTAATCCTACTGCAGAATTATACTTCTGCATTAATTTCCATCCCACACCTAAGTAGGAATTTACTCCTACTGCAGAAATTTACTTCTGCATTAATTTAATCCCACACCTGAGTATGAATTTACTCCTACTGCAGACATTTAATTCTGCTTAATTTTCATCTCCCACTTGAGTAGGAACTTACTCCTACTGCAGAAATCTACTTCTGCTTATATTCATCTACCACTTGAGTAGGAATCTACTCCTACTGCACAAATCTACGTCTGCTTTAATCCTACGTTTAAGCAGGAATCTACTCCTGCTGCAGAAATTTACTTCTGCTTATTTTTCATCTCCCACTTGAGTAGGAATTTACTCCTACTGCAGAAATCTACTTCTGCTTATATTCATCTACCACTTGAGTAGGAATCTACTCCTACTGCACAAATCTACGTCTGCTTTAATCCTACGTTTAAGCAGGAATCTACTCCTGCTGCAGAAATTTACTTGTGTTTTATTATAATTATTTTAGCACTGCTACCGTGCTTACATGTGTAGCACAGAACTTCTACTTTATTAATAGTGGATTTTCTCTCTCTTTTTCAGAAATAAGGGGAACAGACCTCAGCGGCAGCATTTGTTTTTTTAGTGAATTATTTGTATAGGTATTTGAACTCACTGAATTCTTTAAAACTATAGTAGTAAGCTAGGTTAGGTCTTAATAATTGAATTTGTGATATTAGTTATAAGTAATATATTGAAACAAAAAATTTTATATTTGAATTTATAAAGTTGAGTTATCCTTTAAACCGGCACCCCCCTTCGCTTGAGCACAGATCTCACATTATGTGAAAAATAAAAACATCCGATTTGGTTAACTACTCAATTTATTCTTTTTACAATATTTTAAGAAGCATTCGATAAGCGAATGCAGAAAATTGCTTACACAAGATATTTAGTAAAAATGCAAAAATACAAAAATGCTTATTTCTACTAAATAGTAATTTGATGATTTTGTTGACCGGAAATGAACACGGCGCGTGTCGTGGGGGCATACGCAACTGACTTATTAACTTACATCTAACAAACTAATTAATTAGAAAAACATAGCATTAAAAAAAAACTTGTAGAAAAATGTATAAAAAATATTCACACAATTGGATATATTCCAAATGTTGCAATAGTACAATTGTTCCTCTTATTCCTAGGCATTTTTATGTAACCTTTATCTCCCCGTTCTGGTCCCCATGAATTTTTCACCAACTAATTCTATTAATTTATATTATTTCTAATGTATTGTTACGAGCGTGGCCTTAGTTCGTTATTACATAATATTTCAGATATAATTCAAAAGTTCTTTGTTTATTTAACTTTACTGTTTACTCTCACAAATTCACAAATAATTATCAAATCAACTCTTTATTTATCGCTAGTACTGTACTTCTAATTATCGCAATCCAAATACTTTACTTCGTTCACTTCGCTGTCTGAAATAATACTCCGCCTCCTAGCTGTCAGAGCGCCGTATTTATACTCTACGAATTATCCTAGAACCTTCCTGAATATTCCGTTCTCCGAACCCTAAGTTTACTAAGATGACACTAGCCTAAAGTTGCTTCCATTCCCAACAGATGCCGCTTGATTCACTTTGTGGCACGTAACACTGCCCCCTTCTTAAAATTTGTTCGTCCCGAACAACAGATGGTCCACGGTCTTGGTGCTCTCCGTATTGACCCAAGCGATCTAGATGAACGATTTTCTTTTGCATCTTGTACCGCGCTGATTCTTGTATGGCATGTTATTAATTTTAGTTTTAACTGCATACCGCCCCTCCCAGTGTTGTGATAACTTTGGAGAACGTCTCGTGGCCTCGTGCACATCAGCTAATCTTTGTCTGAGATTTGTTACGTAGTCTTCTGGTAACTTTTGTTCGCCTTTGGGTATACCAAACTTGAGGTCGCTAGGTAAGCGCATTTCCTTTCCGAAAATGACCTTAGATGGGCTTTGTCTGGTCATATTGTAAACAGCTGATATATTAGCCATTAGAAATATAGGAATATGTCCAACCCAATCGCGGTGATTATAGTTGAAGACCTTCCTGAAATGTTTGATTAATGTTCTGTTGAAACACTCTTCCATGCTTTGATTTTTCTTTCGCCTTTTATCTTTGATTCCTTTGTCCTCAAATTTCTTGCCCTTTTGATTGCCGTTGTCATCCTTTTCATTGCCGCCTTTGCGCTTCTTATTATCATCATCGTCAGAACCTTTGTCTTTACCTTTTCCGACCTTCATTATACACTTATCATCGTCATTATCAGCATCTTTAGACCCTTTACTTTTCGTCTTTTTCTTTCTTTCATTGTCCTCGCTCTTGGATTTCTTTCCTTTCTTCTTTTTACTTTTATCACCGTAATCATCATCATCTTTGGATTTCTTTCCTTTCTTCTTTCGACTTTCGTTATCATCATTGTAGTCATCGTCATCTTTTTCTTCCATCCGTCCGCAATCTTTCCATTTAGGATTGCATGGACGTTGTGAAAAAGGTTCTGCATTTCCGTGGATACGTCCTTTGCGGTATGGGATTTCAAAGTCATGAGGTTCCAGTCTAGTCTCTCCACGGAAAGCTTGCTCTCTAGCTCGCCATCTTCTCCCTTCTTCTTCTGTTGTTTGCATTCGCTCTCGTTTCCTACAGTCGTTTTGCAGGTGTCCCAGTCTACTACATTTCCAGCATCGAATGACACCACGCGAAGGAGTGGTCTCTGATGACGGTATTCTGCTGTGAGTCTGCTGCCCAGCTCGATATCTTTGCCCAGCTCGATATCTCTGCCCTTCTTCTAGGCCTTCCATTCGTCGGCGTTTTCTGCAGTCCCTTTGGAGGTGTCCCAGTCTATTACAATTCCAGCAACGGAAAATACAGCGTGAAGGAGCGCTCTGTGATGACTGCATTCTGTTACAAGTACATTCCTCCACCGAAATTTCTCTCACTCGTACTGCACTTCGAGAAGCTTGCCTGGCAGATTCATACGCTAGTGCATAGGCAAGTGCTTCTTCTGTTGATTTCTTTCCTGCTAGCCTTAACGCTTGTTGTAAATTTTGATCTGCAATAGCGTTCACAAATGCTTCTGTTGCCACTTCATTAAGGAAATCTGCATTTACGCTAGAGTACGAAAGATAAGCTAATCTTTCCACATCAGCCTGCAGTTGTTGTAGTGATTCGCCATGCTTTTGAATCCTGTTGCGTAGCTGTAGGCCATATACTTGCTGCATGTGTTCATCTCCATAACGTAACTCTATCGCCTGTACTAATGAAGTATAATGACGTTGCCTTTCTATCGGTATAGTTTGTAAAAGCTCTGATGCAGAACCTCGAAGTGCTAATACCAGAGCTGTAGCTTTCTCTGCATCATTCCATCCGTTTACTTCGGAAGCTGCCTCGAATTGTCTATTGAAAATATGCCACGAACTTTGTCCATAAAATATTGGAGGATTCATTCTGCCTGTACCGAATATTTCAATTCCTTCACGTCGAGGTTGTCGATGCTGTATCCTTTCCAAATCTGCTTTAAAGTTATCAAGCTGCTCCGTGACATTTTGTTGTACTTCCGACACTTCTTGTTTAACTTCCGACACTTGTTGCTGAACTTCCAACACTTCCTGCTGGATTCCTTCAATTTTCACATTTTGTGTGTCTAATGAATTTTTCAGAAAATTCTTCTGTTCCTCCAAACAAGTTTCTAGACAATTCTGTAAAGAAATCTTTTGTTCATCCAAACGGGATTCCAGAGAATTCTTTTGTTCGTCCAAACGGGTTCACAGAGAATTCTTTTGTTCCTCAAAAGCATTCTTTTGTTCCTCCATAGATTTCTTCTGCTCATCTAAACGTGATTCGAGAGAATTCTTTTGTTCCTCAAAAGCATTCTTTTGTTTCTCCATAGATTTCTTCTGCTCATCTAAACGTGATTCGAGAGAATTCTTTTGTTCCTCCATAGATTTCTTCTGCTCATCTAAACGTGATTCCAGAGAATTCTTTTGTTCGTCCAGAGATTTCTTCTGCTCATCTAAACGGGATTCCAGAGAATTCTTTTGTTCCTCAAGAGCATTCTTCACCTGCAGGGTTGAAAGCTCCATTTTGGTCATTAATGTACCCAAAAGCTGTTCTATGTTCATCGCAGACTCTTCTTCAGTTTCTGGTTCTTCCTCGAAAACGTATGTCTCAGGATTCTTTTCTTCCTCTATCAAAGCTTGTCTGAGTCGCTCGACTAGAACATTCTTTCTTTCTGTCGTTTGTAATGACCGCTTCCCCAACTCCACTTTCAATTCCTGTATGCAAAGCTCCCCTAGTTTGCGTCCCATTCTTGCGTCTTTTGTAATTCACTCACAGTTTAATATAAAATTATCTTTCGAAATTTTTACTGACGATTTCACAAAATTAAGCACTCTTCGATTTTCAAAGTCAAATGGCACCATTTGATTTCGCGATTTTATTTTACTTCTGACGCCAGTTAATACGAGCGTGGCCTTAATTCGTTACTTAAAACACAATATTTCAGTTATAATTCAAAAGTTCTTTCTTTATTTAACTTTACTGTTTACTCTCACAGATTCACAAATAATTATCAAATCAACACTTTATTTATCGCTAGTACTGTACTTCTAATTATCGCAATCCATATAGTTTACTTCGTTCACTTCGCTGTCTGAAATAATTCTCCGCCTCCTAGCTGTCAGAGTGCCATATTTATACTCTACGAATTATCCTAGAACCTTCCTGAATATTCCGTTCTCCGAACCCGAAGTTTACTAAGATGACACTAGCCTAAAGTTGCTTCCATTCCCAACAGATGCCGCTTGATTCACTTTGTGGCACGTAACAGTATATATAATATTTTATGATCCTACTTCTCCTATGCTAACTAATTTTATTCCTTTTTTTTGTAATTGCTTCTATTAACGCTTATTATTGCTAAACACTTTTTAATATTTTATTTATTTTAGGTTAGTTAGCTTTACTCATTTTACTACAAGTGCTGGTTTTATCTTTGTTTCTGAGAGAAAAAAACAATCTTTTTACCACTCTCTGGTATTTCCTTATTTGAGTTTGTTTTTAAACCAGCTGTCCTGTGGCTTTTGGATTTGCTGCGGGTTTCCCAGTTTACGGGTGAGGTCCCTATTCTATTCGGATTTTGGACGCTTTTTGTTTTTGTATTATAGCGGATGGGCACCACCGCTTAATGGCTATATAACCGAGTATGGCTATTATGAGTATGCCGGTTAGGGATATTGATGTATGGGTAGAACATTGGTGTGGTTCGGGGTGGAATTTTGGATTATCCGGTGTACTTTATTTTCAGTATCTACCAATGATTGGGTTCCCCTGTAGATGATCGTGTTAGTTTCATCTCGCATTATTACATCTGTCTGGCATGGTTGGATTTCTGTATTTCGTTTGGTACTTCGTACTTCTTTAGGAGACTTTCCATCTCGTTTGTGCGGGGGAAGTACTGGGGTTGCACGAACGTGAGGGCGTGAACGTTGCCGGCTTCAAAAGGTAGTGTTTGTGCGTGTGGCTGGAGTTGACAAGGTTCCTTAACCATTATGGTTACCTGTTTTGTTAATCGCAACACATAGATTTGGTCCGACCATCTGACTTGGATCACTGTGGGTTTCGTGGCCGCGAAGATCCACAATTAGCATTTTCCGACAAAGGATTGAATACCAATTTGATTACACACTCTGTGGATAGTCTGGCTTTGACTCGGAGTTTTGTCAATTTCATTGCTAAGTACTAGTTTTGAAGATGTTGGAGATTTTATGGAGTCCCTTAGCATCTTCAGTTTTTACCAATAAGAAATCCTGACTTTGGATTTGGCTGGCGATGTAGGAATATTCTCTGTTCGGGACAAGAGAATGTTCCTTATCAACCTGTATCGGAAAACTGGACAGGTAGAGTGCGATTTGTGGTAAATCTCCAATAGTTGTTTATTTGGGGATATTATTAACGGATGTATTTTGTTAGTTTTGTTGGACTGTATAATGTCCAACAAAGTTTGTTGTCGAAATTCTATTTCGACTATTTGAAATAAAAGTCTAGTAATTATCTCCTGTCGAAGTTGGCTCTGTTTGAGCTCGTCCGTTGTATTGAGTAAATTATTGATTTGTAAATTTACCTGTCGCTGGCGCTCCAAGAGCGAAGTTAAGGATTTCTGTATTTGTTGGAGTGTTGCTTTTACTACGCCTCCAACTTGGCTAATGCCTGGGTGTTGGATTTCATTTCGTTGAGTCGGCTATAAATTTCCTTTTCATTAGTATTGTCCATAGTACCGAAGAAGAAATGTAGGGCATTCCCCATTCCGTCAACAATTGACCTTGTTCTTCTGGACTTTAGCACTCCTTCTCGTATAGTTTCCGTTCGTCGTTTGATGTTTTCCAATAAACTGTATACATGGACCTATTGCAGATTACACCATTCGGACTGAATCCGGTTTTTGCACAGCAGGTGTACCAAATATTCGGCCCTTTCTGCTAACATTTTCTGGTTCGTGAGCTCGAGTTTGGGAGTGGGACAATTGTTATTGGCTCTGCAGGTTGTTGTTGTTGTCCAAAGATGACTCGCAACACGGACATCACGAACGTTAAGTTTAAGTTTCCCGGTTAAAAGTTGTCCTGTTTACCACATATTTTCTACTTATTTTAACCGGACACTAATATTGGGATATCTTATTTTTTCACCTAATTTGTCGAATTTTTCCATCTCTTTTTTTTTTAAATGGGTGTTTATGGAGCAGTTGTCATTAGTCATAAAATGGTTTTAACCTATTGTTAGCACTGTAACACTGCTTTTATCTATTTGAATGGTTGAGTTTACATGGCTTGTCGCTGAGGTTACCAGATATGGTCCTACCCAGATTTATTAGAGTTTGTGCTTTCTGCTCTCATTTTTGAGGAGGACTTTATCCCGTACGTGGAATGTTAGAGGTCTTGTTGTTTTATCATAGTACACATTTGAGGGTTTCTTGCTCGCGAGAGGTTTTTTCGAGCTGTTTGTTATGACTTTTGTAGCTTATGCCTTAGTATGTTGTAATAGATTTCATGGTAATAAACGTTCAATGTGATAATCGAATTCGGAAAGTTTGTGGTGACACCTCACCAAATGGGAAGTCGGGTCTTTGATATTAAAGACTCCCTTTAATGGTTTATGGTCAGTATAGACCGTAAATTTACGTCCCTGGAGATAGAATCTAAAATTGCTTGTGGCCAGTAATTCCTTTTGAATGATGGAGTAATTCTTCTCGGCCTTATTCAGTGTACGGCTGGCATAAGCTATTGGTTGGAACTTTCCCACTTCCCATTGAGAAAGTACCGCTCCTAATGCTACACTATTTGCTTCCTTGGTCAAGTTGAATGGTTGAGAGAAATCTGGATAGATTAAAAGGGGAGGTGTTACCAAAGCTAGTTTAATAGCTTGAAAAGTTTCCTGACATTTATCTGTCCAAGTAAATTTAACATCCTTTCGGAGTAAATTTGTTATTGGACGATCTATCCTTGAGAAGTCGGGTATACATTTTCTGTAACAGTTGGCAAGTCCTAAAAATGATTGGATTTGCCTTACTGTTCGAAGAACAGGGAAGGTCTGGACGCAGCCCGTCATTTTGGTAGTGCTCCTTTACTTGAACATTTGTGCCCAAGGAAGACAACTTCTTTTCTCAAGAACTGGCACTTTCAGGCTGCAGTTTGAGATTGTTTTCTCGTAGTTTATCAAACACTTTACGCAGTTTTACGTGGTGATTGTAGCGAAAGCTGCATATTCTTTGATAATAATTTTGTAATAATTTTCCTATATTTAAAATAATAATAATTTGAAGTTAATTTACATTGTCGGTCTAATATTCGTACCGACTGTGAAAAAACAACTTAATTGACATTTGAAAGAACTTTGAAAATTTTCAAAAGCTTTAAATCACAGACACACGCCAATGTACGTAAATTTATTCACATCAAGCCTTAAAACATATATCAAACAGGAATGCTGATAAGTTCGGTCTAATGAAGCCGAGCCCATAAGCGGTGGAGTATGTTCCTTTGTAGTTGTACCGCAGTGCGAACGGTAAATATCATACTCATAACTGGGGGCACATTGAATCCTCGTGGCGGGAAAATTTGAAAATGTTGTTTTAATCTTTCCATTTCAAATTAGTATACACGATCTATTGTGTATTCAAAAACAATTGAATATTAATTGTTTTAGATGGCATGCGCTCTGGGAGTACTTCTAACTGCACGCGTAAGAAGTATACTCTACTGAACCTCAAGATACTGTTGGCGACGACACAATTTAAGGATAATGTTAGTAGGATTTTTTTTTAAACAATGGGAGACTTTCATGCAAAGCAACAATAACTATAATGCTAAGATCATGTTTATTGCAAAAATATATACATGTTATAGATAAATATATATAGATTAATTTCATGTCGTAAGATCCGACGTGTTTGCACGCTGCTACACTACAACTTTTCAAACGATCAATGGCGCATAAGTTCCAAATCCTTAATCGGGTTAGGGCATTGCGTGCCAAATGTTAACATCACTTTTCTCCACATTTCTCACAAGAATGTGCTTCACTAGTTCCTCGTGATCCTGTACAAATAAAAAAATTAGGAAAATATTATGTATCTTAATCGTTTAACTTAATCAGATTAAGTGTAACAAGGAGCCACTACTACTGAGCTTCTTCATATCTAAACTTACCATTATGGATTCATCTATATACATCTCCCCCACTTCAATTAAAGGGAAGTCAACTATAGCATCACTTTCCTCCTCATCGTGTGATGGGCTTTCCACAGTATTTCTCACAGTGATGTGCTCAAATAGTTCCTCGTGATCCTATACAAATAAAAAATTATAAAGACATGTATCCTAATCGTTTAATATAATCAGAAGAAAATTATAATATTTCAGTTTAAATTAATCCACCTACCACTTCTGTTTTAAGAGAAGGTATCGCATTTCTCACCAACCCATATCAATATATGAAAAGTGGTCCTCACGAAGAGAGACTCTTTGAGCTGGTTTATAGTCGACCAATAGCATCGAGCCATTTCTTTTTTAAATTTCCTCCTTAGGAAACCTAAAAGCAAAAAAGAAGTACATTTATTGGAAACGTCTTAACCAAATTAACAAAACTATATGTTGAAAAGTTTTAATTAAAAAATAAATAAATCGTATCAAATTGAGAAAATGTTGTAGCAGTTTCCAGCAGTTTGTTTTACAAAAGGAGCAAATTTCACCATCCAAATCAAAATACAAATTTGTCACAGGAAAGAAATTTTAATAAATTAATTTTAAATAGGCTATTTCACATTTTTCTTTTAGTCGATTTATCTACTCAAATCCAAATATTCAGATAATTTTCCAAATGACCCCTGAAAATATTTTTAACCCACCGCCATTGCCGTTCGACTTTGACAGTTGTCTTTTCACGTAAACAAAAAATTTTCTTACAAGTAAGTGCACAACAAGAAACAAGTTTTAATATTTGCTTGATGATGATTCAGCAATATTTGCTGTTTTTAGTTAAAAGTAAAGTGATTAGAAAGGATTTGTGAATATACTTACATAAGTAATGCTTTCCATGGCCCAGATTTTCCTTTATAACTCCGGCAACCTTTTCCTGAGCACTTCATTATTCAAATTGTATTTATTCACAAGTTTGTTAGCACTAAATATTGTTTCAAATTATTTGTATTAAATCC
This sequence comes from Dioctria linearis, assembly GCA_963930735.1. NCBI lineage: Eukaryota > Metazoa > Arthropoda > Insecta > Diptera > Asilidae > Dioctria > Dioctria linearis. The sequence continues at coordinate 115,641,304 of OZ005740.1, read as the reverse complement.
CTAAAGCACTTGATTAGTTTTTAAAAAAACCGTTATTTGTTTTCACTACGAAATCACAATTAATTAAAAGAAATAATTTACTGCCACGAAAATACAAAACTCACTTGACAGATAAGAACTACATTTCTCTTTCTCCAATGTATTCCGTCCTTTGTTATTGCCTTCCTCTTCGAGATAATTATGAGGAGAAAAAAGCTTCACTCATGTACACGAATTTTATACGATAGCCGCATTCCTGTTTGATTTATGTTCTAAGCATCAAGCATTGATTTTATACATATATATATATATGCCAGCAAGTCTGTTACCTCTTTTCGACAGATGGACTTACATGTACCATGGACTGAGCGTTCTTGCTTCAAAAATGGCACAAATATTACAGGGCTGTGAAAACCCTTTATTTCGTACAATTGCACACCGATTCATAATTTATTATTATTTGTCGATTGGAAACACTAAAGATGTTATAAAATAGTATTGCATTAAATTAAAATTATTAAGGAAGTTAAACTTGTTTTAATTAACCCAAAAATTAATTTTAATATTATTGAAAAATGTGTTCCTCTGCAGATTTGTTGTCAAATTTCCTTGAGCTTGTAAGAGATAGACGTATAAAAGTAATATATTTGTCTGAACTTTTATGTCAATTCCAATGCATTCCAATTAATACAGCCGTACTGTTTCCAAAATTGAAAGAGACAAAAAGATTTTAACCAAAATTTGTGCCATTTTAGGAATTAGATAGGATGGCTCAGTCCATTTTTATTATATGTCAGTGGTACGCCCCGATACGAACCAAAAATTCTAAGAAATTTCATCAAATGAGACAAATTGCATGACGGACAATATTTCAAACTATTCACGAAAAATCAATGTACCAGTCAGCAACCAGATGTGAAAAGGCAGATCGCAGAAATTCTACCGAAAATCCGACCGAAAATTTCTTGGAAGCCAGCAGTGCCTAGATAAGTTTTGTGTGTTCTGCAACTTTCTGGTGCGAAAGCGAAGTATGAAATTCTTTTCACTTAAATCACGTATCATACACATTTGCAAAATCCTTCAAATCATCTTGATACAAATCAAGATGTGCCTTTAAATTTCTTTAAATGTTTTTCTATTTCATCTAAATGCTGCTCTATTACAGATCAATTTAATATTCGGAATGAATAACAAAACGAAATGCTGGTAACCCGACTGGTCGGAAGGTATGTATATACTCATCAATAAGATGAATTTCAGGCTTGTTGTGCACTTAAAGGAAGAAGAAGAGTAAATTATTTGTGAAAATGTCAAATGTGTTGTGAAGTGTGTAGTGTAAATTTCGGGAATTTTAATGTTAAATATCACATAAAATATAAGTTTACGGTCAAAATTATTTTGATATTCGTCATTTGTGAGTTGATTAAAATGACTGAGCAAAGTTTGACGAAAATCGGAGGATAGCCGAGGATGTTAACATAAGCCAAAAAAATATGGATGAGAAAACCTCCGATGAATATCAACATGCGCGGAAAACATAAGGATTTGATAGAATTAACCGATAAAATTTTTAATGTTACGAAATTTCAATATGTATCTTCAATAAATAATAGTTTTTCTTTACCTCTTCCCCAACCCCAACAGATCTTTTCAACAATAAATAGTGATAATATTATAGCAAACAATGTAACAATTTTGGAAAATAAAATAGATAACTTGGAAAATTAGCTAAAGAATTTTACAATGCGTAACAGTGATACAACAATTCAATTGGTCATTCCAAGAACAATTTCAGATAATGTTCAGGTCACACTGAGTTTCTTAATAGTCCCTCACTGCTTTTCCTTCCCTAGTTTGCATTTTCTGAAAAAAAGATAAAAAAAAAAAACAAAACACAAAGAATCCAATTCCTCAAATAATTTAAAACAAAAGGCAGTTATCTAATTCTAGGGAACTTCCTCCCTTTTGTCTAGCGCCGTCCTTATTACTTCCAAATGTATTTCCACCTGAAAATAAACAAAAACTCATTACTAATAAATAAATAATAGAATAAATTAACTAGCTTACCAGAAATCCATCATACGACCGATTATTTATATTTGTAATGTCATTCGCATAATGGGAGCAAAGCGTTCCACTATATATTGAAATCAGCTGATGCTGTCAAATATATCGCACGCTATGGTTTATGAGACTAGTGTGCAAAAATTCACTAATACTAATTTAGTGACCAATCGCCCTTCAAGAAAATCCTACAACTACAGATCCATTGACCAGCCGCACCAAGTAAAATCATATAAAGTCAAGTATAATACATTTAAATCGGGTAGCCGCTACCGTGTACAGATAACGCTCCACACCAAAGAAATGAGCAGCCGCCTGAACCGAAATATGTATTATAATTTTAATTTGATGTCACCGTGCGAGAAGAAAATTTTCATTAAAAGTGAATGAAACACTTTATTTTGTTTTGAAGCTGTGAATGCTGAATAGTGTTATTGTCGAGTGAGAGTTACAGTGATAAAAATCTTATACAGTAATTAGTGAATAGGAGTAAATCTGCTGGCGGCCTTTTTATTTGTAAGGCTGTCTAGAGTTTTCTTCTAATTGCTAATTATTTTCAACAGATTGATGGTTTTTTATTAATATCGACTATTTGTGATATTTGAATCATTACAAAGTAGTGTAAAATACATATTTTTCATTAAATGATTAATTTTCAGAGCTAACACATACTGTAGAGCCGGCCAGCAGCTGCAGTGTACATATTATGCCCCATATACTAACACTACTAGAAATCAGCAATAGTTGAGAGCAGAGTGTGAATAAAATCTATAAGATATTAAAGTACAAAATTGCTATTTTTACGCGAATAAATAAAAACGTGATTGTGTAAAAAGTGTCTTAAACTTAATCATCATCTTGGAATTTTTCGGTTGCTGGGAGAAAATCCGGTGGTGGCCTGTTCTGATTTGAGGGCTATCCCAGGTTTTTTCCTAACGACTGGATTTTAACAACAGTAATTAAGTGTTTTATAGTTTATCGAACTCAACGAATTTAACCAAATTATTATTATTATTCAACAAATTCATATTAATAGCGTATAGGAATTTTGTATCGTGTATTTTATGGGAAGAAATCTTTTGTTTTTAAATAGAATAAAGGATAAGGCTTGATGATTGCTGCGAAAGGAAACTTTCAAAATCTATTTGAAAGTATAGCAAGACCCATTCAGACGAGGACGGCTTTATCTGAATCTGATCATGTTGAGCAATTTCGATAGATAATGTTTTAATTAAAAGTGAATGAGAGAGTGAGAGTTACAGTAATTAGTGAATAGGAGTAAATCTGCTGGCGGTCTTTTTATTTTTAAGGCTGTCTCAGGTTTTCTTCTAATTGCTAATTATATAGTGATGATGATAATGCGTAAGCTATATGACTCAACTTTTGGTCGCTGGTAATAAAGTTGCTGCTGGAGGCTGAAATTACTTAATCTCCATCTCTGGGTGACCCGCTGCACATGGGCATCACACCATCATCTGCGACTATCGACATGTTGGCTGAAGCGTACCTCCCCCCCCCCCCCCCCCCTCCCAGCATCTTTTCCACTTTGATTATGACCCAATCATTTGCCGTGAGGCTGATCTTGATCTTCATGCATATATTTAATTGCATATTTTCGGCAACTATCTGCGTCTATCGAGTGCCGTTTTTTTAGAATTTAATCATTATATGTATACCCTTAACCATTTGTCATATCTTATTAATATTTAATCATTTGCCGCGAAGTTGATTTGTAGTGGTGTCAACTATCCACATCAGCTTAATGACGCTATTCGCATTGAGTCGGTATATATGGCGTGAATTTGAATCCCGGTAGAGACATATGGAATCATTTTGTTAGATTGTGATCTGTATACACGCATTAGCTACATATATGTATCAACTATCCGCGTCCGTCATTTGAAGTTAACCATTATATATATTATATATTTAACCATTTCACTAGAATATGCTAATTATAAATCATCTTCCGTATCTTATTAGTTAGCCGTTTCATTAGAATTTATTCATCTTATATATCTTGAACCTCTTGCCTGACCTTATCTTTCAGTGCATGTACGAGTGTTTACCTTAGATCGTATTACTACTCAATAGTTAGTTTGAGTTGTGACTTTCTTATGGGGATCTGATCTATTTATCCCTGAGTGTAATGCATTGAATGCTGTTTTTCGAACTCTTTCCTTGAAGACTTGTTTATACCTACATTTGCCTTAGTTAGGTTCTCTATGTCAGCATTTATCTTTTTGAATATCTTATTGAACTTTGAAATTTCCTTTTGAAGATCTGCATATATTTGCATACATCTTGGTTTGCACGTTATTGTAGCACCTATCCCTAAATTAATTTATGTTCACATGTAGCTATCTACATATATTCACTTTGCGTGTGCGAGTATGAGCCTCGGATCCTTTTACATCTCTACATTTATCTCAAGTATGACTGGCATCTCCACTCGCTCTAAGGTGGCCAAGCGACCCTTCAACTGTAAAACTGCTCCCAAAATTAGATCAATTGGTGGAGCCCCATCACTCAAAGGTCCTATGAAATTATTGTCCAGATCAGTCTCTCTGGCCAACACCCTCAGTAAGGGCACATTAACCAAGTATTCTGTCTGGTTGTAGTCACAACCCGGACCCTGTGATACGCACCATTGCTACTGCGTCTTCACTGTCAACTGGGTATGCACGGTCTGTCTTAATACAGCAAAATCCAACTTAAACTGTAACTTAGTGGATTCGGTTACTCCTGGCAAAAACATTAAGAAGCCTGCTATTCGCTCTCAAACATCCGTTATCGAACTTAATACGAAGATAGATTCCCAGTGGTATCTACACCCTCCTCTCGGAAATTGATAAACATAGTAAAAACCTTGACCACATCAAATCGCACGCAATCGCAAGGAACAGTAAAGACGTGAAAATTCTCAAACCACATTCCAGGACTAGCACTAAGAAGCACACTCTGATCCTCAGCAACATTCCCGAAGCTGGTTTCAGCTCGTGTAACACTCTGCTGCATGATTTATGTGCCTGTATTGGACTTCATCAAAATTTTTCCCAGACCATAGAGAAGACAGAATCCTTCCTTCCGCCACCCCAACCAAGAAGCCCGCAAGGCTTTATTCGTTTCTTCAAGGAAGAGGATTGTGTCGCGTTCCTTCAGGCATACATCAGGCAAGTTCGTGTGCAGCCAATTACGCATAACTCATTTATTTCCGGTAGCACTAAAGCAAGAGTCTTCATTACTGAGGACTTAGACTCGGATGAGCTCGAGCTTCTCCACCTTGCATTGAATCTTAAAAGAGCCAATTCTATTCTGCGAGTCGCAACCAGATACAAGAAAGCATCTATATACAGGCATTCTACGGCCAGGTCTTCCAATTTCCAATACGAGCGTTTACACCCCCCCCCCCTAAAGCACCAGCTTCTCTCACTTGCTTCCCAGTCTAATCCACACGTTGCATCACATTCTTTCCAAAAACATTCCGGGCTATGTGCCCAAGTGTCAAAATATTCCGCAGACAAGACGTGTCCTGTGTGCTGTGTCAGGCTCATGATATTGCCTACACTCACTGGAATGAAATCCGCTCAAATGCTGCGTGCGGGATATTTATCGGCTTAGGAGGCACTTTCATGTCTCAGTCGCTGCAGCTGTTCATGCCAGGTCCCCTTACCAAGCCTTTTGAGCTCAGAGTCTTGTGCTTCATTCACAGAGCTCGGTGGAACATCAACCTTCCAGTTTGGTTTTGATTGTAAGATCCGCTTTAGTATTCAGTATTACCATTTCATTTATTTTCCCACTGCTACCAAATTCGTTAAACTCCTATTATTAAGCTAGTGATTAGCCTTACGTTAGTCTTAACTCACTCAATGCTTTCTAGCCGTAACCTTTATGTTATGCTTTCTTTATTCGATAATCTATTAAGTAATTCTGCTATACTTAATATTGCTTTGTAATTATTCTAAGTTGCCTCATGTTGTTTTGTTTAATTTTTGTGTGTTATATTGTTTTGTTTCATTCCCTTGTAAACTTTACTTCACATTACTTTAAGCCATCTAATGTGGACCAACTCGTTATTAACGTTACTGTTTATATGGTTCCTACTTCTACTTTCTACTTCTGTTCGTTGCAACTTTGTTAGTTTTCTAAACTTTTGTATTCAATCAATTTAATTCAATTAAGGCTTGTTGATTGTTGTGAAAGAAAATTTTAAAAATCTATTTGAAAATATAGCAAGATTAATTTAGACGAGGATGGCTTTATCTAATCGTTGAACAACTTACAGATGAGCCTACATCCTTAAATCTTAAATCCCACATTATTAGCTAATTAATATGATAATATCAAATAATGATATTGATAATTTTCTTATTTGTATTTGCTTATGCAGCTATCGAAAGAAAGTGATAGTTACTGAGAAAAGCTGTTTTGATATTACTCTTAGTTTTCTGCTTTGAATCTTTAGTTTATTTAGTGATAAAAGAGAATCGGTGCGAAACCGGTTTCACAGTTCTTGTAAGATATTGCGTGTAACATAAATTTGGAATTGTTTAAGTGCAGCATTTGATAAAAATTTATATTTTTAAAGATGGGTACCACCGCATCGAGGCAATGGCACTGCATCTGGCTGTGATTTTTGAACTGAGCACTTGTAAATCTTGTAGTACTCAACACTCAACACCTTTTCAATCCATCAATTCATCAGAGGCACGATGCTAGTGTTAGATCATCTGCGGGTGTGCTTACCTAACCTTTTTGGAGCTTTTAGAGAGGAGACATGCTCTGAGCATTGATGTCTTTAAACTGAAAAGTTCATCTTCCATTCATCGTCTTGTAGATGATAAGAAGTAGATACTCCGATCTCGTGCGTTCGCTTTACCGTGGTGAAAAAAAACTGTGTTTAAAGACCCACTGTACTTTTATATTTTTATACCCTAGATGAAATCTATAGGTATACTAAGTTTGTCATTCCGTTTGTTACACCTCGAAATAATGGAATGGACACCCATGCATAATATTAAAAGTTAAGTTGATTTTTGCATCTCCGTCTGTGCGCACGATAACTCGAGAACGCGTATACTTAGAGAGCTGAAATTTTGTACGCATACTTTGAGACAAATCAGGCATATCATAAGAATTGATCTTAGACAAATTCTAGCTTTTGTACTTGTTAGTCATCAGATTTGTTTTCTCGTTAAATTAGCTTGGCGCCAAACATTGTGACAGTTTCAGTTATTATTCAGTGCGACGAACAAATGAAGAAAAGATGGTCCCAAAGCGGAAAGAAAAGTGTTCAGCGGGATGTAAATTATTCGACCACTAATTTAGATTGCCGAAGGATATTACATCGTAAGTTAGTTTTATATTAAATAATAGTAAATTTTTATTTATTCATCTCTATAAATGCCATCTAATTGGATGAGGGAACGTTGTATGCAAAAAGTCCAATATTATGGTATATTTCATGCGTGCCGTCCGCTATAAGTTTGGATTTTTCCTTAGGATCGAACACTGGAAAAAGAATAAATATTTGAAAATAATGTGTAGCCCTTAAGTCAACAATCGATTAGAGATGGGAGCAATCCATCCATAAATGCATTAGTATTAGATTGCAGTCATAAGTAACTGCAAATCTTAATGCACTGAATGTTGTTACTGCAACTGCAAAATCAATGCATTGGAATTGTAAGAATTCAATGCAACTGCAAAATCTAAGCCAATGCAAAATTCAATTGTTCATTATAAGTTACACCTCTATAGTCTATGATTGAATATAATTGATTGAAAAAGCTAAATTAGTATAGGTACACAAGAATTATATTTAAATTATATTAATAGTATGTACTTTAAAAGGTTTAAAACATAAATTTAGAATGAGTATCTTGTTAAAAATTTCGCAACAAAACTAAGCGTTCAACATTTCATTTCAGAATTTCATATTTGTACTTTGAATTTCTTACTCCACATTTTCATATTGTAACATTATACCGCTGTATATTCATTTAATCTCGCTACTGATCTTGTATATGATATTGTATGCTATTTCCTTTTTAACTTTGAATAATGCTTTTATGATTTTATTACTGTCATTATTATTATTGTTGTGTTTATTTTGTTTCATTATCTTTGGCTATAGCGTCAATATGACGAATGATCTCTCTATTGCTTCATATTAAGACTTGGTATTAAGACTTTTCAAGCTATCAACCTTTTGTTTCAGAGTTGTGTCCCAAAGCAAGGCAGGGAAAACAATTAAAAACAACACCGACTTTACTTTTACGTATGATTTTATTTAAGAACACTAACCTAACTCACAAAAAATTACTGCGACTATCGCGATTGAAATCTAACACCGAACTGCTATCTTCAATAATATCCAACTTCTAACTGAACTCACCGATCTAGCGAATCGACCGTGCTCACCTCCATTCAATTAGGCGGAAGCGACTTTGACCCAGTGACCAGCGTAATACCTTGCAATCATAATTACAAAGTATTACGTTAATCACTGCCGACAGCGGGAGCCCCCAATACTGTATGTAAACAAACAGTGAGCCCAGCTGAGTATTTCACTATGCGAAGTGAATTACTTAACATTGACTCAATGCCCAGTTACACACAGCAGTGGATGCGCCAGTTTACAAGTAAACAATTCGCAATCGCCAAGCATTTCACTGTGCGAAGTGAAATGCTTAGTTATTGCAAATCGTTTAATTACTTGCGCATTTGCTGCTAGCTCGAGTCGTGATGTCACAATTGCACCAATATTGGGTCACGACATTCCTCCCCCCTGAGAAAAACTGATTCCCAAGAGGAATCAGATCGGGGTGCTCAGTTAGATTACAATATCTAACTTAACTAATTTATACCAAAACTAAGAGACAATATTCACTATGATCTACACAATTTTTATAGCTATGGTTCGGTTTACATTATTTACGTCATTTTACATCTTTTTATTTCATATATAATTTCTGTTCTATTCTTCTATATTCTTTTCTCATTTTTTTTCATTACCTTAACAAATTTTTGTTTTTTCTTTTTTCATTCCTTTTAATTACCTTATCATATATCCGTTTCTTTTCTTTACAAATTTCATTTTACAATAATTCTTTAGTTCCAATTCTCACTAATCTTTATTTATTATACATATATATTTAATTTCCATTCTTTATTCTAATTTTCACATCTATTGTACATAATAATTTCTCTCTTATGTAATAATAATAATATATACCTTAAACAGAAGACAAGTGTAATTATAATGCCAACAATTAATTTCCTATGGCTAGTTCTACGTTATTATCAATTCTATTATCCATATAAAAATATCAAACTTGTTTTTTTTTTTACATAATTTTACCTAATCATACTGCATGCATAACTACATAAACAGAAGCATTATAATCTTAATATACTTACTACTACATCATGGTACATATATACATGAAGTTTCCCTTACAATGTTATCAAAATGAATTAATTTTGAAAATATTCTTATTAGCTATAATACCCTCTTCTCCTTATCTATCGGTTGCCCGTGCCAATTAAATCAAGTGGATTAAAATACATTATAGCTACTCCAACCGGACGAGATGTTTTCCCACTACGGTCGGCAAGCTTCCAGTTGGCAAGTTTGCTGCTGTTTCTCTTATTAAAGATGTTTTCCACATATCTCCTGCCAATGATTTTGTGCTACACTTATTTCAGCTTTTGGAATATTAATACATATTACATACATATTTTTTTTATTTCATCTTGTAATGCAAACTTTTTCGACTCGCAAGTTCACCACTTTTTCAATAATCGGAGTTATCGATATATTTTTATTCTTATGGAATCGACCATTCCAGATCTTAGTTCCACATTAACATTTTCAGCGACATTTATACACCGCTTTTTGTTACAGAGGTTTCTTTAATTTTATTGTAACAAACATGTCAAAGAGACTTAATGCTCTGAGTGTCGGTTGTTGGAACAATTAATCAAAATGTTTAAAAAAAAAAAACAGTTTCCTTTGGGCACGATGAAGTTCTCTCAATTATATTGAGAGTCCATACGTACTTCGAGATTTGTTTTTTTTTGTTTTTTTTTTAATCTCATATAGTACTGTATATATGTATATATGTTAGAAAGTATACCATATTACAGACCTCTTAACACAAAATTATGCGGTAGTAGTTCCGTCAGGTTTTCTAATTATTATTATGTTTATCTAAGATGTAGCTGTATTTTCGGACCTTCTCACTGTTGCTCCAAGTTCGGCATCCGAATCATCTATGTGGACTTCATCTACGGTTACCTTGTGCATGTCTAACGCAAATCTTGATGGTTGGAGAGTTTGTGTCTTCTTTTAAGTGCAGCATTTTCCGTGTGGGCAGGATAGTCCAATTTGTGGTGTATAAATTATCTCTCCTACGGTGCTCGAAAAATACTCCTTTATGAGGTATCGGCTTGATACTATGTCCTGTCTTCTCTGTCTCCGGCAAGGTGTAGAGTGCAAAAATTACTGTGATTACCGCTTTCCTGGCGAAAAACTAAACCCTATGCTTATATGTGATACTAATCTATAGCAACCCTTATATTCTCCTTAATCATATGTATTTTTTTTTTTTTACTTTAGAAATCTTTACTTTTGTTCTGCATTCTACTTCAAACCATTTTCTTTTCCTTCTTGTCTTCTTTACAACTTTCTTTCTTTAACTCTTTTAAAAACCTTTAAATTTTTACCATATCTTCTCTTTAAATCTTATATTTCTTCTAAATTTTCAATCTTTTCTTAACTCTTATTTTTAACAACCTCTTCTTTTGTTTTTCAACATTGTTAACATATTGTTTTCCTTACATTCATTACTCTTTTAGTTTTTATCTTTCTTGAACCTAGTTTTTAATTTTCCATCTCTAACTTTAAATATTTATTTATTATCTTCATACATTTTTTTATTCTTCTAACTTTTCCTTTCTATTTCGTGTCAAGTAATATTTTGTTTTGTTTTTATATATTCTCTTTCTTTTAGATCTCTTTTTTGGTTCTTTTAAATTTCTCTTTCTTTAAAATCCCTTATTTCTTTCTCAAACTTCTCTTTTGTTTAATTTCTCTATAGTTTTTTTTTCTTTTACCTTCTTACCTTTTAATCTAGAAATTTACCTGGATGCACTGGGTTATCTGTATTATTCCTTGCACTTCCTTTTGGCCATGGACTACCAAACTCCGTTCATCAAATTTCTTCTGAAATTAGAGGGAATTTGTTGGAAATCCCCCGATTCCTGGGTCATAACCTTTACCTACCTTGTACAGCCCGGTCAAATTTGGTGTAAAATATGTCATATTAATCTTATTTCTGACCGGCGGATCTACCATACCCATTTGCAAGCTATATTTTTGTAGCCTTAATTTACCTTTTTGCGGCGAGGTCCACTGAGATCGCCGTCGACTGTGATTGTCTCTATGGTTCCATGCAGATCGCCTGGAAGGTTTGCAAGTTTCTGTTTGCCCATGCGAAGAATCAGGATTTTTTACAAAATAGGCTGTTGCATTGGCGATTCTTACGAATGCACGTTCATCCTCCAGCCTATTACCACTGTACCTATTATATTCCTCTCGCCTCCTCCTCTCCTCCCTAAATTCTTCGGCTCTTACCTCTTGAATTCTCGCATTGTCTTGAGCTGTCTCTATCCTGCCAGTGTTAGGTTTCCATTCGTCGTCTTTGTTATTAACACTTTGCCCGATGATTTCTGCCATGTTCACTTCAACCTCCTCTATTCTGGCATGTAAAGGGTTTCTTCGACTGGCGAAATGCGGAGTATTTGGTACCACTTGTCCACTAGCTGCGCCATTCTTAAAAACGGTGCTTTCTTTGTTTACCTCACCTGCGTTTTGTAACCACAGTTTTCTATTTACGCAGTCGATGACAGCTCTGTCCCTCAGGAAATCCATTCCAAGTATACCGTCGGCTGGAATTGAATCAGTGTCGCCAATGGCATTAAATTTACAAGCCTGCTGACTATTATCTATCTGCAAGTTAGCCTGACAAGTGCCTATGGACCTCCTAGCGAACCCAAAGAGTCCGCCAATCCTTATTTTCTCATGTGTCTGTATGGGCGTATTTATTTTTATTCTATTGACCTTAATTATACTACATGAGGATCCAGTATCGATTAAAAGCGTAAGCTTGCCTTCTAAAGCTATGTCTGATGGCACTGTGATGACAAATTTATTACTGGAAGTCAATTTTTCTTCTTCTCTATCTGCTAAATACTTCCTTACGCAGATATTCGTGTAATGGTCACTTGTTCGGCAGAATTTGCAATACAGCCCCTCCCTTCCTGAATGGCAGTTATCTTGAATGCTAGCTGCAAAGTTGGCTACTCTGACGTGATGAATTTGGCAATTGGATATCACGTGCCCATATTCCTGACATCCCGTACAGAAAGGAACTTGTTGGCACTCTCTCGAAATGTGTCCAGGTTGACCGCATTTGAAGCATTTGACAACTCTGGGCTGTTGTGCTGCCCTAGCCGGAATTTCCCAGTTCCTTCCTGATTGGTTTGGCCTCCGTATCGATGGAAAAGGTATGTGGGACTGTCTCTGTCTTTCAACATTAAAATTACTAGTCATCCCTCCTTCCTGTGATGATTCTCTGTAATATCCTGGTGTTTTTTTCCATACCCCTGGTACCTTAATTTTAAGTCTCCTAGCATCCATCTCAAAGTAGTCGGCCTCCTCACGTGCTTCATCCAGAGATCGAAATTTGCGTCCCGTCAAATATAGCTGAGTAGTCTGCTGCATAACACCCGCCTTGAACGTTGCCACCGCGTCTGCCTCAAGTTCCGCTATCAATCCCCCGTCTTTGTCTGGATACTTAGCCGAAACTGCCGCCTTGATTTGACACAGTAGCTCCTTAAGTCTATCCGCATAGTCTTTTATGTCGTCACCGGGCCTTTGAACGCATGCTATCATTTCAGCTCGGAGCTCACAGTACGATTTTTTTGGCATATAGGCAGTTTGAATTGTCTGCTGCAATGTCTCAAAATCCTTCGGCTCCTCCGAGCTTACTAGATAATATGCGTCGTCTAACAACCGATATCTTACACATTTCATGAAGATTGGCTGTTCCTCGGCCCTTAAACGATCGTAAAGATCTTTGCAGCAGCTCAGGAAACGGTGAACTTCCTTCAACAGTTTGGGCGTTCTTTCTCCAGAAAACGTGGGTATGTATCTGGACACCAAGTCCATGACTTTATCATAAGCATCGGCCATGGTTTCCTTGCTGGTTTCTCTGAGTTTTTTTTTCGGCACTTTTCCTTCACTCGTCTTTGCTAAGGTCTGCTTTTTTGTTTTCGCTTAAAATGACTCCTCGTACCCGATTACGATTACGTTCAACGCGATTACGATCAATGTGACATTAAGAAACTTTTTACAATCAAATCACGATTTAGAATTATTAACTTATTACTACATACCTCTGAACTTTCACACTTTCACCCTTTTTCCCACACAAAGAAAATTAACCAAAAATTATAAATTTCATAGTAATAATAACAAAAATATTTTAGGCCACTTAACGCAAAAACTGCTCTCATTCACCCACAAAAATACATATATTCCCCTTCTGGCCTTTTCTTTTAGTCTTTTGAATATTTTTATATATTCACCTTGCCAATTTTAATCCTACTTCCCCAAAAACCATACATAAAATATCAACATCACAATAATCCCATAAGTTAATTAATTTTCCCTCCTGTGAAACTAAACAACTTACTACCTCACCCCTAGCACATACCTGAAGATAACCCAATACAATACTTTCCACTCACTCAACAGAAAATAATCACATCACAAACATTCAGATTGATGCTGAGGCACTATGCGCAACATTATCGCCCACAAACCAAACAAAGAACAAAATTCTGAAAGCCCCCGATGAATCAATTACTTATACCTTGAACTTTGCATCTAGAGCACACTGAAAAACTTTCAAATGCCTATCATTAACCCTTTATACACAAACTCACACTCAGCACAGAATTATTATAAAATGAATATATAACTCAGCACTTAATCACACTTCTTAAATTTAATCTGAAAAGTTAATGGAGCAGCTAAAAAAAGCGTTAACTCCCACAATTAACAAAAATAAACGAAAATGGAGCAGCTATAAAGGATAACTCCCAAAATTAAAAAAATTGGAGCAGCTAAAAAAAGCGTTAACTCCCACAATTAACAAATATAAACAAAAATGGAGCAGCTATAAAGCGTAACTCCCAAAATTAAAAAAAAGGAGCAGCTAAAAAAAGCATAACTCCGAATAAAAAAGAAATGGAGCAGCTAAAAAAAGCATAACTCTCAATAAAAAAGAAATGGAGCAGCTAAAAAAGCGTAACTCCCAAAATATATAAATTGTAAAAACACAATACCTTTTTAAACCGGCTGCGCCAAATTGTCGTGTCCCAAAGCAAGGCAGGGAAAACATTTAAAAACAACACCGACTTTACTTTTACGTATGATTTTATTTAAGAACACTAACCTAACTCACAAAAAATTACTGCGACTATCGCGATTGAAATCTAACACCGAACTGATATCTTCAATAATATCCAACTTCTAACTGAACTCACCGATCTAGCGAATCGACCGTGCTCACCTCCATTCAATTAGGCGGAAGCGACTTTGACCCAGTGACCAGCGTAATACCTTGCAATCATAATTACAAAGTATTACGTTAATCACTGCCGACAGCGGGAGCCCCCAATACTGTATGTAAACAAACAGTGAGCCCAGCTGAGTATTTCACTATGCGAAGTGAATTACTTAACCATGACTCAATGCCCAGTTACACACAGCAGTGGATGCGCCAGTTTACAAGTAAACAATTCGCAATCGCCAAGCATTTCACTGTGCGTAGTGAAATGCTTAGTTATTGCAAATCGTTTAATTACTTGCGCATTTGCTGCTAGGTCGAGTCATGATGTCACAATTGCACCAATTGAATATTGGGTCACGACAGAGTATTCACCTCTACATCTACAGCTTTAATTCGGACATTCAGGTGTGATATCATGCGATCTTCGAAATGTTTCAATTTGTCATCCAGCAAGCAGCTTCATTTTTCTAACAGTTTGTCCTCTGAAGAAATCAACAAAGTATTGTCGTCACCACTGGCAGAAGTACCACTTTCAGAAGTCTTACTGCCAATTCTCGTCGACAGAGAGACAGCGGAATTATCCGGACGGGAACTGTTCTTAACCGAAGATGGAGCAGCGTTTCTCACTTGTGTTGTCGGTTTGCCCATTTCACGAAACTAATTAATTACGTAGCCAAAACAAAACTAATTAACTAATTAAATGGAAAATTTGTTAACCACACTGCACGTTAAGAAAGCGGGGACAGTCAACTATTCACCAATAATTACAATTGAATTTTGCATTGGCTTTAAATTTGCAATTGCATTGGATTCTTGCAATTCCAATGTATTGAATTTCAAAGTCAAAGTGTAATTATTTTCGAACCCCTGCTTAAAGCAACGTATTACGTTGGGCTCTACGACATTCAATTAGACAGAATTAGATTAGTAAGTAATATAAAGCAAACAAACAAAAATTAATTTAAAGTGAATTAAATTATCAAATTAGATTAGATTAGATTAGAGTAAGTGAGATTGAATCAAGTAGGTATCTGTGTACCTAATGATTTTGATCTACATAGCAAAATATGAAATATAAGATATAAATATAAAATATAAATGGTTCACAATATTTAGATCTATTAAATGTAAAATATAAAATTTAAATTATAAATGGTTCACAATAGTTAGATCTATTAGCTGTATAGTCTCGTATATCATTTAGTATGTTCTAACTAACCTCGATTTCTATCAACAACGATACACCCCTATATGCACTCACAATTTATAACTGAAAATGAGGGCAATAACCTTATTGTAGATAATCGGAGTCACAGTTAAGCTGTCAACTAATCGTACAAATAAACAATTAAACCACTATGTCAGTACCGCCCACCATAAGGACCGCTCAAATTAAACAGGCTCAACCCAGTTAACCTGTCAGGTAGGTCAACAATGCAACAACCATAAGTGACATATTACTATGCAGTTCATTGCCATCATGTGTGAAGGCATAAGGGAGCGCTTACTACTGTTAGTGTTATCACTGGTTAATAGAACTGAGGACTTCTTTTTTGAATTCCTTTGGTAGTGTGATTTCTCTAATTTCTCCCGGTAGCCTGTTCCAGCCCGTCACCCCTTTTGAGAAGATGTTCTTGCTGCCAAATTGTGAGTTGACTCGTGGGTAAATCAATCTTTTGTTGTCCAGTGTGCTCCATTTGTATCGCTCTATCACATAATCAGGCAGAAGCCCCAGCCTAGCTTTGTGTATGCACGCCAGAGCATTCGCCTCATATTGGCTCTGCAGTGAACCGGGTACTAGTAAGTCCAGTAATAGTTCAATGTGTGCCCTTCGACCAAGATTGAAGACGTATCTTGCACATGACTTGAGTGCCCGCTGTAGTTTCATCAGACCTGCCTGAGACATTGGGTAGATGACTATATCTACATAAAAGAAATGTGGTAGAATAAGGGCCTTAAACAGTCTTAGCCTCGTGCCTTCATCAAAGTGCTGTGAGGCCGCATAAAGAGATCGTAGTCCATGATACACACGCGAGCACGTCAGGTTAATGTGCTCCTTCCATGTGGTGTTTTGGCTTACCTTCTCGGTTCCCTGCTCCTTCGGATATGTAAGAGCAAAATGTCTTGCCGTGTCTTCTGCCACAGGGGTACTCCCTTGCCAGTATAAATCCAACTTGCCGTCACGCAGGAAAAATTTTCAAAATGATCTTTGTTACGTGCAAGGAAACTTTTCCCCAAATTTTTCTCTATGTTCGCCACTACTATGGTATATAAGACTCACCGACGCACAGGTAAGTATTTCAAATAATGCAAATTATGTGTGCACAGAATGGTTAAACCGAAATTTGCTCTACAGTTTACCAATATGATGATATATGAAAATCACTGTCGCAGGTAAATATTCTAATTAATACAAATTACGACTGCACAGAATGAATCAACTAAAATTTTCCTTTCAGTTCTATATGGCGCACAGGTAAATAATTCAATTAATAAAATTTCTTGAATGCG
Organism: Dioctria linearis; assembly: GCA_963930735.1. Lineage (NCBI taxonomy): Eukaryota > Metazoa > Arthropoda > Insecta > Diptera > Asilidae > Dioctria > Dioctria linearis. The sequence goes on along the minus strand of OZ005740.1, from coordinate 115,624,106 downwards.
CAACCTTAATAACAACATTTTCTTTCAGTTCGCTATTAGAAAGATCTATGTGAAAAATCACTGTCGTACAGGTAAATAATCCAATTAATAAAACTTAAGAATGTGCAGCATTAATACCAAAATTTTCTTTCAGTTCATTATTCGAAAGATCAATGTGAAAAATCACTGTCGCACAGGTAAATAATCCAATTAATAAAACTTAAGAATGTGCAGCATTAATACCAAAATTTTCTTTCAGTTCGCTATTAGAAAGATCTATGTGAAAAATCACTGGCACACAGGTAAATATCTCAAATACTAAAACTTTCAGTTCAGTTTAGGAAATCACTGACGCACAGGTAAGTAATCCAATTAATAAAATTTCTTGAATGCGCAACATTAACAACAACATTTTCTTCCAGTTAACTGTTAGGAAGATCTATATGAAAAAATCACTGGCACACAGGTAAATAATTTAATTAATATCATTTATGAATGTGCAACATTAATACTAAAATTTTCTTTCAGTTCACTATTAGAAAGATCTTTAGGAAAATCACGGTCGCACAGGTAAATATTCTAATTAACGAAATTCACGACCAGAATGAATAAACAAAAATTTTTCCTTTCAGTTCACAAAAGCAAAAAAAAACTCTAAAGACTGATTTTAAATAAAGAGGAATCGCGACTCAATTTTTCTGCGACCGTTCTCGTTCAAAGCCAAAAAACAACTCCCCGACTACACGCAGTCTCCCTTAATTGCCAACGTTCTTCACTCAGCCACCGGCAAGCGAGCGCCTTTTTTCTTCTCAGAATTTTTTTGTTCTTCTTTCAAGCCTGCTGCAACACATTGCATGATGGCATCACGCGATCTGTTACAGCTAGGCGAATTGCCGTTTCCGTCGCTTTGATGTGGTTGACTAGCGGTAAGTTTTAAACGAAAAATTGTATTTTGTGCTCATTTTGCACATTTTATAATTTTTCGACTGAAAAATATTCTGCTGTTGTTGTTGTTTCTTTTAGATCTGGACTTGTATGCGGGTATGTATGGATATGTTTTTTTTTCAGGAATTTTTTTTTAATATGAAGAAGTAGCATAGGGCTATTTCTTGTAAATATATAGATTTTATCTTCTATTTTTCCAGGAATTTTTTTGTACTATGGAGAAGTAGCATAGGACTACTTCTTGAAAATATATAAATTTTATCTTTTCAGGAATTTTCTAATATGAAGAAGTAGCATAGGGCTACTTCTTGAAAATATATAAATTTTATCTTTCCAGAAATTTTCTAATATGAAGAAGTAGCATAGGGCTACTTCTTGAAAATATATAAATTTTAATTTTTCAGGAATTTTCTCATAGGGAGAAGTAGCATAGGGCTACTTCTCGGAAATAGCTAAATTTTATTAAATTCTATACTCTGGGAAATCATGGGGTTTTCTCTACAGAAGTAGAGAAGCCAAACAAAAGTAGCGTAAGGGGGTATACGCTACAGTTTTTGAGCAATATATTTGAATTAAAACTTTATATTTGAATTTAAATAAGTTTAGTTATCCTTTTCACAACCGGCACCCCCATTTAGCTTGAGCAAAGATCTCACAGATATCGATCAAGAAGTCGTTCTCAAAGTCATTCAAGACTTGGGAGCAATAAACACCTTTGGTGGTATCATTTCAAATTCGGAGATAAAGCTAATAAATGCATTTCTCCCTGCGCTTTTGTTAGTAACAGTAATTAAAAAAACTAAATATTCCCTCAGCGTCCTGTTCGTCTTATATTAATATTTCAAAAAGAATTTTCGTGTTAGATAGAAAAAATAAATTTACATTTTTAATTGACACTGGGGCGGATCTTTCAGTATTACCTACCGCATAATATGGTAAATTTAAAAGAAACCCAAATTTAATATTAACCCCAGCTAACGGATCGACAATTAATACGTACGACACAAAATTATTAAAGGTAGATTTAGGACTAAGACGAGATCAAGCTTATCCGTTCATAATTGCGGGAGTAAACAAACTAATTATTGGAGCGGATTTCCTAGAAAAAATTTATCTATTGGTTGACATTAAAAATAAAAAATTGATTGACGGAAACACGTCGTTATGTGTAAATGGCATCACGATAAACGCAAATAGGTACTCCTTGACTACGTCATTATGCAATTGATAATGAGTATGGTAAAATTTTGCAAAGATTTCCATCGTCAACAAAAACATCTTGTAACGATGCTCCCATACAACATAATGTTGTACATCACATATCTACAAAAGGATAACTACCTTTTTCAAGACCACGTAGAGTTGATATCCAAAAATGAAAAATCGCAAAAGTGGAATTCGAGCATGTGGTCAAATTAGGGTTATGTCGACTTTCTTCTTCATTAGTTTCTTCTCGTCTGATTGGGGACCTTGCCGGGATTACAGGCGTTTAAATGCTATTACTACACCCGATAGATATCCGATTCCGCATATTCAAAATTTCTCGCTGAATTTAAATGGCTCTTCAATATCGATTTACTAAGGGCATATCTCCACATACCAGTAGCCGATGGTGACATTCAGAAGAAGCCATAACTACACCTTTCGGTTTATTCGAATTCACTAGAATGCCATTTGGATTAGGAAACGCTGCACAGACTTTTCAACGTTTTATAGACCAAGTTTTAAAGCGATTGGATTTTGTTTTCACGTATATAGACGATATTTTAGTGGCTAGGAAAAGTAATAAGGAACATATAATACATCTTGAAAAAGTATTTGCATGCTTGCAAGAGTACGCTGTAAATATTAATCCAGCAAAATGTATTTTTGGAGTCAACGCTTTATATTTTTTAAGTCACAAAATCACAAAAGATTGAATTCTTCCATCTGAAGATAGAGTGAATGTCATTAAAAATTTCCCTTCTTCAAAGTCAATAAGACAAATCCAACAATCCATCGGAATGGGTAATTATTATCATAGATTTGTTCCGCATATAGCAGAATTGTCAAATTCAATTCATGAAAATTTAACCAAGCTACTTAAGAAACCCAAAAATCCTAAAAATTTTGTCTGGCCTCAAAAATGCGAAGAAGTTTTCAGAAAAATTAAGGAAGCTCATTACTCCAAAACGCTTTTGGTCCATCCATTTGAAGATGCTAAGTTTATTTTAATGGTCGACGTGTAGTCCGTTGCAGCTGGAGCCGTATTACAACAGTACAACAAACCTTTGGCTTTCTTTTCAAAAAAATTGACTCCAACCGAAACAAGGTATTCGATATTTGACAGAGAGCTTTTGGAAATATACTTAGCCATTAAACATTTCAAACATTTTCTGGAAGGTCGAGATTTTACAGTTTTCTCAGAACATGAACCATTAACGTCTGCAATCTGGACTAAGATAGAACGAAGTCCCAGACAAGCCACACATTTGGATTTTGTAACACAGATTACTTCAGATATTAGACATATCAAATGAGAGTCTAACGTGATTACTGATTCCTTATCCCGCATAATTGTTTGCGACAAAAGTCTCTGTGAGTTAAATAAAGGTAAGATATATCAACAGAAACTTCTCGACCATATATTCCGAAACTATTAAGACGAAAGATATTTGATATTATACATACTCTATCACACTCCGGTATAAGAACAGCCAGGAAATTGACTTCGTCAAGATACTTTTGGCCTAACATTAATGGAAACGTAAATTTATGGGCAAAGTCCTGTTTATCTTGTCAAAGATCTAAAATTCACAAACATACGAAGTCTAAAATCGGTCAGTTCAAAATTCCAAAAGGCAGGTTCGATCATATTCACGTGGATTTAGTCGGCCCATTACCACCTTCAGATGGATTTACTCATCTATTAACTGTCATTGACAGTTCACTTGGTGGTATGAAGTCTATCCTATAAAGGATATTACGGCAGCGACAGTGTTAAATACGTTGTACTCACAATATATTTCGCGTTTCGGAATACCTCTTGAAATAAAAACAGACCAAGGCGTTCAATTCGAGTCTAAATTATTTGATGAATTTTCAAAATTGCTTGGATCACACAGAATTCGCTCTTCACCTTATCATCCACAATCGAATGGGATGATAGAGCCTTTCCATAGACACACTATTTGTGTAATGCAAATGCCAGCGATCCTCCTATGTTTCAGGACCACAATAAAAGAACATATTACTGTTGTCCAGCAGATTCAGTTTGTGGGCAACCGCTACGTATCCCAGGTGAATTCTTTGTAGATACACCAAAAGCCATATTAGATCCATCAAATTTACTTAATAAACTCAGGAACCATATGTTATATATTTTCTTTTTACCCTCACCTTGAATTCGGTGGATGTAGAACTAGTAATCCAAGTGTTGACAACACCTGTTTTGCTTTTTTTTACCACTTTTTATTTACTTTTTTTTTTTGGTTCACATCACTCTTACTTAACATTAGTTCTTCAAACTAAAAACTTTCTTCAAACTAAAAACTTCTTCAAAACTAAAAACTTGCTAATACAATTTTTTGAAATAATAGTACTGAAGGTACGGTTTGCCGTTTGATTTCTTTTTTAATTTTATTATTTCCACTGAAAATTTTGTTGAAGGCAAAATTTGTCGTGGTAATTGCGTTTGTTAAAACGACTTGGTTGAAAGCTGACACTTTTGTTTTTCCCAAGTCATTTTATAAGAAAATGTTTCAGAAACTATGTGGAATGTGCAGAGAATTGCTGATGCAATTTTCTTCACGCTTTTGGGAGATAAGCTAATCATGCTTTGTGCATGATTAGTTTATTGAAATTTTATTATTTATGTTTTTCTTATCTTTTTTAAATACCCACTTTTAGGTTTTTTAGATACATATATAGGGCTTATTAAGTTTTTTTTTTGAAAAACGTTATATGTTAGGTACTACGGTTAGATATATATATATACATATTTATACATATATATGTACATATAGTATATACAGTATCCTAGATTTTTATATACAACATTCCGAAAAAGAGAATTATTCTTTGAAGAGGAATAATTCTCAAAGAGACTGCGTGGGTGTATATTTTGTATGTGGTATTGAATCGAATTAAAATGAATTTGATATCTTGCTGAATAAAATAGCTAAACATATCATGGGGTCGGTATAATTGAAATATATCCTGTACCGGCTCCGAAGAGAAAAAAATTTTGTGATATTTGCGTTTTTGTAGCTGCCTACATACATAATGCACAAATTGCAATTCGTGTTGTATGAATTTTGTGTGGGTTTGGTATTTAACCGAAATAAGTACACGATGCATTCTAACTGCATTTTAGATAATTTTTTTGGTAACGTTTAGGATTTTACTCTTTAGATGAGGCGATTTTTCTAGTTTTGCTCATAGTTTGTTTAAACATGGAATTCTGTGAGGTTATTAGTCCGCGAGCTCCATTTACCTAATTGTATGAGGCTGCTGGGCATTTTCGGCAAAGTGTGGGCCCATGGTGGTGTGGGCTCATCAGGCTGCTGCTGTGACGGAATGGACGCCCAGATGAATGCACCTGGGGTGCCCCGGCGGAGGCTGACGTGTTCCATCGGGTAGAGCTGTGCTTGTGGCTCCACGGTGAGTGTTCCTGGGTGGCTATGGGTGAGTTTTCAGAAATTATTAATATTTCCCTAAATTTCTTAAATATTCTTTTCTAGAGGCGACTTTTGCGCTATCTGGGGAGGTAGGACGGTGTGCCTGTCCGAATTGAAGGCTTCACCTAACTACCTGGTTCATGATGTGGCAGCCTGGGTCAGTTATTCTTCCGGGTCCAACTTACACTTACCGAGTGCAGCGCCGAGTCCCACCTCTGAGGAGAACTTGCACGTTCCGTCCGTTCCCGCCCAGGAGGACTGGGATCTTCCTGAAGAAACGCCTGATCATGCCAAGGAGGACTGGGACCTTCCCGATGGGGCTTCTGGTCCCGCCCAGGAATAAGCCATCCTTAATCCTTATTCAGGTAATCATGTTTGATATCTGTTTGTTTAAATTTAATTCTAATTTTGATTTTTTTTGTTTTAGATTTTGTGGGTGATTTGGTCTTGTGGGCCACGACGGATTCCTGAATTTTTTCTTCTTCTTGGGTTCCGATTTTAATTTTGTAATTAACTTTAACCTCTTTATTTTCTCTGTGCGTTTAGTTTTATTAAAAAATTGTTGTTTAACTTTGATTATACCCTTTTTGTATCCTTTAATAAAAAAATATATGGCTAAATGTCTTTTGTTTATTATTATATATTTATTTTTTTATTAATTTTTTTACTTCTTCCTTAGGGGTGTAGATCTATGATGTGGACTTGACAGATTTTGGGCCTGATCATCAATTTCTCTGATAGTGCCCTCTACGGTGCTGAGCTGAATTTAGGGTTGGTTGAGTATAAGTAGCTTTAAGCGGCTCTAAGCTTAACCGGCTGTTATTAACGCCTTCGGGGATCATACTATTGGCTAGGGTAGTTATATGCACAGTTTGGTGCAAAAAAGTGTCAACTTATAGTCCCTGATTATGAGGGTGGTTGTTATCTCGAATACGCTATCCTATGTGTGTATTTACTGTTACTGATAGTCGAAATCTTGTATCTCCGAAAGCTTATTTATGCGAGTTAGCAAAGGCGATTCTTGTATCTCTTTTTCTTTTTGGGCCAAGTTTTCGTTTTTTTGTGGTCGTGAAGAAGAATGGTTTACGGTTTTGGTTTTACGGGAATATGCCTATATATATTATACAGGGTGTCCCGAATTAGAAAGGCCATATGAAAGGAGGTGATAGATCTCGGTAAGAAACGAAAAAAATGTATGGGAGGGGGGGGGGGGTCTAGCTTCACCCCGTGGGAGCTACAGGGGTTTGAAGATTTTTCGCAGTGTTCAGTAAGTGCTTCAACATATTTCCCAATATCTCCTAGGTTTTTTCAAATATCGAAATGAGTCTTTTTCTAATCAATGGCTAATCAATTGCCCATTAAGGTGGTGTGAAATTCTTTTTCTTGTTGTTAATGTCTGCGAAGTTATAGACCTTCAAAGTTCAAATTTTGAGTAAAAACATTAATTTTTTCGGATTCAAATGAAATTATCTCAACATTTTACCCTATTATTTTTTTATTTTTTTCGGCTTTTCACTTTGTTTCACTTTGTTCTGGTGAAAACCTTAAATTTATAAAATGGGATTCAGGTAAGACCTGCACATTTTATGTTATGATTTGCGAACGGTCAAATATTTTTGTGTGCTGTGAAGACTAACTTATAGAGCACCGATTGGGCTTTCTTCTAAGCCTATGTTACGTCGTCAGAACAATTTTTTGTAAAAATTTCTTGTCTATCCTAGGTGATTCTAAATTGATTAATCGTATTATTTTGTTCGTTATCTTATTTCTTTTTTTTGCTTATTTAGTTTATTATTACTGCTTGGTTATGTCCTACTTGATCTTATCGATTTTATTCTTAGGTACTACTAAACAAATTTTATTCTTGTACTCTTAATCTTACGTGGTCGCTTTATCTCTTATTTACTACTATTATTTCAACTTATTTTCTAAAACCAGTGTATTGAAAGAAACGGACGCTGTGCCAGTAACAACTGAATGGGATGAAGGCAAGAACTGAGTATAAATATTTTTGCTTATACTAATTGTATAGATCTCGCTCTAGGGAGACTTTGAGCCCGTTTTAACTTTTCTTGGGATTTCGCGTAAGCCGATTCCATGGGGTGTTTTGAGCTGTGGGGTGTTGTCTGCGTTTAGCAAACCATGCCATGAATGCCGGTACGACATATTTTGCTATTGCCACCACTGATGCAATTAGCAAAAAGCCTGTAACTTATATGGATGTTATAGAGAGTACCTGAGGGGTCTTGGCCTTTGGTCCAAAGTGAATGTTGTTCACTTTGCGTCGAATTTCGTCTAGAGACTTTGTATCTATGTGGATACGTTGGATCGTATCATCTCCGAGGAGTAATGTTGGTTGCTTTTTAGGTTTTAGGAGCGGATACTTTAGATATATATTCTGCTAACTCATCCTGAGTTTCGTTTGTGCCTGGGAAGTGGGTTGGTTAGAAAATTTTTAGCGGATGCAGATTTTTTGCTTCGTAATACAGAGTATGAGGCCCTATTTCCAAGGAGCATAGTTCATTGACTGTCATGATTCCTTGTCCTGCGAGACGATGAGTCAGTAACTGTTGAATACAGTTTATTTCTACTATAGTGATTTCGGTTAAGGAGTACAGCTACGAATTTGATCTATTGAGCTTGATTACTGTATCTCTTGGGGGAATTGAATAGAAGTTTGATAACACATTCATATGTTTTGATAGCCTTCGTAATTGGTGTGTTCAGCTTACCAACCCAAGTATCCTCATCGATTCCCTTTGAAATTTTTATGAAAGATTTCAGGTTTTCTGGCTTCAACAACAGAAATTCCTGGGTCCTGATTTGACTTGCCACATGCGAACAGCCGATATCAGGTATTAATAAGTGGTTTCAATCCACCCTTATGGGAAAATATCTAATCTGTTGTATTTTCATCTTGGGGATATTAAAAATGGGAAGTTTGATTCGGATAACTAATTTGTTCTGTAACGAATGCGTCTTGATCTCTGCTGTTTGATACAGAACTGATAAATAGTCCTGCAGATTGGGACAAGTGGAGTGCGATTTGTGGTAAAACTCTATTAAATGATTTGAGGAAATTAAAAGGGGATGAATTTGGTTATTTCTACTGGACACTATTATATCCAGTAGAGCTTGTTGTCGAAATTCCAACTCTATCATCTGCAGTGTCAGACTTGAGACGATTGGTGGGCTATCAAATCGTCTGTTGTGTTCTGCAGATGGTTAATCTGAAGGTTTATCTGACGCTGTCGCTCAGTCAGCGACGATAGGGGTTTCTGTATTTGTTCAAACGTGGTTTTTATTATGCTGATCTGTTGCTTTTCCAGATCAGCTAAGGTTTAGGTATTTACCTCTAACACGCTTAGTCGGCTGTACTCCTCTTGTTTGTTTCCGCTGTCCATAGTGCTAAAGAGATATTACCTATTCCATCGAAGATGGAGCTCGAGCACTAATAGCCGAACCATAGTTTCACAGCTCGAATCAATTCTCAACAGACTTGGTGGCAACACAATTGAATAGAATAAAAAATTATTATAACAAACCCCTCTATTTAGGTTTTTGCGTTCTTGAGTTATCTAAATGGCACATGTATAACTTTCACTATGAATATATGAAGCCGAAATACGGTAAGGATGTAATTCTAAACTATATGGATACGGATTCGTTCATCTATACAATTGATACCGATGACTTTTACACCGATATTTTAATTGATGTGGACAATTATTTCGACACTTCTGATTATGCAGTGAATAATCCCTATAAAATACTTTTAAAAAATAAGAAAATTGTTGGTTATATGAAAGACGAAGCGAGCGGTAAAATCGTTAAAGAGTTCATAGGACTTAGAGCCAAGATGTATTCGATAGATATTGATTGCATGGAGTCAATAAAAAAGGCTAAAGGAGTTAAAAAAACCGCTTTAAGTGATATTGACCTTAATGATTATAGGGAATGTTTACATAGGAAAAAGATATTGTATGGTAAAATGAGTATTTTTAAGTCAATGTTGCACAATTTGTATACTCAATCAATTAATAAAATAACCTTAAGCTATTTAGATGATAAGCGATATATAAGAGAAGATGGCATATCCACATATGCTTGGGGACATTGTAAATTAAGTTTAATGGAAGTAGAAGAGAAAAGTTAATAAAAGAGCATTAACTTTTCACTGAAGTTGTTTATATTGGTAAAACATAGAAATTTTTCTTACATTTGATCAGAATTGTAGTCTAAAAATTTTTTTAAAAGATTTACATTTCTTTGAGAACACTCTTCTTTATGAACAAAGCAATTGAGAGTGTTATTTGACACAAAATTTAAATACGATAAACTGGGACATTGCAATTCTTCTTCCAAATTATAAACAGTTATACTATCGGAAAATGTGTCTTTCAGCCAATGAAATTTTTGACATCCTTTTACATATATAGTCTTGCCTTTCAGTAATGGAGCTATCAAGTCGTGCAGTTGATGATATGGAAGATAGCCATCGTCCCAATGAAAGCCGTAATAGTTATGATACAACCAAGTTGCTGCTCTCCTTTTTTGTCTCGTCAAATCCTTGAATCGAAAGGGCGGTTAAAATATGAAGTGTTGCATTTGATACTCGTTTGACAAAATTGCGAATTCTTTTACAATGAATTTATTGCTGTTATCTTGAAAACGCTGAATGTCCACAATTGCAGTCATCTTCGTTTAAATAACTTTTTGGACTTCACTGGTTAATGGATTGTATTCAACTATTCGATCGTGAATAAGTAGACAATAAGCTGAGGTGTTCGCTGGGATATTAGTTGTAGTCTTAAATTTTAGTCTTATGTCTACCCGTCCTGTTTTAATGGTTTCATTTTGATGAGAGCAATCGATAACAACTATAGGAGCAATGGCATCAAAATCTTTCGGTGAGAGTAGTGGTTGTGGTTGTCGCTCATAATAGGATTGTTGAAATTTCGTATACATATCATAAAGCAAGGCATACCGATCACGGTCAAATTTCAAGTTTAAGTCATCATATGGATGGAATTCTGAATTCAAATGTATTTTAATGTCTGTAAGATTACAGTGATCAAAATTGCTTGAATCTTTTTTCTATCATCTTTTCTAGCAGTTTGTAGAGCGAAAATGACATATCTTGGCTTCTCCATCTGTGTCGATATTTTAACTGCCCATGTATGATCAGATGCAATGGGGAGAACTGGATATTCATATATATCCCAACTTCCGAATGGAACTTGAATTGATCTCCCGTTTTCAACAGTTTTTAACAATGCTAGTTTTTCAACATCTGCCACATTAATATGAGGCATCTTCCATTGCAGTTTAAAAATATTAAACACCACTTCGTCGCTGGGAGCAATAAAGGCATTGTTATCCATTCTACTTCGGATCAATATCAGTTCGTGTTTAGCGTTTACTATGATTTTTTTATAGTCCTCAGCGAATTCTAACAACATTTTAAGTGGCACGCAGAAATTAAAGAACAGTTTGTCTGATATTATGGATTCTGTTGTAGACCAGCCTGCGTTGAACAGCATCTTGCTCTCATTTTCATTTAGTGAAATATAATTTTTCAATGTGCTAGCTATTCCAAGACTCCAAGTTCGATCAATTTCCGCACCATTCAATTCATAACGAATTTCATCAAAGAGAAAACCGAAAGCGTTGTTTGATAAACTTGCGTCCGCTGACTTTGTCCCATCTGACTTCTTAGTTAGAGAAGCTTCAATATATATTAAACTTTCGCTGGGTAGAACATATAAATCCTGATGTTGTACTGTAATTCGAACTTCATCACTGTTTTTATAAGTAATTAAGAATGGTGAATAGCTATGATATTCTACTTTCACTATACTGTTATTATAAGATACACCTCTATTAATATTCAAAATGTCACTCATTTTTAAATTTAAATCCAAGAGTCTTTAAAAATTCTTTATTAATTGATGTTTGATCTTCGCTCTTTTGAAGACGTTAATCTACTAGTCATTTGAAAACGTTCGGGCTTATATTTATCAGTAGCTTCTTTATTAAATATCAGCATGTTGAGGTTTCAAATGCAATCTAACAGTAATTGTCTCTCCTCTAAAATTTATTAAATCACCGTCTTGGTCAATTAATTTTAGCACAAGTGAACTTATCCTTCTTACATTCACGGGTAAATAAATAACATTCCTAGGCACTTCAACTATTTTATATCCTGGCCCCACTTTAGGAGAAAATTCATGAAGAGTGTAAACTTGTGTGTTATTTATAAATGATCCTGATACAATGTTGCATTCAACTCGAATTACATTAAGTTTTATTATATTACGGGCAAGTCAGATTCATGTAAGATGTTGGGATCCAGTTCAGGCTTACTAAATTCCAATAAAGAACCAATAGGGTTTGCTCGATTAAAAAATATTCGCTTTGTACTCTTAATTTCACTTTTCAAAGTATTATTGTTAGCAGTAATTATAACTACAGGTTTAGTTTTGGTTTTATCTAGTTCTCTTTTCACAAGTGCTGCAATATCATCAATTTCATAACACCCTTGGAATTTGTATGACTTCATCTTCCACATGAAACAAATTATTCCTTTCATCCACATTAGGTATTGAATTATATGTTTGGAAATCAATGAGTACGCAGATGTACATAGTTTGTATTAAGATCCAAAGGAGGAAAATATTCAGCTAAGAGTATAGATGTCAGTGTTAGTGTTAGTGTCAGTGTCAGTGTCAGTGTCAGTGTCAGTTTCAGTGTCAGTGTCAGTGTCAGTGTCAGTGTCAGAGTCAGTGTCAGTGTCAGTGTCAGTGTCAGTGTTAATGACATGGCAACTCTGAATAAAATGTGATTCTAATTAATGAAATACTTTATTTATACTCAGGACTCATGTAGAATACATAAAAATAGTAAATAAATTATTTTGTTTTGGAACGATTATATAGGAACTTTAAACACAAATGTCCACAATATATAGAGTTATAATTTTGAAAAGCTTCATAGTTGGTACACTTATTTCCTAAATACTTTAAAAGTTCTTTTGGTGGTTGTAAATTTCCAAAGCTATCAAAGTACTCAATTCTTGAACCATCTTTATAATACGCTACCCAATGACTTCCAGGACATGATGAGCAATCCAAATTGATGATTCCACATTCGAACCTTTTTGGTTTTTTTGGGAGATTATGTCGCATAAAGACACCTCTAAAATACGGAATGTGATTTGCATAGTTGTGTAAATCGATTTCGTTTAATGGGCGGTTGCGTAGCGTTTTCAGTAGTTTTTTGGGGTGGATTTAAGAAAAGTCCAAGACCTTTTCTGTAAGGCTTTAAAAAACAAACCACTACCCTTCTTTCCTAAAGCAATAGCTTCCATCGTTTCATTATGTCGATTGGCTTCCTTCAGCTTCTCTTTAGCATTTTTAGCATCAGTAACTGCCTTTGCGACACCAGATGCACCACCTACTAAAGCTCCTAGTGCAGAAAGTCCAGCAAAAATAGGGATGAGTGGTAAAACTCATCCCACTTTTGGTAAAGGAATTACCCGCGGTGTTCTTACATACTTCTTTTTTCTTTTAAATACATCTTTTGTGGTAGCAAGCGCAAGTGTTATAGCTTCGTGTAAAGAATTTGGTTTTTTCGCCTTTAAAATATCTCTTGCTTCACGAAGTCCTTTTTGAAGTGTCAATATTGTTTTAATATTCTTCCTGGAAGTTTTATTTCTTTTTAAACCCATTCCGAATTTAACTTTTGTCTTCATTGCGTTTGTTACAAGCCAGGCATTTAATCGTTCACCAAGTGATGCGTCTCTAGATTTTGTTCGCTCCCACCCCTTTCCTGCTAATATGCGGTCAGCAATATGACAATCTTTAATATCTTTGTACTTCGAATAGGCTATATCGTGGTCTTTACAGCTAGCGTCAAGAGGATTTACACCAGGATCACCTCTAGATATCCTTTCTTGTAATTTAGTGCCAGGTCCGCAGTATTGATAACCAGGCAAATGCAGCTCAAAAGGTAATCTGCTGATTGCTACGTTTACTAAACCTTTCCCGATATGTCTTTTACCTCTTCGATTACTTTTATAAACTATCATTTATGTCTTTACTTCAGCACGAGCATAACTAAACTGATAAACACATATATTAGTTCTCAGAATGAAATTCGTTAAGCAAGAAGTCTCATTACCAATAAGGAATATTGATATAAATCATTCAAATTTAAATAAAAAGCATGGGTTATTATTACCCAATAATATAAGAGCTGTCATCGTAGGACCTTCTAGTTGTGGTAAGTCCAATCTTATGATTGGTCTTATAGAACATCCTAATGGACTCGAATTTGAAAATATTTATATCTATTCAAAATCTCTATATCAAGACAAATATGAGTACTTGAAACGAGTAATAAGTCCGATTTCTGGATTAGGCTTTTATACATTATCCGAAAATTGTCAAGTCATTTCACCAGAAGAAGCAAAACCAAATTCGATTATAATTTTTGATGACGTTGCTTGCCGCAAACAAGACAATATGCGACCATATTTTTGTATGGGGCGTCATAATGATATCGATAGTTTTTATCTTTCTCAAACATATACGCATATTTCCAAGTATTTAATTCGAGACAATGCTAATTTGATTATTTTATTCAAGCAAGATGATTTGAACTTTAAGCATATTTACAGCGATCATGTGAATACAGACATGTTCTTTGATACCTTCAAGAATGCATATGCAGAGTGTTGGAAAGATAATTATGGGTTTCTTACGATAGTTAAGGATAGTCCGCTAACCAAAGGACGTTATCGCAAAGGATTTGCTACCTTTATTGTTCTATAAATGTAATATGTCACATGAATCAGTTAATCGACCAGTTGAAGGCAGTTAAAAGCCGGTTGGAGCTGTTAAAAGCAGTTGGTTAACCAGTTGACAGACCAGTTAAACCCAGTTAGTAAACCTGCTAAGACAGCTAAAAGCAGAACATTGTTTCAACTAAAATGAAATACAAAGAAAAGTCAGGAGCCAAAAAGGAAGAAATAATAAAAGACATTATAAAAACTAGAAATGTTATAAGAAAGAAATTTCAAGCTATAAAAAAGGGGAAAATTGAAACAGAATTTCAACTTGAGAAAACATTTAAACCAATATCAAAACCTCTTGAAGAGTTCATAAAAAAAGTAAAACGTGAGCCAAAAATTGAAATTAAACCCGAACACAAAGAAGAAGAAGAAAAAGAAGAAGGTGATGATGATGAACTAACTCCTCAAATAAAATTTCCAAAAATGGAGTCGACAAGTACACCAGTAAAACAAAGATATTCTTCTTTAGAAGAGGAATTTGTAACACCAACTCGTTCAAAAGAGAGATACTACTTTAAATTCATCTGGCGGGTTAATTGATGGATACATACAAGCGTATGCTAATAAAAGCCCAAAAATCGACTTCACCTATGGTGTATATTTAGATAATAACAATAAATTGAAAATTGGAAATTCTACAATTGTGATTGATGAAGATACGTTTATTATTAATAGTAAATTTTACCCAATAACATCAGGTCTATGCGAATTATTATTCATGAAGGATCCTACAAAGGGTTCATATACAGAACGAGACTTAATCAATTATCAAACTATTCTCAAAGATACCAATGCTTATAAACGAGGTCATAGTGGTGATGGACAAATAATGGGTAGTAAAGGCTCTAAATACAAAGACATTATAAGCAAGCTAGTGCATCCTACAGGAAAAGTTTTAATGCTTTTACCCAAGGAAAATATTGATTATGTCTATTGGGATAATCCTAATGAACTCGTAGAATGGTTGCGCCTCCTTATAGCTTCAAAATAGGCTGGTAACAATAGCCACCATAATGAAATCTTGTCAATAATTGAAGATTTAAGAGAAGCAAACATTATAGTATAAATAGCACACTCTTTACTTAATAGCGCTAATAAAATAATGTGTGTTGACAAGTTCGGAAGGTTTTCTAAGGAAGTGAAATTAGGAGCGCCTGGTGAAAGAGGACTAAGAGGTTTTCCTGGTGAACGTGGGCCTCAAGGTGTACGTGGCGAACAAGGTGCAACGGGTATCGGATTCGAGCTAACAGAAAATGGAGACTATAATGTTAAAAACAAAAGGATGCAAAATCTCGGGCTTCCAATAGAAGGAAGGGATGGAGTTAATAAAAAATACGTTAAAAGCTTGCTGGAATTGAGCAAAATAAAGTTTGATGCAGATCTGAATGTAATGAGTGATAGAATATTGATCGAAGTAAAGGGTATATATGATGTAATTAAAGTTAACACTAAAAAAGAATGCGCGCACTTTATAAATGAAGCAATTGAAGAACTAAGCGTTAAATTGAAATCAGAAGCTGAATCGCAAACTAGTAATTCTGTAAATAATTTACGCGGCAAAGTAACAACTTACATTGATACTGAATTGGATAAAATTTGGGGAGCTTTAAGCAAATTAATAGATGTGGAAGCGATAACAATTAAAAAAGGAGGTGGTTACGGACAACTAACTCTATGATGAGTAAAAGACAAGTTGTTGAAGAATTACATAAACCAGCCCGGAAAAATTTCAAAAGGCGTCGTGTCATCATCAAAGGCTTAGATGATCTTTGGCAAGCAGATTTGGTTGGTATGGGGGTATATACTAATAAGCATAAAGGCTATCGTTTTCTCCTAACAGTAATTGATACGTTTTCTAAATATGCCTGGGCTATTCCAGTGAAAAATAAAACCGGTATTGAAATATCTAAAGCAATGAAAACTATTTTTGATGATGATACCTAAAAACATACAGACCGACGATGGAAAGGAGTTTTTTAGTAGCAATTTCGAAAACTTAACGAAAAAATACAAAATTAATCACTACTCTACATATAGCCCCCTCAAGGCATCAATAGTTGAACGATTTAATAGAACATTAAAAATATGATGTTGAAAGAATTTAGAATAAGAGGAACATATCAATGGGTTGACATAGTAAAAGATCTTCTATTGAATTATAATAGCAGAAAACGCCATGAAGACCTCCTAAATTTCTTGGGAAGATTTGGGAAGGTTCATGGCAACGTTCGTGCCATTCCCTTAAAAATTGGGGACGAGGGTCTCGGGCGGGGTATCTTCGGTACTAGCCGGGAGGCGTCCATCACCTTAAATAAGGGGTGTACGCTTCCAAAGGGCTTTTACCTGAGCTTATCCGGCTCGAGGCACTGGATAGACGTGGGCACCGAATCGAAATGCCATGCTTGCCATTTGGTAGGACATTTTGTTGCTGACTGCCCCAGGAGAACCGGGAAGAAGGCTGAACCGAGGGTTCCCTCGAAGGAAGCCACTACTACAGTAGTGGATCTGGAGAAGGAGCCTTCGGCCGGCACTCGACCTGCTATTTTGGAGCAGCCAGTGGTTAAGGTGCCTGAAGTTGTCCTAGAGGCAAAAATTGTTATGGCTGTAAACGGCGCCACGTCGGCACGTGAAAACACGGCTACTTCCGACGAGGAGTCGAGTAGCCATCAAGGCAAAAAAAGGAGGACGAGAAGGAGGAAGACGAAGGTGGACCGGGTGATGCTGCCACCTCCAGAGCCAGCAAAGCCAGTCGCATCAAAACGGCCCCACTCGGAGGAGGACGATAGTGGAGCTCGCGGCTCGAAGGTTGTTGTGAGGGACGCGGAAGTGTCTCTCGAGCAGCTTTCGGACTGCGACATGACCGGTTTGGATGAGACTGGTCTCTCGAGCTTCAGTGGCTATGAGTCGTGTGGTAGCGCCATTTCGACTAGTAGCCAATTTGAGGTCTCGAGGGGTATGGAAACCCTTCCTAGGGAGAAAATTCGCAGCATTCTTGGCCAGCTCTTGTACAAGAAGAATTCAGGTAAAATCTGGAGTATTCTTGTACGGGAGCTGGAGAGGCCAGAGTTGTTACTTCCTCAGCTTCTACTCCTACAACAGGAGTCGAAGAAAAAGGGGAAGTACAACGATGTAGCTCGCTTGGATCGTCTCCATAGGAGGGTGGAGGAGCTGATTCAGGAGCATGGCTTGGTCGATTCTTCTCGTCCGTAGACGTCGTACCATCATCGTTTGAGCTTCTTATCTCTTTGAATGTGTAAGATAGGCTCTATTAACACCGGGGGTTTAAGTGCTCATACAAGGCTACACAGTACTATCGAACATGTCAAAATGTTCGATATAGACATTACTCTTCTGCAGGAGACACTTATACACAACTTGAGCGCTATGCTTATCTACACACTGGCTATGCAATGTTTGCCACACCTGCGCCTCGCCGAGGCTCAGGGGTGGCAATCATTGTATCCAACAAATTTACACTATCGTCTCCTGTCTATACAGATATCTTCCCAGGCTTCGCTTCTTCCTTGGACTTTGTCATTCAAGACAAAAATATCAAGGTAGTAAACGTGTACCTTCCTCATGACCAGGACATTACAAGACAAGTTCTTGATAGTGTTCAGTCGTGTCTGGTGAATTTTAGCGGTGAAACTGTTCTCGGAGGTGATTTCAACTGCACTCTGAATCCCTCAATGGATCGGCACTCTGGAGTTGAGTTCAACTCTGTCAATGCTACTCGATTGAGGAATTTTGTCGGTGTTTTCAGACTCGTGGATATCTATCGTTGGATGCATCCTACGACTAGATCATACACGAGGGTCTCGCAAAATATCCATGGAAGTCTCGCAGGCTCCAGAATTGATAGACTTTACGTCTCACCTGGAATACTAGAACATTTCGTTGGTGTCACTCATGAAGTGTGTTCCGTTAGCGATCATCTTCTTGTAGTGGCGACCAGCACTCTAGTTGAAAGACGAACTGCATACTGGATATTCAACAACTATTTGTTGAATTCCGAGCAGTTCATCAATGAGTTCACTGAATTCTGGCACGATTTGCAAGAGAGGAAAGTTAACTTTCCTTTTCTTAGTCAATGGTGGGATGTTGGAAAGCTCCAGATTCGGTCTTTTGTCGAGACGAGTTTCAATCGAAGTGGCTATCAAGCTTCTAGCTTGTCGGCCGAGGTCTCTCGGGTGGCAGCTCTTCTCCCAACTCAGCCGGGGTTGATTCTTTATTTCAATGGAATAAAGGAACGCTTGGCGACACAGACTTACAAGCACAGCTTGGAGTTTGTGCTGCGCGGCCAATCGCGCTGGCTGAGAGAAGGCGATTCTCCAACTGAGTACTTCTTTCAGGCGACTAGACGTCGTACTGCTTCTTGTGAGGTCGAATCGATAATTGATGAATCTGGACAAGTCCTCAACGGACAACTGCTATCAGAATATATTCGAGACTATTACAGTAGTCTCTACTCTGAATCGACGTCGACAACATCCTCGACCACTCATGAATTCCTTGAGAATATTCCCACTTTCTCTGAAGACAGTAAGGAGCTCCTGGATACAGTAATCACATTGGAGGATATGATTGCTGCGACAAAGGATCTAAGGCGACACACTTCACCTGGTTATGACGGCTTGACTCCAGAATTCTTCATACGTTTCAGGGATTTATTAATTCCTGACCTTTTGGAAGTCTTCAATTCGGCGGTTGAGACGCATTCAGACTTTCCTTCTAGTTGGAGGAGATCTGTTATGCGCTTGATTCCAAAGAAGGGAGATTTGCAGAGGATGGGGAACTGGAGGCCAGTAACCCTATGCAATGTAGACTACAAAATCGTCTGCAAAGCATTAGGGGCGATACTTCGCTCAGTGATTGCTTCGGTAATACACCCGGAACAGTCCTATTGTGTACCTGGTCGTAGTATCTACGACAACATCGCGGTAGCCAAGCATTTGTTTGCCTACCATGAACAGACAGGTACACAAATGGCCATGATCTCACTTGACCAGCAAAAGGCTTTTGATAGTGTCTCGCACGAGTATCTCTTGACTGCTCTCGAGGCATTTGGGTTTCCACCCAGGTGGCTCGATATCGTCGGGAAACTGTATAGAGATTCAGCGATTTTGATTAAGCATCAAGGACAAGTTCTGGCTCCTATCTCGTTTCATCGAGGTATCAGACAGGGCTGTCCATTGTCAGGTATGCTTTATGATCTTTCGTTGGAGCCGCTACTGGTGAATCTTCGTCGAATGCTCGGACGGTATGCGGTTCATCTGCCGTATACCAATGTGAGGCCTCTTATGTTGGCGTATGCGGATGATCTGTCTATTTTCGTGACAGAAGATGAAGCTTTTCCGGTCGCTCGTGCTGTTTTCGAACAGTTCGAACATATAGCGGGCGCTAAAATCAACCTTAGTAAGAGTCAAGGCTTGTGGTGTGGAAGGTGGAGAGATCGTACAGATACTCCACTGAACATCCAATGGACTAATACTTGCCTGAAGTATTTAGGTGTGTATATCGGACGCGAGAGTAAATCAAATAATAGCCGCATCGCTCTTGAGAAACTCTCTAGAGCTGTAAACTCATGGCGTAGTCGACTGTTTCCATTATCCTTAATGGGTAGGTCAGTCGTGATAAACTATTTGATTACCTCGTCCATCGTTCATCTGCTAAAGTCTGAGACGTTTGATGAAGGCTTCGTAGGTCTTCTTCAAGCAAAAGCGATAGACGCCTTTTGGTGCGGAAGACGATGGGTTGCTGAAAGCACGCTCTGTCTGCCAGTCAAGATAGGTGGATTAGGTCTCACTAACTTGGTTGTGAAATCAAGGTGTCTCCAAGTGCGGGCATTCCAAAGAGTGTTTTGCCAGAGAGACAACTTGATTTCTCAACTGTGGGTGAATGTACTGGGAGGGATCGGCATAGGGGAGTATTACTACCTACTCTCTGTTCGACCACCTTATCCTCGTGACTGGCCACAGGATCTAATCTCAACGATTCAGACCTGGGGCAGAATCAGGTCAGCATTTCACCTTCAGTGGAATGCTCTAAGGTACACGCAATTCGCGTCGATTCCAATCAGGTTTAATCCTGAATTAATAGATTCAGTGTTCGGTAATGCTCGGGGTTTTGAAGCTGACACGCATACACTGACGGTTCTCGGAGATATTATTGATATCTTTGGATACTGTCGAATAAACACTAACACTGCACAACTACACGACCTGGCTGCTTCTGCGCGGGAGAGATTTCGCCAACTTGGGACCAGTGACCCTGGCACTAAGTTGGAAGATGATTTCGTTCTGAACAGACCACCACACACACCTTTCAGCACACTTACAACACGTGTGCTCCGTGACGTGCTTATGTCAATAAGACCTCCGGAGTATACAGGATACAACAGATGGCGAACACACCTCGGGGTGAATATGGGCGTGATGGGAGGGATAACTTGCAGAGTAGTCTACAGTTATCCTTCTAGTTATAAAGATGCTGATGTAGCATTCAAATTGCTGCATCAAAGTCTTATGCATCCTAATCAGTTGTCACATATCGACCGCCGAGTTCAGAGGATTTGCACAGTTTGTGCTGGTGAGGGCACCCTGTTTCACAGGTTCTTCACTTGTCCGGCTTTGCAGGGTCTAATGGATCTCGTACGCGGTATGTGTCAGTTGATCCACCCGAATTTCGGCATTACTAGGACATCGTTTCTATGGGGACCAAAGGTCTGTAGTCGAGTGAATTGTTTGATTAGCTTTGTGTTGACACTGGCCAAATCTACAATTCACCTGTACTACATGAGAGTCGAAGCTGGGAATCAGAACACTGACCCACAACACCACGCACACGCACTTAAGCGCCACTTCGTTGACAGGTTGAAGAGACGTTTACGTCTTGAATATCTGGCAACGAACGCAGACACATTCAACTGCACATGGCAACCATTATCGTCGGTGCAGGACGGAGCTCTTGTCTTTCACTGGTGATAGCAGGCCACAGCATTTGCAACACTAGTCCACGGGGCTTCTCCTCGCTTAGGAATCGTTGCAAGTGCTGTGGGAAGGACAAGCACTCTGTTAGAGATGCTAAGCTGGAGGGATGATGAGGGCAGTTTGTAGAGGTCCATCATACTACAGGCTGCACTCGCGGGACTCTATAACGGTATCGCGTAAATTTTTCGTTCGATCGACTTCTTATTTTAATTCGGTTTCGGTCTCGGTGCTAAATTTTAAAATTTTTGTTGAAATTCGCTCGTTTAGGTAAAGCTATTTATTAGATTATTTTGGAATTTTGGTACTTTTGGAACTGCCACTTACCCTATTGTCAAAATAGGGGCAAGCAAAATTTTTTTATTGTTTTACATCTTTTAGGCATTGTTCAAAATTTTTGTATCCGTTTATTGTCTCTTTTGAGAACATAGTGTTCACTTTTTGTCCTTTTACCTATTAGTGTCTAGTTTGTTTTTGTTGTCCCTATTGTATGTTATGTTTGTGATTTTTTAGTTTAGCTAGTGTCTTTTTCTTATACATTGTACAGTATTTTGCACCTATTTTTAAGGAAGTTTGAAAAGAGCCAAAGAGCCAAAAAATAAAGAGTCATTATACACATAAAAAAAAAATTATTATTATTATTATTATTTGTTAGAAGTGAGCGGACGTGTCACTTTTGAGCCCTCCAAAACATAAAGCAAAAACAACCAGATAAAGTGGAGAAAAAGTGTATTCGGACTGACTATACAGCTAATTGTGTCTAATTGCATTAAATAGGTGAAGTGTAATAAGAAAAACTATTAAAAATTCGAAAAATAAATTGTGAAATAATATACAAATTTAGTGACAGTTCTGGAATTGTTAAATAATTTTTGTGGTTGCCATGACAACATGGCAAAGGTTTAAATTTTGCATAGTCTTTGGTTACAAATAAAAACATTTCGAAACAATACAAGTAGGAATTTAAAATTAAAAACATAATTCAAAAATAATTACTTTTTGAAAGTACAGAAGTGTATACTGCTCTGCCGTACTCCAAATGAGTACGAGCAGCAGCGATTCTGGGGGGGCTGATGATCCCCTCAGATTAAACGTAAGGAAGAAGAAGAAAAATCCAAATGCTTCTCCTTCTTCTAAAAAAAAAACCAAAGGGCCCAACGAAAAGGCCATTAAGGGCCATATTCAAGAGGCTGCCAAGATGAATGATGTAGCATCTTTTTCCAGCGTGGCAGAAATCATCCGAGAGGACCACGGAGCACTAATGAGTGCCATCAAAGCAACACCCGCTGCTCTCAAGGTTCTAAATGCAGATTCAAAAATTGCTGCGGCTACTATAGTAACGGCAGAAGAGCCGAAAGTAGCTGTAACTGCAGTGCATAGTGGACGATAGTGGTGCCCGCGGTTCGAAGGTTGTTGTGAGGGAGGCGGAAGCATCTCTCGAACAGCTTTCGGACTGCGATATGACCGGTTTGGAAGAGACTGGCCTCTCGAGCTTCAGTGGCTACGAGTCGTGTGGTAGCACCATTTCGACTGGTAGCCAATTTGAGGTCTCGAAGGGGATGGAAAACATTCCTAGGGAGAAGATCTCTGAAATTCTTGACCAGCTCCAGTACAAGAAGAACTCAGATAAAATCTGGAGCATTCTTGTAAAGGAGCTGGAGAGGCCAGAGTTGTTACTTCCGCAGCTTCGAATCCTACAACAGGAGTCCAAGAAGAGGACGAAGTACAACCATGTAGCTCGGTTAGATCGTCTCCATAGGAAGGTGGAGGAGTTGCTTCAGGAGCATCACTTGGCCGATTCTCCTCGTCAGTAGACGTCGCACATTCATCGTTTGAGCTTTTTATCTCTTTGAATGTGCAAGATAGCTTCGATCAACACCGGGGGTTTAAGTGCACATACAAGGTTACACAGCACTATCGAACATGTCAAAATGTTCGATATAGACATCGCGCTTCTACAGGAGACGAATTTTACACAAGACACATACACACAACTTGAGCGCTATGCTTATTTACACACTGGCTATGCAATGTTTGCCACACCTGCGCCTCGCCGAGGATCAGGGGTGGCAATCATTGTATCCAACAAATTTACACTATCGTCTCCTGTCTATACAGATATCTTCCCAGGCTTCGCTTCTTCCTTGGACTTTGTCATTCAAGACAAACATATCAAGGTAGTAAACGTGTACCTTCCTCATGACCAGGACATTACAAGACAAGTCCTTGATAGTGTTCAGTCGTGTCTGGTGAATTTTAGCGGTGAAACTGTCCTCGGAGGTGATTTCAACTGCACTCTGAATCCCTCAATGGATCGGCACTCTGGAGTTGAGTTCAACTCTGTCAATGCTACTCGATTGAGGAATTTTGTCGGTGTTTTCAGACTCGTGGATATCTATCGTTGGATGCATCCTACGACTAGATCATACACGAGGGTCTCGCGAAATATCCATGGAAGTCTCGCAGGGTCCAGAATTGATAGACTTTACGTCTCACCTGGAATACTAGAACATTTCGTTGGTGTCACTCATGAAGTGTGTTTCATTAGCGATCATCTTCTTGTAGTGGCGACCAGCACTCTAGTTGAAAGACGAACTGCATACTGGATATTCAACAACTATTTGTTGAATTCCGAGCAGTTCATCAATGAGTTCACTGAATTCTGGCACGATTGGCAACAGAGGAAAGTTAACTTTCCTTTTCTTAGTCAATGGTGGGATGTTGGAAAGCTCCAGATTCGGTCTTTTATCGAGACGAGTTTCAATCGAAGTGGCTATCAAGCTTCTAGCTTGTCGGCCGAGGTCTCTCGGGTGGCAGCTCTTCTCCCAACTCAGCCGGGGTTGATTCTTTATTTCAATGGAATAAAGGAACGCTTGGCGACACAGACTTACAAGCACAGCTTGGAGTTTGTGCTGCGCGGCCAATCGCGCTGGCTGAGAGAAGGCGATTCTCCAACTGAGTACTTCTTTCAGGCGACTAGACGTCGTACTGCTTCTTGTGAGGTCGAATCGATAATTGATGAATCTGGACAAGTCCTCAACGGACAACTGCTATCAGAATATATTCGAGACTATTACAGTAGTCTCTACTCTGAATCGACGTCGACAACATCCTCGACCACTCATGAATTCCTTGAGAATATTCCCACTTTCTCTGAAGACAGTAAGGAGCTCCTGGATACAGTAATCACATTGGAGGATATGATTGCTGCGACAAAGGATCTAAGGCGACACACTTCACCTGGTTATGACGGCTTGACTCCAGAATTCTTCATACGTTTCAGGGATTTATTAATTCCTGACCTTTTGGAAGTCTTCAATTCGGCGGTTGAGACGCATTCAGACTTTCCTTCTAGTTGGAGGAGATCTGTTATGCGCTTGATTCCAAAGAAGGGAGATTTGCAGAGGATGGGGAACTGGAGGCCAGTAACCCTATGCAATGTAGACTACAAAATCGTCTGCAAAGCATTAGGGGCGATACTCCGCTCAGTGGTTGCTTCGGTAATACACCCGGAACAGTCCTATTGTGTACCTGGTCGTAGTATCTACGACAACATCGCGGTGGCCAAGCATTTGTTTGCCTACCATGAGCAGACAGGTACACAAATGGCCATGATTTCACTTGAGCAGCAAAACGCTTTTGATAGTGTCTCGCACGAGTATCTCTTGACTGCTCTCGAGGCATTTGGGTTTCCGTCCAGGTGGCTCGATATCGTCGGGAAACTGTATAGAGATTCATCGATTTTGATTAAGCATCAAGGACAAGTTCTGGCTCCTATCTCGTTTCATCGAGGTATCAGACAGGGCTGTCCATTGTCAGGTATGCTTTATGATCTTTCGTTGGAGCCGCTACTGGTGAATCTTCGTCGATTGCTCGGACGGTATGCGGTTCGTCTACCATATACCAATTTGAGGCCTCTTATGTAGGCGTATGCGGATGATCTGTCTATTTTCGTGACAGAAGATGAAGCTTTTCCGGTCGCTCGTGCTGTTTTCGAACAGCTCGAACATATAGCGGCCGCTAAAATCAACCTCAGTAAGAGTCAAGGCTTGTGGTGTGGAAGGTGGATAGATCGTACAGATACTCCACTGAACATCCAATGAACTAATACTTGCCTGAGGTATTTAGGTGTGTATATCGGACGCGAGAGTAAATCAAATAATAGCCGCATCGCTCTTGAGAAACTCTCTAGAGCTGTAAACTCATGGCGTAGTCGACTGTTTCCATTATCCTTAATGGGTAGGTCAGTCGTGATAAACTATTTGATTACCTCGTCCATCGTTCATCTGCTAAAGTCTGAGACGTTTGATGAAGGCTTCGTAGGTCTTCTTCAAGCAAAAGCGATAGACGCCTTTTGGTGCGGAAGACGATGGGTTGCTGAAAGCACGCTCTGTCTGCCAGTCAAGATAGGTGGATTAGGTCTCACTAACTTGGTTGTGAAATCAAGGTGTCTCCAAGTGCGTGCATTCCAAAGAGTGTTTTGCCAGAGAGACAACTTGATTTCTCAACTGTGGGTGAATGTACTCGGAGGGATCGGCATAGGGGAGTATTACTACCTACTCTCTGTTCGACCACCTTGTCCTCGTGACTGGCCACAGGATCTAATCTCAACGATTCAGACCTGGGGCAGAATCAGGTCAGCATTTCACCTTCAGTGGAATGCTCTAAGGTACACGAAATTCGCGTCGATTCCAATCAGGTTTAATCCTGAATTAATAGATTCAGTGTTCAGTAATGCTCGGGGTTTTGAAGCTGACACGCATACACTGACGGTTCTAGGAGATATTATTGTTATCTCTGGAAACTGCCGAATAAACGCTAACATTGCACAACTACACGACCTGGCTGCTTCTGTGCGGGAGAGATTTCGCCAACTTGGGACGAGTGACCCTGGCACTAAGTTGGAAGATGCTTTCGTTCTGAACAGACCACCACACACACCTTTCAGCACACTTACAACACGTGTGCTCCGTGACGTGCTTATGTCAATAAGACCTCCGGAGTATACAGGATACAACAGATGGCGAACACACCTCGGGGTGAATATGGGCGTGATGGGAGGGATAACTTGCAGAGTAGTCTACAGTTATCCTTCTAGTTACAAAGATGCTGATGTAGCATTCAAATTGCTGCATCACAGTCTTGTGCATCCTAATCAGTTGTCACATATTGACCGCCGAGTTGAGAGGATTTTCACAGTTTGTGCTGCTGAAGGCACCCTGTTTCACAGGTTTTTCACTTGTCCGGCTTTGCGGGGTCTAATGGATCTCGTGCGCGGTATGTGTCAGTTGATCCACCCGAATTTCGGCATTACTAGGACATCGTTTCTATGGGGACCAAAGGTCTGTAGTCGAGTGAATTGTTTGATTAGCTTTGTGTTGACACTGGCCAAATCTACAATTCACCTGTACTACATGAGAGTCGAAGCTGGGAATCAGAACACTGACCCACAACACCACGCACACGCACTTAAGCGCCACTTCGTTGACAGGTTGAAGAGACGTTTACGTCTGGAATATCTGGCAACGAACGCAGACACATTCAACTGTACATGGCAACCACTATCGTCGGTACAGGATGGAGCTCTTGTCTTTCACTGGTGATAGCAGGCCACAGCATTTGCAACACTAGTCCACGGGGCTTCTCCCCGCTTAGGAATCGTTGCACGTGCTGTGGGAAGGACAAGCACTCTGTTAGAGATGCTAAGCTGGAGGGATGATGAGGGCAGTTTGTAGAGGTCTATGATACTACAGGCGGCCCTCGCGGGACTCCATAACGGTACCGGCTAAATTTTTACGTTCGTTCGATTTTTCTTTTTTCTAATTCGGTTTCGGCCTCGGTTCTAAATTACAAAATTTTATGTTGAAATTCGCTCGTTTAGGGAAATTTTTATTAGTTTATTTTGGAAATTTGTAACTCCTTGGAACTGCCACTTACCTAATTGTCACAATTGGGACTGGTTTTAAATTTATCGTAATAATTTAGATCTTTTCAAAATTCTTGTGGCCGTTTTTAGACTCTTTTGAGAATTTTGTTTGAACTTGTTTTACTTTTTGTGTCATTTTGTTTTAGTTTTGTGTCATTTGTTTAGTTTAATTGTTTTACTAGTCCCTATTGACTTTTATAACTTTAGTTTAGCTAGTGCCTTTTTTACTCTTTGTAGAGCCTTTCGCCGCCTATTTCTAAGGAATTTTAAAAAGAGCCAGAGAGCCACCAAATAAAGATCATATATAAATAAAAAAAAAATTATTAACAACTAACTAACAAATAATAAGTTAGAAGTGAGCGGACGTGTCACTTTTGAGCCCTCCAAAACATAAAGCAAAAACAACCAGATAAAGTGGAGAAAAAGTGTATTCGGACTGACTATACAGCTAATTGTGTCTAATTGCATTAAATAGGTGAAGTGTAATAAGAAAAACTATTAAAAATTCGAAAAATAAATTGTGAAATAATATACAAATTTAGTGACAGTTCTGGAATTTTTAAATAATTTTTGTGGTTGCCATGACAACATGGCAAAGGTTTAAATTTAGCATAGTCTTTGGTTACAAATAAAAACATTTCGAAACAATACAAGTAGAAATTTAAAATTAAAAACATAATTCAAAAATAATTACTTTTGAAAGTACAGAAGTGTATACTGCTCTGCCGTACTCCAAATGAGTACGAGCAGCAGCGATTCTGGGGGGGCTGATGATCCCCTCAGATTAAACGTAAGGAAGAAGAAGAAAAATCCAAATGCTTCTCCTTCTTCTAAAAAAAAAACCAAAGGGCCCAACGAAAAGGCCATTAAGGGCCATATTCAAGAGGCTGCCAAGATAAATGATGTAGCATCTTTTTCCAGCGTGGCAGAAATCATCCAAGAGGACCACGGAGCACTAATGAGTGCCATCAAAGCAACACCCGCTGCTCTCAAGGTTCTAAATGCAGATTCAAAAATTGCTACGGCTACTATAGTAACGGCAGAAGAGCCGAAAGTAGCTGTAACTGCAGCAACTTCAGCACAACCAGTGAAAACATCGCAACTGGCAGATGTGGTGAGAAAAGCTTCTGCCTCCACGCCAAAGCCGCAAACCAGCTTCATGAGACCACTGCTTGCATCAGAGAAGACAAGTAACGCTAAGAAGGAGTCACCAGCAACAGTACTACGAACCCCGGCGTTAGTCGAAGGAATTTCGTATGCACAGGTAAGTGGCAGTTCCAGTAAAAAAGAGTCTACATTGAAATTTTAGGAAAGGGCATCACTCCTCGTCCAGCCCCATTGGACGCAGGTAAGCCTCGGCCCAAGACCAGTGCGGGTCTCCAGGGCTTCTTCGACGGGAGATGGCAGGATGAGAGCTACGGTATGCAGCTCGAGCACATCAGAGGATGTCCTCAGAGCGCATACCTGAAGGCAATCTTCCGCGTCGTCTCCTGTGAGCAGCTATTCTCCATGGGAATAATAGCTGGGGGAATGGTTGAGGTGTATACCACAACCCTCGAGAGTGCTACCAAGCTAATGCTTGAGGGCATCGAGGTGGAGGGTAGACACCTTGTGCCATTCCCACTCAGGGAAAAGCCCACGATGGTCGTGTTTTCACGGGTCCCTATGCGAGATTGCCATGAAGACCTCCTAAATTTCTTGGGAAGATTTGGGAAGGTTCATGGCAACGTTCGTGCCATTCCCTTAAAAATTGGGGACGAGGGTCTCGGGCGGGGTATCTTCGGTACTAGCCGGGAGGCGTCCATCACCTTAAATAAGGGGTGTCCGCTTCCAAAGGGATTTTACCTGAGCTTATCCGGCTCGAGGCACTGGATAGACGTGGGCACCGAATCGAAATGCCATGCTTGCCATTTGGTAGGGCACTTTATTGCTGACTGCCCCAGGAGAACCGGGAAGAAGGCTGAACCGAGGGTTCCCTCGAAGGAAGCCACTACTGCAGTAGTGGATCTGGAGAAGGAGCCTTTGGCCGGCACTCGACTTGCTATTCTGGAGCAGCCAGTGACTAAGGTGCCTGAAGCTTTCCCAGAGGCAAAAACGAATAAAGCTATAAACGGTGCCACGTCGGCAAGTGAAAACACGGCTACTTCCGACGAGGAGTCGAGTAGCCATTTATTTAAAAAAAAGAGGACGAGGAGGAAGACGAAGGTGGACCGTGTGATGCTGCCTCCTCCAGAGCCAGCAAAGCCAGTCGCTCCAAAACGGCCCCACTCGGAGGAGGACGATAGTGGTGCCCGCGGTTCGAAGGTTGTTGTGAGGGAGGCGGAAGCATCTCTCGAACAGCTTTCGGACTGCGAAATGACCTGTTTGGATGAGACTGGTCTCTCGAGCTTCAGTGGCTACGAGTCGTGTGGTAGCGCCATTTCGACTGGTAGCCAATTTGAGGTCTCGAAGGGGATGGAAAACATTCCTAGGGAGAAGATCTCCGAAATTCTTGCCCAGCTCCAGTACAAGAAGAACTCAGATAAAATCTGGAGCATTCTTGTAAAGGAGCTGGAGAGGCCAGAGTTGTTACTTCCTCAGCTTCGAATCCTACAACAGGAGTCCAAGAAGAGGAGGAAGTACAACCATGTAGCTCGGTTAGATCGTCTCCATAGGAAGGTGGAGGAGTTGCTTCAGGAGCATCGCTTGGCCGATTCTCCTCGTCAATAGAAGTCGCACATTCATCGTTTGAGGTTTTCATCTCTTTGAATGTGTAAGATAGGCTCTCTTAACACTGGGGGTTTAAGTGCTCATACAAGATTACACAGCACTATCGAACATGTCAAAATGTTCGATATAGACATTACACTTCTACAGAAGACGAATTTCACACAAGACACATATACACAACTTGAGCGCTATGCTTATTTACACACTGGCTATGCAATGTTTGCCACACCTGCGCCTCGCCGAGGCTCAGGGGTGGCAATCATTGTATCCAACAAATTTACACTATCGTCTCCTGTCTATACAGATATCTTCCCAGGCTTCGCTTCTTGCTTGGATTTTGTCGTTCAAGACAAACATATCAAGGTAGTAAACGTGTACCTTCCTTCCTCATGACCAGGACATTACAAGACAAGTTCTTGATAGTGTTAAGTCCTGTCTGGTGAATTTTAGCGGCGAAACTGTCCTCGGAGGTGATTTCAACTGCACTCTGAATCCCTCAATGGATCGGCACTCTGGAGTTGAGTTCAACTCTGTCAATGCTACTCGATTGAGGAATTTTGTCGGTGTTTTCAGACTCGTAGATATCTATCGTTGGATGCATCCTACGACCAGGTCATACACGAGGGTCTCGCGAAATATCCATGGAAGTCTCGCAGGCTCCAGAATTGATAGACTTTACGTCTCACCTGGAATACTAGAACATTTCGTTGGTGTCACTCATGAAGTGTGTTCGATTAGTGATCATCTTCTTGTGGTGGCGACCAGCACTCTAGTTGAAAGACGAACTGCATACTGGATATTCAACAACTATTTGTTGAATTCCGAGCAGTTCATCAATGAGTTCATTGATTTCTGGCACGATTGGCAAGAGAGGAAAGCTGACTTTCCTTTTCTTAGTCAATGGTGGGATGTTGGAAAGCTCCAGATTCGGTCTTTTATCGAGACGAGTTTCAATCGAAGTGGCTATCAAGCTTCTAGCTTGTCGGCCGAGGTCTCTCGGGTGGCAGCTCTTCTCCCAACTCAGCCGGGGTTGGTTCTTTATTTCAATGGAATAAAGGAACGCTTGGCGACACAGACTTACAAGCACAGCTTGGAGTTTGTGCTGCGCGGCCAATCGCGCTGGCTGAGAGAAGGCGATTCTCCAACTGAGTACTTCTTTCAGGCGACTAGACGTCGTACTGCTTCTTGTGAGGTCGAATCGATAATTGATGAATCTGGACAAGTCCTCAACGGACAACAGCTATCAGAATATATTCGAGACTACTACAGTAGTCTCTACTCTAAATCGACGTCGACAACATCCTCGACCACTCATGAATTCCTTGAGAATATTCCCACTTTCTCTGAAGACAGTAAGGAGCTCCTGGATACAGTAATCACATTGGAGGATATGATTGCTGCGACAAAGGATCTAAGGCGACACACTTCACCTGGTTATGACGGCTTGACTCCAGAATTCTTCATACGTTTCAGGGATTTATTAATTCCTGACCTTTTGGAAGTCTTCAATTCGGCGGTTGAGACGCATTCAGACTTTCCTTCTAGTTGGAGGCGATCTGTGATGCGCTTGATTCCAAAGAAGGGAGATTTGCAGAGGATGGGGAACTGGAGGCCAGTAACCCTATGCAATGTAGACTACAAAATCGTCTGCAAAGCATTAGGGGCGATACTCCGCTCAGTGATTGCTTCGGTAATACACCCGGAACAGTCCTATTGTGTACCTGGTCGTAGTATCTACGACAACATCGCGGTAGCCAAGCATTTGTTTGCCTACCATGAACAGACAGGTACACAAATGGCCATGATTTCACTTGACCAGCAAAAGGCTTTTGATAGTGTCTCGCACGAGTATCTCTTGATTGCTCTCGAGGCATTTGGGTTTCCGCCCAGGTGGCTCGATATCGTCGGGAAACTGTATAGAGATTCAGCGATTTTGATTAAGCATCAAGGACAAGTTCTGGCTCCTATCTCGTTTCATCGAGGTATCAGACAGGGCTGTCCATTGTCAGGTATGCTTTATGATCTTTCGTTGGAGCCGCTACTGGTGAATCTTCGTCGAATGCTCGGACAGTATGCGGTTCATCTGCCAAATACCAATGTGAGGCCTCTTATGTTGGCGTATGCGGATGATCTGTCTATTTTCGTGACAAGAGATGAAGCTTTTCCGGTCGCTCGTGCTGTTTTCGAACAGTTCGAACGTATAGCGGGCGCTAAAATCAACCTTAGTAAGAGTCAAGGCTTGTGGTGTGGAAGGTGGAGAGATCGTACAGATACTCCACTGAATATTCAATGGACTATTACTTGCCTGAAGTATTTAGGTGTGTATATCGGACGCGAGAGTAAATCAAATAATAGCCGCATCGCACTTGAGAAACTCTCTAGAGCAGTAAACTCATGGCGTAGTCGACTGTTTCCATTATCCGGTCGCTCGTGCTGTTTTCGAACAGTTCGAACGTATAGCGGGCGCTAAAATCAACCTTAGTAAGAGTCAAGGCTTGTGGTGTGGAAGGTGGAGAGATCGTACAAATACTCCACTGAACATCCAATGGACTAATACTTGCCTGAAGTATTTAGGTGTGTATATCGGACGCGAGAGTAAATCAAATAATAGCCGCATCGCTCTTGAGAAACTCTCTAGAGCAGTAAACTCATGGCGTAGTCGACTGTTTCCATTATCCTTAATGGGTAGGTCAGTCGTGATAAACTATTTGATTACCTCGTCCATCGTTCATCTGCTAAAGTCTGAGACGTTTGATGAAGGCTTCGTAAGTCTTCTTCAAGCAAAAGCGATAGACGCCTTTTGGTGCGGAAGACGATGGGTTGCTGAAAGCACGCTCTGTCTGCCAGTCAAGATAGGTGGATTAGGTCTCACTAACTTGGTTGTGAAATCAAGGTGTCTCCAAGTGCGTGCATTCCAACGAGTGTTCTGCCAGAGAGTCTGCTTGATTTCTCAACTGTGGGTGAATGTACTGGGATGGATCGGCATAGGGGAGTATTACTACCTACTCTCTGTTCGACCACCTTATCCTCGTGACTGGCAACAGGATCTAGTCTCAACGATTCAGGCCTGGGGCAGAATCAGGCCAGCATTTCACCTTAAGTGGAATGCTCTACGGTACACGCAATTCGCGTCAATTCCAATCAGGTTTAATCCTGAATTAATAGATTCAGTGTTCAGTAATGCTCGGGGTTTTGAAGCTGACACGCATACACTGACAGTTCTCGGAGATATTATTGATATCTCTGGAAACTGCCGAATAAACACTAACACTGCACAACTACACGACCTGGCTGCTTCTGCGCGGGAGAGATTTCGCCAACTTGGGACCAGTGACCCTG
This sequence comes from Dioctria linearis, assembly GCA_963930735.1. Taxonomy (NCBI): domain Eukaryota; kingdom Metazoa; phylum Arthropoda; class Insecta; order Diptera; family Asilidae; genus Dioctria; species Dioctria linearis. The sequence goes on along the minus strand of OZ005740.1, from coordinate 115,590,710 downwards.
GCACTAAGTTGGAAGATGCTTTCGTTCTGAACAGACCACCACACACACCTTTCAGCACACTTACAACACGTGTGCTCCGTGACGTGCTTATGTCAATAAGACCTCCGGAGTATACAGGATACAACAGATGGCGAACACACCTCGGGGTGAATATGGGCGTGATGGGAGGGATAACTTGCAGAGTAGTCTACAGTTATCCTTCTAGTTACAAAGATTCTGATGTAGCATTCAAATTGTTGCATCACAGTCTTATGCATCCTAATCAGTTGTCACATATTGACCGCCGAGTTCAGAGGATTTGCACATTTTGTGGTGGTGAAGGCACCCTGTTTCACAGGTTCTTCACTTGTCCGGCTTTGCGGGGTCTAATGGATCTCGTGCGCGGTATGTGTCAGTTGACCCACCCGAATTTCGGCATTACTAGGACATCGTTTCTATGGGGACCAAGGGTCTGTAGTCGAGTGAATTGTTTGATTGGCTTTGTGCTGACACTGGCCAAATCTACAATTCACCTATACTACATGAGAGTCGAAGATGGGAATCAGAACACTGACCCACAACACCACGCACACGCACTTAAGCGCCACTTCGTTGACAGGTTGAAGAGACGTTTACGTCTCGAATATCTGGCAACGAACGCAGACACATTCAACTGCACATGGCAACCACTATCGTCGGTGCAGGATGGAGCTCTTGTCTTTCGCTGGTGAGAACAGGCCACAGCATTTGCAACACTAGTCCACGGGGCTTCTCCCCGCTTAGGAATCGTTGCACGTGCGGTGGGAAGGACAAGCACTCTGTTAGAGATGCTAAGCTGGAGGGATGATGAGGGCAGTTTGTAGAGGTCTATGATACTACAGGCTGCCCTCGCGGGACTCTATAACGGTATCGCGTAAATCTTTCGTTCGTTCGGTCATTTATTTTTAATTCGGTTTCGGTGTCGGTGCTAAATTTCAAAATATTATGTTGAAAATTCGTTCGTTCAGGCAATTATTTTTATTAGTTTATTTTGGAAATTTGGAACTTCTTGGAGCTGCCACTTACCCAATTGTCAAAAGTGGGACTTTTAAATTTTTTGTCTATCTTTTAGATCCTTTTTCAAAATTCTTGTAGCCGTTTTTTAGTCTCTTTTGAGAATTTTGTCTTGTTTGTTTTCCTTTTGTTTGTGTCTTTTTTCTTGTTCATTAGTTCTTCTAATTGTTTTAATTGTTTAATTGTCCCTATTGACCTTTTATAACTTTTAGATTAGCTAGCGACCTTTTGTTTACACTTTGTAGAGCCTTTTGCCACCTATTTTTAGGGAATTTTAAAAGAGCCAATGAGCCACTAAATAAAGAGCTTATACAAATAAAAAAAAATATTATTATTTCTGAAGAGAGCAAACGTGTCATTCAATAGCTTGGCGAATAATAAAGAAAACAGCGGAAGAAATTGAGAACAAAGCCGCTAAAATTGAAAAAAGTGACACTGAGTTTGAGTGTTTTATAGTGTATTGTTGTTGGTGTGAGAATCATTATAAAAACTATTTAAAACTACAAAAGATAAATTGTTAAAAAAGTGCAAATTTAGTGGCAGGTTTGGATTTTTAATTAATTTCGGTCGTTGCCATGACAACATGGCAACCGTACAAAATTTTTAGTTTTGGACTTAGCAAAAATAATATAATTGTAAAATAATAAATTAAATTAGAAGAAAAAATAATAAAAATCAAATTTATCGAAAATTATAAATTTATTAAAATAAAATAAAAAGTATAAAAAGTACAAAAAACTTCTCTGCCTCACTCTAAATGGGTGAGAGCAGCAGCGATTCTGGGGGGAATGAAAATCCCCTCAAATCAAGTGGAAGGTGGAAGAAGAACTTAAGCGCTTCTTCTTCTTCACAAAAAAGCTTAAAAGGGCCCAATGAAAAGGCTTTTAAGGGCCTAAGTCAAGAGGCCAAGAAAGTGCAGCCAACTCCGTCGGAGAATACAGCTGGAAGGACAGCTGGCGCTGTCCCAGGAGAGTCTGGAGCACCAACTCCAAGCACTGCTGCACAAGCAGCAGTACCGGCAGCCACAACAACGACAGCATCAACCCAAGGGAAAAACCCAAGCTTGGTGGAAGTCGTTAAAACAGCTTCAGCTTCAGCGCCAAAGCCGAGCGGTGTTATCATGAGGCCACCGCTTTCTGTGGTGAAGACAAGACAGAAGCCAGCGGCACCAGCAGCAAAACCAGTAGCTGCACTACGATCCCCGGCATTAGTGTCAGGGATGTCATATGCGCAGGTAAGTGGTAGTTCCAGGCAGGCTTCCACTATAGAAATTTTAGGAACGGGCATCACTCCTCGTCCAGCCCCATTAGACGCAGGTAAGCCTCGGCCCAAGACCAGTGCGGGTCTCCAGGGCTTCTTTGACGGGAGGTGGCAGGACGAGAGCTACGGGATGCGGCTTGAGCACATCAGAGGATGTCCTCAGACTGCATACCTGAAGGCGATCTTCCGCGTCATCTCTCGGGAGCAGCTATTCTCTATGGGAATTATAGCTGGAGGAATGGTCGAGGTGTACACCACGACCCTCGAAAGCGCTACCAAGCTTATGCTTGAGGGCACCGAGGTGGAGGGTAGACACCTCGTTCTATTCCCGCTAAAAGAGAAGCCCACGAAGGTCGTGTTTTCACGGGTCCCTATGCGAGCCCAACATGAAGACCCGCGAATTTCCTTGGGAGATTCCGGAAGGTTTATGGAAGGGTTCGCGCCATTCCAATTAAAATTGGGGACGAGGGTCTCGGGCGGGGTATTTTCGGTACCAGCCGGGAAGCGTCCATTACCTTGAATAAGGGATGAACGCTTCCGTCAGGCTTCTACCTGAGCATATCCGGTTCGAGATACTGGAGAGACGTTGGCACCGAAGCGAAATGCCATGCTTGTCATTTGGTAGGGCATTTTATTGCTGACTGCCCCAGAAGAACCGGGAAGAAGGCTGAACCGAGGGTTCCCTCGAAGGAAGCCACTACTACAGTAGTGGATCTGGAGAAGGAGCCTTCGGCCGACACTCAACCTGCTATTTTGGAGCAGCCAGTGGTTAAGGTGCCTGAAGTTGTCCTAGAGGCAAAAATAGTTATGGCTCTAAACGGCGCCACGTCGGCACGTGAAAACACGGCTATTTCTGACGACGAGTCGAGTAGCCATTTAGGCAAGAAAAAGAGGACGAGGAGGAGGAAGACAAAGGTGGACCGTGTGATGCTGCCTCCTCCAGAGCCAGCAAAGCCAGTCGCATCAAAGCGGCCCCATTCGGAGGAGGACGATAGTGGAGCTCGCGGTTCGAAGATTGTTGTGAGGGACGGGAGGTGTCTCTCGAGCAGCTTTCGGACTGCGACATGACCGGTTTGGATGAGACTGGTCTCTCGAGCTTCAGTGGCTATGAGTCGTGTGGTAGCGCCATTTCGACTGGTAGCCAATTTGAGGTCTCGAGAGGGATGGAAACCCTTCCTAGGGAGAAAATTCGCAGCATTCTTGGCCAGCTCTTGTACAAGAAGAATTCAGGTAAAATCTGGAGTATTCTTGTACGGGAGCTGGAGAGGCCAGAGTTGTTACTTCCTCAACTTCTACTCCTACAACAGGAGTCGAAGAAAAAGGGGAAGTACAACGATGTAGCTCGCTTGGATCGTCTCCATAGGAGGGTGGAGGAGCTGATTCAGGAGCATGGCTTCGTCGAATCTTCTCGTCCGTAGACGTCGTACCATCATCGTTTGAGCTTCTTATCTCTTTGAATGTGTAAGATAGGCTCTATTAACACCGGGGGTTGAAGTGCTCATACAAGACTACACAGTACTATCGAACATGTCAAAATGTTCGATATAGACATTACACTTCTGCAGGAGACGAATTTCACTCAAGACACTTATACACAACTTGAGCGCTATGCTTATCTACACACTGGCTATGCAATGTTTGCCACATCTGCGCCTCGCCAAGGCTCAGGGGTGGCAATCATTGTATCCAACAAATTTACACTATCGTCTCCTGTCTATACAGATATCTTCCCAGGTTTCGCTTCTTCCTTGGATTTTGTCGTTCAAGACAAACATATCAAGGTAGTAAACGTGTACCTTCCTCATGACCAGGACATTACAAGACAAGTTCTTGATAGTGTTCAGTCCTGTCTGGTGAATTTTAGCGGAGAAAATGTCCTCGGAGGTGATTTCAACTGCACTCTGAATCCCTCAATGGATCGGCACTCTGGAGTTGAGTTCAACTCTGTCAATGCTACTCGATTGAGGAATTTTGTCGGTGTTTTCAGACTCGTGGATATCTATCGTTGGATGCATCCTACGACTAGATCATACACGAGGGTCTCGCGAAATATCCATGGAAGTCTCGCAGGCTCCAGATTTGATAGACTTTACGTCTCACTTGGAATACTAGAACATTTCGTTGGTGTCACTCATGAAGTGTGTTCGATTAGTGATCATCTTCTTGTGGTGGCGACCAGCACTCTAGTTGAAAGACGAACTGCATACTGGATATTCAACAACTATTTGTTGAATTCCGAGCAGTTCATCAATGAGTTGATTGATTTCTGGCACGATTGGCAAGAGAGGAAAGCTGACTTTCCTTTTCTTAGTCAATGGTGGGATGTTGGAAAGCTCCAGATTCGGTCTTTTATCGAGACGAGTTTCAATCGAAGTGGCTATCAAGCTTCTAGCTTGTCGGCCGAGGTCTCTCGGGTGGCAGCTCTTCTCCCAACTCAGCCGGGGTTGATTCTTTATTTCAATGGAATAAAGGAACGCTTGGCGACACAGACTTACAAGCACAGCTTGGAGTTTGTGCTGCGCGGCCAATCGCGCTGGCTGAGAGAAGGCGATTCTCCAACTGAGTACTTCTTTCAGGCGACTAGACGTCGTACTGCTTCTTGTGAGGTCGAATCGATAATTGATGAATCTGGACAAGTCCTCAACGGACAACAGCTATCAGAATATATTCGAGACTACTACAGTAGTCTCTACTCTGAATCGACGTCGACAACATCCTCGACCCCTTATGAATTTCTTGAGAATATTCCCACTTTCTCTGAAGACAGTAAGGAGCTCCTGGATACAGTAATCACATTGGAGGATGTGATTGCTGTGACAAAGGATCTAAGGCGACACACTTCACCTGGTTATGACGGCTTGACTCCAGAATTCTTCATACGTTTCAGGGATTTATTAATTCCTGACCTTTTGGAAGTCTTCAATTCGGCGGCTGAGACACATTCAGACTTTCCTTCTAGTTGGAGGAGATCTGTTATGCGCTTGATTCCAAAGAAGGGAGATTTGCAGAGGATGGGGAACTGGAGGCCAGTAACCCTATGCAATGTAGACTACAAAATCGTCTGCAAAGCATTAGGGGCGAGTATCTCTTGACTGCTCTCGAGGCATTTGGGTTTCCGCCCAGGTGGCTCGATATCGTCGGGAAACTGTATAGAGATTCAGCGATTTTGATTAAGCATCCAGGACAAGTTCTGGCTCCTATCTCGTTTCATCGAGGTATCAGACAGGGCTGTCCATTGTCAGGTATGCTTTATGATCTTTCGTTGGAGCCGCTACTGGTGAATCTGCGTCGAATGCTCGGACAGTATGCGGTTCGTCTACCATATACCAATGTGAGGCCTCTTATGTTGGCGTATGCGGAAGATCTGTCTATTTTCGTGACAGGAGATGAAGCTTTTCCGGTCGCTCGTGCTGTTTTCGAACAGTTCGAACGTATAGCGGGCGCTAAAATCAACCTTAGTAAGAGTCAAGGCTTGTGGTGTGCAAGGTGGAGAGATCGTACAGATACTCCACTGAACATCCAATGGACTAATACTTGCCTGAAGTATTTAGGTGTGTATATCGGACGCGAGAGTAAATCAAATAATAGCCGCATCGCTCTGGAGAAACTCTCTAGAGCTGTAAACTCATGGCGTAGTCGACTGTTTCCATTATCCTTAATGGGTAGGTCAGTCGTGATAAACTATTTGATTACCTCGTCCATCGTTCATCTGCTAAAGTCTGAGACGTTTGATGAAGGCTTCGTAGGTCTTCTTCAAGCAAAAGTGATAGACGACTTTTGGTGCGGAAGACGATGGGTTGCTGAAAGCACGCTCTGTCTGCCAGTCGAGATAGGTGGATTAGGTCTCACTAACTTGGTTGTGAAATCAAGGTGTCTCCAAGTGCGGGAATTCCAAAGAGTGTTTTGCCAGAGAGACAGCTTGATTTCTCAACTGTGGGTGAATGTACTGGGAGGGATCGGCAAAGGGGAGTGTTGCTACCTACTCTCTGTTCGGCCACCTTATCCACGTGACTGGCCACAGGATCTAATCTCAACGATTCAGACCTGGGGCAGAATCAGGCCAGCATTTCACCTTCAGTGGAATGCTCTGAGGTACACGCATTTCGCGTCGATTCCAATCAGGTTTAATCCTGAATTAATAGATTCAGTGTTCAGTAATGCTCGGGGTTTTGAAGCTGACACGTATACACTGACGGTTCTCGGAGATATTATTGATATCGCTCGAAACTGTCGAATAAACACTAACACTGCACAACTACACGACCTGGCTGCTTCTGTGCGGGAGAGATTTCGCCAACTTGGGACCAGTGACCCTGGCACTAAGTTGGAAGATGCTTTCGTTCTGAACAGACCACCACACACACCTTTCAGCACACTTACAACACGTGTGCTCCGTGACGTGCTTATGTCAATAAGACCTCCGGAGTATACAGGATACAACAGATGGCGAACACACCTCGGGGTGAATATGGGCGTGATGGGAGGGATAACTTGCAGAGTAGTCTACAGTTATCCTTCTAGTTACAAAGATGCTGATGTAGCATTCAAATTGCTGCATCACAGTCTTGTGCATCCTAATCAGTTGTCACATATTGACCGCCGAGTTCAAAGGATTTGCACATATTGTGCTGGTGAAGGCACCCTGTTTCACAGGTTTTTCACTTGTCCGGCTTTGCAGGGTCTAATGGATCTCGTGCGCGGTATGTGTCAGTTGATCCACCCGAATTTCGGCATTACTAGGACATCGTTTCTATGGGGACCAAAGGTCTGTAGTCGAGTGAATTGTTTGATTAGCTTTGTGTTGACACTGGCCAAATCTACAATTCACCTGTACTACATGAGAGTCGAAGATGGGAATCAGAACACTGACCCACAACACCACGAACACGCACTTAAGCGCCACTTCGTTGACAGGTTGAAGATACGTTTACGTCTTGAATATCTGGCAACGAACGCAGACCCATTCAACTGCACATGGCAACCACTATCGTCGGTGCAGGACGGAGCTCTTGTCTTTCGCTGGTGATAGCAGGCCACAGCATTTGCAACACTAGTCCACGGGGCTTCTCCCCGGCTAGGAATCGTTGCAAGAGCTGTGGGAAGGACAAGCACTCTGTTAGAGATGCTAAGCTGGAGGGATGATGAAGGCAGTTTGTAGAGGTCTACGATACTACGGGCTGCCCTCGCGGGACTCTATAACGGTATCGCGTAAATTTTTCGTTCGTTCGGTCATTTATTTTTAATTCGGTTTCGGTTTCGGTACAAAATCGCAAAAATTTTTGTTGAAATTCGCTCGTTTAGGGACATTTTTTATTAGATTATTTTGGAAATTCGGAACTTTTGGAACTGCCACTTACCTAGTTGTCAAAATTGGGACTGGCTTTAAATTTTTGGTAATAATTTAGGTCTTTTTCAAAATTCTTGTGACCGTTTTTTAGACTCTTTTGAGAATTTTGTTTGAATTTGTTTTACATTTTTGTGTGTCATTTTTATTTTTTTGACTGTTTATATGTTAGCTTAGCTAGTGTCTTTTTCTCTTTTACAATTTTGTGCCTTTTGCCAATTAGTTTTAAGGAATATTTAAAAGAGCCACAAAAAAGAGCTAAAAATAAAGAACATATATAAATAAAAAAAAAACATTATTATTCTTGACAAGTTCGGACGTGTTTCTACATCGCCGGTCATTAAAAGCCCTAAAAAAGGTCGAAGTAATAATAAAAAACAACAAAATAGTGATCAGTACCCAGTAGTTTCGTGGAATTGTTCTCAAAAGTTTGAAAAAATTTGGAAAATAATAGTCAATTTGGAAAAGAAAAATCAAAAAATTTAATAAATAAGAACGGAATTTGTGACATTTTGTTATTTGAACTTCCCGTGTTATTAAAGCAGCCCGAGTACATCATACAACATTAATTTCAATTAAATTAAATAAATTATATCGAATTCGGAGATAAAAAAAGAACAAAGACAGTTACCAAGTGGAAATTTGAGCCCTTGCACCATGTCTGGTGCAAGTGGCTTCGAAGAAAGAAGGAAGGAAACACCTTGTAGAGCCCACTCAAAAGGCTGTTTCGGGCCCATTTGAAGAGGCCGATGGCAAAGACGCAGGAAGTAGAGTCTCGCAAGTGACAGAGACAAGAAAGGCCGCAGAAGAGAATACCCAGTCTGCAGTCCTCCTACCAGTTATCCCTGCAATGACAGTAGCAGCAGTAGCAAAGGAAGCAACCCTACCGGCAGAAATAGTAGCACAAGCTGCAAAGGAGAAAGCTTCCATGTCGTCAGCGGCATTGCCCTCCTTACTGGAGGTGGTGAAAACAGCATCCGCTCAGGCACCACCACCGGTGATTTTGGGAATGCTTTTACGGCCGTCGCTCACCAATGCGGCAACTAAGAGTCCTGCATCCCAGCCCCAATGAACAGCAGCAGCAACACAAGATTTCACCAAGGCGATATCATTCGCTCAGGCGGTGAGTGGCACTTCTAAGACTTCGTTCCATAAAAATGCTCCACCCCAAATAAAGTGTAGGTCCATACCTCCTCGTCAAGCTCCATTTATTGATGATAAACAGAAATCTAATACAGAAGGCACACTACAGGATGCTTTCGAGAAGCGATGGCATTCAGTGGATCAAGTGCTACTCATTGAATATATCCGAGGGATGTCCCAAGGACAGTATCTTAGTGCCATAGACAAGGTCGTTGGTCCTCAAGTGTTTGCTCTGGGTGTAACCGCACAGGGAACAGTGTCAGTGTGCCTGAATACGGTGGGGGCTGCTCAAAAGCTAATGATTGAGGGTATCCAAATTGCTGGCAGGCACTTGACACCGTATCCCCAAGCGCTGAAACCAAAAAGAGTGGTGCTATCTCGAGTCCCCATACGCGCTGAAATTGAGGACATCGTGAACTTCCTGCGCCAATTCGGGACAGTTCATGGTAAAATGCGTGCCATACCCATCAAGCTTGGGGAAAATGGCTTAGGAAGGGGGGTCTTCAGTCTCAGCAGGGAAGTATTCGTAACCCTGAAGCAGGGTTGTGAGCTTCCCTCATCCCTTATTTTAGACTGCGACGGCGTCAAATCTTATGTGGATATATCCACTGAGGCAAGGTGCTACGCCTGTCAGCAGACAGGGCATCTCATCGCTGATTGCCCAAAAAGACAAAAGGAACGAGCGAAAGAAATTTCTGTACGCTCTGCTGAACTTCCTACAGCAACAAAGAAGACAAAGCCTGTCACAGCGGAAAAATGTCTTGAAGGGCAATCAGGGATGATCTGCTCTCAGGTCGTACCAGCGTTGAAGCCTGCTGCGACTGCGGACTTGCCTCCTTTACCACGAGAGACCAGTTGTAGCTCTGACGGGGGGGTAGATATAGTAGCTAAAAGGAAAAAAAAGACAATAAAAAAGAGAAAGAGAGATAACCAATCGGTAACGATGCCACCGCCAGATACTCCCACAAAAGCCCACAATGCGGTTACTGTTGCGGGTATCAAAAGATCCCGCTCAGAACAGGAGGTGTTGCCTCCCAGGCGGAGGGTATCGGAGATTCCAGAAGTAGGAGCTTCGGACCTTTCCGATTGTGAGACAATGCCCAGCATTGGTGATAAGTCCGCGGTCGAGGGGAGTTATAAATCCGCCCAAAGTGGAGACGAGTCATCGGCGAGCACACTGTCCCTGAGAGGGGAGTTCGAAGTTGTTCCTCGGTGCAGCTCCTTCACAGGAGAGCAAATAAGTTCTCTTTTAAGGAAGCTGTACAGGAATCAGAACGAACAGCACATCTTTCAGGTAATATATGGGTTTACCGATGATCCCGAGAAATTAGTGCCTCAAATCCACAGCCTTCAGGATAGGGCTAGAGCAAATAAAAATTATAATGAGGCTACCCGCCTCGATCGCGTCCTGAAAAAAATTGAAATGGCGGTGGCTAATCGTGCTTTTGAGGGCTTTTCCTCTTTGTAGGGTTGTACAATTGTGGATTCAGTTCACTATTTCTTTAAATGTTTCATATAGTTTCGCAAAACGCGAGGGGCCTTGGAGCACCTCACAAATTACACGCCACTGTTACAGACATCAGACACTCACAAGCAGACATAGCTCTACTACAAGAGACGAATTTTACCACAGACACACTCAATACACTAGAGCTTAATGCTTATTTACATACTGGATACACTATGTTTGCTACACCTGCTCCTCACAGAGGATCAGGTGTCGCAATACTGGTGTCCAATTCATGTACACTTTCGTCTCTTGAACACACAGACATCTTTCCAGGCTACGCTTCCTCCATTGACTTCGTTCTAAGGGATATAAGTTTTAAGGTAGTTAATGTGTACCTACCCCATGACCAGAATATTGCAAGACTAGTTCTTGACACCCTGCGCGTGAGCCTTACAAACTTTGGTGGTGAAATTATCCTCGGAGGTGATTTTAACTGCACGCTGAATCCTCCAATCGATCGGCATTCTGGGATTGAGTTCAATCCTGCGACTGCTGGTCAATTGCGAAATTTCGTCAGCCACTTCAATCTCGTGGATGTCTACCGTTGGATAAACCCAACGAGGCGGTCATACACTAGAGTATCGCGAAATGTGAACGGCGGCCTTTCGGGCTCTAGAATCGACAGACTGTACGTCTCGTCCACCATTATCGGCACCTTTCTTAGTGTCACACATGAAGTGTGCTCAATGAGTGATCACTTGCTTGTTGTAGCGACCAGCACAATAACTGAAAGGCGAACTGCCTTCTGGATCTTCAACAATCATTTGTTAAAATCAGAGCAGTTCAGCGAGGACTTTACTACCTTTTGGTACAACTGGCGGGAAACGAAAGATGACTTTCCGAACCTAAGTCAGTGGTGGGACATTGGTAAACTTCACATTCGCTCATTTGTTGAGACAAGGTTCGACAGAAGTAGGTATCGAGCGTCTAGCCTGTTCGGCGAAGTTGCTCGGATCGCTGCTCTTCTCCCAACTCACCCAGAGCTACTGGCAAGATATAAAAGACTGAAAGAACGTCTGGCAGCACAAAATTACAAGCATAGCTTGGAATTTGTGCTGCGGCATCAGTCGCGCTGGTTGAGAAAAGGAGAATCACCGACCGAGTACTTCTTCCAAGCAACTAGAAGGCGAACCGCGAAAGTTGAGGTTGAATCGATAGTGAACGAAGATGGAGAAATCCTTAACGGAGAAGAACTCTCAGAATACATCCGGGAGTATTACACTCATCTGTATTCTGAACCAATGTCACTAATGTCGTCATCCATCACTGAATCTCTCCACCATGTTCCCACATTCTTTGACGAAAGTAGGGACACACTAAACAGCGAAATCAGCCTCGATGATATCCTCACTGCAACGAAGAACTTAAGGCTTCACACATCACCTGATGGCCTGACTCCAGAGCTCCTCATACATTTCAGGAATCTTTTGATTCCAGACCTTCTGGAGGTTTTCAATTCAGCGGTGACGACGCATACAGATTTGCCTTCGAGTTGGAGGAGATCTGTCATGCATCTAATACCAAAGAAGGGTGATCTTAGAAGGATGGGGAACTGGAGGCCAGTAACCCTATGCAATGTGGACTATAAAATCGTCTGCAAAGCATTAGGGGCAATACTCCGCTCAGTGATTGCTTCGGTTATACATCCGGAACAGTCTTACTGTGTGCCTGGTCGTAGCATCTACGACAATATCGCGGCTGCAAAATATATTTTTGCATACCACGAGAAAACTGAGACACCAATGGCAATGATTTCTCTCGACCAGCAGAAAGCATTTGATAGTGTGAATCATGACTATCTTTTCGCTGTCTTCATGCAGTATGAGCAATGTTCAGGTGCGAAGATAAACATGAGCAAGAGTCAAGGTCTTGGGTGTGGTAGGTGGCGTGATCGCACAGATGCCCCACTTGGCATACAGTGGACCAATACTTGTCTGAAGTATTTAGGAGTATACATCGGACGCGAGGGCAAATCGCGTAATAGCCATATGGCATTGGAAAAACTTTCCGGTGCGGTAAATTCTTGGCGATGTAGATTGTTTCATCTTTCTTGAAAGGGCGAGCAGTCGTAGTAAATTACTTGGTTACCTCGTCCATCGTGCATGTTTTAAAAGCAGAAACTCTTGAAGAGGGCTTTATCAAGCTACTCCAAGCCAAGGTGATAGACGCCTTTTGGGGAGGAAGAAGATGGGTCGCTCTGCTCACCAGTCAGGGAAGGCGGTTTAGGTCTCACCAATTTAGTTGTGAAGTTCCTATGTCTCCAAGTGCGAGCATTCCAAGGAGTGTTCTGCCGTAGAGACACCTTAATTTCTCAGCTATGGGTGAATGCACTGGGAGGTCGTGGCACAGGAGAGTTCTACTATCTTCTCTCTGTCCGCGCGTCTTATCCTATTGACTGGTCTCAGGATATGATCTCTACGATTCAGACCTGGGGCAGAATCAGGCCGGAATTTCATCTAGAATGTAACTCCATTAGGTACGAAGAGTTTAGAAAAATTCCAGTGGATTTTAATCCTGAATTAACAGATTCGCTTGCTCACAATGCTCGGGGTATCATTTCGGGATTGCCTCCCCATGCTGTTCTCGGGGACATCATTGATGTTACCGGAAGCGGCGGGATTCAGTCCTCTACACAAGTCTTACGTAATGTGGCTGCTTCTGCTCAGGAGAGATTTCATCGGATTCGCAGCAGTGGCCCTGCTGTTGGGCTGGAAGATGCTTTCGTGTGGAACAGGCCACCGCACACCTCCTTTGGTGCACTGACAACGCGGTTGCTTCGCAATGTGTTTGCAGGTGTCAACCAACAGGGGTACGTGGGCTTGCGTAGATGGAATGTTCACCTCGGGGTGGATATGGGCGTGATGGGGGGGGATAACGAGTAGAGTAGTCTACAGCTATCCCTCTAATTACAAAGACGCAGATATAGCTTTCAAGCTACTGCATCACAGTCTTGCGCATCCTAACCAGTTTTCACACATTGATCGCCGAGTTCACAGAATGTGCACGGTCTGTGGGGGTGATGGGACTCTGTTTCACAGGTTCTACGCTTGCCGGGCTCTACAGGATTTAATGGATTTGGTGAAGCAATTGTGTCAGCTGGTCCATCCGTCTTTCGGCATTACGCAGACATCGTTTCTGTTCGGACCGAGGACATTTAGTCAAGTGAATAATTTGATCAGCTTCGTCTTGACGCTAGCTAAATCAACGATTCACTTGTACTACATGAGAGCTGACACCGGTAATCAGAACACTAACACAACAGTACATAGCGGATCACTAAAGCGCCATTTCGTTGCCAGGATAAAGAAGCGGTTACGCCTCGAGTACCTGGCAGCAGACGAAGAAACATTTAACTGCACGTGGCAACAAATTGCATCCGCGCAGGACGTAGTGCTCACCCTTCACTGGTGATAATAGGCCGTAGCAGTTGTGGCAACTTTTCCACGGAGCTTCTCTTTGCTTTGGAATTGCCACAAATGCTACGGGAAGGATAAGCATCACGTCAGAGGTCGTGAGCTGAGCTAACAATGGGGTCATCTTGCAATCGTGGAAGCAACTGCAGGCTGGCCTCGCGGGACCCTATCGGTTACGTACTAAATTTTTTGTACTTTCGACATTCTACCCTTTTATCCTCATTCGATTTCGGTTCGGGCACCCCAATATTTCAAAATTACTCGCCAAAATTCCGGTTCTGCATTGTTCGGTTCAAATTTGCATTGCAGCTAGCTAGGTCTCCATATCTATTTACTTTTTGCGTTTGATAAAAGAGGATTTGGAACTGCCACTTTCCGCTTGTGCTAAGACTCTTTAAAAAAAAAAGTATATAACTGTGATATTGTTAACATTTTTGTATTATTATTTTTCGCACCTTTTGTCGGTTTTTGTTTCTTTTTTGTACATTTGTTATTGTTGTCTATATTGTATCTCTTTCAGGCTCTTTTTCTAAAATTTTATAATTTTATAACGTTTTGACAATTAAAGATCATATATACATAAAAAAAATTATTATTATCGCTATAGGTTAACAAGCGAAAGGACAATCCAATTTGTACTGTTTGATTATCAGGAAGTTTTAATGCGAAATCTAAGTTACTTATGTTTTCCCTTGTAAGATTAACAGATAGCGGAATGGGTTGGCTCTGACAGAGCGATGTAATCAATAAAATCCCAAAAAAATTAATCACACACATTTTGATATATGATTCTGCTGCAAAGTATTTCAGTCTTAATGACCAGAGTCTTCTTAGACAAATAATAAATTTTCCAGTTCTGACTCTCATGCTGCAAAGTATTTTGGTCTTAATGGCCAGAGTCTTCTTAGACAAATAATAAATTTTCCAGTTCTGACTCTCATTATATAGTTGTCCCGTTCGATATTACCGTGAAATTTCATCACTATCTACCAACTAAAAGCTTGACCGAATTTAAGCCTTTATGTAACCGTCTTGTTCAAGCAATTTTCGAGCTGCTTCACCTTCTCTATCAAGTTTTGTATGATACTCCACCCATCTCGTTTCTTTTAATCTTTCCATTTCTTCTTTATGACGTTCTTTTTGCCTTTCTATTTCTTTTCTTTCAAACCTATTTCTTTTAATTTTTCTATTTCTTTTTTAGGACGATCTTGTAAGCTTGTTATTTCTTCTTTCAAACTAAGTTTTTGTTTATCATCTCTAAATATTTCCAATCATCTTCATCGCCGAAAGGGCAATTAGAGGGAAAATGATTCATATTTCTGTGGTTCGTTACGCCGTCATATGTTTCTCCAACAACAGCAACATCTCCTCAGCTTTATTCAAACTTTACATGTTGAAGTGGTTTAACATAAAAATTAGTATTGTTGCAAAATTTTTAGATTTCCCTCGCAATGAAGAGGAAAGCTGCATGTCCCCGATTTAATGAGGAAAGCGTCTGCAGCGCATCTGAGCGAGGGCCAAAAATCTCAGAGATGGTGACACTTCCATCCAGATGCGGCGAAACCGGCTCCAGCATATAAGGTAGCCCGGGGAGATTTGCCCGAACCAAAGAGGCCCGAAAACCGAGAAGATTGACAAGAAGGAGTCTTTTCTCTGCACTGATGGAGATATCACGAAAAGTTTTTTTTAGCACATAAATCTAAAAATTTCTTATAATTGAAGTTTTTGATTTGTAAAATCAGCGAAAGCAGTGATCGTAATAAAGAAGCTGAACAAGAATTGATGAAATTAGCGTTGTTCATTTTATCTGTGGTCGCATTGGCCCAGCATTTTGCGGCATCTGGACAGATCCGTTAGTGAACGGACAGGCTACCAAACGGGCCTTATCAGTCCCGCTTTACGGCAAAGAAAAGGTAAGTAATTTCTTGTTTAATTTCCTAGCATGCAAATTTCATCCCCATAGCTAAAAAAAACCTGTAACTGAAAATTTTATTTCAACGGTTTGATTTATTACTGGCCTTCGTGCTTGAACAAGGATGAGTCACTATTTTCTACTTCAAGAACATTAGCGAAAAAGTTCTACCTGCTATAGTGCAAATTTTATCCATAGCTTAAAAGAATCTGTAAGTGGAAAATTTATTTCAACAGTTTGATTTGTTACTAACCCTGTGTTCGAACAAAGATGGGTCAGTAATTCCTACTTCAAGAAAATTCGCGAGTTTTTTTTTCTGCTATAGTGAAAATTTTATCCCCATAGCTTAAAAGAATCTATAAGTGGAAAATTTATTTCAACAATTTGATTTGTTACTAATCTTTGTGTTCGAACAAAGATGGGTCAGTAATTCCTACTTCAAGAAAATTCGCGAAAGTTTTATCTGCTATAGTGCAAATTTCATCCCCATAGTTTAAAAGAACGTGTAAGTGGAAATTAATGTCAACAGTTTGATTTGCTAGCCCTCGTGTTTGAATAAGATGAGTCGTTAATTCCTACTTCAAGAAAATTCGCGAAACAGTTGTCTGCTATAGTACCACCAATTTTATGCACATAGCTTAAAAGAACCTGAAAGTGGATAATTAACTTCAACAAGTTGATTTGCTAACCTTCGTGTTTGAACAAAGACGGGTCATTAACCTCTGCTTCAAGAAAATTCGCGAAAAAGTTTTGTCTGCTATAGTGCAAAATTTGGTTCCATAGTCTACGAGGAATAACTTCTGGTTTTATTGGTACAGTTCCAGTTATTTTTAGCCCACAAGCAGGAAATTTATTTCGACAATTTGCTGTACACAGATTCTTAGACCGCGAAATGCCGACGGACGCCCCAATTGCCCTAGTTTCCCGTGTACTGCTAGTGTATGCTATTTGGTCAGATCGAAGTACTGATTTCTAGAATCGAACTCGAACTCGACTGAAGACGTCAGGAAGTGTCCCTGGGAAGCCTCCACCGACAGCCCGCCTTAATTTCACAGGCTACTCTAAGCAGAGGACCCCCGAGTCCAGCTTCCTCCAGCAACAGCGTACATCGCCCAAGCTTGACGCTCAGCATAAAACACTACCACTGGTCTTCAGCTTTCACCATTTAACACATTCCCCAATTTTTAGGTTACCGGCACACAGATTTTTACTCGTAGAATTGGTGGTGAATTTCGATACCCCTGCTACATAAATTCGCGACTAAGTTGTTCCACTTCACTGTTGAAGTAATAATCCTATCGAGAGGTATTTGGCCGGATTACATTAACAACGCCGACGTCGGCGTGGTCGTCGTCTTATGTCAAAAATATTTAGAGACAGTACTGCATGTATGAAATGCATTACATTACCCACGCCGGCGTGGTCGTCGATCCATCTCTAATCCGAAATTTAACGCTGGCGCTCCATTGCTGCCAATATGCCGGATCTAAATCTATTATGAAAAAACATGACAAACTGAAACGATATTTAAGTTTCTGAAAATAAATGATTTTATATAAAAAAAAGTGGACTTGAAGGAAAAGAAAATATGTGTTTTATTATTATTTAAAATTTTATTGCAAACCGGCAGAGATGACAAGCAAATAACTCAACTGTAAAATGTAAGGGAAATTAAGATATGGCGCTGCCGCCCAGTGTTAAGGTAACTTGCCCGGCGTTTTGTTCGGCGTTTGACGACGACGACCACGCCGGCGTCGGCGTTGTAATGTAATCCAGCCTTTTCACTTTTCGCGAACACGATTCAATTCCAATTTCGTAGAAGTAAATAACAAACATAAACCAGAATTTAAGTGGCAACAGTTGGCTATACGACGAAAGCGGCCTACGGTGGTCATCGTTTAGTACCATTATTAGTTCAGTGCTCTTCCTTGATTGTCATCAAAGAACTTTCTCACTCAAAACTAAGCGAAGGCACAAGAGAAGTGAACGAAACTGCCCGTCGGAGCTTAAAAAGTTTGGTCGACTTCTTGTCCGAAGAAACACACCCAGAGACCGAACCGACGACTCAAGCGAGCTTTCTCATAAGAGGGAAAGACCAAGCTAGACCAAACTATCAGAACTTAAAATCGTGTTGGAGTAGAATTGCTCCCTCACTACCGCTCGGCTGGAGCGATTTTATTTTTATTTAACTAGATAAAATCTCGTTACAATTGGTGTCAAGTGTTGGGTGATACGAAAAATATCCCAAACGATATTTTCCCTACGTCATATTTTGGACTGTTTAATTTTAACTTTAGTACGAAAGGAAAGCATTCTACGAAATAAAGCTATGCTACGAATTGAAGATTTTGCTATATTCTTATACATCGAACAATCGAATTTCTTTAGAATAAGCTGTTGGAATCATTTTTTTTCTATACAAATATTATTACATGAACTTTCTAGACTTAGGTTTATTTTCGTGCCTCAAATTTATTAAATAAGAACATGAGCTTTTAGAGTAAGCCTTATGGCGAATAACTTATTGGAGTCATTTTAATCGCTTGCACTCGGCTGAACTTTATATAAGTTTTATTGACTGTACAAATTAACTTGGAGTACGTACGCACAACATCACCAATTTATTTACGCCAAGGGTGAATTACATTTTTACAGGTTGAATTAAATTTCTCTAATTTTTCAGATTAATCATTTATTTTCTGTTATTATTTTTTTTATATTAGTAGGTAAGATTTTTTTTCTTTCATTTACGTTTGGAAATATAGAAGTTAAGATATCGGATACGGATTAGTTCGAATATCCGAAAACTCAAGTCTATTGCGTTTATTTTGATTGTCATTCAGCCGGCGTTCTGCTTGTGAACGAGCGTCGATCGCGGTAAAATTACGCAAAGCCAGTTGAAGAACATTAAATCTTCCAATTTAAGTTATATTCGTGGAAATTTCATAAGTTCCCGCTCAGAATTTTACTATTTGGATAGTCCGCATTTACAATCGCTTTCCAAATCTGAGCAATTCAGACTATTCTCAATTTACCATAAAAAAAAGTCTCTGAATTTTAGTCCGTGTGAATAATTTTTGAATTCTAATTCAATGATTTTTGTTGAATTTTTAAGTTGGATTTCTATTTATCTATCGAAGTGAACCTTTTTGGAGTTTCGGGATTCCTTTTGTGATCCTCACGTTTACTATTAACTTGGTGAATTGATGGTACTTATAAGGAATTACTATTTTTTTTTTCAAAACATAGAAAATTGATTCAAGTTTTAAATCGATTTTTTATTTATTATATTTGTTTTTCTGATTGGAACTTACCTGAGGATTAACTAAACGCGGAGTCAGATAAATTTTTCGTCTTTAGAAAAATTTTCAAGTAAACTTATCTGTGTGTGCTTATTTAGGCCAATATTTACCTACCTGAGATCAATTCTGTTCTGTATTGGAAAGTCAGTACTGAACCACTTAGAGTGGAAGGTGTTCTGACTTTGAGTTTACAAGTACAGATTCTCTACTCGTTTCTAAAAAGAACTTTTGTTAAGCTTGGTCAGGCAGAATGGATGCTGACCAGTTGAAGCTATTTAGACAACAGATGGATTCTTTGATTTCTACTGCGGTGAAGACAGGGCTACGGTTCACAATCTGGAAATCCAGCTTTATCAAATCAGCTGGTAAACATCCATCCCCAACCCATTGATTTATTTCATAAACTGGGACCTTCAGTTGGGGTCAGCTCCACGGTTCCAAGCACTGCTCAAAATCCCTGTGCTTCTAGCACCCCTCATCATAACGGCGGAGATGGTCACCCCTTTCCAAATGCCAATTCTACTGCATACGTGCATCCCCATGGTTGGAATCTTACCTGCCACCTGGTGCCGTTTGACGGAACCATCTCTTGGTCAGACTATCGAATCCAATTTGAGATTGTCGCGCAAAGAAATGGCTGGTCAGAACAAGAATTAGCCGACGCAATAGTAACACAGTTGCGTGGCAACGCTTTGTCCGTGCTCAGCGTTTTTCCCCAAGGCCATCGGATTACTTATCACGAGCTCATATCTCTGTTAGAACAGCGTTTCCGGCTAGATTCGTATTCCTGCCAGGTGCCGTTTTATGGAAGAACCCAGCACATCAAGGAGAGTTTTGGTAATTTCGCGCTAGAGCTACAACGACTGGCTACTGCTGCATTTCCCTCGTGTCTTACGGAAGTGGTAGATAGAATGGTGGCAGTATGATTCATAAAAGGACTTAAGGATGATGATCTCAGGACTTTGGTTAAAGTCCGGGGTCCGAAGACCATCTATGAAGCATTGAGCGCCACACAGGAGCTATCTATTGGACTGGGTACGGGGAGAGGAGCCCGGATTTTCATGGCTCAAACCACATCGAGCTCAAGAAACAGACATCGTAGAAGGAGCCCACGCAATGCACCACGGTCGCCCCAAACTGAGGCTCAGACCATCTATGATACCCCAACGAGAACTCCTACTACTTCAACAGTAACACCATCACTTTACTCCTCTTTTGTCCCTCCAGCCGCTTCTCCAAACTCCGTTGCACCAATACCAATGATCTCGGGAAACCCGGGACCATCGTCTCAGTGGGGCACGAGTCGATGAATTCTTGCCCCATCACTTCCACTGCAATACAGCCTTCAGTGCCATGTGTTGAAATGACATTGACTTCAGCCCTTTCTAAATCAGAAAAATTCACCAACGATAGACCATCCTCCCCATCACAGATGACAGGAGAATCAGAAATATTTGTTCTACAATCCATTGGCACCTCCGAAAAGAGCCTCATTGTTGAAGGACTTCTGGACAATAAACCCTGCGAATTTATTATAGACACCGGAGCTACTCGCTCGATAATGCACCCCCAATACTTAGACCGTTCCTCGTTAAGAGCAAGATTACGTCCCGCGAAGTGTAACGGGGGAAAGCATAGAGGTTTTAGGAACTCTCGTTGTCGATATCCAGTTCAGAGACTGTGGATTACAACACGAAGTATTAATAGCGAAGATGGAACCTGCGTGCCTTCTAGGAGTTGACTTTCTAGATGCCAACCATTGCAAGTTAGACTTCGAGCTTAATGTTCTCCGGATCGGGAGTGCCACCATGAGTTTGAAGAAGCCACGCTATGGCCTGTCACCTGTTTTCTTCGTAGAAGGTGTTCTACTAGCAGCCAATAGTGAAACAATTATCACGCTGCCTTGGAATAGGAAGGCTGGAATAGAGGCGGACCTTGTATTCGAACCAGTACCGCTTCACGATTTACCTTATGGAGTGAGAGCGGCCCGAGTTCTAGTGGACACCCAAACAAGCCAAGTTCCAATACGTCTACTAAATATGACGGACAGTGATGTATTTGTAGCTCAGGATACTCTTAAGGGTATGGAGTTAGCTACTTTCGTCAAAAATTCCTCTAGTTTTGTTGAAGAGAGTTTAGCTGAGGATACCACAAGACATCGTGCCCCAGATTTGACAGAGGATGAAAGTTCGCAATTGACAGCCCTACTGGAAGAATTTAAAGACATCTTTTGTACTCGGTCAAACAACGTTGGCCGGACAAATATCACGCGGCATAAGATCGATCTAGGGGATGCTGGCCCTGTAAGATTGCCTCCTTGAAGAATACCAATGGCTAAGAAGGCAGAAGTCGAACAACTGACTCTAGAAATGGAGACGAATGGCATCATACGACCCTCTAAGAGCCCCTGGTGATCACCAGTAGTCCTCGTTAAGAAAATGGATGGTACCACACGTTTTTGCGTGGACTATCGGAGACTCAATGACAACACGAAGAAGGACTTCTACCCACTTCCCCGAATTGATGACACTCTTACCTCATTTGCTGGATCTACTTGGTTTTCCACTCTGGATTTACAGAGTGGATACTGGTATGTCGAAATGTGCGAGAAAGACAGAGAAAAAACAGCCTCTCGACTGGTAATGGATTGTGGGAGTTCAACGTGATGCCGTTCGGTCTCTGTAATGCTCCTGCCACATTTGAACGGTTGATGGACGGTGTTCTGAGGAATGTGGGAGTCGAGACTGCCTTAGTCTATCTTGACGACATAATAGTCCACGGTCGCAGCTTCCAAGAACACCTAGCTAATTTACGAAAAGTGTTCGATCGCTTACGCGAGGTCCATCTCAAACTGAGCCCAAAGAAATGTCATCTGTGTAGGCGGGACGTGAAATATCTAGGTCATGATGTCGCAGCGAACGGTCTACAGACAAATCCAGTTGAAACTGAGGCTATTAAATCATGGCCGATACCTAAGAACAAAAAAGACGTTCGCAGCTTCCTTGGTCTAGCATCATATTACCGTAGGTTTGTGCGTGAATTTGCTACAATCGCAAATCCCTTGAAAGAACTTACTGAGGAAAAACGAAAGTTTGTGTGGGGGCCCGAACAAAATATAGCCTTTACTGAGGTGAAGAGCCACCTAACCTCCCCTCCGATTCTAGCATTCCCGCAGACCGAAGGAGAATTCATTCCGGACACTGACGCTAGCCAAACTGGGTTGGGGGCATTGCTAAGCCTAATCCAGGATGGTAGTAAAAAGGTCCTAGAATTTTATAGCAAAACTCTCAGTAGGACCGAAAGAAATTACTGCGTGACCAGGAAAGAATTGTTGGCCGTGCTTCGAGTAACTAAGCACTTCCATCATTATTTGTTTGGGCGACAATTCCGGATCCGTACAGATCACGCCTCCCTGCGCTGGCTAATAAAATTTAAAGAGCCGGATGGACAGCTAGCAAGGTGGCTAGAGAGGCTACAACAATATGACTTTGTTATCGAACACCGGCCTGGACGGAAACACGTGAATGCAGATGCCCTTTCTCGACGCACCTGCGGAGATTGTTCGCACTGTAATCAAAAAGATTTAAAAGAACTAGAACAGATGATGAATCTAGAATCCTTAGGCCCAACCATTGATCTGGCCACTGAACAAGAGAAGGACCCCTTGCTCAGCAAGATCAAAGAGTGGCTACGAAATGGGGAAAGACCTTCGCGAGAAGAAATCGTTTCAGAAAGCCCTCAACTGAAGACTCTCTGGGCGAAGTGGGATTCATTGCGAATCTCAGATGAAATTCTATACATTATGGTGAAGAAGAAACCCTAATAAAATTAGCTCCTTCGAGTTTAATCACTCATATACTGCAAACTTCCCATGACAACGCAGCAGGCGGACACTTCGGTATAAGAAAAACAGCTGACAAGATAAAGGAGCGATGGTTTTGGCCCACGCTACAGTTTGATGTCGAAAGCTGGTGCGCCAGGTGTCTACTCTGCCACGCTCGAAGAGGGCCTCGAACAAGAACTAGGGGAAGACTGCACACCTACAATGTTGGGGCTCCATTTGAGCGTATCGCCATAGATGTACTAGGCCCACTACCCAAAACTGACAGAGGCAATAAGTTCGTAGTTGCAGTAATGGACTACTTCACCAAGTGGCCAGAAGCTTTTCCCACGCCTGATCAGAAGACTGAAGCTGTTGCTGATGGACTAGTAGAAAACATACTGTCCATATTCGGCATGCCCTTTCAACTTCATTCTGATCAAGGGAGGAATTTCGAAGCCGAATTGTTCCAAAATGTCTTATCACATTTGGCATAGAGAAAACCAGGACAACGGCACTACACCCACAGTCGGGCGGAATGGTCGAACGATTCAATTGAACCCTATTAGAGTATCTGTCTAAATTTGTTAACTCTTGTCAATCAGACTGGGACATATATTTACCTCTAGCACTACTGGCGTATCGGTCAGCCACACACGAGAGTACGAAGTTTACTCCTGCCCGACTGACGCTTGGTAGAGAGCTGCGACTGCCTCCAGATATTTCGTATGGCCCCCCCAAAGGAGACAATTCTCCCTCGCCGGATGAGTATGTCGAAAAATTGATACAAACATTAACAAAAGTCCATGATTTAACTCGAAAAAACTTGGACCTTTCTTCGAATAGGATGAAGTCCCAATATGACCTCAGGGTCACCCTCTAATCTTCGAAGTAGGTGACAGCGTCTGGATTTATGACCCCAAAGGGCGGCGTGGACGATGTCCGAAGTTACAACATGATTGGGAAGGCCCCGGCCAAATCCTAGCGCAGTTAAATTATGTACTATATGGGGTCGAATTTCCTGGAGGCAGAACAAGGAAGGTATTACACGTTGATAGACTGGCGCGTTTTCAAGTCGGCTCTGAACAGGTGAATACGACCTTCCACGTGGATAAGTGAAATTTCTTGGTACCGTGGGAGAGAAATTCCAACGGATTCGCCTCCATGATTCTGTATCAGCATGGATTCCAGCCTGGAAAGGGCTTGGGAAAATGCTTCAGGGCATCCCAACTCCAATCTCGACTCAGCGACGTTCTGGTCAGGTAGGTATGGGTTTGCGGCTGTTCATACAGGGGAGGCATAGTTGGACATCCTTCTTATTAATTAAAAAAAAAAAAAAAAAACAAAGTTGCGATTAAAATTATAGAGAACTTCTCCATCCATAGCTAAATGCTGGCGAGTCGTTTCAAAGAGAGCTGTTGAATCGACAAGTGTTGCTCCCCTGGAATTCTTCCTTGAACTGACGTTACGGTAGCTTCAAGTCTGCCAGTACAAATCGTTTTTTTTCCTTCTTCCTCCATCTTAGACGCAGGTCTAAGCAGTTGGTTGAGCAGAACCACAATTCTGAGGCCAACCTGCTAAAACCTTAGCTAAAATTTTCTTAGACGCTGGTCTAAACAGCAAATTGGTTGAGCAGAACCACAATTCTGAGGCCAATCTAAAGCCATAGCTAAAAATTTTCTTAGACGCTGGTCTTAGCAGCACATTGGTTGAACAGAACCACAATCCTGAGGCCAATCTGCTAAAGCCCTAGCTTACCATTTTTTTTAGACGCTGGTCTAAATAGCAAACTGGTTGAACAGAACCACAATTCTGAGGCCAATTTGTTTAAGCCTTAGATCAAAATTTCCCTTAGACGCTGGTCTAAATGGCAAACTGGTTGAACAGAACCACAATTCTGAGGCCAATTTGCTTAAACTCTAGCTTATAAATCTTCTACAGACGCAGGTCTAGTCGCCAAACTGGTTGGACAGAACCACAATTCTGTCACCAACGTGATGAAATCTCAGTTCAATTTTCTTTTCTTTCGCTTTCCTTTTTATTTTCGTTTATTTCAGACAAAAAAAAGCATGACCTAGGAGGAATGCAGCATTTCTTGCTTTTGACCAAGCCTCTGTGGAGTACAATATGCAAATAGAACCCTGCGGGCTATGAGAGGGAAAATTTCTACTACCAACTCAAGACCTTTCAAAGGCATCCTAGTGTGTACTCAAATTTCAACCTATAGTCCTACTATGGCTCGCAGCGGAATCGTGGACTCGCGGATGGCTGTAGGGTGGGGATATCTCCACCAGAACGAATCCTAACTGATGTCCAAAGTCTAATTTAGTAATACACTAAAACCATTGCCGTGATCCTGCCTCTTTGTCCTGCCACCAGTTTTGGACCTAAGAGTGTGAAGGCCCACCGGTGACATAGAGCTGTCGACAGACTCTATACCTCCCAGGAGAGTAGAAGGGTTTCCCACAAATAAATTTCTGTGTTTTAATTGCAGCTAATCAAAAATTTTTTGGTTGTTGTATAAAAATAGAACATCTCTTTGGCAGGTATCATCGTACTGAATGAGAGACACCACCCCCACCCCCACAGAAGAGGACAACACTAAACGTTGAGGAAGGACTAAGTAGCACGATTATTTTCAATTTCAAAATTTATCTACTGTGGCAGACCATTTTTTCATTGTTGTCCATTACAGGCACTCGGTCGGAGCTTCGAGTCTGCAGAAGGGGGGCAGTGTTGCAAAATCTTTCGATTTCCCTCGCAATGAAGAGGAAAGCTGCATGTCCCCGATTTAATGAGGAAAGCGTCTGCAGCGCGTCTGAGCGAGGGCCAAAAATCTCAGAGATGGCGACACTTCCATCCAGATGCGGCGAAACCGGCCCCAGCATATATGATAGCCCGAGGAGATTTGGCCGAACCGAAGAGGTCCGAAAACCGAGAAGATTGACAAGAAGGAGTCTTTTGTCTGCACTGATGGAGATATCACGAAAAGTTTTTTTTAAGCACATAAATCTAAAAATTTGTTATAATTGACGTTTTTGATTTGTAAAATCAGCGAAAGCAGTGATCGTAATAAAGAAGCTGAACAAGAATTGACGAAATTAGCGTTGTTCATTTTATCTATGTTCGCATTGGCCCAGCATTTTGCGGCATCTGGATAGATCCGTTAGTGAACGGACAGGCTACCAAACGGGCCTTATCAGTCCCGCTTTACGGAAAAGAAAAGATAAGTAATTTCTTGTTTAATTTCCTAGCATGCAAATTTCATCCCCATAGCTAAAAAATCCTGTAACTGAAAATTTTATTTGAACGGTTTGATTTATTACTGGCCTTCGTGCTTGAACAAGGATGAGTCACTATTTTCTACTTCAAGAACATTAGCGATAAAGATCTACCTGCTATAGTGCAAATTTTATCTATAGCTTAAAAGAATCTGTAAGTGGAAAATTTATTTCAACAGTTTGATTTATTACTAACCTTGTGTTCGAACAAAGATGGGTCAGTAATTCCTACTTCAAGAAAATTCGCAAGTTTTTTTTCTGCTATAGTGAAAATTTTATCCCCACAGCTTAAAAGAACGTGTAAGTGGAAATTAATGTCAACAGTTTGATTTGCTAGCCTTCGTGTTTGAATAAGATGAGTCATTAATTCCTACTTCAAGAAAATTCGCGAAACAGTTGTCTGCTATAGTACCAATTTTATCCACATAGCTTAAAAGAATCTGAAAGTGGATAATTAATTTCAATAAGTTGATTTGCTAGCCTTCGTGCTTGAACAAAGACGGGTCATTAACCTCTGCTTCAAGAAAATTCGCGAAAAAGTTTTGTCTGCTATAGTGCAAAATTTGGTTCCATAGTCTACGAGGAATAACTTCTGGTTTTATTGGTACAGTTCCAGTTATTTTTAGCCCACAAGCAGGAAATTTATTTCGACAATTTGCTGTACACAGATTCTTAGACCGCGAAGTGCCGACACGGCCCAATTGCCCTAGTTTCCCGTGTACTCCTATTGTATGCTATTTGGTCAGATCGAAGTACTGATTTCTAGAATCGAGCTCGAACTCGACTGAAGACGTCAGGAAGTGTCCCTGGGAAGCCTCCACCGACAGCCCGCCTTAATTTCACAGGCTACTCTAAGTAAAGGACCCCGAGTCCAGCTTCCTCCAGCAACAGCGGTCATCGCCCAAGCTAGACTCTCAGCATAAAACACTACCACTGGTCTTCAGCTTTCACACATTTAACACATTCCCCGATTTTTAGGTTACCGGCACACAGATTTTTACTCGTAGAATTGGTGGTGAAATTCGATACCCCTGCTACATAAATTCGCGACTAAGTTATTCCACTTCACTGTTGAAGTAATAATCCTATCGAGAGGTATTGTGTCTTTTCACTTTTCGCGAACACGATTCAATTCCAATTTCGTAGAAGTAAACAACAAACATAAACCAGAATTTAAGTGGCAACAGTTGGCTATACGACGAAAGCGGCCTACGGTGGTCATCGTTTAGTGCCATTATTAGTTCAGTGCTCTTCCTTGATTGTCATCAAAGAACTTTCTCACTCAAAACTAAGCGAAGGCACAAGAGAAGTGAACGAAACTGCCCGTCGCAGCTTAAAAAGTTTTCGGGTCGACTTCTTGTCCGAAGAAGCACACCCAGAGACCGAACCGACGACTCAAGCGAGCTTTCTCGTAAGAGGGAAAGACCAAGCTAGACCAAACTATCGGAACTTGAGTTCGTGTTGGAGTAGAATTGCTCCCTCACTACCGCTAGGCTGGAGCGATTTTATTTTAATTTAACTAGATAAAATCTCATTACAGTATTTATTGATGTAGGAAATTATTCGCCTTTTCTTTGAGAAAAAATGAAAGAAGTGCTTCCGTTATCAGGTGTTACATAAAAATTGAGTATTTCTGCAATTAAGTGGGTATTCATTATTTCAAAAGCTGACCACCCGCCCTCACAAATACAAAATTTATACTTATCTCTTATGATCTCAGACCAAAACATAGGTTTTTTTCTGATTAGGAATATTCGTTGTGTGTTGATTTTCTCTTATTGATTGAATAAACACCTCTCGCTACACAGCGCTCTATTTATACACTAATTGTGCTTGCAATAAAGCAATTTCACTTGCTACGACAAGATTAAACATGAAAGTACCCTACAAGTCGTTTGAACACCAGAATGTCCGTTTGGTGAAAACAAATAGAACGAAAAAGCACGAATTAATCAGGTATAAAATATAATATTGGGATATTTAACGAGCCGTCTTATCGAATTTAGAAAAAAGGATATACATATATGTTAGCTTCACATTTTTTGTTTTTATTCAATAAAAAAATTATTATACATAAATTGTGTATACACGCGTATACGCACTTCACTAACTCTTAAAATTGTAAATATCCGTTGTCTTGTGTTACTGATTTTCCAAAGATGATGTTAACATATTTTCCGTTAGCTCCTCTATTAGTAATACAAAATCCTCCTTCATTGATTCTCTGAAGTGTTTAATCCGTTATTTTAATAAATCTTTCAGGAAGATATAGTTGATGATGTTCTAACTCCAATAGAAGTCTCTCACCAAAACGCGTTTTCACTTTCTTAGTATTCAAGATGTTTTATTGATTGTTCTCCGCCATTACTTTTAACGTCAAAATGGGTTTGAAAGTTAAGGAGTGCAATTCCTCCAGAGCTTGGAAATCTGCATCCACGTTCACCATTGCCTGCTCGTTAAAGTAAACAGTTTCCATTTTCCTTTCAGATCTTTTATGAGAAATACTAATTTTACGATGTTAACAGCACCACTGTGTTCACTAAACTAAATGAAAGTATCCCTTCTTTTAATGAAACGACCGACATTACTCGCCAATTTCCTGTGGGTAAGACTATGTGTACAGCATGGCCATGATATTCTCACGACTACAACCAAAAACTTAACCAATCAGCAAATGGAAACACTTACCGAAAATTTCCTTACTTTGAATGCCTTATTTTGTATACATTCATGAATTGCATAATGTCACATTAATGTCCATAAGCAAGACCCAACGGCAAGACCCCACAATAAAAGAAGAGCCAAGATTCAAAAATAACAGAAGAAAGTCAAATCAGTCTTATTGGTTTATTTTATCTATAATTATAAATTTTTTCTAATGGTATATAATCTACTACATTAAAAACTTTGCTGACATCTAAAGTACTATAAGTGCCTTGTGGCTTCATGATCCTCAAAGAAAAACGAATCCGCCGTTGAACATTCCTCAATTTTGCCTGAAGAGTTATTTTTAAGTTGTAACTACTTCAGCTGCAATACACCATTAGGAAATTGTACCGCAAAACTATCAGGAAGACGCTGAACGCATTCCTGCAATTCCTTCAACATGGCTCTCAGGTGGTTCCTCATGCTGTTAGCCATACTGAAGTTCACCGTAAGGACCATTTGTTCGAGAACATCACCACAGAACTTTGGTGTGAACTTGTAGAACATCTGGTTCCACAGAGTTTGATCACGATACTTTGCGTAAATACCTTCATCCCAGTATGGCGAATTAAACTACGCCTTCAGCGCCAAACACAGGAGGCTGAATGGTGACATCAGCGTGATTTTACTTTGCAGGTTGTTCTTCTCCGTATAACTCCTGAAATGGTCCCAGGAAATAGCGCCATTCAATAGGGCATGCTCCAAAATAAAGCCATATGTCTGCGTTGGCACTATCTCTATTTCGTCATCCGAAGATAAGGGCGTTGGCAAGAAATTTCCATCGATAAAGGCCGGCATTTTCTATAAGTTAAAGCAATTAAATAAATATATAATTCATCAATAACTTCCCACTTTAATATCCAAACTGTTTTCGTTCTTTAACACTTCGCAATACTAAAACTTTCACTTCACAATTAAAATCTCAGTGACAAATCTAAAACTGACAAATTAACACTTTTTTTATTAACCTCTACAAGTACTTTTTCTTTAATTAAATGATCATTTAATAAATGTTTCTGTAACTCTTGAAATCTTTTTAATATTTGACCACAAATTTCACGAATTAATCAGTCGTATAAATACTTTTAATCTTCACGCCAAATTCTTAGTTCTTTTTATCACCACGCCACCTTCGCCTTTACGCCAAATTCTTAATTCTCTTTATCACAACGCGACCTTCGCCTTCGATGTCATCTAAGTAGACGAAACATTTTAGGCCTTGTAGGCCTGTTAATATGAAATTCATTAAACGCCGAAATGTAGCCGGGGCTCCTTTGAGCCCGAACGGCATGCATTTGAATTCATAATGCCCCTAGTTGGTATTAAAAGCCGTTTTTGCTCGATCTTTCGGATCGACGAGTACCTGATGATAGCCATTAGCTAGGTCTAGGGTGGTGAAGTATCTTGAATGGCACAGTTGATCGAGGATATCCTCAATGCGTGGTAAGGTTAGGGCATCGCCAATCGTTTTCTCGTTCAATTTACGGAAATCGACGACGACGCGCCACCATTTCTCACCGTCTGGTCCTGCTTTTTTGGGCACGACTAGCAGTTGCGAGTTCCATGGGCTTTTACTGGGCTGGAAAATGTCGTTGTCTAGCATTTCTCTGAGTTGCTCATTTATGACATTTCGCTGTGTCTCTGGGAACAGGTACATCTTTTGGTTAATCGGTGCTTGGTCTTGCTCCAGGGGGATGTCGTGGGTGATGGCATTGGTATGTGTAAGCCTGCCACGTTTCAAAAAGAGACATCGTCGTATTCGTGACAGAGATTTGTTATTGAATCTTTTTCTTCAGTATTTAGGGTTTCATCCAGACTGAGTTCTTGCTCTAATCTGGCGAGGCGGGGTTAAGTTTGGTGTCCTCTTGTTCGATTTCGTTTGGAAACAGATATTTTATGTGTTGTAGGGTGGATATGTGATCTGCGCTTATTACCCTGTTTTTATTATCTTCAAAACTGGACTTATTTAATGATTTTATATTATTATTATCATTATGTACTTTACCTCTTAACCAACTTGTTTTATTTATAAGAGTCGCCGGACCAGGTGGATCTGCGGGACTCCTAATGGCAGACCTTTTGTATGCTGACCAGCGCCTGACTTTGGGGTTTTCATGAAGCCGTTTCTTGTTACTGCTTTGTAGCCTGGGGCTCTTATGCCCTATTTTCTTAATTTTAGGTTTAAATCTAACTTGGTGCTCACCATCGCCGTCATTTTGACTCATGGGGTCGGGTTTAATATCTTCTACCAGTGTCACTTTGTTCACTGTGTTTTGTGAACACAGGTTGTCCGATGCTGTTTCTAATGGAACAGCAAACTCTTCTGGATTGATTTTCATGTGAGGAAATCGCAGAACCTTGTTGGGACCATCAACATTGCAGTTTTTGGCTAGGAAATCATTTTCTAACAAGCCGTCGTCAGAAATACCTGGTATGTTTTTTACCACCTGAAATTTGCAAGGTAATTTGCTTTTTAGCATGAAGTTTCCTTAGCAACTTCCTAAGGTTTTTCCGGTGCCAAAGGGGCTTTGAAGCGTTAGTGTTTTGTTGGGGTTTATTAGCTCGCGAGATTTGATGGCTTTTTTCTTAACTATACTAATCTCAGCGCCGCTGTCCACTATTAGTTGGGCCTGGCCATTTAGACCTATCTCTAGAGGAAGTCTGGCGGTGGGTACACTGTAGTTAGGCGGCTGAGAAGACCCTTGTTTATTGCTGGTGGGGTGTTACAATTATTTGAATGTGTTAATGACTCACCGTTGTCCACGACTGCTATTATCCACAGAAGTTCACCAGTTCACCAGTCCTCACAGTTCAATGAAAATTCTTTCTCAGTTTTTATTAGTTTCTCAGTTGTTTATTTGATTTTTTTCTAACTTTAAAACATGTCTAGTAATTAAGCACTACTCTAACCTAGTAACTAAAACCAGAAGGGTTTCTATATTTAATTTTTAACAAACTTTCTCACTAATTCCTTTTTTTTATAAAGCTTTTTCATTAATTCCGTTTTCACAAAACTTTTTCACTAATATCTTTGTTAACAGAATTTTTTTTCCTTAATTCGGTTTTAAACAAAACCGTAATTAATTTTCGAACCTCGAACGGACAACCGCCTATCACTTTTCTTTTTAATACCGACTAATGATTTTTAGCACGCAAGACTACTTCTATCCAAGGTTTAAAATTCAACTCCGCGTTCTTCACGAGATTTAAAAACCAACTCGGCTCTTGATCACTTTTGTCGCGATCAAGAGCCTTCGTTCAGGGTAGAAAATGCATAGTTGCATTTTCACCCTGAGAAAATTTTCATTTATTCTGGACATGATTAAACAAGTCCAGAATATTTTTCGTTGGACGGAGGCTTGATATTTGATGCCTTTATAAACATCAGCCACCGTCACGATGATTAGAATTACCAATTGAATTATATTGTATTTTCGCGGCGCGCTCTTCTTATCGCGAAAGCTTTTTTGTGATATGTATGTACGTTCGTACATACATATTGCAGTTTCCACGACAAATCGTACTGAAGGTACGATTTGTCTTTTATTTTATTTTTCAAATTAAATATTTCTACTGGTAAATTTTGCTGAAGGCAAAATTTGCCATGGGAATAACTTTGTTTCAACTCTATGGAATGTGAAGAAAATTGCTGACGCAATTTTCTTCACTGATTAAATAGATAAGCTAACCATGTTTTAGGCATGGTTAGCTTATGTGAAAATTTTATGCATGAAATATTTTAATATTTTTTAAATTTTGTTAGTTTATAATTAGGTATTTATTTTAGGCTTTTTAGGTACACAACAATCCTTCCCCCTGAGAAAAAGAGAATTATTCTTTGAAGAGGAATAATTCTCACGGGAAGTTATTGTGGGTGCTATTTTGGCGGCTCGGATTCCGGTCAGTTCGTCGGTTTTCGGTTGAGTTTACAGAATTTTGTTTGTTCTTTTATTTTCAATTTTTTTACTTTTGTTTTTGGTTTAATATATATTTATTATTATATATATATTATTATATATTTATTTATTCTTTTATTTTTTGCTAATAATTTAATTTTTATTTTCTATTTGTTTTGGTAGGAGCCTGGTGAAACTTATTCTGTTTTTAGAGTTTTCTATTTTTCTTATTATCTATGTATTATTTTAAATTACATTTTACTATTTCTATGTTTATATACTACCCCCTTTTTTTTTGTTCTATTTTATTTATATATATATAGTTTCAAATTTATTTATGTCTACTTTTAAGGTAGTTTTTCTTTAATTTTATATTTAACTCTTTTTATATTTATATACTTCTGGTGCGTTTTCAATTTAATTTTATTTATATTTTATATATATATATATTCAATTTAATTTTCGTGTACTTGATTATTTGCTTTTCTTTCTGTTACCTTTACTGTTCAAGAAGGTACTGTATGATTTTTTATTATTTTTTTATTCTACGGCATTTTCCTTTAATCCTATAGTTTAAATCTCTTTACATGTTTTATTTTAAGTAATTCTAGTTTTAATTTATTTATTTATTTTTTCTATTCCTCAGGCTTGTACATTTTTTTTTTTTTTTTTTAATTACAATTTTTCTACGTACTTAATGTACATGTTTTACCAGGCCTACCGTTTATGTCCTTAATTAGATTGATTAGTTGTCCATATTGACAGTGTCCGTGTTCCATTTTTTAAACAATTTGGACTGATTTTGTTTTATCGAGGCTTCTAGTTCGCCTTAAACTGGGTTGGTGAGCAGGAGTTCGTTCTTCTAAAGGGATTCCCTCTGATGAAATTTCGGGGTTACCTGGTGGTTGATTCCTCTGTTGTCTCATCTTCATGACAACAGGGTTAAGATATTTTACTGCGACAGCGGTCATTATGGCCAGAGCAAGTAGGCTGGACAATGATATCGACGTTTTGGACAGGATATGGGAGTTTCTACTCGATACCTTCTTACTGTACTGGTCTAATTTGTGTTGGATATCCTCCAACGAATGAGTGTCAGTATAAATTGATTTATGGATATCGTCCCCCGTTTAGATTTTGATTTTCCCCAGACTGTGGTTTTGAGTTCCTTGTAAAATTTCAGTCAGGTTTACTTTGAGTAGAGAGTGGTTGAGCTTAGGAAATTGATTCGGCTGGATAATTTTTAGTGGAAATTTACTCTGACCTTCGTATTTAAGCACTTTGCCACCTATTTGAACTTGACATGATTGCGTTATCTCTAATATCCCTTGTCCTTTCAGTTTCGAGATCACAAGGTGTTCTGGACATGTGATGTGTAGCACCGTGGAGGTGATAAATGAAAATAGCTACGAATTTGGCTTGTTTAATTTGATCTGCATATCTTTTTGTGGGATTTGTACTCTGGTCTTGCATTTGGGCACTTCACTTAAAGGGTTGTATAGCAATTTAATGGCACATTCGTTGGACGTTGCCGCTTTGATTATAGGCGCGTTCAGCCGGCCTACATACGTGTTTTCTTCCAAATTACTTGTTATTTTCTTGAACCTTTTCATGTCATCGCCTTTTAGTTAGAGAAATTCCTGAGTTTTTGCGCTATTGGCTATGTGTGAATAACCAGGGTCTGGAATTAATGAGTAATTTGCTGACTTGGATACAGGATAGCATTGAATCTGTTGTATCCTCATTTGTGGCGGATTGAAAATTGGGAGAGCAATTCTCACCACCAATTTACTCTGCATAAGGAGTGACTGAGCTCCTGCTATAGAACAGATAGACAATTTTGGTCATTTGGGCAATTCGAGGCCGTCTTGCGGAATATCTCCAGCAGATTTTTGGCAGACATTAGGAGTGGATGAATATGATTGGTTTTACTAGCCATTATTATATCCAGGAGGGCTTGTTGTCGATATTCAACTTCGATGATTTGGAGCAACAAGCTTGATAGAATCTCTTGTCTTAGTTGCTTCCTAGATAAATCATCGGCCATATGGTGGAGATCGTTTATCTGGTGTGCTATTTTTTGTTGTCTGTCTATTAACATTGCCAGCGGTTTTTGAATCTTTTCCAAGGTAGTTTTTACAACACTGATTTGTTGTTTCTCTAGCTCGGCTAGGGCTTATATATTTGATTCAAGTTCTTCTAACCTGCTGTAAATTTCTTTCTCGTTGTTGCTGTCCATAGTTCCAAACAAATAGTGCATGGCATTTCCTATTCCATCAAATAGCGATCTGGCCTTGCGTTTTCCTGGTACTAGTTCCTTGATAGTTTCCGTGCGCTTTCGTACGCTATCTATTATAGCGTGTATGTGCAGTTGCTGCACGTTACGCAGGTCTTCAGGCTTTGTTATATTTATGCAGAGTTTATGTACCAAGTGCTCTGCATATTCTGCTAGCTCTATCTGTGCATCTAGTTCCTGCAAGTCTATCTCGGTGAGGACATTCCAGGTGTCATGATATACCATGAGATTTCCTAGGTCCTCGAAAAATATACCCGAGCCGTTTTCGTTTAGCTGGGTTATTACATAAGGTTTGCCAGCGATTGCTCCAGTTGTGTACTGGATGAAGAGGGCAACTATGATGAATTTTAGCGCCCTTTCTGTGGAGAATTCAGAAGAAGAAAACAATCCTTTAAGCATATTTGTACGTACATTGTGCCGCTTTAAACTGGGCAGTGGAGTGTTTCCACCGCAAATGTTTATGGGGAGGCATTGAAATGAGGATCAATGGACATTGTAGTAGGAATTTCAAGTCAACCTGGTTTATTTTTGTTCAACATGCTTTTACTCGAAATATGGTTTTAAACGATTATTATGTACCGTTACGATACGTTTACCAATTTTGATGGTGGTATTCACATCCTTGGTATTGCGATTACCTGATAAGGTCCTACCCAGATTTGAGAAAGCTTATGTTTTTTGCTTTCATTCTTGATGAGGACCTTGTCTCCTACATGGAAAGTTAGGGGCCGTACTGTCTTATGGTAGTACCCCTTTGATCACTGTTTACTTGCCAATAAGTTCTTTCGTGCCGTGGCATATTATTTTTGGAGCTTATACTTCAATATATGATAGTAGCTCTCATGATTGTAAACGGGTTCGGGATCCCGTTTTAAATTTGATGGGACATCCGCTGTGAAGCCGTATAGGCAGTCCATTGGGGTAAGTTTAGTACCCGCGTGTACACTATTGTTGTACACGAATGCAGCGGTTCGTAGGTATTGGTCCCATGTTTTGGGATTTTCATCTACGATTGTTCGCAGGTATTCTATTAGCGGGCTATGTGCACGCTCTAGTGCTCCATTAGATTGTGGGTGGTATGCTGAAGTCTGTAACTTCTTTACCTTTAGAAGCTTACATACTCTTTTGAATAATTCACTCAGGAAGTTTATTCCCTGATCGGTGAGTATTCTTTTGGGTATGCGATAGCGCGTAACGATCTCATCAAAGAAAACCTGCGCTACTGTGATTGCTTCTGCATTAGGTATTGCATACCAGTCGACAAATTTTGTTAAGTTATGTTGAAAGGTCAAGATATATTTGTTATCTGATGTGGTCTCTTCTAATGGACCTACAATATCAAGGTAAACTTTGTCGAACGGTTGCTCTGCGATGTCCGTGATAACCATTGGCATTTTATATTGTGGAGATGCTTTCATCGTCTGGCACTTTGGGCATTTTTTAATGTATTTTTTAATATCGCTAAGCATGTGTCGCCACCAATACTTGCGTCTTATGCGTTTGTAAGTTTTTATGACACCTTGATGGCCACCAAATGAAGAATCGTGATAATCTTTTAAGATTGTTCGGATTTCTGTAGGGCTCGCGATAACATCGGGTGTCTTGCCAGTACTTACTTTTTGCTCAAGCGATGCTGGGTTTAGTTTTTCCGCCTCCGTTTGTTGAATTTCGTTTTGGTCCGCTTTCGTGTGCTCTTCTGTCTCCACCCTGGAGCTATTTATTGTCTCTTGAGCCTTTTGCTTCTGAGCTCGAGTCACGACGAAACAATGAGCTGATTTCTTTTTCTTTTAATTATTTGCGGAATCGTCTTCCTCCATATCTGAGTCCATCGTTTGGTGGACTAGGGCTTTTACCGTTAAAGTATTGCCTAAACTGTCTTCCTTTAATGCTTGAGGGATGCGACTTAGTGCATCTGCATTAGTGTGGTACATCCCTGGTTTATATTCGATGTTGTAATCGAATTCAGATAATTTGTGGTGAAATCTCACCAAACGGGAAGTAGGGTCTATCACATTGAAGACACCTTTGAGAGGTTTATGGTCAGTATAGACCGTGAATTTCCGGCCTTGAAGATAGCACCTGAAATTCTTGGTAGCCCAGACAATAGCCAATAACTCTTTCTCTATAGTAGAGTAATTTCTTTCGGCTTTGTTTAATGTGCGGCTTGCATAGGCAATGGGCTGGTCCTTTCCGACTTCTCCTTGAGAAAGAACAGCTCCTAGAGCCTCGTTACTTGCGTCTGTAGTGAGATTAAAAGATTTCGAAAAATCGGGGTAAATTAAAAGTGGGGGAGAAATTAAATCGTTTTTATGCTTTGAAATGCTTCTTGGCATTGCTCTGTCCAAGTGAATTTTACATCCTTTCGGAGTAAATTCGTGATTGGACGTAAAATTTTGGAGAAGTCTGGAATGAATTTCCTGTAGTAATTGGCAAGTCCTAAAAATGACTGAACTTGCCTTACTGTTTTTGGAACAGGAAATGTTTGGACGCAGGCCGTCTTACTTGGGTCTGGTAGGGCTCCTTCGCTAGAACATTTATGTCCTAGGTAAACAACTTCTCCGTAGAAACTGGCACTTCTCTGGCTGCAGTTTTAAGTTGTTCTCTCTCAACTTATTGAAGACTTTCCTCAACTTTTCGTTGTGGTCATTTAAATTCTTTCCATAGATGACTATGTCATCTAGGTAGACAAAACATTCGAGGCCTTGTAGGCCTGTTAAGACGAAATTCATTAGGCGTTGAAATGTGGCGGGGGTTCCTTTGAACCCGAGTGGCATACGCTTGAACTCGTAGTGCCCATAACTTGTGCTGAAAGCAGTTTTATGTCGATCTTTTTTGTCGACAAGAACTTGGTGATAGCCGTTGGCCAAATCGAGTGTGGTGAAATACCTTGCGTGACCTAGTTGGTCGAGAATATCCTCGATTCGGGGTAGCGGGAATGCGTCTTCAATTGTCTTTTCGTTTAATTTACGAAAATCGACAACGACGCGCCACCTTATTTTCTTGGGGACAACCAGTAGAGGTGAATTCCAAGGGCTTTTACTAGACTGGACTATCCCGCTGTCTACCATTTCTTTTAGCTGCTCGTTAATTACTTTCAGCTGTGTTTCAGGTAAGCGGTACATTTTTTGATTGATTGGTGCTTGATCTTGCACCAATGGAATATTATGCGTTATCGCATTTGTATAGGTGAGTTTGTCACCTTTAAGAAAGAAGATATCGTTATACTCTTCGCAGAGTTCCCATATCGAAATTTTATCTTCCGCGGTCAAATTAGGGTCTAGGCTGAGTTCTTGCTCTAGCCTAGAAATACGCGGGTATTGTTTTGTGTCGTCCGGAATCTCATAGTCCGGGTATAGATATCGTACATGTTGTAATATTGCCGTTTTGTCGGCTGAACCTTGGTTTGACTTACTCTTCCTTTTAGGTTTTTGACCTGTAAATAGATGAGGCTTTTGTGATTCCTTTCGAGGCTTTATTTCGTTGTTCTTAGTAATTTGCAGGGTATTTGTTTCCTGCTTTGTTGACGGCTGAGTTTGGTACACCTGTGTGGTCTTTGCCTTAGGTTGTATGATATACTCATGCGCGTCAATGCTTTTGCTTTTTGACGATGTAGCATTCTGTGTGCTGTGTGACGGTGGAGTAATATGTACCTTTAATATAGGCTTTAGCGACTCGCTACCGTTCTTATATGGCCGTTGTTTGTTTAATAGTGATTTATGCCTCGGGATTTTGGACGGAAGAGCTATATGCACCTTTTTGGCAGGCTTTAGACACTCAGTTCCGTCTCTTGTAGTGTTTGATATTGCCTCTAAATTTGGTAGTGGAAGGTGTGTTCTTTTGTGGACTTTTGTGTGTGTTAATGGGACTATGGTGTAGTCGTCTATTGGAAACAGCTGTAACTTTAAGCTTTAAGCTATGTATGACTACTTGATGACTGTTAGCGTTGAGAATACTGACCAGCACTAATTCTTCTCCAGATGACAGTAAACTGTTTGCCAAGAAGACTCCATCGCTTATCTCTTGTGATAAACAGAGCATTTCTTCTTGAGTTTGTAACGGGACTGGGGCAACAATTTGAGAGCGCGCAGGTATGCAGATTGGTTACTTAAAGGTAATCAATTACTGCCTGATTTCGTTGGTCTGTTGTTCGTCCAGACAGCCTTTTTCACATTCCTTGGGCTATTTTGGAGCTTGCCAGCCAGCTTTTCTCGTTTGAGAAGCCTTGAAGACACTGCAAGTGGATAGTTCAGCCTGTTTAGACTCTACCTCTTCTGCAAAAGTTCTTACTTCGACTGATTTTTCAGAATGTAGCTTGTCCGTTTCAAACTCTAATGGCAAAGCAAATTCGTCTGGATTAGTTTCCGCGCGAGGAAACCTTAGTGCCTTATTAGGACCCTCAACGTTACAGTTTTTTGCTAGGAAATCATTTCCTAGAAGTCCATCATCGGAAAGGCCAGGCAAGTTCTTTACGACTTGAAACTTGCAGGGAATTTTGTTTCCCTGGCAATTTCCCAGCGTCTTTCCGGTACCAAATGGGGTCTGAAGTGTACATGCCTCATTGTGGTTAATTTCTTTGAGATCTTTTAATGACCTTTTCTTTATTATACTAACATCAGCGCCTGTGTCTACTACTAGTTTAGTTTGGCCGTTCAGGCCTATGTCTAAGGGAAGTTTTACTGTAGCGACAATGGAATCGGGCTGCTGAGGGGACCCTCTTTAATTAGCTGGGAGTTTTATAGTCAAGCCGGGGAGTTTTGGGTCGACTGTACGTCGTTTCCCTGACTCCGGGCCTCCCATTTACGTTTTTGTTGGCAGTTATTTACTGCATGTCCAGAACGACCACAAAATTCGCACTTTTTACGCACGTTATATACTCTTGAGTTGTTATTGGGGTTTTGCGGCTCTCTAGGACGTTGGTTTGGTGCTTCTCTGTTTTGGGGTCTTTGAAAACTATTGTTGTTCCTTCTGCAGTCACGCACGTCATGATTATACATTTTACAGTTCACACAATAAGGCGTATTTTTCCTTTTGAGGTAATCAGCATATGTGTGGCCTCTTAGATTACAAAAACTACAACTGATTTTATTTAAATAATTATTTTTATTTTGTACATTATAATTTTTATTAGGAGATCTTGGCTCCTGTTTGATGTATGGTGATGTGTTGCCTGTGTGAACTGCGGCTGCTGAATGTGACTATTTGTGTTTGGCAGGGGTCTGAGGAACTTGAGCGTATGGCATTATGCCTGGATTAAATACGCAGTGATTAGCCGATGAGTTAGTTCCACTAAATTGTGCGTTATTGGGTGTTATTGCACTTATTGAATGGGGTAGTGTATTTTGTATCACATTTTGTTGAATTTGCCTTGAAGGTTGCAGAAATAGAGCACTTTGCTGGAGACGCTTCATGTCAAGTGCTCTTTGTACGAGGTCATCCACCGTGCCGTCTGTCATGGTCAGAAGGTATTGGCTCATATACGGGTTATTGACTCCTGTTTTTAGTGCGTTTTTCGCGAAATCTTCCAGCTGCGTTTTAACATCTGGTGCTGCTGTGGCTCCGTATTTGGACTCTGCTGCTTCATTACATAGTGCCAGCATCTGTTTCACACGTGCCGTGAAGGCTGTGAGGTTTTCCAAAGGATACTGCCTTGTAGTGATTAATTTATTTACCAGCTCCTGGTAAGTTTCTCTAAGCAGGTACGTGCGATTTAACCATTCTTCTACTTCTTTGAAAGTAGTTGGCATATTTGAAGCAAAAAGCTGATAAGCTTCGCCTCGAAGTCTGGAGGGGAAGATTTGCAAAAATGCTGATAGTTCCTCCACCGAAATGCACTGGATTACCTGCCTGCAGCATCCTAGGAAAGTATGGAGCTCAAGGCTCAATTTTGGGTGCTGTTCTCCCGAAAATAGGGGAACGAGCTGGGCAGTTAGCTTGGCGATTTTAGCGTAATCTGCCATGTTTAAATTGGGGATTCTGAAACTAAATTTTGACACTTTTCGGGAGCTAGTTTCTTCTAATTTAAAAGGAATTCACTCGCGGTGGAATCACTGACACTGTCTTCGATGGCACTTTCTCTTACCCTAGCACTATTATTTTGAATGATATCTACCCCGAGAGAGTGCGAAAATTCTCCAAACTCCTTTAAGCTCTTTTTGAACTTCTCTGTGTTAATTTTAAATTTTTCGATTGTTTCCAATCTTTCTTTTCTCGACTTTTCGATTTGCTTTTCTACTAAGTCGCACTGATTCACAGAGAGTTCGGAGGAGTTTCGCACTTTCTCTTCCAAATTTTTTAAATATATTTCTAAGTTTAAAGTGTTTCTTACTTGGTGGGGACCTGTCAGGATTGTCCCACTGCTTAACGTGACTCCTCTTGTTATTGTATTTGTTTGGGGTGTTTGATTAGCACCCTCTGTTGCACATGTTGCTCCCTCGTTCCCTCCTTCGTACCGGGACGGATCTTCCTGTGGGTCGCCCGGTGAGGAAGATTGTTGTGGAGTTGGTGGAAATGGTAAGGTTTCCTGCGGCGTCTCCTGGTGGGAGCTTTTTTCGCTAATTCCCTTGGTTCAAAGTGAAAGGGGGGCTTATTGCCTTCTTCGAGGTCCCTCTCAATTCAGGATCGCTGGTTTTTCGGTTGAAGTTCTTTTGCTGCCGGGGGGGGGGGCGTGGCCTACTTAAATTCCCTTGGATAAAAGCTGAAAGGGGGTGCGTTGCCTACTTCGAAGTCCCTTTCAGCTCCGGATCGCAGGTTGGAGTGTATCTGTCCTTCCTTCAGGTATAGATTTAAAATTGTTGGTTGTGGACTTCTTTATCCTGGGCTGGGATGACACCCGCTATTGTCCCACGTTGGCACTTTGTGTTTTTTTTTTTTTATATTATTAAGCCAAGCTCAGGGGATACCCTATGATGCAAAGCACAGCTTGGCAGGAAGGAGATAGGGAAAGGATTAGGGGATATGAGGAGAGTGGCGCCCTTAAACTTCCGCAGATTGTATGCCGGAGGAAAAACAGAAGATGGTAAGCTGTTCCACATTCGCACTGTTCAGGATAAAAAAGCATCTCGGAATTTTACTGTACGGCCGAAAGTAATTTGAAGGGTTAAAGGATGTGCGCGGGTTGCAGCGCGAGTATTGCGTACAGGAATCATTCTACAAGGGATTAGACTAGATATTTCATCAGAACATTGACCATGCATATAGCGATAGGAGCGAAAGGCATCCAACATTGCGGCGGTGCTCGAGTGAGTCGATATGACAAGTTATTGCCAAATCGCCAATGAGCTTGAAGGCTCTCTTTTGGACAATATCCAATGAAGCTAAGGCTGTGCGACCAGCCTCGGCCCATATATGGGAGTTGTATTCCATTCTAGGTCTATTGTAGGACTTATAGAGGAGCGCTAGATTTGACGGGCTGAAATGTTTCTTACACCTTTTCAGAAATCCAAGACATTTCGATGCTTCTTTGGCAACAGAGGAGATGTGATCTGTCCAGTTTAACTTACTGGAAATATTAATGCCAAGAATGCTTAGTGACGGTGAATCAGAAATTAATGCTCCATCAAAAGAAACGGGTGTGGTTAAGTTATGATCTTGTTTTAATGAGATGAGACAGCTTTGAGTCTTAGATGCATTGAATTCGACGCGATTCGCTTTGCCCCAAGCGAGGATACTGTTAAGATCGTTATTCAATGATCTAGTCATGCCATCTCGTTTAACACATGCGGCATTCCCCCTGGATTCCGCAAGAGTGTCAAAGGAGTAAGCGAAATCAAGAGTACTGTCATCTGCGAAACTATGGATGGGATTGAAAGTAAGGGAAAGCAGATCAATAATGAAAACTAAAAAGAGAGTTGGAGCGATAACAGAGCCTTGAGGCACACCGGCATTTATGGGATGCGGTTCAGATGTAACGCCATCTAATACAACACGTATTTGGCGACTAGATAGGAAACTTTCAGTCCATAATAGAAGAGGAGGGGAGAGACCAAGTGCTTTAAGTTTGGCTGAAAGGGCTGGATGCCAGACTCTATCAAAGGCTTTTGAAATATCTAGAGCAGCGATTTTAGACTCACCAAAATTGTGAAGACTACGGTTCCAACGTTCCGTAAGAAAGGTCAGCAAGTCTCCAGATGAGCGTCCAGCTCGGAAGCCATATTGGCGATCGTTGATGAGATGATTAGTTTCTAGATACTTCATTAATTTTGAGTTAATGATAGATTCAAAAACCTTTGAAAGAATCGCAGTGATGGCAATTGGTCGATAATTTGAGGGATCGCTACCCTCTCCTTTCTTAGGAATAGGCTGAACATGAGCTAGCTTCCAAGCAGTTGGAAATTTTCCTGTCGAATAAGACAAGTAGAAGAGTTTGATGAGGGGGTGGCTGCGTGTTTTTCAAACAGAGGCAGTTAAAACCGTCCGACCCCCCC
This sequence comes from Dioctria linearis, assembly GCA_963930735.1. Classification (NCBI taxonomy): domain Eukaryota; kingdom Metazoa; phylum Arthropoda; class Insecta; order Diptera; family Asilidae; genus Dioctria; species Dioctria linearis. Next base: position 115,547,372 of record OZ005740.1, on the reverse strand, counting down.
GAGCGTTGGGAGCCGACAAGATTGAAATACTCCTGAAGCCAGACTCAACTTCAGGCGGAGGGTAGGGTGTCTTGCCCAGTATTCGATCTTGTCCTAAACTCCTTTTTTGATTCGTAGGATAGAGGGTTTTCGAGCGCTTATACTTTTGTTGTGTTGTAAAGTAGGCTTCCTCTATCCTACCGGTTGCGCCAATTTTGTTACAATTATTCGAATGTGTTAATGACTCACCGTTGTCCACGACTGCTATTATCCACAGAAGTAACTGCGTTCACCAGTCCTCACAGTTCAATAAAAAGCCTTTCTCAGTCTTTATTAGTTTCTCAGTTGTTTATTTGATTTTTTTCTAACTTCAAAACATGTCTAGTAATTAAGCACTACTCTAACCTAGTAACTAAAACCAGAAGGGTTTCTATATTTAATTTTTAACAAACTTTCTCACTAATTCCTTTTTTTTTATAAAGCTTTTTCATTAATTCCGTTTTCACAAAAATTTTTCACTAATATCTTTGTTAACAGAACTTTTTTTCCTTAATTCGGTTTTAAACAAAACCGTAATTCCTTTTCGAACCTCGAACCAACAACCGCCTATCACTTTTCTTTTTAATACCGACTAATGATTTTTAGCACGCAGACCACTTCTATCCAAGGTTTAGAATTCAACTCCGCGTTCTTCACGAGATTTAAAAACCAACTCGGCTCTTGATCACTTTTGTCGCGATCAAGAGCCTTCGTTCAGGGTAGAAAATGCATAGTTGCATTTTCACCCTGAGAAAAATTTCATTTATTCAAGACTTGATTAAACAAGTCCAGAATATTTTTCGTTGGACGGAGGCTTGAATTTTGATGCTTTTATAAACATCAGCCACCGTCACGATGATTAGAATTGCCGCCCGCGTATACATACAATGTATTTTCGCGGCGCGCTCTTCTTATCGCGAAAGCTTTTTTGTGATATGTATGTACGTTCGTACATACATATTGCAATTTCCACGATAAATCGTACTGAAAGTACGATTTGTCTTTTATTTTATTTTTTCAAATTAAATATTTCTACTGGCAAATTTTGCTGAAGGCAAAATTTGCCATGGGAATAATTTTGTTTCAACTTTATGGAATGTGAAGCAAATTGCTGACGCAATTTTCTTCACTGATTAAATAGATAAGCTAACCATGTTTTAGGCATGGTTAGCTTATGTGAAAATTTTATGCATGAAATATTTTAATATTTTTTAAATTTTGTTAGTTTATAATTAGGTATTTATTTTAGGCTTTTTAGGCACACAACAGGGGTTCATAGTCGAGTCCGGGAGGTTTGGGTCGACTCTTTTTCGTTTCCGGGTTTTTATCCTCCCATTTTTGTTTTTGTCGACATACGTCAATCTTGTGTCAGCGCCGCCCACAATAATCACATTTTTGTCTTATATTAAAGACTCTGGCGCCTTTTGTATTATTCATATCTGTCAGTTGCGGACTGTTAGGCGGTCCTCGTGTAAAACGAGTTGCAGACTGTGCTTGGTTGTTACGACAGTCGCGAATGTCATGCCCATAACTTCTGCAGTTAGCGCAGAAGGGGGTGTTATTGCGTTTTAGACACTCCGTGTAGGTGTATCCCCGCTTCTGGCAGAAATTACAGGTGATGTTTTGTACCAGATTTTGTGTATCCGGTTGTCTAGAATCCCTTCGTGGAAATGGTGGACGTAGCGGTTGAGTATGTACATAAGGGGGGTTATTAAATTGTCGGGGCTATTGTGCTCGTGGTGATGCATAAATGGGTGGCTGTGGTGCTTGATTGTAAGGAGTTCGAGTAAGAGACTTATATCTATGTGTGCCATTGGATATGACTGTTGCGTTAATGCCGTTTGGACAAAATTGGTGCCTGCTGGCAGCTTTTCCATATCTAAGGCCTTTTGAATTAGCTGCTCTAGATCGTTTTCTACCAGAGTGAGGAGATACTGGCATAGGTGGGGATTGTTCACTCCACTTTTGAGGGTATTCTTGGCGAAGTCCGCCAACTGTGTCTTCACAGCTGGGGCTGCCGTTACTCCGTAATTCAGTACCGCTGCCTCGTTGCAAAGCATCAACAACTGCTTCACTCTTGTTGTGAAGGATTTTGCCTCATTGTGATCAGTTTGTTGACCAATTCTTGGTACGATTCTCGTCGTAGATTGGTTTTGTTCAGACGTTCCTCCACCTCACTAAAAGTAGTTGGAACGTCCGAAGCAAACAGCTGATAGGCATCGCCACGAAGCTTTGTGGGCAAGATATGTAGGAAGGTTGCTTTTTCTTCCTCACTTAAACAGTGTAGGGCCTGTTTGCAATAGCCAATAAATGTTTGCAGCTCACGACCTAACTGTGGGGCATTTTCACCCGAAAACAGAGGAACCAGTTGTGCCCTGAGCTTGGCAACATTTGCTTAGTCTACCATTGTGATTACCTTTTTATTGGTAGGCTTGTAGGGTAGTTTGCGTGAGCAGTCGTCGGAAAGGCCATGAAGCTCTGCATACAACGAGCGCTTAATTGCGACCGTACGCCCCGTAGTTTTCAAGATACAGGGTGTCTTGTGAAAAAACCAGGTTTTTTTATTAATCACCCTGCAACTCCTAAACAATTGATATGGACCCCCCCCCCCCCTGCCATGCAATTTTTGGTTCGTCTAGGTGAGTACTATCACCTCCCTCCTCTCTATTGACCTCCTAGTGGGAAACGCCCTGTATTTTCTTTTTACTCTCACCTCTAGCCGATGCTGACTGTCAGAAGATTAAACTCTGAAACAGAATAAATTCTGTATGGAGTATAGGAAATAATATTCAGATTAAACTCTGAAACTGAATAAACTTCTGTGTAAGGGTAGGAATAATTTCAGATTAAACTCTGACCAGTACTATACTTCTGTAATAAGGATAGGAATAATTTCAGATTAAACTCTGAACAGAATTATACTTCTGTAATAAAGATGGAAATAATTTCAGATTAAACTCTGACCAGAATTATACTTCTGTAATAAAGATGGGAATAATTTCAGATTAAACTCTGACTAAAATTATACTTCTGTATGGAGGATCGGAACACGATTCTTATTTTCAGATTAGACTCTGAATCAGATAGACTCTGAATCAGATGAACTCTGAGCAAAGAATGGAGCCATCTATTGCAACTCATCGGCTTTATAACGCCGTGGTCACCAGTTATGTTCATCTCGTCGCTTGTTGTTGCCCTAGCAACGATTGTTACAATTGCCTGTATTTGGACTGAGGTATATATGATTTGGTAAGTTTGCGATTTATTGATTAATTATTAATTGATAATTAGTTATTGTTTTAGATAATGCAAAATGCATCTTCAAAGGTTCCATGTTATGGAACTATGTTGAGTGATAGGCTTGGACGTGAAGTCCAGACTGCCAGCATGAGCTGACAGATTACTCGGCGGACAGAGTTGACTGCAGGGCGGCACGCTAGCTCGCCTCGGCTATTGGCGGAGAGTGTGGGGAGGTTCCACGAAAAACCTGCCGCTTCCGCCTGCCATAATAAAAAAAAAATTCGTGCCTATTTACCAAAAAAAAACGCCGGCACACATTCAGTCCTGAAGGGACCTTTACGTCACGTACCTACATCTAACATTGAAGGCGCAGATGGTATGCCTTCACTGCATGCCCCAACCACCCAACTGACTCTGAGGGCAGATATTTTCAGAGTCCCTTGTAGACCTGTAAAGAGAGATACCAGACGACCTGCGGGAGAGGGCTCCGGGAAAGTGAGAGGAGAAATGAAAGACCTTACAGCATCATTACGTTATAAAGTTCTTCGATTTACTTAACATATGATGACATTTTTTTGTTTTTTTTTGTTTTGATTTTGTAATCTACAAGTCCTAATATCAAACATGGAGATAATACATCTCTACTAACAAGTCCAGAGTTCCACTGTACATAGTGAAGACATTCAAAGAAAATCAAAACTGGTTTAATACATTCCTTCTCATATAATTTTAGCGAGTAACATTCAATTGCGTTCTTTGGTTTTATTTACAGGCGCTTCACCTGGCGAAGCTGCAATTGTACTTCTAGCAAATATGACGATAGCATTGTCGTACGTGATTCCGAACTGTACTACCACGTGAGATCATCAAAGCACCTCAACGTGCGGGACTTGACCGGAAGTATGAATGAATGAACCCTAGGTGAGCCAGGAAAGTGGTAAAGTAGTATTCGAGCCGTGGCTCAGTTAAAAAGACAACTACAGTGTTTATCTAACACTACACTATTTATCTAACATGGATCCATGTTTATGATTATGCGTGGACTATCAGTCATCTATCGTTTCTATTTCATATGTTAATTTCAAATTACAGCTTCCAATAAAAGAAATTTTAGTTATCAAATTCATTCAAAATGCAGCACAATTAATTGTGGATTACTTTTCCTGTTCCCAATCCCGGGCGTTATTCATTGACTGATCCTGGTTCTATTCTGAGAATCTCTTAATTCAACATTCGAATAAACTTGCTAATTTCAATTAGTATTATTAGAACCATTAAATTCAATACCAACAACTTCTACTTATCAGTACTCAATACCACTGAGCGCGCCGTCAGCTCTCAAGTGCGACAATACTTTCGCGCTATAGCCTTTGCCTATTATGACTTTGTTTCCATCTGTATACCTGAAACTATTTCATGCAAATCCTGAATGGATTCTTTAATCTATAAATCTATTCAATTCTTTTCGTTCACTATATCAATATAGCTTCCCTAAATCTAGCAAATATTTGGTTCATTATGATAATATAGTCTCTGGAACTATGTTGAGTGATTGGCGTGGGCGTGAAGTCCAGACTGCCAGCATGAGCTGACAGATCACTCGGCGGACAGCGTTGACTGCAGGGCGGCACACTAGCTCGCCTCGGCTAATGGCGGAGAGGGAGGTTCCACGAAAAACATGCAGCTGCCGCCGGCCATAATAAAAAAAAAATCGTACCTATTTACCAAAAAAACGCCGGCACACATTCCATCCATTAGGAATGAGATTTGGAACATTTTATGTTTGGGTGGACCAATTGAGGGCATCCAGTAAAAAATGCTATGTACATACAGGACGCAGCAGATTGCAGATAAGTATTCTGTTGATTATTATTTTTTTAAGCTTGATACTTTGTGGTGCCGTTCTGTTTATTTTAGGAATTGATGAAAATGGTAAAACATGGCTTGAAACTCTTCGTGACATTTAGGTGGACTAAATAATTGTATTTTGTTTTCACGTACATAAACGATATTTTAGTTGCTAGTAAAAGTAATAAGGAACATATAATACAGCTTGAAAAAGTATTTGCACGCTTGTAAGAGTACGGTGTAAATATTAGTTCAGCGAAATGTATTTTTGGAGTCAACGATTTAGATTTTTTAAGTCACAAACTCACAAAAGATGGAATTCTTCCATCTGAAAATAGAGTGAATGTCATTAAAAATTTTCCTTCATCAAAGTCAATAACACAAATCCAATAATTCATCGGAATGGGTAATTATTATCATAGATTTGTTCCGCATACAGCAGAATTGTTAAATTCCATTCATGACAATTTAACAAAGCTACTTAAGAAACCCAAAAATCCTAAAAATGTTGTCTGGCGTCAAGAAGGCGAAGATGTTTTCAGAAAAATTAAGGAAGCTCTTTCCTGCACAACGCTTTTGGTCCATCCATTTGAAGATGCTTATTTTAATGGTCGACGTGTCGTCCGTAGCAGCTGGAGAAGAATTAGAACAGTACAACAAAACCTTTGGCTTTCTTTTCAAAAAAATTGACTCCAGCCGAAACAAGGTATTCGACATTTGACAGAAAGCTTTTGGCAATATACTTGGTCATTAAACATTTCAAACATTTTCTGGAAGGTCGAGATTTTCCAGTTTTCACAGACCATAAATTATTAAGGTCTGCAATCTGGACTAAGACAGAACGAAGTCCCAGACAAGCCTCACATTTGGATTTTGTAACAGAGATTACTTCAGATATTAGACATATCAAACGTGGTTGCTGATTCCTTATCCCGCATAATTGTTTGCGACAAAAGTCTCTGTGAGCTAAATAAAGGTAAGATAGATTTACAAATCATCACGGAAAACCAAAAAGACGATAAAGAATTAAAGCATCTAATTTCCACGCGAAGAACTACACAAAATTCTAAGTTTAAATTAATCGAAGCAAAGCTATCCTCCTCCGAAAATAAAATATGGTGTGATACATCAACAGAAACTTCTCGACCATACATTCCGAAACTATTAAGATGAAAGATATTTGATATTATACATACTCTATTACACCCCTGTATAAGAGCAACCAGGAAACTGATTTCGTCAAGATACTTTTGGCCTGACATGAATAGAAACGTAAATTTTTGGGCAAAGTCCTGTTTATCTTGTCAAAGATCTAAAATTCACAAACATACGTATTCTAAAATCGGTCAATTCAAAATTCCAAATAGCAGGTTCGAACATATTCACTTGGATTTAGTCGGCCCATTACCACCTTCAGATGGATTTACTCATCTACTAACTGTCATTGATAGATTCACTTGGTGGCATGAAGTCTATCCTATAAAGGATATTACGACAGCGACAGTGTTAAATACGTTGCACTCACAATATATTTCGCGTTTTGGAATACCTCTTGAAATAAAAACACACCAAGGTGTTCAATTCGAGTCTAAATTATTTGATGAATTTTCAAAATTGCTTGGATCACACAGAGTTCGCTCCTCACCTTATCATCCACAATCGAATGGGATGATAGAACGTTTCCATAGACCAGCTTTAACAGCAAAAATAGCTCACACTAATTGGGTAATGCAAATACCAGCGATTCTCTTAGGTTTCAGAACCACAATAAAAGAAGATATTTACTGTTGTCCAGCAGATTCAGTTTATGGGCAACCGCTACGTATCCCAGGTGAATTCTTTGTAGATACACCAAAAACCATATTAGATCAATCAAATTTACTTAATAAACTCAGGAACCATATGTTATATATTTTCTTTTTACTCTCACCTTGAATTCGGTGGATGTAGATCTGGTAATCCAAGTATAAGTGTTGACAACATCTGTTTTGCTTTTTTTTACCACTTTTTATTTACTTTTTTTTTGCTTCACATCACTCTTACTCAACATTAGTTCTTCAAACTAAAAACTTTCTTCAAACTAAAAACTTCTTCAAAAATAAAAACTTGCTAATACAATTTTTTGAAAACCGAACATTAAAATTATATCTTCAAAACTAAAAACTTTCTGATATAATTATTTGAAAACCGAACATTCAAATAATACCTTCATAACTAAAAACTTTCTAATATCATTTTTTTTTTGAAAACCGAACATTTAAATAATATCTTCAAAACTAAAAACTTTCTAATATAATTTTTTGAAAACCGAACATTCAAATAACACCTTCAAAACTAAAACCTTTCTAATATAATTTTTTGAAAACCGATCATTTAAATAATACCTTCAAAACTAAAAACTTTCTAATATAATTTTTTGAAAACCGAACATTCAAATAATACCTTCAAAACTAAAAACATTCTAATATAATTTTTTGAAAACCGAACATTCAAATAATACCTTCAAAACTAAAAACTTTCTAATATAATTTTTTTTTTGAAAACCGAACATTCAAATAATACCTTCAAAACTAAGAACTTTCTAATATAATTTTTTTTTGAAAACCGAACATCCAAATAATATCTCTTAATCTCAAAGCCGCACCGTTTTTAGTTAATCCTATCCGTTTTTAACCAAAAACCCAACTCAACTCTTGATCACCCTCATAGTTGTCAAGAGCCGTTGTTCAGGGTAGAAAATGCTTAATTACTTTTTCTTACCCTGAGAAAATTTTACGATCAATTCTGGACTTGTTCAATCTCGAACAGAATTATTCGCGTTGGACCATGGCTTAAAAAAATGTAATCTTACACTTTTAAAAACATCAGTCACCGTCCGGTCGTTTGAAATAGCGGCGCGCATATACATGCAATGCATTTATGCGGCGCGCATTTCTTATCGTGGGAGGTTTTGAAGTAATATGTATGTTCTTATGTACATACATATTGTGTTTTTCGCGGCAAATCGTATTGAAGGTTTGATTTGCCTTTTCATTTCGTTTTTAATTTTATTATTTCCACTGAAAAATTTCGCTGAAGGCAAAATTCGTCGTGGTAATTTACTCTGTTAAAACGACTTGGTTGAAAGCTGGCACTTCTGTTCTTCCCAAGTCGTTTTATGAGAAAATTTTTTATAAACTATGTGGAATGTGCAGAAAATTGCTGATGCAATTTTCGTAACCCTTTTGGGAGACAAGCTAATCATGCTTTGTGCATGATTAGTTTATTGAAATTTTATGATTTAGGTTTTTCTTGTCTTTTTTAAATACCCACTTTTAGGTTTTTTAGATATATAGGGCTTATTAAGTATATATATATTTATACATATATGTACATATATATACAGTAACCGAGATTTTTTTATACAACCCATATACAAAATTTTATACCGGCAAGTACTAGAATACAACATTCAAAACTATTTGTTCCAAAAGACTTAAATGATTGCGAATTCGTTTATGTAAGAATTGATAGACCTAAAGCATTATTAAATTGTCCGTACGAAGGACCTTTTAAAGTTATTAAAAGATACAACAGGAATTTCGTGATTGACTTCGGCGGAAGAGAGACCACTATCTGGGATGATCGCTTAAAACCGGCATTTGTGGACGTGATTTTAAATGGACAGACACCCACAACAAGAAATACCATCAGTAAAAAAAGATTTCGTTCACTTTGTAACGATAAAATTGTTTGTTTGTTTCTTTGTTTTAATAAATTTACATCAAGCGTTATTTTGATGGATGTTTTCACTGAAGAGGGAGTTTATGTAGCGGAAGCTATATATTCTTTTTTGTTAATAATTTTGTTACAATTTTCCTTTATGTTAGATAACTATGTCATCTAAATACACAAAGCATTCTAGTTCTTGTAAGCCGGTTAGAACGAAACTCATAGTGCCCATAACTCGTACTGAAGGCGGTTTTGTGTCGATCTTTTCGATCGACTAGCACTTGATGATACCCGTTGGCCAAATCGAGGGTGATGAATTACCGTGCATGACTTAATTGGTCGAGGATATCCTCGATTCGGGGTAGTGGAAATGCGTGGCCAATAGTCTTTTCGTTCACTTTTCGAAAATCGACTACGACGCGCCACCTTTTATCGCCGTCGGGTCCAGCTTTTTTGGGAACTACCAGGCGAGGCAAATTACATGGGCTTTTACTGGGCTGGACGATACCGCTGTCCGGCATTTCGCGCAGCTGCTCATTTATAACATTCCTCTGGGTTTCGGGAAACCTATACATGTTTTGATTAATGGGTACCTGATCTTGCAAAAAGGGATCGTGGTGCGTTATTGCTTTTGTGTAGGTGAATTTATCACATTTAAGGTAAAATATGTCGTTGTATTCATTGCACAACTGGAAAATAGAACCTTTCTTTTCGGCGTTTAGGGTTTCGTCCAGGCTGAGCTCTTTCCCTAGCTGGATCGTACGAGGGTCGTTGGCTAAGTTCCCCGTCTCTTCATAATCCGGGTAGAGATATCTGATATTTCGCTGAGTGAACGTTTTTTTCCTTAATAGTTTCCCTTTCTGTATTTCGTTTTCTTCTTCCTTGAGATCAATAGACTCTGCCCTCTTTCTTCTTATTCCCTTTTCTCGACGGCAGGCTTGTCTTCTGTTTGGCTCTTGGGCCTTGGATTGAAGTAATGGGACAGATTGGTCAGTATGGATATTAGAAGTACAAGAAAATGTTTATTGCTCGTGGGCATTGGAATTGACAAGGTATTTTATTTTTAAAATTGAAGTTTCCTTAACAATTTCCTATGGTCTTTCCGGTACCGAATCGAGTCTGTAATGCGATTATTTCCTCCGTATTTACTGTGTCGAGGTTTTTCAGTGTCCTTTTCTTCTTTGGCCGTGTAGGGGTTTATTTTGAACGATTGTGTTTAGAGTCGAGCCAGGGAGTTTTGGACCGACTGGCTGTCGTCTCCATGACTCCTGGCTTCCCATTTATTTTATATTGGCATGACTTTATGTCATGTCCAATACGACCAGAAAAATCACATTTCACTTGAATACGATACACTCGCTGATTTCTGGATTTTAAGTCAGATTGAATTCGATTATTGGGAAAATCTCTATTAGCCTGACGGGGAGTAAAGTTTTTGCATCTGCAATTCCGCACATCGTGGTAATACATCTTACAGTTTACACAGTATGGCGTGTTCTTTCTTTTTAGGCATTCTGAATAAGTATGGCCTCTTAATTTACAGAAACTACTGATTTTACGCAAAATTTTATCTTTATTTCTTACATTTGCACTTTCACTTATCTGTCTTTCACTTGGTGTTGTATGTGTAAACTGTGAAGGCCGGAGATGTAATATACTATTTAGCTGACTATGGTGCAATAGCCCCTGTTCGACGAACCTGAAAGGAAAAAGGGGGAATTCATCAAGGTAAAATAAAAAGTATGCAATTCAAGTTACCGGCACCTGGAGTATGCCACAGGTGCAAAGATCCCTCGATGATCTAAAACGAGAAAAAAGGAAAGGAAGATAAATAAATGAAATAAATATTTGAACTATTAATAAACTAAGTAACAAATGAACTAATGAACAAATAAATTTAAAACTATACAGCATGCAAGACTATTTTTTTTCATACCAACAACACCAAAACAAATAACATTGAATGCAGGGAAGTACGATTAAATTAACTACAATTCAATCAATTCACCTGCCACAAGATAAAAAAAAAACACATAGAACTTATCAATCAGGTAACTGATAAGATTTTACTGAAGATTAGTGGACATTTCAGGTGAGAAAACACCCAAACAAGCTCACCTGTACAGGTGTCCACCAACCTTGAAAACAACATAAAATACCACAAACTGGTAGTACATATCTGAAGATTATAACATCCCTCCATGAAAACAACAGAAAACACTACACAAGACACTATTAAATTCAAGAAATTTAATAAAATCACTTCGCGCGCGTTTGACATTTCTCGTTTTATAAACACGGCGAAACTTCATGTTCCCGTGACATTTAACATGCTAAACCGGGGTAGAATCTTCGCGCGATTCTAATGGCCGCGTTCGTTTCGCGGTATTTTTCGCGGGATTCGCGTAATTCGCGATATTTACAATTATAATTTGCACTAATGAGTGCGAAAGAGAAGTACCGTACGAACAAGACAAAACAGCAAAAGTCATGAAAGGAATTATTTGGAATGAACTAAAAATGGCGCGTCGATAAAGTAGACCAGAAATTCGTAAAAATTAATAAAAATCAAGAAAATTAAGATTAAATCCTTATGGTAAACATGCCAAAAAATGTAAAATTCATTTTGGCATATATCTACCAATAATAATCAAAAGTCTTAATTTATATACAAAAGGGCAATATTTTGATAATTTCACATTATGGATAGTGAAATTGAAACAAATCTGTCTATAAAAGGCGTGTCATTCCTTCATTCGATCTCTTTTTCTTTCGAGTTGTCATCTAGTTAAAATATGCCAAGCTGGTCATAAGTTACTATATATGCAAGTCAATAAATTAAAATCAATAGTTTGTGGTAAAATCAATAGTTCATTAGTGTTTTCTGAACTTAGAAAATTTTATAAAGTGTTCATCAAGTTCACCTACGAATTTAATTGGGATTTGTGGTTTTTACAATTGGTTGCCAGTTCAAGTTGTGGATTATACGGATCGGCAAAGGAAGTTAACCATTTAGTATTTTCTGGACAATTTAATTAGTTTATAATCATCAAGAAGGTAATCATTTTACTCAATTTTCTAAACAATTTGAGGTTAAGGGACAAAGGTAATTGCATGCCATAAGGGTATAATTACTGGTCACAAATTAACTAATCAAATTGAATTTTTAACATTAATAAAAATTACTCTTTTCATTTCAGCAGTTATTAGGTATAAATAGATTGAAGTGCAATTTTTATTGTGGTGACATTTTGCCAAAGACATGCCTTTATGGTATTTTTGGCAAGACATGTCTTAACCATAAAGATTTGGCTAAAATCAATTATTGCGATTAATTTTAAGTAATTTAGTTAAGAGTGAAATTTGTTGTAAAATATATACATAGATAAGAAGTGAATTAAAAAATGCATGCGTGTGTCAGTCAGTAGAAATATATTTGAGTAAAGATTAATTTTTGTATTTTACAAAAAAAAATTATTTTTAAAGTTAAATTGTGCTAAAATTGAATTAAGCGTAGAATTATTGAATATTTTAAATTAAGTGAATTTGATGATTAAAGATGAATGATAACTAAAAAAAAAAAAAAAAATTATTTTTAAAGTTAAATTGTGCTAAAATTGAATTAAGCGTAGAATTATTGAATATTTTAAATTAAGTGAATTTGATGATTAAAGATGAATGATAACTAATGATATCTCTTTCTATCGCTACACTACCCACCACCATTTTAAATTTTCAGAACACCACAAATGTCCATGTCGATTATCGGAATTGACGACAAGTGTGATTATAAACGTTGATCACTATATGTCAATTACAAGAATTGACATATCGTGTCTTAAAGTCTTCTTTTATCATTAAGTTCATAACAGCCCCTTTTCAGGTTGGGTAATATTTAAATTTTCCGGGTTGGTTGGTGGCCGAGAGTTCGTTTGTACTTGGGCCGCGTTATTCAGAGAAACATTTGGATTAAATTGTACAGGAAGTTGTAGGTACTGAGCGCTCTGTTGGAGTCGTTCCATGTCTAGTGCCTTTTGGGTGAGTTCATCTAGAGTTCCTTCACCTACCGTCAACAGATACTGGCACAAATGCGGATTTACCACACCTGTTTTCAGCGCACTTTTGGCTAAATCCTCCAATTGGGATTTTACTGGCGGTGCTGCCGTTGCACCAGATTTTGTGTCAGCCACATCTTTACATAAAGTTAATAACTGCTTAAGTCTTGCCGTGAAGTCCGCTAATGTCTCCAGAGGGAACTGGCGTGTAGTAATGAGTTTATTCACCGTTTCCTGGTACATTTCTTGGGTGAGGTACGTCCTGTTTAGACGTTGCTCTGCCCCTCTGAATGTCGTGGGGAGATCTGAGTGAACAGCTGGTATGCCTCGCCTCGGAGTCTGGTTGCGAGAATTTGTAGGAGCTAGTTGCTTATGCAGCTGCTCGCATTGAATAATAGAAATTCCGGAAGATTCTCGGACTTGCTTTTCCAAATTTTGTAACTACAACTGCACCCAAAAAAAAGAATTGTTGCTTCATCAAAACCTGCATGTTATGCCAAGAAAAGCTTTGGTCATATTCCAGCCATCAAAACTTGTGTCAGCATAACATATCACAAATTGTTAAGGTGACAATTATATTATGTGGATATAACAATTTTAAAATGTTCTACCAAAAATTATCTTTAGTTAGGAAAACAAAACATTTGTTATCCCAATGTTTTTAATTAGTTGGCGCAACATATTTTTTGTTGGTAAAACGAATTTTATCTGTTGATTCACCAATTGCATTTGTTGTATCAATAGAAACATTTGTCACAATAACAATTTTAATCAACATAATATTTATTGAACCATCGAAAGATTGGTTGTTTTAACAAAACCTCTGCGGTACAGAATTATTTCATTAACAAATCTTTTGTTGCAGACTTGCAGAAATGTGTTACTCGGTAAAAAAATAGTATTGCCTTCAGAAGAAGAACCAAAATCAAAATGACAATTCAAAACTTTATTAAAAGTATCTACATATTATAAAAAAATTACATATATACATAGGTGTGTATTATTATACACGTTATTAGGTTCCGTGAACTTATACAAATTTGTATGGATTACATTTAAATTCAATGAAAATTCTGCTCAGAACAATATGGAATGTAATGATATCTAATAAACTCGTACATAAAAAATGAAATATTGTGGGACATGGTTATATATAATAGATGAATGAATGCAATTATTCAATGGCCTTTAACTTTAAAATATTTCGAAATTTTAAGAGAAAAATAAACTAATATCTGGCCAAAACACCCTTTAAAATTGCATTTTGTGCATAAGAAATGGTTTTGGTAGAAATTCATGAAGCACCAGGGCTCTATTTCATAAATCTATTAGCGTAATAACAATTATTACTGGATTCGCTAATAATTAGATATTAGGCAAATATTTTTATGAATTATGACTCAGTTTACGGTGGTAATAGCCTTTCATCTTCAAAACCTAGCGCTATTTTCTCATTCGCAGTTAACTTAGTTCGCAGTTACTCTTAGTAACTTAGTCCTTCCTCAAATATTTATTTGAGTTAATCCAGAGCAGATATTAAATTGTTTTAATACTTATTTATAAACAAACAAAGTGCGTAGATGCCCAATATCAATAAGACAATTGCGAAAAAACGCGAGAGGATTTTCGGATGAATGACTATCCCACTCAGCGACTTAGAATTATCTCTTATAAATTTAAGTTTGTTTTCTAATTTTTGAAACGATTTACATGCGTTGCACATAAACGTTCGAAATAATATTTATTCAATTTCCATATCTTAAAGTGTAACGAAGAGCTTGTCAGGCGACAGATCCACCTACATCCACTCTTACCTGGATATACATAAATGGATAACCCACACATCCTTGCTATAAAACTCATGTCCAGGATTTGCGTGGGTGGCTGCACAGTAATTGCCGCCAGCGATCAGTCGGCTAGGGGAGTCCTTGCCACCCATATCCCTTCAATGCTTGTTAAGCTGGGCATATATCATCATGAAGATAGACCAGACAGACGGACGGACAGTAAAGAAAAGAGTTAGTATGTGTGACCGCAGACGGACGGACACCCAAAAAAGGATCCTTATGGGCTTCCTGCTTCTGGTGCTACCTGAAAGGCTGGAAAGAACCAAAATTTATATGATTGAATGCTGTAAGAAAAGAAGAACAGAAGACCTCAGCAACGCCGAACAAGTACTAATTCACCCGGAGATTTTTCAACGCTGGCAGATGAACGATTGAGAGAGAGTGAGAGAGCTGAGAGGGGTCTCCGATGTTGTTGAGACTCCGGCTTTGGATAATATTGGGCCCAATCGCCCCCATCTACCCTGGCTAAGCCTCCAAAGCCGTATCAAAATGCTCAGCCCTATCTGGTGTTTGTGTGTTACATTACGGTATCCTCCGGGTGGTTCATCATCCTCCGGCCCTAACGGGTATGTTTATCTGCACATTTCAATAGAGTTCTACGGGAGATCCGCACCAAAAGAACACAAAAAAAAACACAGCAGCAAGACGTTTAGACGTGTTCACCGTGTATGACGGAGATAAAAAAAAGGAAGATATATAAAGGAGAAGGCGGGAACAAACAAACAAAAAAAAGTTCCCCTTTCTGTTTACGTATATGTATTCGAGCTTATGGCCCTTGTTCTTTTAATGCTCTAACAATTACTCCCGTCGCAGGTAGTTCACCTCATTGGGTTTTACAATGAAAGCTAGTTTCTAACAAGCTTATTCTAGACCTAGACCATACTAGCTGTTCTATAACTAATGTATATAGGTATGAATATAATAAACAAAAAAAAATTTATATAGAATTCAAATGTGATCATGAATGCAAATACAATAACAAAAAAAAATCAATAATGAACTTAACTACATACGACACCCGGATGCTATGCGTTGGTAGCCAAAACGAATCCCTCGCTGAACTGGAACACTGTTGATAGGGTGCACCCTCTTACGCCTTTCTCCAGGTAAGAAATTTCGTCGATAGTTTGGGTACATTTACTTCTTTTTTATTTGTATATCATTGGGTACATTGACCTCTTTTTTTTATTTCATTGGGTACATTGACATCTTTTTTTTATTTCATTGAGTACATTGACCTCTTTTTTTTATACTTAATTGCTACAGATCTGGTACATATACATTTTATAACGTTAATGCTGGGGCCACAAAATCGGAAGGCCCAATGTTGTGAAGAGCATGAGAACCTTTCCTTTATACATTAAGGTCAGCGATACTGCAATGGCGTGTCTGTAATCAGCAGGTAATTTTTCAAAAACAATTTTCTTCCTTTTTTTATCACTATATAACTAATAGTCCACTTTTTAGGTAAATAATGCGGTGATGGTGTCTCTGCAATCAGCAGGTAATTTAGCAAAATTTATTTTTTTTATCAGTAATATAACTAATAATCCACTTTCCAGGTAACTAATGCGGTTATGGGGTCTCTGCAATCGCAGGCACTTTATCAAAACAAACAACAATCTTTATCACTAATACCACTGATATCCCACTTTTCAGGTAATAATGCTGTTACGATGTCTCTGCAATCAGCAGATAATTAACAAAATAATTTCTATCACTAATACGCTAATAGTCCCCTTTTCAGATAAATAATGCTGTTACGATGTCTCTACAACCAGCAGGTAATTATCCAAAATAATTTCTTTCACTAATATACTAATAGTCCCCTTTTCAGACAAGTAACGCTGTTACGATGTCTCTGCAATCAGCAGGTAATTATCAAAATAATTTCTATCACTAATATAACTAAAGTCCCACTTTTCAGGTAGATATTGTGGTTATGGAGTCTGTGCGATCAGCAGGTAATTTATCAAAAATAATTCTTATCACTAATATAACTAATATTTCACTTTTCAGGTAAATAGTGCTGTTACGGCATCTTTGCAAACAGCAGGTAATTTAGCGAAATTCAATTTTATCACTAATATAACTAATATTTCACTTTTCAGTTAAATAGTGCTGTTACGACATCAGCAGGTAATTTATCAAACTAATTTCTTTTGATTTTTTTCAGCACCAAGTCACAGGTAATTTACAAAAAATAATTTCTTTTGGATTTTTTCAGCACCAAGTCACAGGTAATTTACAAAAACTAATTTCTTTCAATTTTTCAGTACTAACTCGCGCAAGCAGTTGCCTTAACACGTTGCTTGTTCAAATCGACTCCCCGCTGTCTGCCTAAATTACAGCCGTTCCCCCGTTCAACCAACCGACAGACGAGCACTTTTCTTCGCACAAATCTCGAATCTTGCTGTCGGCGACAATTTTTTTGGAATTTCTTTCGGGCGGGCTGACTGTAGTGCATTGCGTGATGATATCGCGTGATGCTTTACAGCTAGGCGAATTACAGTTGCGTGCCTGGAATGTTGGCTGGCTAGCGGTAAGTTGTATGTAGAAAAATTATAATTTGTGTGCATTTGGATTTTTTTTTCATTTAAATATTTTACTTGTTGTTGCTTTCCTTTCAGGTTTTACGTTTTTTCTTCTTTTCAGGGTTTTTGTAATATGGAGTAGTAGCATAGGGCTACCTCTCGAAAATATTTAAATTTTATCTTTTTCAGGAATTTGTAATGTGGAGAAGTAGTATAGGGCTACTTCTCGGAAATATTTAAATTTTTACCCCTTTTCAGAAATTTGTAATTTGGAAAAGTAGCATAGGAAAATGAATAAGTTTTATCCCCTTGCTAGGTACCTCTGGGAAATCATGGGGGTTTCTCTACAGACGTAGAGAAGCTAAACAAAAGTATTGTAGGGGCTATACGCTACAGCGTGGGGACGACCCAGTGAGAATAGAGTCTCATGCCGGGTAAAGCGAGGAAGGGAGCGAAGAGAGGGAAAGAAAAGAAAACAAGAAGGTTGACTCGGGAGGTGAACTATGAATAATATTTTTGCAGCCACGCCCAACGTGGGGACGACCCACAAGACTCTCAAGCCGGGCATACGCCAGACCCTGGGCTGTTGAAACATAAGATCCCATCTGAGGCCCTCATCCCAGTTCGTCTTGGACGAGGGAGGACTGCTCTACCAATAGACATCATCTGCCAACTCGCCTCGCCCAATGAACTGACCAGGAAGAGGTGCAGCGATTGATTTATTGAGTACGGGAATGTTCGGCTCGAGACGACGACTTCGTCGGTGAAATGCCGCTAACCTATCGATCTGTGTTCTGCTGAATCCAGTCGCAACACCCCGGAAATCCCCCAATCGCAAGAGAGGAAATTGCTTCGTAACAGATAGAATTTATCTATCAACTCACTCAGGTTGACGGAAAGCCCGCGGGATGCAGCAAGCGGGTTCAAGCTCTAAGGAAATTGAAGAAAGAACAGGAAAGTAAAATCCTTCAGATGAAGGCTAACCCAGAAGGGGTTAGTAACAAAGACTGAGACAATCTAAACTTGATAGTTTAAAGATAATACACTATAAAACAAACTACCCTCCGCTGAAACTTCATCCACACAGACCGCCACTCGGAAACTCACACTAGGGAGAAGAATGAAGAAAAGACAGGAAAGTAAAATCCTTCAGACGAAGGCTAACCCATAAGGGGTTAGTAGTACAATGAAAGAGGTTTATCACCCACCACTGAGGAAGTAGTAGGAGGGTTTGCGATAACCTGTAGTTCACAAGTGAAGCTTGCCGGATGCCTTCTTAGGGCTACCGAGATCTAATCGGCTCTGATCAGGACTTTATTATCCTGAGCATGGAAAATTCCGATTGAGAGACCCTTATCATTCTGCAGACGATATGAAACACGCCCGAGTCGTTCAACAATAGTCGCTTTTATGAACTTAGGTGCCAATTTGGCAGCAAAGCGATCGACTGCGCTACTTTGCACAAATTTTCGGACGTACACAGTCTGTCCATGTACAGAGGTTCTTTCTCGAGTTCGCAAGTTGTAGCCAGCGGCGTACTTTCGATTCGTCTCCGTAAGACGAAAACTTTACTTCATCGCGCAATAGCTGAAGCTTTTGGTTGACAGGTGTACACTCAATGGCCCCATCGGAATCTGCCTTTAAATCTCGTAGAAGTTGATATGAGCCCCCGCTTGTTACCGGATGTCGACCGAAAAGCAGGAAATATGGCGAGCACTTAGATGACTCATGGACGATATTGCGGATGGCGAAGCCGATCTCGCTCAGATGTTCGTCCCAATTTCGATGCTTTGTGCCGACGTAGGCGCGGATCGCTGCCAGAACTGACTGATTAACACGCTCAGAGGCGTTTGATTGAGGGGAGTAAGCTGGTGAGAAGATGTGTTTCACCCAATAACGATCTAACAGTTGGGCGAATATCTTTGCAATGAACTGACTACCATTATCTGAATGCACCATTTCCGGAGCTCCAACTATTAAGCAGACTTTTCTCCCCAGGCATTTGACAACCCGCGAGGCTGTGGCCTCGGGTACTGCTTCCAACAACACAAACTTAGACAAGTGATCCAGTACGATGAAGATGTACCTATTACCGCCTCGACTACGCGGGTGTGGTCCTAAAAAGTCGCAGAAGATGCGCTGACATGGCAGCTCGGTAGTCCGTATCGTGCCCAGAGGAGGTCTTGAAGACACATTGGTCGGCTTGATCAGTTTACACGTTTCGCAGGCGTTTATGAACTGTCGTACTTCTGAAGCCATGCTCAGCCAGTAATACTGACGACGTAATTTCTCTAAGGTTTTTGCGAAACCGAAATGTGCTGCTATAGGAGAACTATGCTCGGATTTTATCAAATCACCATTGAGACTATCAGGAACCCATAGCTTCCACCGAACCCGCTCCTCTGAGACGTTGTTATTTGGAAACGAAAATGAGATATAGACCTTACCACCGCTAATTCGTAAGTTGCGAAAACCGCTTGGGTTGGAAGTGATACGCTGTGTAACGAAGAGCTTGTCAGCCGACAGATATACCTACATTCACTTGTACCTGAATGTAGATACATACTGCATGCGTCACCTCTTTGTTACAAAATCATATCCAGGATATGTGTGGGTGGCTGCACAGCAAATATGCCGCTAGCGATCAGCCGGCTTGGGGTGGTTCTTGCCACCCACATCCCTTCAGTGCTTGTTAAGCTGTGCAAAATCGTCAACATAACTGATCAGACAGACGGACGGACAGAAAAAAAAAGATCTAATGCAGGCTTCCTTCTCTTGGTGGAACCTGAAAGCCTAAAAAGAAGAAAATTGATTTTATTTATATGCTGCAAAAAGAAGGAGAATAGAAGACCTCAGCAACGCCGAACAAGTGTTAATTCACCCGGAGAGTTTACAACGCTGGCAAATGAGCGATTGAGAGAGAGTGAGAGAGCTGAGAGGGGTCTCTGATGTTGTCGAGACTCCGGGTAATGTTGGGGCCAATCGCCCCCATCCACCCTGGCTAAGCCTCCAAAGCCGTATCGAAATGCTCAGCCCCATTTGTACGTGTTTTACATCTATCACCGTGTGTGTGTGGAAACGACCTCCCTCCTCTCCGCGACCATCCCCTTTATGGGACTACTCACTCCATCGCTCTGAATTCGTTACCCACCTGTAAATAAAAGAAGAAAGCAACTTGGAGAAGGGCGGCCAAAGGTGACCAAACTAAATCACCCAAAAGAAGAAGGAAAGCGTATCAAGAAACTCAAAATTTCATTAAGTCCAAATCAAAATAATTTATTTATTGCGGTTGTCTATGCATATGTATCGCTTATGAGGGAGGAAACCCGATCACACAAAGATTCACATGGTATATATATAAAAAACTTAAGGAAACAAAGTCTCCGGTTAATCTCAATCTAGATCAAAATCCTTACAACTAGTCCTAATAAGCGCTTTCCTATTATGTGACTTATCGAACCCTGTGATCGACGCCTAACCTTAGATGTACACTAAATGATTTTAACACTGTAAAGTTAGGAACAAAAGAACTCAAAGCAAATAATAATACTTAGAGACAATTTGAACTAACCTTGTGGCCCGCTTTGGACTTACATAACACCTGATTTAATCATATTCGGGGTTTCCTCCTTTACCAAAAGGGTTGGACACTGGTTTTGCAACTATCTGCTAGCTGCTTCAGGACTATGTTGAAGTCCGAGTTCACCTCCTCGCTTCCCTGCTCCTTCGGATATGTAAGAGCGAAATGTTTTGCCGTAGTTTCTGCCAGAGGGATACTTCCTCGCCGGTCGAAATCCAACTTGCCGTCACGCAGGAAAAATTTTCAAAATGATCTTTGTTACGTGCAAGGAAACTTTTCCTCAAATTTTCTCTCAGGTTCGCCACTATTATGGTATATAAGACTCACCGTCGCACAGGTAAATATTTCAAATAATGCAAATTATATGTGCACAAGCATTAATACTAAAATTTTCTTTCAGTTCACCAGTAGAAGGATCTTTAGGAAAATCACTGTCGCACAGGTAAATATTCCATTTAATTCAAATTATGAGTGCACAGCAATAATAAACCAAAATTTTCTTTTCAGTTCACCACTCGAAAGATATACAAGAAAATCACTGTCGCAGGTAAATATTCTAATTAATGCAAATTACGACTGCACAGAAAGAATCAATCAAAATTTTCTTTTCAGTTCACTAATAGAAAGATCTACATGAAAAAAATCACTGGCGCACAGGTAAATACTTCAATTAATAAAATTTCTTGAATGCGCAACCTTAATAACAACATTTTCTTTCAGTTCACTGTTAGAAAGATCTATATGAAAAAAAAATCACTGGCGCACAGGTAAATAATTCAAATACTAAAACTTATAAATGCGCAGTAATACTAAAATTTTCTTTCAGTTCACTATTGGAAAGGTCTTTAGGAAAAATCACGATTGCACAGGTAAATATTCTAATTAACACGATTTATGAATGTGCAACATTAATAACAAATTTTTCTTTCTATTCACTATTAGAAAGATTATTAGAAAGATCTTTAGGAAAACCACGGTCGCACAGGTAAGTGATCTAATTAACACAATTTATGAATGTGCAACATTAATACTAAAATTTTCTTTCAGTTCACTATAAGAAATATCTATAGGAAAATCACGGTCGCACAGGTAAATATTCCAATTAATAAAATTTACGACCAGAATGAATTAACTAAAATTTTTCTTTCAGTTCACTAATAGAAAGGTCTACATGGAAAATCACAGTCGCACAGGTATGTAATCCAATCAATAACATTCATGAATAAAAAAAAAATCACTGTCGCACAGGTAAGTTATCCAATTAATAAAACTTAAAAATTTGCAGCATTAACACCAAAATTTTCTTTCAGTTCGCTATTAGAAAGGTCTTTAGGAAAAATCACGATTGCACAGGTAAATATTCTAATTAACACAATTTATGAATGTGCAACATTAATAACAAATTTTTCTCTCAATTCACTATTAGAAAGATTATTAGAAAGATCTTTAGGAAAACCACGGTCGTACAGGTAAGTAATCTAATTAACACAATTTATGAATGTGCAACATTAATACTAACATTTTTCTTTCAGTTCACTATGAGAAATATCTATATGAAAAAAATCACTGGCGAACAGGTAAATAATTCAATTAATAAAATTTCTTGAATGCGCAACCTTAATAACAACATTTTCTTTCAGTTCACCATAAGCAAAAAAAAAAACTCTAAAGACTAATTTTTAAATAAAGAGGAATCACGACTAAATTTTTCTGCGACCGTTCTCGTTCAAAGCCAAAAGACAACTCCACGACTACACGCAGTCTCCTACATTGCCAACGTTCTTCTCAGAATTTTTTTGTTCTTTTTTCAAGCCTGCTGCAACACATTGCATGATGGTATCATGCGATCTGTTACAGCTAGGCGAATTGCCGTTTTCGTCGCTTTGATGTGGTTGACTAGCGGTAAGTTTTAAACGAAAAATTGTATTTTGTGTTCATTTTGCACATTTTAGAATTTTTCGACTGAAAATATTCTGCTGTTGTTGTTGTTTATTTTAGACCTGGACTTTTATGCGGGTATGTATGAATATGTTTTTTTTTCAGGAATTTTTTTTTTTAATATGAAGAAGTAGCATAGGGGTAATTCTTGTAAATATATAGATTTTATCTTCTATTTTCCCAGGAATTTTTTTGTACTATGGAGAAGTAGCATAGGGCTACTTCTTGAAAATATATAAATTTTATCTTTTCAGGAATTTTCTAATATGAAGAAGTAGCATAAGGCTACTTCTTGAAAATATATAAATTTTAACTTTTCAGGAATTTTCTCATGTGGAGAAGTAGCATAGGGCTACTTCTCGGAAATAACTAAATTTTATTAAATTATATACTCTGGGAAATCATGGGGTTTTCTCTACAGACGTAGAGAAGCCAAACAAAAGTAGCGTAAGGGGGTATACGCTACAGCGTGGGGACGACCCACCGATAATAGAGTCTCATGCCGGGCAAAACGAGGAAAGAAGAGAAAAGAGAGAAAAAAAAACATGAAGTTCGACTCGGGAGGTGAACTATGAATAATTTTGCAGCCGCGCCCAACGTGGGGACGACCCACAAGAGTCTCAAGCCGGGCTTTGACACGAGACATATGTCAGGATATGCACTAAAAGGAATAGATCCACCCACAACGCGCCCAACGTGGGGATGACCCACAAGAGTCTCAAGCCGGGCATACACTATACCCTAGGTTATTGAGAAATCGGATCCCATCTGCGGCCCTGATCCCAGTTCGTCTTGGACGAGGGAGGACTGATCTACCGATAGACGTCGTCTACCAACTCGCCTCGCACAATGAACTGACCAGGAAGAGGTGCAGCGATTGATTTATTGGGTACCGGAATGTTCGGCTCGAGATTACGACTTCGTCGGTAAAATGCCGCTACTTATCGATCTGTGTTCTGCTGAATCCAGTCACAACACCCCGGAAATTCCCCCCAATCCCAAGAGAGGAAATCGCTTCGTAACAGATAGAATTCATCTATCAACTCACTCAGGATTACGGAAATCCCGCGGGATGCAGCAAGCGGGTTCAAGCTCTAAGGAAATTGAAGAAAGGACAGGAAAGAAACATCCTTCAGATGAAGGCTAACCCAGAAGGGGTTAGTAGCAAAGACTGGGACCAACTAATCTTGTTAGTTTAGAGATAATACACAATATATAAAAAAACTACACTCCACTGAGGCTTCAGCCATACCTCGGAGACCTTTTAATTGGAAGAAAACTGAAGACAGACAGAAAAATAAAATCCTTCAGGTGAAGGCTAACCCAGAAGGGGTTAGTAACAAAGTGAAAGAGGTTTATCACCCACCACTGAGGAAGTAGTAGGAGGGTTTGCGATAACCTGTAGTTCACAAGTGAAGCTTGCCGGATGCCTTCTTAGGGCTACCGAGATCTACTCAACTTTGATCAAGACTTTATATCCTGAGCATGGAAAAAGAGAAACCAAAAAAATTTCCAAAGAAGGGAACTTACTAAAGGCATCTTGAAAGAATGCGAAAGGAATGGCATTACTGCGTGCCTGATAAAGAAAATAAACCTTAGCTTATAATAGCCATTCACAAGATAAAGCCGATCTAGTCCGACTGACAATCCGACACTAGGAAAATGGCTTCTATGGTAGTACCCATAACATTCAAACCTAACAAACGCGACAGTGATTCCATAGCTCGTAAAGAAAACAAGGTTGGTTCTACTTATCTTGATCATTGGATTACTTGCAGTGTCGAAGACTAAAAAAAAAATTTATATGCACAATGCATAGACAAAATAAAAATGAGATCTCGCACTACTTGGGTTGCATCGAAGTGGCTCACCTAGAACTGGACAATTATCACGATAACAATATAAATAAATCTTGAACATAAACGCAAAAAAAAAACGCGGTCATATTGGTAACAAGATACGTGTACGTTAGAATAATCAATAACACTACAGTGTATTACTCTACTAATGGCTAAGATTGAGTCAATGAATAAAACTTACGAAACAAATATATATAGCGTCAATAATAAAATTAAGCGTCGATATTTTCTCTTCATGAAGGGCGTCGGCATGACGGCACGACGAGAGGTGAAACACACTCGTTCCAACACACACAAGATAAATAAAAAACATCAATAAGCTTCAGCCACTGCTGAAAAATAAAAAAAAAAACAAAAAAAAATTGTTTTCCTTCTAACACTCTCTCTCTATCTCTCTCTCTCTACTCGCCTTCCACCACTCTCCAAGGTGTCGTCGCTCTGAACCGGGCCAATCGCAAAACCTTCGGTCAATCTATATTTATATAATAAGAGCAAAAAACTCTATCAAGCGTTATTCGATGTTTGTTAGCAAATGGTCATGAACTTGGTGGCTGTCCGAACAAAGACGCGTAACAAGCCGAAAACTTCTAAGAGGGGTATGCTGAACCGCGCACACTAAGCTTGTACTCTCACCAAGCAAATGAGCATTTATCTAAATAGGAAGGGGTTTACTACAATGTCGAAGAACGGA
Organism: Dioctria linearis; assembly: GCA_963930735.1. Taxonomy (NCBI): domain Eukaryota; kingdom Metazoa; phylum Arthropoda; class Insecta; order Diptera; family Asilidae; genus Dioctria; species Dioctria linearis. Next base: position 115,522,051 of record OZ005740.1, on the reverse strand, counting down.
ACTTCGAGTTGCCGTCTTACATTGCATGATCGCGACAAGCACTCCCTTAACCAAGGATAAAATCGGGAGGATGAACATCGTTCATCAACTTGGCAAGAGACTGAAGTCAACAGATCAAGGAAAGGTGAGAGGTCGGTGATTAAGTGGCTGCTGATACTCGAGTAAGAAGCCGTAGCGGTGATTTATATAAGGAGATAAATCTATACGGGACAACCCAACTAAAACTAAAAAGAGATAATACGGGACAACCCAACTAAAACTAAAAAGAGATAATACGGGACAACCCAACTAAAACTAAAAAGAGATAATACGGGACAACCCAACTAAAACTAAAAAGAGATAATACGGGCTTCTTCTCGGAACCAGCAGAAGTGAACGGAAATAGTTTCAAAAACGTATGCATCGCAAACAGCGCTAACTCACCACTGATCGACTTAGCCTCCCATCACTAGAAGTTAGGGAAGGTTGATGGGGAATGACAAAAGACAAAAAAAAGTCACCTTCACCTCGTGTGGGACTCCGGTCCAAGATCACCGTCCCGGCATTGCATCGATCACTCCAAGTCGGATACCAATCTAGAGGATGCTCAACAGCCATCCTCCCGTCAGAGTGATCGAAGCAGTCCTAAATGGAGCCATGGGAGCGGAGCGCCACACAAGCGCGAAAAGTTAGAAAAAGGATCATTCGAACTGCCAGGCTGCATCAACCCAACAAGGACAAGGTCACAATACATGAACGTCGTTCATCAACTTGTTGAGTTGAGACAGACGTGCGGTTCTTCAGATAGGCCTGCATCGAGTGGTCAGCTGTTCAGTGGCCGCGAACCAGTGGTGCCCGCAAGCCCAAAGCCCGCATATATACCACTGAAGAGAAGAGCACTTCAATGCTAGAAACTGGAAAGTTTCGAAAGTTTAGATAGGAGATAAAATTCCAAGTGGTCATCACCCCGGTGTTCACGAGTCGAAGCTTGGCTTCAAAGGTGGTACGCCTCGCGCACAAAACTCACATGCTGCCAAGGAGGTGAGCACTTAGACAAAAGAAACTATTAAATTTAAGGTAGAAATTGACTTAGACTTGACCGAAGACAGTTTACGATCGCACATACAGCCAGAATCGTGGTCGAGTGACCCAGCCGCGATACAAAGGTCGGGCCTAACGAGAGCCAAAAGGGAGCTATCATGGAAGTAACGCACTCCACGGAAGCAAGAAAAGCTCTGCGTAGACCCAGGACTTTGTCTCCGCCAGAAAAATCACTTGCGTCAGCTTAAAACGTACTGAGGTCTTACAAAACAAAGAAAGGTTCTAATCGTGATAATAACACAAAAAAAAATTGAGAAATTAACATTGAAATAGCAGTTGCATTCTAGTCAAGAGAAGCTTGACTAAATGCGAAGAAAAAAAAACCGAAGATTGGGCGCCATTTGTAACACAAATGGGCGACCAGAAAAATCAAAAATTAAACTTCAAAATGCACTAACACTTTAGCCAAGAGGGGCCTCTCTTGACTAAATGCGAAAGAAAACCTAATGATTGGGCGCCATTTGTTACGACAAATGGGCGACCAGAAAAATAACAAATAAAAATAAGCTCTTAAAGCAAAAAAAAAAACAGTTTGGGCGCCATTTGTAACGACAAATGGGCGACCAGAAAAATAAAAAATTAAGATTTTACAGCAAATCTGAATTCAAAGTTTGTATAGGAATGAGTAATATTGATTGCACTTTAGTCAAGAGAAGCTAGACTAAAGGCCAGAAAAAATCCAATTGGGCGCCATTTGTAACGACAAATGGGCGACCAGAAAAATCAAGAATTAAAGCTGAAATTAAACTAACACTTTAGCCAACAGAGGCTTGACTACTAAGCGGGGAAAAAACCAAAAGTTGGGCGCCATTTGTAACACAAATGGGCGACCAGAAATATAACAAATAAAAAAAAGCTCTTAAAGCATAAAAGAAACCACTTTAGCGCCATTTTTAACGACAAATGGGCGACCAGAAAAATAGCAAAAATAAGATTTTAAAGCAAAATAAACTAAAGCCAAATTTTGGCTAGAAATGATTTCCAGCAATAGTGATTGCCATTTTAGTCAAGAGAAGCTTGACTAAAGGCGGGAAGAATACCTGTTTGGGCGCCATTTGTAAAACAAGCGACCAGAAAAATCGAAAGGTAAACTTGAAATTCTAGTTTCACCCTAGTCAAGTGAGGCTTGACTAAATGCGAAAAAAAACCAAATTTGAAGAGCTTGTCAGCCGACAGATATACCTACATTCACTTGTACCTGAATGTAGATACATACTGCATCCGACACCTCTTTGTTACAAAATCATATCCAGGATATGTGTGGGTGGCTGCACAGCAAATATGCCGCTAGCGATCAGCCGGCTTGGGGTGGTTCTTGCCACCCACATCCCTTCAATGCTTGTTGAGCTGTGCAAAATCGTCAACATAACTGATCAGACAGACGGACGGACAGAAAAAAAAAAGATCTAATGCAGGCTTCCTTCTCTTGGTGGAACCTGAAAGCCTAAAAAGAAGAAAATTGATTTTATTTATATTCTGCAAAAAGAAGGAGAATAGAAGACCTCAGCAACGCCGAAAAAGTGTTAATTCACCCGGAGAGTTTACAACGCTGGCAAATGAGCGATTGAGAGAGAGTGAGAGAGCTGAGAGGTGTCTCTGATGTTGTTGAGACTCCGGCTATGGGTAATGTTGGGCCCAATCGCCCCCATCCACCCTGGCTAAGCCTCCAAAGCCGTATCGAAATGCTCAGCCCCATTTGTACGTGTTTTACATCTATCACAGTGTGTGTGTGGAAACGACCTCCCTCCTGTTCGCGACCATCCCCTTTATGGGACTACTCACTCCATCGCTCTGAATTCGTTACCCACCTGTAAATAAAAGAAGAAAGCAACTTGGAGAAGGGCGGCCAAAGGTGACCAAACTAAATCACCCAAAAGAAGAAGGAAAGCGTATCAAGAAACTCAAAATTTCATTAAGTCCAAATCAAAATAATTTATTTATTGCGGTTGTCTATGCATATGTATCGCTTATGAGGGAGGAAACCCGATCACACAAAGATTCACATGGTATATATATAAAAAACTTAAGGAAACAAAGTCTCCGGTTAATCTCAATCTAGATCAAAATCCTTACAACTAGTCCTAATAAGCGCTTTCCTATTATGTGACTTATCGAACCCTGTGATCGACGCCTAACCTTAGATGTACACTAAATGATTTTAACACTGTAAAGTTAGAAACAAAAGAACGCAAAGCAAATAATAATACTTAGAGACAATTTGAACTAACCTTGTGGCCCGCTTTGGACTTACATAACACCTGATTTAATCATATTCGGGGTTTCCTCCTTTACCAAAAGGGTTGGACACTGGTTTTGCAACTATCTGCTAGCTGCTTCAGGACTATGTTGAAGTCCGAGTTCACCTCCTCGCTTCCCTGCTCCTTCGGATATGTAGGAGCGAAATGTTTTGCCGTAGTTTCTGCCAGAGGGATACTTCCTCGCCGGTAGAAATCCAACTTGCCGTCACGCAGGAAAAATTTTCAAAATGATCTTTGTTACGTGCAAGGAAACTTTTCCTCAAATTTTCTCTCAGGTTCGCCACTATTATGGTATATAAGACTCACCGTCGCACAGGTAAATATTTCAAATAATGCAAATTATATGTGCACAAGCATTAATACTAAAATTTTCTTTCAGTTCACCAGTAGAAGGATCTTTAGGAAAATCACTGTCGCACAGGTAAATATTCCATTTAATTCAAATTATGAGTGCACAGCAATAATAAACCAAAATTTTCCTTTCAGTTCACCACTCGAAAGATATACAAGAAAATCACTGTCGCAGGTAAATATTCTAATTAATGCAAATTACGACTGCACAGAAAGAATCAATCAAAATTTTCTTTTCAGTTCACTAATAGAAAGATCTACATGAAAAAAATCACTGGCGCACAGGTAAATACTTCAATTAATAAAATTTCTTGAATGCGCAACCTTAATAACAACATTTTCTTTGAGTTCACTGTTAGAAAGATCTATATGAAAAAAAATCACTGGCGCACAGGTAAATAATTCAAATACTAAAACTTATAAATGCGCAGTAATACTAAAATTTTCTTTCAGTTCACTATTGGAAAGGTCTTTAGGAAAAATCACGATTGCACAGGTAAATATTCTAATTAACACGATTTATGAATGTGCAACATTAATAACAAATTTTTCTTTCTATTCACTATTAGAAAGATTATTAGAAAGATCTTTAGGAAAACCACGGTCGCACAGGTAAGTGATCTAATTAACACAATTTATGAATGTGCAACATTAATACTAAAATTTTCTTTCAGTTCACTATAAGAAATATCTATAGGAAAATCACGGTCGCACAGGTAAATATTCCAATTAATAAAATTTACGACCAGAATGAATTAACTAAAATTTTTCTTTCAGTTCACTAATAGAAAGGTCTACATGGAAAATCACAGTCGCACAGGTATGTAATCCAATCAATAACATTCATGAATAAAAAAAAAATCACTGTCGCACAGGTAAGTTATCCAATTAATAAAACTTAAAAATTTGCAGCATTAACACCAAAATTTTCTTTCAGTTCGCTATTAGAAAGGTCTTTAGGAAAAATCACGATTGCACAGGTAAATATTCTAATTAACACAATTTATGAATGTGCAACATTAATAACAAATTTTTCTCTCAATTTACTATTAGAAAGATTATTAGAAAGATCTTTAGGAAAACCACGGTCGCACAGGTAAGTAATCTAATTAACACAATTTATGAATGTGCAACATTAATATTAACATTTTTCTTTCAGTTCACTATGAGAAATATCTATATGAAAAAAATCACTGGCGAACAGGTAAATAATTCAATTAATAAAATTTCTTGAATGCGCAACCTTAATAACAACATTTTCTTTCAATTCACCATTAGCAAAAAAAAAAACTCTAAAGACTAATTTTTAAATAAAGAGGAATCACGACTAAATTTTTCTGCGACCGTTCTCGTTCAAAGCCAAAAGACAAATCCACGACTACACGCAGTCTCCCTACATTGCCAACGTTCTTCTCAGAATTTTTTTGTTCTTTTTTCAAGCCTGCTGCAACACATTGCATGATGGCATCACGCGATCTGTTACAGCTAGGCGAATTGCCGTTTTCGTCGCTTTGATGTGGTTGACTAGCGGTAAGTTTTAAACGAAAAATTGTATTTTGTGTTCATTTTGCACATTTTAGAATTTTTCGACTGAAAATATTCTGCTGTTGTTGTTGTTTATTTTAGACCTGGACTTTTATGCGGGTATGTATGAATATGTTTGTTTTTACAGGAATTTTTTTTTTAATATGAAGAAGTAGCATAGGGCTACTTCTTGTAAATATATAGATTTTATCTTCTATTTTTCTAGGAATTTTTTTGTACTATGGAGAAGTAGCATAGGGCTACTTCTTGAAAATATATAAATTTTAACTTTTCAGGAATTTTCTCATATGGAGAAGTAGCATAGGGCTACTTCTCGGAAATAACTAAATTTTATTAAATTATATACTCTGGGAAATCATGGGGTTTTCTCTACAGACGTAGAGAAGCCAAACAAAAGTAGCGTAAGGGGGTATACGCTACAGCGTGGGGACGACCCACCGATAATAGAGTCTCATGCCGGGCAAAACGAGGAAAGAAGAGAAAAGAGAGAAAAAAAAACATGAAGGTCGACTCGGGAGGTGAACTATGAATATTTTTGCAGCCGCGCCCAACGTGGGGACGACCCACAAGAGTCTCAAGCCGGGCTTTGACACGAGACATATGTCAGGATATGCACTAAAAGGAATAGATCCACCCACAACGCGCCCAACGTGGGGATGACCCACAAGAGTCTCAAGCCGGGCATACACTATACCCTAGGTTATTGAGAAATCGGATCCCATCTGCGGCCCTGATCCCAGTTCGTCTTGGACGAGGGAGGACTGATCTACCGATAGACGTCGTCTACCAACTCGCCTCGCACAATGAACTGACCAGGAAGAGGTGCAGCGATTGATTTATTGGGTACCGGAATGTTCGGCTCGAGATTACGACTTCGTCGGTAAAATGCCGCTACTTATCGATCTGTGTTCTGCTGAATCCAGTCACAACACCCCGGAAATTCCCCCCAATCCCAAGAGAGGAAATCGCTTCGTAACAGATAGAATTCATCTATCAACTCACTCAGGATTACGGAAATCCCGCGGGATGCAGCAAGCGGGTTCAAGCTCTAAGGAAATTGAAGAAAGGACAGGAAAGAAACATCCTTCAGATGAAGGCTAACCCAGAAGGGGTTAGTAGCAAAGACTGGGACCAACTAATCTTGTTAGTTTAGAGATAATACACAATATATAAAAAAACTACACTCCACTGAGGCTTCAGCCATACCTCGGAGACCTTTTAATTGGAAGAAAACTGAAGAAAGACAGAAAAATAAAATCCTTCAGGTGAAGGCTAACCCAGAAGGGGTTAGTCACAAAGTGAAAGAGGTTTATCACCCACCACTGAGGAAGTAGTAGGAGGGTTTGCGATAACCTGTAGTTCACAAGTGAAGCTTGCCGGATGCCTTCTTAGGGCTACCGAGATCTACTCAACTTTGATCAAGACTTTATATCCTGAGCATGCAAAAAGAGAAACCAAAAAAATTTCCAAAGAAGGGAACTTACTAAAGGCATCTTGAAAGAATGCGAAAGTAATGGCATTACTGCGTGCCTGATAAAGAAAATAAACCTTAGCTTATAATAGCCATTCACAAGATAAAGCCGATCTAGTCCGACTGACAATCCGACTAGGAAAATGGCTTCTATGGTAGTACGCATAACATTCAAACCTAACAAACGCGACAGTGATTCCATAGCTCGTAAAGAAAACAAGGTTGGTTCTACTTATCTTGATCATTGGATTACTTGCAGTGTCGAAGACGAAAAAAAAATTTATATGCACAATGCATAGACGAAATAAAAATGAGATCTCGCACTACTTGGGTTGCATCGAAGTGGCTCACCTAGAACTGGACAATTATCACGATAACAATATAAATAAATCTTGAACATAAACGCAAAAAAAAAACACGGTCATATTGGTAACAAGATACGTGTACGTTAGAATAATCAATAACACTACAGTGTATTACTCTACTAATGGCTAAGATTGAGTCAATGAATAAAACTTACGAAACAAATATATATAGCGTCAATAATAAAATTAAGCGTCGATATTTTCTCTTCATGAAGAGCGTCGGCATGACGGCACGACGAGAGGTGAAACACACTCGTTCCAACACACACAAGATAAATAAAAAACATCAATAAGCTTCAGCCACTACTGAAAAATAAAAAAAAACAAAAAAAAATTGTTTCCCTTCTAACACTCTCTCTCTATCTCTCTCTCTCTACTCGCCTTCCACCACTCTCCAAGGTGTCGTCGCTCTGAATCGGGCCAATCGCAAAACCTTCGGTCAATCTATATTTATATAATAAGAGCAAAAAACTCTATCAAGCGTTATTCGATGTTTGTTAGCAAATGGTCATGAACTTGGTGGCTGTCCGAACAAAGACGCGTAACAAGCCGAAAACTTCTAAGAGGGGTATGCTGAACCGCGCACACTAAGCTTGTACTCCCACCAAGCAAATGAGCATTTATCTAAATAGGAAGGGGTTTACTACAATGTCGAAGAACGGAACTTCGAGTTGCCGTCTTACATTGCATGATCGCGACAAGCACTCCCTTAACCAAGGATAAAATCGGGAGGATGAAAATCGTTCATCAACTTGGCAAGAGACTGAAGTCAACAGATCAAGGAAAGGTGAGAGGTCGGTGATTAAGTGGCTGCTGATACTCGAGTAAGAAGCCGTAGCGGTGATTTATATAAGGAGATAAATCTATACGGGACAACCCAACTAAAACTAAAAAGAGATAATACGGGACAACCCAACTAAAACTAAAAAGAGATAATACGGGACAACCCAACTAAAACTAAAAAGAGATAATACGGGACAACCCAACTAAAACTAAGAAGAGATAATACGGGACAACCCAACTAAACTAAAAAGAGATAATACGGGACAACCCAACTAAAACTAAAAAGAGATAATACGGGACAACCCAACTAAAACTAAAAAGAGATAATACGGGACAACCCAACTAAAACTAAAAAGAGATAATACGGGCTTCTTCTCGGAACAAGCAGAAGTGAACGGAAATAGTTTCAAAAACGTATGCATCGCATACAGCGCTAACTCACCACTGATCGACTTAGCCTCCCATCACTAGAAGTTAGGGAAGGTTGATGGGGAATGACAAAAGACAAAAAAAAGTCACCTTCACCTCGTGTGGGACTCCGGTCCAAGATCACCGTCCCGGCATTGCATCGATCACTCCAAGTCGGATACCAATCTAGAGGATGCTCAACAGCCATCCTCCCGTCAGAGTGATCGAAGCAGTCCTAAATGGAGCCATGGGAGCGGAGCGCCACACAAGCGCGAAAAGTTAGAAAAAGGATCATTCGAACTGCCAGGCTGCATCAACCCAACAAGGACAAGGTCACAATAGATGAACGTCGTTCATCAACTTGTTGAGTTGAGACAGACGTGCGGTTCTTCAGATAGGCCTGCATCGAGTGGTCAGCTGTTCAGTGGCCGCGAACCGAAGCTTCGCTTCCCAGTGGTGCCCGCAAGCCCAAAGCCCGCATATATACCACTGAAGAGAAGAGCACTTCAATGCTAGAAACTGGAAAGTTTCGAAAGTTTAGATAGGAGATAAAATTCCAAGTGGTCATCACCCCGGTGTTCACGAGTCGAAGCTTGGCTTCAAAGGTGGTACGCCTCGCGCACAAAACTCGCATGCTGCCAAGGAGGTGAGCACTTAGACAAAAGAAACTATTAAATTTAAGGTAGAAATTGACTTAGACTTGACCGAAGACAGTTTACGATCGCACATACAGCCAGAACCGTGGTCGAGTGACCCAGCCGCGATACAAAGGTCGGGCCTAACGAGAGCCAAAAAGGAGCTATCATGGAAGTAACGCACTCCGCGGAAGCAAGAAAAGCTCTGCGTAGACCCAGGACCTTGTCTCCGCCAGAAAAATCACTTGCGTCAGCTTAAAACATACTGAGGTCTTACAAAACAAAGAAAGGTTCTAATCGTGATAATAACACAAAAAAAATTGAGAAATTAACATTGAAATAGCAGTTGCATTCTAGTCAAGAGAAGCTTGACTAAATGCGAAGAAAAAAAACCGAAGATTGGGCGCCATTTGTAACACAAATGGGCGACCAGAAAAATCAAAAATTTAACTTGAAAATGCACTAACACTTTAGTCAAGAGAGGCCTCTCTTGACTAAATGCGAAAGAAAACCTAATGATTGGGCGCCATTTGTAACGACAAATTGGCGACCAGAAAAATAACAAATAAAAATAAGCTCTTAAAGCAAAAAAAACAGTTTGGGCGCCATTTGTAACGACAAATGGGCGACCAGAAAAATAAAAAATTAAGATTTTACAGCAAACCTGAATTCAAAGTTTGTATAGGAATGAGTAATATTGATTGCACTTTAGTCAAGAGAAGCTTGACTAAAGGCCAGAAAAAATCCAATTGGGCGCCATTTGTAACGAAGAGCTTGTCAGCCGACAGATATACCTACATTCACTTGTACCTGAATGTAGATACATACTGCATCCGACACCTCTTTGTTACAAAATCATATCCAGGATATGTGTGGGTGGCTGCACAGCAAATATGCCGCTAGCGATCAGCCGGCTTGGGGTGGTTCTTGCCACCCACATCCCTTCAATGCTTGTTAAGCTGTGCAAAATCGTCAACATAACTGATCAGACAGACGGACGGACAGAAAAAAAAGATCTAATGCAGGCTTCCTTCTCTTGGTGGAACGTGAAAGCCTAAAAAGAAGAAAATTGATTTTATTTATATGCTGCAAAAAGAAGGAGAATAGAAGACCTCAGCAACGCCGAACAAGTGTTAATTCACCCGGAGAGTTTACAACGCTGGCAAATGAGCGATTGAGAGAGAGTGAGAGAGCTGAAAGGGGTCTCTGATGTTGTTGAGACTCCGGGTAATGTTGGGGCCAATCGCCCCCATCCACCCTGGCTAAGCCTCCAAAGCCGTATCGAAATGCTCAGCCCCATTCGTACGTGTTTTACATCTATCGCAGTGTGTGTGTGGAAACGACCTCCCTCCTGTCCGCGACCATCCCCTTTATGGGACTACTCACTCCATCGCTCTGAATTCGTTACCCACCTGTAAATAAAAGAAGAAAGCAACTTGGAGAAGGGCGGCCAAAGGTGACCAAACTAAATCACCCAAAAGAAGAAGGAAAGCGTATCAAGAAACTCAAAATTTCATTAAGTCCAAATCAAAATAATTTATTTATTGCGGTTGTCTATGCATATGTATCCCTTATGAGGGAGGAAACCCGATCACACAAAGATTCACATGGTATATATATAAAAAACTTAAGGAAACAAAGTCTCCGGTTAATCTCAATCTAGATCAAAATCCTTACAACTAGTCCTAATAAGCGCTTTCCTATTATGTGACTTATCGAACCCTGTGATCGACGCCTAACCTTAGATGTACACTAAATGATTTTAACACTGTAAAGTTAGGAACAAAAGAACGCAAAGCAAATAATAATACTTAGAGACAATTTGAACTAACCTTGTGGCCCGCTTTGGACTTACATAACACCTGATTTAATCATATTCGGGGTTTCCTCCTTTACCAAAAGGGTTGGACAATGGTTTTGCAACTATCTGCTAGCTGCTTCAGGACTATGTTGAAGTCCGGTTCACCTCCACGCTTCCTTGCTCCTTCGGATATGTAAGAGCGAAATGTTTTGCCGTAGTTTCTGCCAGAGGGATACTTCCTCGCCGGTAGAAATCCAACTTGCCGTCACGCAGGAAAAATTTTCAAAATGATCTTTGCTACGTGCAAGGAAACTTTTCCTCAAATTTTCTCTCAGGTTCGCCACTATTATGGTATATAAGACTCACCGTCGCACAGGTAAATATTTCAAATAATGCAAATTATATGTGCACAAGCATTAATACTAAAATTTTCTTTCAGTTCACCAGTAGAAGGATCTTTAGGAAAATCACTGTCGCACAGGTAAATATTCCATTTAATTCAAATTATGAGTGCACAGCAATAATAAACCAAAATTTTCCTTTCAGTTCACCACTCGAAAGATATACAAGAAAATCACTGTCTCAGGTAAATATTCTAATTAATGCAAATTACGACTGCACAGAAAGAATCAATCAAAATTTTCTTTTCAGTTCACTAATAGAAAGATCTACATGAAAAAAATCACTGGCGCACAGGTAAATACTTCAATTAATAAAATTTCTTGAATGCGCAACCTTAATAACAACATTTTCTTTCAGTTCACTGTTAGAAAGATCTATATGAAAAAAAAAATCACTGGCGCACAGGTAAATAATTCAAATACTAAAACTTATAAATGCGCAGTAATACTAAAATTTTCTTTCAGTTCACTATTGGAAAGGTCTTTAGGAAAAATCACGATTGCACAGGTAAATATTCTAATTAACACGATTTATGAATGTGCAACATTAATAACAAATTTTTCTTTCTATTCACTATTAGAAAGATTATTAGAAAGATCTTTAGGAAAACCACGGTCGCACAGGTATGTAATCTAATTAACACAATTTATGAATGTGAAACATTAATACTAACATTTTCTTTCAGTTCACTATAAGAAATATCTATAGGAAAATCACAGTCGCACAGGTAAATATTCCAATTAATAAAATTTACGACCAGAATGAATTAACTAAAATTTTTCTTTCACTTCACTAATAGAAAGATCTACATGGAAAATCACAGTCGCACAGGTATGTAATCCAATCAATAACATTCATGAATAAAAAAAAAATCACTGTCGCACAGGTAAGTTATCCAATTAATAAAACTTAAAAATGTGCAGCATTAACACCAAAATTTTCTTTCAGTTCGCTATTAGAAAGGTCTTTAGGAAAAATCACGATTGCACAGGTAAATATTCTAATTAACACAATTTATGAATGTGCAACATTAATAACAAATTTTTCTCTCAATTCACTATTAGAAAGATTATTAGAAAGGTCTTTAGGAAAACCACGGTCGCACAGGTAAGTAATCTAATTAACACAATTTATGAATGTGCAACATTAATACTAACATTTTTCTTTCAGTTCACTATGAGAAATATCTATATGAAAAAAATCACTGGCGAACAGGTAAATAATTCAATTAATAAAATTTCTTGAATGCGCAACCTTAATAACAACATTTTCTTTCAATTCACCATTAGCAAAAAAAAAAACTCTAAAGACTAATTTTTAAATAAAGAGGAATCACGACTAAATTTTTCTGCGACCGTTCTCGTTCAAAGCCAAAAGACAACTCCACGACTACACGCAGTCTCCCTACATTGCCAACGTTCTTCTCAGAATTTTTTTGTTCTTTTTTCTAGCCTGCTGCAACACATTGCATGCACTGACATATATACTATGGACTGCTCGTTTTGCTGTCTCAAATGGTACCATTTTTTAAAGTACCACACAAATCAATACGAATTTTTTTATTTTTTATTTAGGTGAAATATTATAAATGTGGATATTAAAAATTATATGAATAATAAACGAAATTTATATTCTTAAGAAAAGTATTTTTATTTAAAATGCAAATATTTTAATGCTAACTATTAATTATTAACACTTCAATATGACCCAACCATTGGCTGAAGAAGGAAAGGGAAAAAATACCACCCGGAAGCATAGCCGTTTCTTTCTTATAAACGTGATTTCAATTATATTCAGCGTCGATTATATTAATGACAGATATGGTAACGGAGTTGCCAATATCAAATTTTATTAACGGTAATTGGCGCGCTCTTTAAAGTTATTGAGATTGTCAAATTTCAATAAGACGAGTTTTTGAAGATATAAAAACAGTAATTTTAATTACTATCAAGAGTTTTAAAGTGTATACATATAAAACAGTAATTTTAATTACTAGCAAGTGCTTTGAAGTGTATATAAAACAGTAATTTTAATTACTATTAATTACTATTAATTACTATTATTACTATTAATTACTAGACCCATCGTTATGTTTCGGTAATTCTAATTAATTATGTTTTTAATAACGGGGTAATAGTTTTATTTTTTATAAAAGCTTTCCTTCCGGGGAAACTGACTTAGCTACATGGTGTAATTCCCTTGGTGTTTCACTTGATGAAGTACTGCAAGCAACTTATCCCTGTGTTTGCAGCCTGCACTTCGATGAACGGGATATCAACCGAACTATGTTTGCGACGCGGATAAGACGAGGAGCTATTCCTATGGCTGTAGAATTCTGCGACTATTCTACTGATGTAAGTTTGTATCATAATAAGTAAATATTGCATTTAAATCTTAAATCACAATTTATATACGTATGTAGTCAACGAAATTGTTGTTTGAATTTTTCGTTTAGAATAATCCCCGAATACGTCCAAGGGCCTGTTTACCGGAGGTGCTCTGAAACTGAAATTTATTTTTAAACCACGGTATACAGAATACTAGGTATGTTACACAGTTTCGTGACGTTATTTATACCCGTTCGCATATGGATTGCAACAACAAAATTACATAAACAATAACACATATTTAGCCCAAATGCCGCCACAAACAACAACAACACTACACTTTTGCACTGTGCATACTTTACTTTCTGTATACCGCGAGTTAATCCAAACTCTTAAATTGGACTTTTTGTATTAAAAAAATGTTTCTTCTTAGAAATTTGTACCATTTTGGAGTTGCAGGGCCCCTCATTCACGAACTATAAACTTGCCTGAAAATTTTTATAAAGATAAATGCTTTTGCTGTATTATGTGTTATATCAAAGTCCTCGACAATACTTCACAAGCCATGAAGAAGATTCCCGCACTACCACAGGAGAGCCCCAACTGAGTCCTAACATTCTAAAATATTTGCAGTGTTCTTATGGAAAACTGACAAAAATTTGATTTGAATAGTTCCTCCGCCCTTTTAGTACTATTCATACAGAAAAATGGTGTTCTGATAATCTCAAGCTTGCTTTCTTATTTTCCGAACCGAAATAAAATTGTTATACCTTTCCTAACAAAATTAATTAATCCCCGCATTTTGCACACGATTTCAATTAAAAGCTCAATATATCTTTGGATATCATCTAGATTATCTTTAAATGGAGCTCCATTTCCCGCTAAAGCTTGAGTTCATTGCAAAATTTTTAATTCCTTGTCGATAACGCAACTTTGTAGGCCATCGTATTCTATTATAATATTTTTTAGAATGTTAGTAAGCGATATTAACCTGAAATACAGCTAAATGTAGAAGTGGGAGGCTTATCTCTGCAAAGGACAGATAGCATCAATTATCTAAGGCTCACTATTGACAGCAAACCCAATTGGGACAAACATATACAGCTAATCCAAGACAAAAAAATACACCTTTAGTAGAATCGTTGAGAAAATGTAGGAAACTGGCAAGTCAGTGAATCTTATCTACGAAGCACAGAAAATCAGATATGGAATCTTAGCGTGGTCTCATACGTCGAATAGTATCATAGTAAAAATCAAAAGAATAATGAGTAAAGCCCTGAAAACCTTGTACAAATTACACTGGAGGACACCAACGAAAAGAGTATATGAGATATCCAATCGCTTCAACTTCGAGCAAATAATTTATATGGAGGAGCTAAAATTCATTTTCAAAATACTAGATGGATGGTGAGGAAAATTAATAATAGGTCAAATTAGTTAACAAAGGAAAACAATAAAAACAACACCTCTTATACCTACTAATAGTAGTCTGAGGGTAGTTTAAGTATATATAATTTCTAAAAGTTTGTTTGAACAAGTACCTCTGCTGAAATGCATTAAAAACAACAACACATTGAAGCATTTCAACAAATTTGCATTGCTTCACCTTATTATCAATAACAAATTGCCTACCTATCATTGTGCAACACACAAAGCGTCTCCAGCTATAACTTTCTGGCGTGATAGGTTTTGAATGGATTGTTAATATTAATGTTAATTCAAATACCTTATTGACAAGTGAAAACTAAAGTTCCATAAAATTATAAGACACTTATAGGAATTTTAAAATGACAATTATGCAGGAAAATTTAGATTTCATGTGCACTTCATTAGTGTAGTGCATTGCAAAAATGCAAGAATTCTCGTCATCATGTCGGTCTTATTTATATACAACTAATTCAAGCAGATTTAAACCATTTGGTGAGGCCTCTTTATAAGATCGCAGCGCCAATTAGGCAAGAATCATAGCATGTTTTCCAAATTTAGGATCCAACTTTTAAAAATAAGTGGGTTAACTCAGCCTTGATTTTTGCAAAAGAAATGCAAATACGAATGCAGTAAATTTTATTAGAAGACCTTGACCAAGGCAACTTCAATGAACGCTGGGTATTTTTAATTAATAGAATATGCGCTCAATCGGGCTTCATTTAGAGTGACAGAGCTAGAAAGTTCATAGGCTGAGTGCTGCTATGAATTTGCCCAACGAATGCAGTATAAAAATCGAAGTCAAAATAAATTAAATCAATTTTATTTAAACATTTTGCTGGAAAATCTTTTCTAAAAAAAAAGAATCACTAAATGATTACATTTATAGCAATTTATAAACCAATACTTAACTTGAAGCAACGCCGCCAGGTCGAGTCGAATTTCATTATTGTCGCTCGGGGCGACAGTCCCGTCACAATGTTTATGACATGGATGAAGAAAAGCATCTGAGCATGGCATAAGCAAAAATTCTTGATATGGAACACCTATCGTTGGTGATAAATAAAAAGACCAGAGTTGGTGCAACGTTTTATTTGCCAAGATCTTTAGGACGTCATATGTTGACGCAAAAGTATCTCTGATAAATGCCTTTCTATGCATTGCATCTTATCACATTGAACAAAACTACCGGAAGAAAAAAGAATAAACAAATAATATTAGCACAACACTTTCAAGATATGTGACTCAATCTGAACAAAAATTAAAAAAAAAACACTGGAGCCATCTCTGCATTGCCTTCGCATAATTTGCAGTAATTACCTTTTACAGTACTTAGCTATTTCACTGAATATTCTTACGGACAAGCACAATTGTTTGCAGCCATATTTGAGAAAAATATCGCCAGAGTAAATCAACAAATAAAGCTCAATGTACACGGCAAAAATAACCCAAAACTACAAACTGCTTCCTTAACCCCAGGAAATTTCAAATACCAATGACATTTCAGAACTGTCACTGTTGTAAGCAAACTCAGCACACGAATTTCAGCAATTTTTTTGTCAGCAAATTGGATTTTGAATATCTGGTAATATCGCAAAACGAAGGGGGAAAGAGACGGAAATAAGAAATGGTACCATTATTTCCCTTAAGAAATGGATACGGCCGAGCAGTCCATAGTATATATGTCAGTGATTGCATGATGGCATCACGCGATCTGTTACAGCTAGGCGAATTGCCGTTTTCGTCGCTTTGATGTGGTTGACTAGCGGTAAGTTTTAAACGAAAAATTGTATTTTGTGTTCATTTTGCACATTTTAGAATTTTTCGACTGAAAATATTCTGCTGTTGTTGTTGTTTATTTTAGACCTGGACTTTTATGCGGGTATGTATGGATATGTTTTTTTTTCAGGATTTTTTTTTTTTAATATGAAGAAGTAGCATAGGGCTACTTCTTGAAAATATATAAATTTTATCTTTTCAGGAATTTTCTAATTTGAAGAAGTAGCATAGGGCTACTTCTTGAAAATATATAAATTTTAACTTTTCAGGAATTTTCTCATATGGAGAAGTAGCATAGGGCTACTTCTCGGAAATAACTAAATTTTATTGAATTATATACTCTGGGAAATCATGGGGTTTTCTCTACAGACGTAGAGAAGCCAAACAAAAGTAGCGTAAGGGGGTATACGCTACAGCTGGATTCTCTCCACATACGTTTTCTCATGGAATGTGGGCGACTTCAAATCAAGCGAACTGACTTGCGCAGGATAAACTAACTCGTCTGTTTGTTGTTCCGCTGCCTCGTCAGCAAATGACCTGGAAAGTGCATCAGCCACCACATTGTCCTTACCTTTACGGCATTCCATGTGAAATTTGAAGGCCTGGAGTTTGAGGCTCCAACGAGCCAGCCTGCCAGATAGATCCCGTTGGTCCATGAGCCATTTGAGGCTAGCGTGGTCAGTAATGACCGTGAACTCCAGTTCTTCCAAATACGGCATGAACCTTTTTATACTCAATACGGCGGCCAGACAATCTAACTCGGTTATGCTATAGTTGCCTTGAGCAGCGTGCAGCTTCTTTGACATGTAAGCGATGGGATGCTCATCCCCATCCACAGAACGCTGAAACAAGACGCTTCCAACTCCTTGGAGAATTCTGGATTCGTGAGCACTGTTGCGGTCATCAGACACCGTTTTAGCTATTGGAATGCCAGTTCAGCTTGTTCGTTCCACTCAAACTTGATATTTTTCTTTAGAAGATCCGTCAGAGGACTAGCGATGGCAGCGAAATGTGGAATGAACCTCCTATACCAGCCGCATACTCCGAGGAAGCTACGTATTTTCTTGACAGTTATTGGCCTTGGCAAGCTCTGAATAGCAGTGACCTTTTCGGGATCAGCCCGCAAGCACCCATCCCCAACTACAAAGCCAAGATTTCTGACCTTTCTCATACAAAACTTACTTTTCTCCACGTTGATCGTCAGGCCGGCAGCGCGAAGCTACGACGCGACTTCCGCCAGAAGCCTTAGGTGTTCGTCAAACGTGGAGGAAGTATTGAGTAAGTCGTCAAAATACACAGACACTCGGTCATGCATTTGGTGAAGGATGACCTTGCACATCAGCTTGCACATTGTTTGCGGAGCGTTGCAAAGTCCAAACGGAAGCACCTTGAACTGGTATAGGGATCTTCCCAGCACTGCGAAAGCAGCGAGAGCGATTTGCCAGAACGCATCCTTCAGGTCTATGGCAGAAATAAACTTTGCCTCCTGGAGTCTACTGAGTATAAGAGGTAACGGAAAGGCATCTGGGACTATTACGGACTTTACCGTTAGCCTTCTTAACTAAAGTGACTGGTAAAGACCATGAACTTTGGCTCTCCTCAATGACCCCTAGCGACAGCATTCGGTCGAGCTCGTCATATAAAGATCTCTGCACTGCCGGAGACACTGAGTAGAAGCGCTGTTTAATGGGTTTCGCCAGACCGATGTCTATCTCATGCTCTACCAAAGTGGCATGCTCTACCAAAGTGGTGAGACCCAAGCCGTGCTGGATGAATGACGGAAAAGAGGTGTTCAGCTCCTGCAAACGTTGCGAATCGCATTCTGAAAGATCGTGCTGTTGCGAACAAGAAGGTGAGGCTTTTGGCAAAGAATGAAGCTCACTTACCATGACAGGTCTTAAACCAAAGGCCTTCCAAAAATCGATCCCCGGGTACAAGTGTTGCTGAAGAGAGGGAACTATGTGCAGTCTCATCATACGCGTCTCTTCGCCATAATCTACGAGGACCCGTATGTGGGCCAGAGCATTTTGCTGCCGCCCATCAGCGGTTGAAATTGATGAGGACATCGAGTGGAACGAGATCCCCATCTTGCCCAGGAAACTCTCCGCTCCAACCCCGAGCACGCTCACATTTGCATCGCTGTCCAATAAGCCTCGTATCTTTTGTCCCTGAATGTAGCCATCGGCGTACGGCCGAGGATCCCAGGTATCCTCTTCATCAGATACTACTGTTTCGGCGATGGCAGCCTTTATGACTCTACGCAGGCGGAGGTACCTATGTGTGCATGGGACAGTCCTGAAGGAAATGAACCCCGAAGCCGGTGAGAATTCGCTGCCACAAAACGATGCATCCTCTATATCCGAGGTGAAAATTGAAGTGTTGTCATCTGATAAGGGGCAACTACAATTTTCATGAAAGACCGGGTTCCGAGTAGGTGGTAAAATTCGGCGTGCTTTGCGTACTGGAATTCTCCGTCTGAGTGGAAGAGTTAGACATGTTTAGTTTACGACTGGTAGCCGCTTTAAAATCCAATCTGGGTTCAAGAGTTTTGAGTTTTAGGAGCGCTGCAGCATCGCTGACAGCTCTACGCCGTGGAGTTAACGGTAGCGGTCGGGCTCGGTGTTGGTAGCCGCTTCTTCTGTCGTGCGCCTGAAGGTTTTGGCTTGCAGTCAAACGGCGCTGACCACATACAAAATTTTGACCCCGGCCTCGGTTTCCCGACAAGCAAGCTCTACATTGCGTTTTAATTACCCCCACTGCACCGCATCCATAGAAGACCCTCTGTGGACCTAGTGGACAGTTTATGTTGACGTGACCTTCAGCCGAACAGTTCCAACATGTCACTCGAGATCTAGGGTCGGTGGATGTTTCTCGGAGTATTATTTTGAACACCTCGCGGTGGAACTTCAATGGCGTCTATTTGACTAGACAAAGTGTGATTCAAATACGGCGTATCTGAATAAATTTCATGCACTGCTCGTCGCGGTGCGATCGCCCGCGGCGAGCTATATCAGGCCATAATTTTTCAAATCGATTACATAGGTCTCTCAAATCTAGCACGTTGTCAGTCTGATAGAGAAGAACGCCCCCTGTAAGGCCGGCTTCATGTGACGCCGCAATATTTCCACCAGCTCCGATTCTGGAATTGGTCTGCTCATTTTGGACACTAACGCATGAGCCGTTAATCGAAAATAACTAAATAACTCGTAAACTCCTTGCTTCCTTGACTCGACTAGGTTACGAATTTCGTAGTCAGTTTCCTGGCTGCGGAATTCGCGGAGGAGAACGGAATGTAACTCTTGATACGAGTGCGTATGCTGATTTCGCAAGTATAGCCAATACCAGTTGGCAGCTTTCCCAGTAACGAGTGTATGAAACCCGGCGCACAATTCGGAGGCGGATACTTGTTCTAGTACTGCCAGAGATTCTACCCGAAGTATGAACTCTGTCACATCCAAGCTGGATGTGCCATCAGTGGAAGACAGGACTGTGGGATACATTGTTACGATATCTCGCTGCTGGCTGTAGGGGATGCGTCGGAATGTTAAGCGGAGAAACGAGCAAACCCGGTATGGGTGGGACGCGGAAATCGGTAAAATTATGTCTCGGGAACGAAGGTACTCCAGTGACTTGACCCCTATTCAAACTTTCCAACCGTTCGTTGATCGACGGAATACGCGACCTTCCCGAAAGTTGGTCAGCAACCGCGTATGGTATGTCAGTGAAAGCTTCTTGAGCCCTCTGCTCTTCGAATATCGATACGTCCAGGTACGACTCAGTAGGATTGGCGTGGTCAAAACTGTTTTCGGATTAGCACCTGTCAGCGTGTTGGACCCTTGACTGTCCGTGCCAGTCACAGGAACTGTGAGTGTTACGCCTCCAGCGCCCTCAGCCACGGACACTGTCGTAGGCTGGGAAGATTCGACACGGCTCAGGATATCCTTCAAGGTCTGGACATAAGATTGCGCATCAGACTGGACAGATGGAGACGTATTGTACAGCCGCTGGGCTCCATGGAGTACAAGGAGCACCTGACTGATATAGCGCGTACGATCTTCGTTGGTTCGGATGGGATCCGAGTTCAAATCATGGTTTAGAGCGTCGACTCGACTGATAATATAGTCTAATCCACGCGATGGGTTCTTATGAGCGTGAGACCTATAGGGTACTCTGCCGGATTCTGATTTCTCGGCCTCGTATACTTCCATGAGCTTGCGGCGAGCGTTAGCGTCATCAGATCTAAGGCTGCGTACAGCGAATTCGACCTCAAGCTCATACGGTGATAAAAAGGAGAAGTCCATCTTGGTATGAATCTGCACGACAAATAAAACCAAGAAAAAACCCGCGAAGAAATGCTCTGGTGTTAATATCAAAAGATAAATTCACCCGAGAATTATACTGAATATTATAATAAAAGGACGCGTCTATAGTAATGCCAAGAGTAGTTCAACTGAAGATTGTACCAAATACGTTGGGGAAACAATGATGTGACTATTCGCGATAATTCAGCTGAAAATTCCGCCAAGTATAATACGCAAAAAAAAACCAAAGTGCGTTTAACGAATATCGAAGATACTGCAGCCGGAAATTGTGCCAAATATCTATGTATATATAAAAAACCGCAATGCCTTTATCATAAGGCCAAAGATGATGCCCACAAAAATTTTGCCAAATGTATAAATAAAAGAAAAATAAATGCGTTTATACTAGTGCTGCAGCTAATTCAGCTGGAAACTGTGCCAAGTAAGCCTAACATACAAAAAAAAAATGCGTCTATACTAATGTCGCGATAATTCAAACGGAAATTGTGCCAAATAAAACTAATAAAAAAAAGCGTGTCTATACTAATGAAAGAGAATATTCACCTGAAAACTGTGCCAAGTATGTATGTGAAAAAGAAAGAAAAAAAAAGAATATATAAATGCGTTTATGCTAATGATGAAGATAATTCAGCCGAAAATTGCACCAGTTATATATATAAAAAAAATGCGTTTATAAAAAGTAATTCCTACGAAAATTGTCCCAATACGATTAAGGGAGAATACTGCGCTGATTTGAGATTATACGTTCTGCGTGTCCTACGCAAGCAATTTATTTATACTATGTGCAATTTATTTATACTTTGTGTATTACTAACGTTCTTCATTTAAGAAAGGGGGTGTCGGTTTGACGGATCAACGCGGAAGGACAGCCTCTTCCACACAACAACACAAAAAAAATCCTATTCTCCAGCCCAGCAGGACAAACAAAAAAACTCTCTCTCTCTCACTCTCTATTCGCTGCCGAATATTATTCATCTATGCACTTCGATCAGTCCATACTGTGAGCTACAGCTTGTAGAAGATAATAAAATTGTAGGACCGGCGCCTGAAGGGCTACCATCCCATGTTAAGATGATCAGGACGAACACTCTTTTACCAAGGATAAAAATCAGAATAGGATGGACAACGTCCACCAACTTGGCAGGAGAGTGAAGCTGAAATCAAAGGCGGATGTGAGTTTTCAGTAATTCAGTGGCTGCCAGTACTCAGGAGAGAAGCAGTAGCCGATTGTATGTATTAATATCTCAAAGTAATCACCAAGCAGAAAAAAACTGAATGCATATGTATGCCAATTGTGGCAATACAAACCTCAAAGCAGCGTTACAAAAGCCAAAGCTAAAATGGCTCAAAGCCCAAAACAACATAGAAATTTGACGATATACTGGCTTCTCCCTGGAGCCAGCAGATGTAAGCGGAACTAATTTCAAAAACGTATGCATCGCATACAACGCAGACTGACCACTGCGAACCGAACAACTTCCACTGGGGAACATCAAGAGGAATTATAGAATTTTATGATAAGGGAAGATGGGTTTGACAAAAAAAAAACCCCCGGTGCTAGGTTACACACTGTAGCTGGTAAGCTGACTCCAATGCCCAGACAAGGACAAGAATCTCAAGATGAACGTCGTTCAACAACATGCCAAGTTTGGGTCAGCTGACCAGCTCGTCATGTAGATAAAACTGCGTCCACGAGCCGAAGCTTGGCTTCAAAGTTGGTACGCCTCGCGCACAAGGCTCGCTTGCTGCCGAGGAGATGATCACTTAAACAAAGGAGACTGTTAAATTTAGGGATGAAATTAACTTAGAGTTGGCCGAAGGCAATTTGCTATCAAGCAAGCCGTGCTAATAGATAGTGAAACTCTCAATTAGACCGCTCTGGATTAAACGGAATCGCTTGAGTACGCATCCGAAAAAACTTTACTTTAAAATAATGAGACTTTATATGGAGATAAAAAAAAATCTGCTTATAATTATAACAATAGGAACTGATTCTAGGAAAGGTAATTGCACTTTAGTCAAGAGAAGCTTGACTAAAGGCAAAAAAAACAAAATTTGGGCGCCATTTGTAACAAAGAGCTTGTCAGGCGACAGATCCACCTACATCCACTCTTAACTGGATATAGATGGATACTGCATCCGACACCTCCTTGCTACAAAAATCATGTCCAGGATATGCGTGGGTGGCTGCACAGTAATTGCCGCCAGCGATCAGTCGGCTAGGGGGAGTCCTTGCCACCCACATCCCTTCAATGCTTGTTAAGCTGTGCATATATCATCATGAAGATAGACCAGACAGACGGACGGACAGTAAAGAAAAGAGCTGGTATGTGTGACTGCAGACAGACGGACAGACAAATATATGGGCTTCCTCCTTCTGGTGGTACCTGAAAGGCTGGAAAGAACCAAAATTTATATGATTGAATGCTGTAAGAAAAGAAGAACAGAAGACCTCAGCAACGCCGAACAAGTACTAATTCACCCGGAGAGTTTTCAACGCTGGCAGATGAACGATTGAGAGAGAGTGAGAGAGCTGATTGGGGTCTCCGATGTTGCTGAGACCCCGGCTTTGGAAAATATTGGGCCCAATCGCCCCCATCCACCCTGTCTAAGCCTCCAAAGTCATATCAAAATGCTCAGCCCCATCTGCTGTTTGTGTGTTACATTACGGTATCCTCCACGTGGTCCATCATCCTCCGTCCCCAATGGGTATGTTTATCTGCACATTTCAATAGAGTTCTACGTGAGATCCGCACCAAAAGAACACAAAAAAAACACAGCAGCAAGACGTTTAGACGTGTTCACCGTGTATGACGGAGATAAAAAAAAGAAGATATATAAAGAAGAAGGCGGGAACAAACAAACAAAAAAAAGTTCCCCTTTCTTTTTACGTATATGTATTCGAGCTTATGGCCCTTGTTCTTTTAATGCTCTAACAATTACTCCCGTCGCAGGTAGTTCACTTCATTGGGCTTTACAATAAAAGCTAATTTCTAGCAACCTTATTCTAGACCTAGACCATACTAGCTGCTCTAGAACTAATGTATATAGGTATGAATATAACAAACAAAAAATATATATATATGTATATAGAATTCAAATGTGTTCATGAATGCAAATACAAGAACAAAAAAAAATCAATAATGAACTTAACTACATACGATACCTGGATGCTATGCGTTGGTAGCCAAAGCGAATCCCTCGCTGAACTGGAACACTGTTGATAGGGTGCACCCTCTTACGCCTTTCTCCAGGTAAGAAATTTCGTCGATAGTTTGGGTACATTGACCTCTTTTTTATTTGTATATCATAGGGTACATTGACCATTTTTTTTAATTTCATTGGGTACATTGACCTCTTTTTTTTTTAATTCATTGGGTACATTGACCTCTTTCTTTTTATACTTAATTGCTACAGATCTGGTACATATTCATTTTATAACGTTAATGCTGGGGCCGCAAAATCGGAAGGCCCAATGGGGTGAATAGCATGAGAACCTTTCCTTTACACATTAAAGTCAGCGATACTGCAATGGCGTGTCAGTAATCAGCAGGTAATTTTTCAAAAACAATTTTCTTTCCTTTTTTTATCACTATATAACTAATAGTCCACTTTTCAGGTAAATAATGCGGTGATGGTGTCTCTGCAATCAGCAGGTAATTTAGCAATTTTTTTTTCACTAATATAACTAATAATCCAAACAATCAAAACAAACAATAATCTTTATCACTAATACCACTGATATCCCACTTTTCAGGTAATAATGCTGTTACGATGTCTCTGCAATCAGCAGATAATTCACAAAATAATTTCTATCACTAATACGCTAATAGTCTCCTTTTCAGACAAATAACGCTGTTACGATGTCTCTACAACTAGCAGGTAAATATCCAAAATAATTTCTTTCACTAATATACTAATAGTCCCCTTTTCAGACAAATAACGCTGTTACGATGTCTCTGCAATCAGCAGGTAATTATCAAAATAATATCTATCAATAATAGAACCAATAACCCATTTTTTTCAGGTAACTAATGTGGTTATGGAGTCTCTGCAATCATCAGGTAATTATCAAAAATGTTTCTTATCCCTAATATAACTAACATTTCTCTTTTCAGGTAAATAGTGCTGTTACGACGTCTTTGCAATCAGCATGTAATTTAGCGAAATTCAGTTTTATCACTAATATAACTAATGTTTCACTTTTCAGGTAAATAGTGCTGTTATGACGTCAGCAGGTAATTTATCAAACATAATTTCTATCACTAATATATTAATACTCCACTTTTCAGGTAACTAACGCTGTCCCGATGTCTCTGCAATCAGCAGGTAATTTAGCGAAATTCAGTTTTATCACTAATATAACTAATATTTCACTTTTCAGGTAAATAGTGCTGTTACGACGTCAGCAGGTAATTTATCAAACTAATTTCTTTTGATTTTTTTCAGCACCAAGTCACAGGTAATTTACAAAAACTGATTTCTTTTATATTTTTCAGCACCACGTCATAGGTAATTTACAAAAACTGATTTGTTTCATATTTTCCAGCACCAAGTCACAGCTAATTTACAAAAACTAATTTCTTTTAATTTTTCAGCACTAACTCGCGCAAGCAGCTGCCTTAACACGTCGCTTGTTCAAAATCGACAGACGAGCACTTTTCTTCGCACAAATCTCGAATCTTGCTGTCGGCGACAATTTTTTTGGAATTTCTTTCGGGTTGGCTGACTGTAATGCATTGCGTGATGATATCGCGTGTTTCTCTACAGACGTAGAGAAGCCAAACAAAAGTAGCGTAGGGGGGTATACGCTACAAAAGTTAAAAATAAAATTAAAATATTTATTATATTATGGGTCAGTTATAAGAAAAAAATGTTTAGAAAAACATTATGCATTCATGAGTTGCTGAATTTTAACTCGTGTTTTTCCACAAGATAAAGTATATGAAAGAGTAGGAGATGTAGTAAATATGTGAAGCGATTTTACTGTAAACCTATGCTTTGTAATGGCTGTTATAACCTATTATACTAATTGCACAGCAAACTACATAAATGTGTTTTTGTTTTGTACAGTATTTTTTTTATTTTAAAAATTTGTGGTTCTATGTCCTCGCAGAACAAAACAAGAAAATATTCAGTTTTATATTTTATTCCATTTAGTGTAAGACAATCTGTTAATTCTAATTGGTTGAAATCAAATGTCCCTACAAAACTTTTGCGGAAAATTTCCTGAAAAAAACTTCCGTTGCTGGAATTTTGACATTTATAAGCAATTCTACTTTCAAAACCTTCATTTTTAATTAATCGGTATGCGAATTTCAGTTGTGACTTTATAGCAATTGAGAGTGGTAAATTTGTCCTTGAGGTAATAGAATTTGAGTACATTTTAAACTCTTTATGTTTAGACTCATGACGCATACACCAAAGATGCTTCAGAGGTCCATAGTTTCTTACTATAGTAGGGTAGTGCACAAGAAAATGAAATTTCGGTTTTAATGTTTCTTTGAAGTGAGAAACCAATAAGCGACTGTGCTCATTAATAAGATTTTGAAGCAGTTTTAAATTACTGTCATTAAAAGTTGGGGGTAAAATAATATCTATAATTTTGAATAGCAGTATAAAGAAACACCAAATATCGTCATCTTCCGGTACAAGATCACCAACAATGAGTGGAAGGAAGCAGGGATGTAAAATAGCTAGCTCAACCCTAAGGAAGGTTATAAATCAGTACATTTCGCTGGCTGTCGTTTTGAATTGGTTATTAGCTATATGAGTATAAGATATATGTTTCGAAATATTTCCGATTTCTATCTCCCCATAGTCAAAGTTTTGCCTTCTGGCGTTAAGTATCTCCAAGGAAAAGAATTTCAAATACATCGTGCATTATATCTGCGCTGTAATTACTAGTCACATCAAATAAAGGAATTTTATTAAACACGCATGACTCTAACACGCCGCTTTTTTTGCTATCGTTCGATATTAAATCGTTGGAATATATTTCTTTCGTACGTAAGTCGTTTTGATATTCCAGACAGTCTGTCACAGTTTGGTTTTTATTTCGTTTGCCTAGCCTACAGAAATGACTACTAGAAAATGATTTGGAAAATCCCAAAACGGAATTCATTCTTAAGTTATCGCCTATCACTAGTCCGACAATAAAATAGACTTGAATATCTTCCCTTCAATTGACAACGTAACCCCATTTTTTTGAAGATCAATTAAATCTTTGATTAACACTTAAGCACATCTCATTTCCAAATCTTTTCAAGTCTTTGCTTTTCTAGCAAAGATCTATACTCTGCTGGAATAACTGGAAAAGATATGTAAAATGCAGCAATGGTATGCCCTATGCAATATATTGGCGTATTACAATTTGACCCTGAACCCCAAAATATTTTCCAATCTAATTTAAATTTCCGTTCACACGGCATGTATACTTACCTACATGCAGTACTATGTACATACCTACATACAGCTTTTCCGCTAAATTATCTGCATGTACTATACATACATACAGTTTCTTGTTCATAAATTCATAAAACCTAATCGTATGTACATACAATTACTAAAATGTTATTCTTACAAGACACAAGTGCATATCAGATTTCATGCATATGCACTGGGTCTAAACTTTTTGTACTTTCCCACGTACGATTCTTCACGTCGGTCGTGGGAAAGTAATAAAAAGAATAAAAAAGCTTTTGAAGCTTGTGATCGGCACCTGGGTGCAATATCGCGGATTCTCGAGGAGTTTGTTTCAGAATCGCCTCGCAACAAACTCGGGAGTTTGTCAATTAATATTTTTTCTAAAGTGATCTATCTGAATATTTATGTGACAATTTTTAAATTTTGTAAAATTATTTTTAAAGTGCCCTGTTGGAATAGTGTTAAGAACCTGTGAAAAACATAACAGAACTTAAATAAAAAGCATTCTCAATATATGGTTTTCTTTGATTTTTATAAAACATGAATTTCGAACGTTAGGTTCTCCCTTTTTAGAGCACGGCACCCAACGGATAACACGAAGTATAGAAAATATGGTATAACCTTCCTGCCGATAAAATATTTCGATTTGGATATAAAAAACTTTCCTTGTACAAAATTTGAAAGAGATGTGTGCGTAGAGGAATTTAATAAATCATCCATTAATTTCAAGGAAGACTTTAGAACGTTTGGCAACTGAAAAAATTTCTTGAATTGGTCTGTAAGGGGTACAATGCTCTTTCTTTTATTTTTGATATGCCAGATTTGTGAAATGGTTCTGTCACTGATTCAATTTCAAATGAAACAGGTTCAATGAAGCAATTTAATTCCTGTAAAGGCTTTATGAATTTATACTCACTGCAAAATTGTTGTGGAGTGGTTTCAAATATTTCAAAGTATTTTAGAATTTCAGTACTGTCCTTTTCATTTGCTGTACATCGTACTACTTCCTTTAAGGTTTTAAATATAGGCTCAAAGGGTAAAGTTTGAATATCTCCTAATATGTCAATGGCTTCTTTTCTTGGCATATAAGCTTTACTATCTAGTTTACAACAACACATTAAAATAGACTGCGTATATATTTATTTTTCGTAATCGTAATCTATATTTTCATTACTGACTTGTGAGGAAGGTTCATTAAAATGAAAATCAGGCTCACTAGTATCAACATTTTCGTCTCGTAAACAATGTTCTTTGCTATTTCCTTTCTTTATTCTAAACTCATCCTGTACAGTTTAACGAGTTACGTCCGATACATGCTTGTTATTTAAGTGTTTCTTGAATGCAGATAGAGAAGCAAATGAATGAGGGCAATTGGGTTGAGCACATCTATAATCTGAATAGCTTTTAAGTCCATGTACGTATTTAAGGTGTTTTAGCAACGTGATTGAATTAGCAAAGTTTTCATGACAAATATAACAAAAGATAATTTTTACTTTAATTTCTTACAAGATAAGAGATGTGACAGGGTTGATGATTTTTTATCAGAAGGCAAATCAATACTAAAAAAATATTTTTGAATGAAAAGTCACATTAAACATGACTCAGGTGGTTACTCCAAATTTAACACATGAAATAATTTAAATTAAAGACTAAGGCCTTTAAGAAACTCTCTGGCTTGTATGTCACATCATTAAAATAAATTAAAGTATTTTTTATATTAAGCAATGACGATCCAGTTACCAAAATTACCGGTTGAAATGTAAGTCCGAAAGAAAAATACCTGTCCCTTAGACGATTTATTGTTTGCTGCACATCGCAAGTTCTTGACCAACGTGAATGACGAATGAATCCTGAGCATCTTTTATGCTCGGTTTCCACATAGAAGATCCAGATGTGACTGATTTTTCTTTTTTAATTCCTAGTCTTATAGGAGGCACAAGAACCGCGTTTAAAATGTATATTAGGATGCAATTATTGCTATCTGCGGAAAAATGTCAAATAACTGACATTCAAAGTATACAAAAAAAAACAAAAATAGATACCTAAATTTTCACATTTTGTTAAAGACAAAAGGATCTCTTTATTTTGTTTATCCTTGATCTCGGCTTCATATATTGGCTTAATATGTTCCTGAAACGTCCCCATCTTGAAAATAAAAGTAATTTCTTCCCTCGATATAAGTCTGAGAAATCGATGTCGATCTGTCCAGGATTAAATGCGTAAAAAGAAGTTTTACAATAAGCAATAAGTTCGTTCTTACCAGTGTATACCCTAAGGAATGCCGTAGTATAGGCCACACATAAAAAATACTTTCGGACTGATTATAATTTCGTCTTATTGGAAAAGAAGCTTTCCACTTTGAAACAACCTCTGTCCAGGGATTTCGGTTTACTCGAAGCCATAACTTAAGTTCCTCCTGTTCTTCTAAATCTATATCAATAAATAAAAGGAAATGTATGTTGTTAAAATGTATCTAAAAATGTGTACAAGGTACAAGGTACCTATTATTGATATTTCCTCTGCTTGAGGACTACTCTCTCTGCTTCTTTTTTGTCTCTGTGTATACCGAGATGACAGTAAACCAGCATATCTTAAGTTTCGTGCAATATTATTATACTTATCCACTAGGCAACCTCGAGGTCCTGAGACAGTTTTACCTTCCTTTACCACACGAGGAATAAAATACGTTTCCTAATATGAAACAAAATTAAAAAATCGTAGCCTTTCGATTTATATTTAACTAGCTTTACTTCAACTGGCAACATCTTGGTAATGGAAACACTAATAGTTTCAAAATTATTTGCTTTAAAGTTTTGCTTTCTTTCCACAAAGTAAACGGATAGATGGTAAAAGAGTGTGCGAATATTCTGACCTAGACCAATACGAAAATCGTACGCACGTCTTAGGCAGAAACAGCATGGGGACGGATAGGCGGTAGAATAGTGTGCGAATATTCTGTCCTAGACCAATACGAAAATCGTACGCATGGCTTAGGCAGAATCAGCACGGATAGTCGGGAGATCTTGACAGTCTGATTGCTGGGAGGCAACTGACTGATTCCTGGTGACCTGGCCAAAGTATAAATATAAGTAGAGACAGAGGCGAACAAAATTGGAAATTTTTCGTGTTTTTTAGACTGAAAGAGGTAATCTCATATACTTTTGTCTTTTGTATGAATGGGGGAAAAGAACTTGGCTATCCATTATTGTAGTGCGACTGAGACAACGAGTTAAAAACAAAAATCGAGAGAACGTAGGATTACCCGAACGACAAAATCTTATTAAATTTTAAATCCCTCAAAATCCTTTCAAACTATTCATAATAATGTACATTGGGTAACCCTACCTCCATTTAGCAAGAAAAAGATAAATTTCGCAATGAACAACGCACTAAAAGGAGATGTAAAATTTCTGTCAAATAAAATTCCCAGAATCCAGCAAGAGATTCCCCCACTTGAGCAAAACAAATGTAAACAGAAAAAGTGCTGTTCACATATCATAGAATTACACTAACAAACATTGGAATTCTGCGAAAAACATTGGGACAATTCCTGAAATTCGTGTTTTCATAAAAGAGCGGGAGAATTTTATGAGCGTAAAATCAGAAAACTCCGCCCATTCCCTCTTATTTACGAAAATAAATCATTTGCCATTCCATTTCGTTGCATGTAATCTTCGCATTCACATTTTTTGTCTTATTCGTAAAACGTTCAAAGAGTGTTTGATTTTCTTTTTTTTCTCTTCCTTCCTTCTTTTTCTCGCTGTGTACATTTAAATGGAAAACAGTCGGAACACTCTTCTGTGTGCTTTCTTTTATTTAGTTATTCTTTGACCTGGCTCTACTTGTACTTCTTCTGGTCTATTCTGGTCTGGTCTGGTTTACTCGGACGGGCTGGGCTGGTTGGTTCGAAATTTTGGCTGTACTGGACTGGACTGGACTTCGATTTCCACTGGTCTCTGGCTGGTGCTGGTACTGGAGCTCTGCTCTGGTCGAGCTCACGATCAAGACTCGGATTTTGTCTGGTTACTGGTAGTAGCTGGCACTGGAGCTCTGCTCTGGTCGAGCTCGTGATCAAGACTCGGATTCCAAATCAATAGAATCCTGGAAAAATTGTATCAGATATATTGTTGTTAATGTGCCAACAAAAATTCTTACGGTAGGTTGGTATTTAACATATATGTGAGCTCTTTGGTGTGCTGGTTGCGACTGAATCATTTAACCACTGATCAATATTTTGAAAGGATGTGCCGCTACAACAATACTGTAGGTTTTGATACTCTCCGAAGCCCTATAATTATTAAATGCCACTACATATGTTACAAAATAATTACTTGACTTACATTTTCTCTCAGCCATTTTTTTTCTTTTAGCTAGTTTTTCATCTGGGAGTAGAACTTTAATATCGTCGTCGTTTAACAGTTTGAGAACTTCAAACGTAATCTGAAATTCTTTAGGGCAAGCTTCTGTTTTTAATTTTATTAACAATAAAATATGTGGATTTAAAAAAAATGTTTTTTTTAAAGAAAGATACACCTATGAGAATATTGTAACGTCGGGTGTGACAGTGTGCGGATAGCTCGGGAGTAGTCCAGGGTTGGGTTCCTCGACGTTTGCGTTACTAATAATACAGTTGGGTAATTTTATACATTTTCTTTATTCACTGTTGCTTATCCCTAACAATTTTAGTTTAGCACTAAGACTGATTTCTGGCAGCGGCAGGCCCCTTTATATATGCGCGGTCAGCCGTAGTGCAGTGTGTAATAGACCTGGCGGCGCTAGCTTTGTCTATTCTCCCACTGCTGGCTGACTGGCTTCTTTGATCAGCAGGCGCAGTGGCATTGAGTGTATGATACTCTGTCATGCCCTGGACGCGTGATCGGCTCTGGTGTTGCTGATGTATTTTTGGTATGATTTATTTCTTATGAATAGAGAAATAAATCATAAAGATGATAAGAATTTGGATGGATTCTTGCATTATTGCATATAGATAGGGAAAATGGGATGGTAGTGTAGGTGACAGGCATGTGACTTCGTTACAATATTATATGCATTATGTATGGTATTTCAAAAGGTGCGTTGAAAAAATCAGTACTGAATGCAGAACCAAGTAAAAAGTTCAATAATTTTGTTGAAAAAGGGAGAAGAATTCTTTGTGCATTGTATAGTTCGTAGTTTTCTAGATGCAGATTGTATCGTGAAAAAGTGTTGCTTAATCACATTGTACCTGTAACTCCGAAACCATTACAGAAGCTCCCCGTAAGAGTACGGTTTTTTGTTACTCTCGGCTTGTGGCTCGAGTTTCGAAACACCGTTTTTATACCAATTATATGTTTTCTAGTTCTCTTAAACTCGTAACTCCTTGTCATCTTAGATAATTTTCATATATATTCAGTACATAAAACTACCATCATTGCACTAAAAATGATTGTACTTATTCCATACAGGATTTAATCGCGGATCCTTATAAAGCCTATGAACTGACTGTTATATATTACTTCCCGCTATCGTGTACTGCAATTATATATCTTGATTGTTTTGTGAACAGTATTGAAAGTGCTTGTTTCTGGCTTAGATTATACAGCAAAAAGGATAGGCTATATTGTGTAAAATTCGTGTACGTACGATAAGCGTATTCTTGTCGACACGAGGGAAATAGAAAAAAGGCTGAGAGGCTATTGTGCGTCAGTTCGACATTTTTGCTTCATTTCTGACAATTTCGATTTACGACAACAAGTGCGGTGATGGAGTGCGCTGTGCTGCGCTGCAGAAACAACAAGGGTTGTGGTCGTAGGAAATCATTTTTCAAGCTTAATTATTATTATATTATTATACTTAAACCTCTAAATCTACAGTATATAGGGGTATATATCTCCTACCTTGGTATTCTTTCGTCTGGAGAGATATGCACAAAAGACTATATTTTGGTTCTCTTGTTAATCCTTTTATTTTCTTGAACTTGTCCTAATTTCACGGACCTTTTTTTATACAACGTTCTTTTCTTTTAAATACTTTTCCAAATACACAGAATTTATTTTCTTTATACAACTTTTTCCTTTCATGAACTTTACCTAAATACACAGACTTTCTACAACCTTATCCCTTTTCATATAATCCACTTTCTTTTCTATCATTACTAACCAAACTTTCCTATATTTTTCGTTTTATTATTTATTTCTCTTAATCACCCGCCGAACAGCCTTGTTTCGAATCTTATTTTAATTAATTCAACTCTGACTTGATCACACTCAACGGTGATCAAGTCCCGTCGTTCAGGGTAGAAAATGCTTAATTTGCATTTTCGACCCTGAGAAAATTTTAAAATTTTTATTCTAGACTTGTTTTAACTTGTCCAGAATATTTTCGATGGATGGTGGCTTAAAAATGTAATTTGATGCTTTTATAAACATCAGTCACCGTCCCATCGTTTGCATACAATGTTATTATGGTGGGGTTTCCAACATCAGGGGAGAGCCTTGCCATGCAAGTCTCTTGCTATGCAATTCTTCTCTCAAGACCGTCCGTACGTGACGTAAAGTCACATCCTACCCGAGGTGTTCCTGCACAGGCAGATGGAGTCATCCCCTGGGGTGAACCAGATGTCTGACTGAATACGGCGGCTCTAGAGAGGAAAACTCGATAAAACCCGTGTAAACAATCGTGCCTATGGGATGAATGGCACTGCGTGAGTGTGTCTTATAACGATGAACTCTGGATACCAGGCGACCTCCAGTTTCAATTTAGCCTTCCCACGGTATACGAATATTTGCCGTGAGTGACTCTACTTTCTTCGTAACTCGTGGGAATCACATGGAAAATGTACCAAAACCAAAGGCAGCTACTATGCCTCAAATAGTAGACGGAGAAGACGTAGGTCTAGGTCTAGCTGCGATTATGCGAGAAGACTGTTCTCTCTCAGATGAGGACGTCGAGCTGATCTCACAGCCGGACCGTGAGAGTAAGAAGAAACATGAGGAGTTGGTCGTAATTCAACCCTCTATATCTGGTGAGGTGAAACTAGATGATCTTACAGGAATCCAGAGCTCCGCTAAGAGCTCAGAGGGATCCACTGGTGCTCTAAAGTATCTGATAAGGATCCATCAGACCCCAAAAAGGATTCTAAACCCAAAAGTCGGAAGATGAGTGGGGCCGCTAAGAAACGGTTTCAGTGACTGGTGAAACACGGGCATAGCCCAACTGAGGCCCGTGAGGAGACCGATAAAGGATCCAAACGGAATCGCTCCCAGGACTCTACTCCTAAACCTACACAGGTCAAAAGGATGAGGACTCAACAGAGTGAAGAAGCAGAAAGGAAGCAGGAGCACTCCAAAAAGGAAATAGCTCCCAAGTCCTTGTCCTACAAATAAGTGGTTGCTGGAGTTAAAATGGGAATCCTCTCAGCGAACTTCCCCGAAGAAATGCTTACGGCGGATCAAATTATATCTGTCCGGAAGGCGATCCTGGGCAAGATACTGGAGATAGAGAATGAACGACTTAAGCCGGCATTCCTTGGCTACAGTGCCAGACCAGCATGGCTAGTTCTCACCTGCTCTGACAAGGCTACCTCGGAGTGGCTAAAGCAGATAGTGGGTGAGATAACACCATGGGAAAATGCCAAACTAAGGGCTGTAGAGGAATGTGATATTCCTCGTGCAAAGATCCTATTTGGCTATTTCCCTGAAAGCACAGATATGCCTGCTGACGAGTTGCTGCGTTACGTAGGTGCTCAAAACTATGAGCTCAAAGTAGCTGAGTGGAAGGTCATAAGGAAGGTGACTGAAGGAGTTGTCTCACAAGTCACTCTGTCAGTGGACCACTTCTCGGCGGTAAGGCTCAAGAAGTTAAGCTTTAAGATTAACTTCCTTTTGGGCAGGTACAGCTTAGGCCGAAAGGAGACCTAAAACTGCAAAAGGAGCAAGGAAAAACAGCAGAGGTGAACCCAAAGGCTGAAGCGTCCAAGACTGCACTTCGGCCATTTGGCCTAGCATCTGCGGTCGCCTCAGCCTCGGGCAAAAGCCTCGAGAGTAATACTGGGGCTCCTGAGAAAATGGAAGTGCCCTGACCCAGAGCCAACAAGGGCGATACCCCAAATGGTTACCCCAAAACAGGTAAAAAAAAAATAGCCACAACAACCAGTGGGCTTAACAACCAGGTAATTGTGACACCCTCAACACCAGAAAGGGGCAACAGGCTGACCAGTATTGCTGGGGAGCAGGCAGTGGTTAAATTAAAACCGCCCGGCAAACCCACAGTACCCCCAAGCTTCTATTTAAAAGGGCCAAAACCCTTAAATAGGGACCAAGGGGTGAAAGCCGGGAAGGGCAAAAAAATGGGATCGAAAAAGAGTCCCAAAAAAGGAGGTCACTCATAATGACTGAAAACAGGAGTGATATCAAGCTACTCCAAGTGAATCCTCATCATGCAAAAGCTGCCTCGGATGTGCTTAGCAGAAGATTCATTAGGGGTGGTATAGACATAGCGCTCCTGCAAGAACCCTGGGTTCTTGGAAGTCAAGTGAAAGGGCTTCCGACTAAACAAGGTAAGTTGATCTATAATAGGAATCATGACACTTCACGGGTGGCAATGCTTTTTAAACCTAATATTAACTTCCTTCCTATTACAGGACTAATATCTCGGGACCTAGTGGCTGCCCTAGTGGAGGTGCCAGCAGATAAAGACAAACATGAGGTGGTAATAGCCTCCGCCTACTTCCCGGGAGATACGGATACACCTCCTCCAGAGGAAATTACAAAACTTCTGGATTTCTTCTATAAAAGGGATAAATCCTATATCATTGGGTGTGACGCGAATGCCCACCACATTGTATGGGGAAGCAGTGACACCAACAGACGAGGTGAGTACCTTTTTGAATATTTGGTTAAAAATAATATAGACATAGCCTAATATAGGGAATGAACCAAACATTCTGCAATGCCATTCGCCAAGAGGTGCTGGACTTAACACTCATCAGCCCAAATATGGCGGATGACATTGCAAACTGGCATGTCTCAAACGAAGTCTCAATGTCGGACCATAACCACATCAGTTCGATATTAGGGCTACCTCTATGCAAAGGTAGGAAATAAGAGTTCCACGTCTCACTGATTGCAATTCCTACAGGGAATACATCAGAATGGGTCTAGAGGAGCTCGAAAACGGTCAAATTGAGAGCCGCATGGATCCAGACCGTATCTCCTCTCAAATGCATAGATTGATCATCTACTGCTATGCTTTTCCTGTTAAACAAAGGGCAACAACGCGAGCTGTGCCCTGGTGGAACAGTGAACTAGATAAATTAAGAGCCAATTCCAGAAAGCTCTTCAACAAGGCAAAAACAACAGGTGCTTGGAATGAATACAAGCGCGCCTTGACTGAGTACAATAAAGAGCTGAGGAAATCCAAAAGAAGAACTTGGAGAAATTTCTGCGAGGGTATTGATGATCTACCCACAAGTGCAAGGCTTCAAAAAGTTCTCTCTAAGGATCACACTAATAATATCGGCCTTCTACGGAAAGTCGATGGTAGCTACACGAGTGGCCGGGAAGAAACAGTAAGTTTGTTATTACAAACTCATTTTCCCGATTCGAGAATTATGCAAGATGACGACGAAATCCCTGAAGAGCTAAGACCTGAATGCAGGTCCCCCAACAGGATTAAAAGTCTCTCTGGCAGTATTTTCACCCCAAGGAAAGTTAAATGGGCCGTCAACTCCTTTAAGCCATTCAAATCGCCTGGAGCTGATGGCATCTTTCCAGCCCAACATTCAACAAGGGCTAGAAGAGATATTGATAAATATCATTAAGATCTTAATAGCAAGTTATACTCTAGGATATATACCAAGGACGTGGAGCGAAGTTAAGGTAACATTCATACCTAAAGGGGGAGGGCGTTCACGTGCATTACCCAAATCCTACCGACCTATCAGTCTAACTTCATTTCTCCTCAAAACAATGGAGAAAGTGTTAGACAACTATATAAGGAGCGGTGCACTCAAGCGATCACCGCTGCACCCAAATCAACATGCTTATCAAGCAGGAAAGTCTACCACAACTGCCCTACATAGTCTTGTCCTAGGACTAGAAAAGGCAGTAGAGGATAAAGAGACTGCCCTATGCGCATTCCTAGACATCGAAGGAGCATTTGACAATACCTCCTTTGAAGCCATTGAGAATGCAGCTACCAAAAAAGGAATTGAACCTTCCTTGATAAAATGGATAAAAGCTATGCTTGAAAGCCGGAGAATCACAGCTAACCTGGCGGAGGGACTCTATTGCAGTAGTGGCTGCCAAGGGATGTCCCCAAGGTGGGGTACTGTCCCCTCTACTATGGTCTCTGGTTGTAGATGATCTCCTACAGAAGCTAACCAACTCCGACTATGACAATCGGGGATATGCGGATGACCTGGTCATTACAATTGGGGGCAAACAAGATCAGATAATCTCTGATCTATTGCAAAATGCCCTAAACATACTTTGCAACTGGTGCCAAATAATGGGACTTCGAGCCAATCGTGGTAAGACAACAGTTGTTCCCTTCACGAGAAAAAGGAAACTTTACCTAAAAGCACCATCCCTTGAGGGAACAGTAGTGGAATTCTCAAAGGAAGTCAAATATCTAGGTATTACTCTGGATAATCGACTAACCTGGAACTCTCACTTAAAAAGAATACTGGATAAAGCTACAGTGGCAACATGGACATGCCGCAGGCTTTTTGGCAAAACTTGGGGTCTTAAACCAAAAATGACTCTGTGGTCATACACATCTGTTATAAGACCCATGGTCACATACGCCTCACTCGTTTGGTGGCCAAAAACAAAACAAAAGACAGCTCAAGCTAGTTTGCAAAAACTACAAGGGCTTGCATGTCTAGGAGTAGCCGGTGCCATGCGTACCTGCCCAACTGCGGCCCTAGAGGCTATGTTGGACTTGCTACCCTTACATTTGCATGTTAAGGAGCAGGCCGTACTTAGTGCAATTAGGCTACAAAGGGCAAACCTCCTAAGTTCAAATAATCTGGTTGGCCACAAGAAAGTCCTCCAAGATTTCATAGAGGACCCGATGGCTAACCCAATTTCAGACGTTATGCCGAAACGCCATAAATTTGAAACACCATTTAAGGTGATCGTGGGGAACCGCCAACAGTGGCACACTGGGGACCTACGCTTTGAAAAAGGATCTCTTAAATGATACACGGATGGATCCAAAATGGAAGATAAAGCAGGCGTGGGCATATTAGGGCCAAGGTCCCATCTCGCAAAGGCACTAGGGGCCTCACCAACCATTTTTCAAGCAGAAATACATGCCATAGAACTCTGCGCTCGCGAAATAGTCCTTAAAAATATGCGTGGAGCAAAAATATATGCATAATATCAGACAGCCAAGCAGCACTTAAAGCGTTAAACTCGTTTACCTTTGAGTCAAAGCTGGTTTGGGACTGTCTTACTGTCTTAAAGCAACTGGCCGAGACAAATAGGGTGACACTGATCTGGGTACCAGGACATGAAGGCATTATGGGAAACGAGATTTCGGACCGCCTTGGAAGGAAGGAGACAAATCTCCGTTTATTGGCCCTGAGCCGGTCTTTGGACACCCAAAAAGTCACCTCTCAGCTCAGATCAGGCTTTGGGAGGACAGAACTAGGAAGGAATACTGGGAAAATACCCCGGGTCTGAGACAAGCGAAGAAGTTTATAAAGTACTCGCAACAGAGGACCAAAGAATTCCTCACACTCAGCAGGAAGGAACTAAGGCTCATAACGGGCCTACTTACTGGGCATTGCCCACTTAGATACCACCTTAAGAAGATGGGTAAGGTCAATATGAGACCTATCGATTCTGTGTGGAAGACGATGAATCCGCTGAACATGTCCCTATGCGACTGTGAAGCTCTGTGCCGCATAAGGCTAAGACAACTAGGAAAGGCATTTCTACTGCCAGAGGATGTCGAAAAAATGGCCCTAAAGAATATAATAGGCTTCATCAAAGACGTTAAGTTCCAATGGGCGTCCTAGGGCATCAAGGGGTAATAATAATAAAATAATAATAATGGTCGTAGCATATTGCAGGCAGCAGCATGCTTCACTGAGACTAGCTATGTCATGTAAGCGCGGACTGCTGTCTGTATGGACGGAGCAGCTGTATGCACCGAACGCGACCTAATTGACAGGGCAGCGCTTCCATAGAGAAAAAGAGTTGGTTGAAAAAAATAAGAAGACAAATTTTGGGGACATCGGCTGGAAAACGACGAATCTAAGGAAAATTAAGTCTGTTTAAAATCTAAAGAAAGTATAATCATCTGAAGACAGATGAAAATATTGCAAAACGTGAGGGCTCGCATTGTATTTATAGAATCATCCCACAACCTAAATGGAAAGAAAATCATACGATAACCTCTTTTAAGTAATCAATTGGGCGATCCAGTTCTAATTAGCAAAAGTTCGAGAACCAAGAATCAAGAAGGTGAAATCGAAACGTTAAGCGACGCTATGGGTATAAACGATTAAAGTCTGGTAGGAGGACACTTGAATTCTTTATGGAGATAATATTCCGCGACGGCAAGGAATTTTCTGGATCTGACATCCATAATTTTACTACCCTGTTTGAAATAACGTCATCTTGATCCCCACGGTATCCCTTGAGGTCGGCTGGTCTCATTTGTGCAAATCACAAGTTCACCTCATGAGCACGCTTCTACGTGCGCGGTGTCCAGGTCAAAAATGAGCTTCGGACTAGATCTAAACAAGATCACAATATATATCAGTTCCGGATAGAGATGCGGTTCAGGCAAGTAGTCGTATTTCCTTCTTAGAATTTACGTAGTGCCTAATTTATCATTGTAATTCTCATTTGTACGTCCTCAGGGCAATTTTAAAGCAAGATCGTGCACACTGAACGGCTCAAAAAAAGAAAGAAAATCCAACCAATCTCACAAATACTTCCCACACCTATATTAAAAGACATTGCAGGACATCATGGAGGCGCTTATACGGTGGATGGAAGCATCAGAATAAAGGAAAAAGGAAACTCACGTAAGGTCGTTATATGATTTGCTTTAATAAATAATATCAGTTCTTCGGATGAGTAAATCTAAATAGTAATATTCAATAGAGTAAGAGTAATCGAGTAAAATCGTTTTCTTAAAAATAGTTAAAATAAATCTGAATTAAAATTGCTTTCTTAGAATAGTTAAAATAAATCTGAAATGAAATCGTTTTCTTAGAATAGTTAAACTAAATCTGAAATAAAGTGTTTGAGAGACGCTCGGAACCGTGATTTGGCAAGGACTACCAAGAAAATTAAGCATATTAGATGCAGCAGGTATAATTAGCTCAGTAGGGGTATTTCACCAGAATCTTTATTACAAGTTTGGAATAAAGCAAGAATATTTGATAAATTAAGTATAATAATTTGAAACGCATTTTTCTAGCTATGCATATCATATGGCGTGTCAACCACTTCTATAGTAATTTAAGTAATGATCATTTAGTTTAAAAGGTGGAAAGGGTATGTGAAACCCAATTAAATCTGTTTCACAATTTTTCAGATTTGCCAAGTGAATGAGCACTATCTGTTATTATCCTCGAGCGTTGAGGTGCGTTATTTTGCATTGTAGGCTCACAGGCCTGCAGCTGAAGAATTTACTGAGGATATGTAATTTTTTTAAAGAATTTTGTAAACAGATTATGTCTAATAGCAACGAATGCCTAGGTAGAAAATTTTCCGGAGAAGTAGTTTCGCGTAATGTTCGTCTAGTAATTTTTAGAAGTGATAAGTTTTTGCCATTTGATATTATGAAGAAATAAATGCGCTTAATTATAACGTAATGGAGCTTTAAAGTCTTTCTCTTCCTCCTTTCGTATGGTCACCCATTTTGAGCAATTTCATATATTTCTAGAACAGCTCATCGGACAGAAAAAATGATTATAACCAATTTTATAGGATTTCTAATTCTGAAGAAGTTTTTAGTACAATAAAAATGTCTAGGACTGATCGTTTTCAAAGTATATGTAAAAAACCAAAATTATTATATGGCAACACCAAAAAGGGGGTTGCCCGATTTAGCCCATTTTTGAAAAAAAAATTTGCTTTAGTATGGAAACACAGTGTACCAAATTACAGCTTTCTACGTCGACGTGTTCTCAGGTAGTGTCCAAATATATCGTGGAAAACGAAGGAGTTGCCCAAATTGTAAGTATCGATATAGAACATTTTAGAAAACGGACTAAGCACACACACATATAAAGTTCTGTTTCATGGCTTGGGAAGTATTCTCGAAGGTTTTGAAAGGTCCCTTCAGGACTGGGTGTGTGTCACACATCAGGCACGATTTTTTTTTGTATATGGCTGGTGGCAGCGGCAGGTTTTCGTGGTACCTCACCACACTCTCCGCCGTGGCGACCTAGCGTTAAAGAATAACTAAATAAAAGAAAGGACACAGAGGAGTGTTCCGATTGTTTTTCATTTAAATGTACACGGCGAGAAAAGGAAGGAAGGAAGAGAACAAAATAAAAAAAAAATCAAACCCTCTTCGAACATTTTACGAATAAGACAAAAAATGTGACAGCGAAGATTACATGCAACCAAAGAACATATAACTTAACAGGGAGCTTCATCTGGCCTCTAAAAATGCACAAGTTGTATGGTTAGTTTTGATGCGGTCGGGAGGTGACAGACGGGAAGAAGAAAAGATTTGAGATTGAGAGAATATTGCTCTGTCCTCTCTGTACTCTACCACCCCACAGCTATAAACACGCCGACGCCGCCAGCAGCCATGCGCAGTTTTATGTCTCACTATGCTGCTTAGCTGAAAATGCGAGCCGGTTTTTCTATTAATTTAGGCACTCGAAAATTTTTCCTAAGAACTTTTGGACTGCATATTTTGGC
Organism: Dioctria linearis; assembly: GCA_963930735.1. Classification (NCBI taxonomy): domain Eukaryota; kingdom Metazoa; phylum Arthropoda; class Insecta; order Diptera; family Asilidae; genus Dioctria; species Dioctria linearis. The sequence goes on along the minus strand of OZ005740.1, from coordinate 115,479,794 downwards.
TACCTACATTCTAACCCAAGCAAACGAATCAATGCACAGTGATTGTGACTAGACTGCTTGTCGCCCACCAATTCCTATCACATCCGCTCATGTTACTATTCTCCCCCTGCTCTGCCGCCATGCAGATGCAATGTTAATGAAAATTTTCTCAAACAAAGTATTCTTGATGAAACCGGTTTCTTCTATATCTCATGCACGGGCATGATGTGGAATGCAGACTCTGTCCTCTGGCTCTGGTGCTGTGCTGGTGCCTTGAAGATGACGACCCGCCAGCCGCCACTCACCACTGGTGACTGCCGGCGGGCCGTCATTCAAAGTAGAGTTTTCGTAAAATTTGTGAAAACGGGTCGTAATATCACCACGGGTGAGTGGCGGATCGTTAACAAGCAGAGAGTTCTTATACAATTTGTGAGAGCGGGTCGTAATGGAACGACCCGTCATATAAAATATTTCAATATATGAGATGCGTATTCTTTCTGTTAGATGTTCTTTGATCAAAGAACGAAATGAAATGGCAAATGATTTACTTTCGTAAATAAGAGAGAATGGGCGGAGTTTTCTGATTTTACGCACATAAAATGCTACCGCTCTTTTATGAAAACACGAATTTCAGGAATTGTCCCAATGTTCTTCGCAGAATTCCAATGTTTGTTAGTGTAATCCTATGAAATGTGAACAGCACTTTTTCTGTTTACATTTGTTTTGCTCAAGTGGGGGAATCTCTTGCTGGATTCTGGGAATTTTATTTGACAGAAATTTTACATCTCCTTTTAGTGCGTTGTTCATTGCGAAATTTATCTTCTTCTTGCAAAATGGAGGTAGGGTTACCCAATGTACATTATTATGAATAGTTCGAAATAATTTTGAAGGTATTCAAGAAGATTTTATCATTCGGGTAATCCTATGTTTTCTCAAATTTTGTTTTGAACTCGTTGTCGCTGTCGCACTACAATAATGCATACCCAAGTTATTTTTCCCCATTCATGCAAGAGACAAAAGTATATGAGATTACCTCTTTCAGTCTAAAAAACACGGAAAATTTCCAATTTTGTTCGCTTCTGTCTCTACTTTTATTTATTTATACTTTGCTAGCGTGCCGCCCTGCAGTCAACGCTGTCCACCGAGTGAACTGTCAGCTCATCCTGGCAGTCTGGACTTCACTTCTAAGCTAAACACTCTACATACAACCATACAGAAATACATTTCTTGTTGCGAGCATTTTGGATCGTGGGAGCTTTTGCTATACTCTGTATAAGGTATGTACGTACATATATACATAGTATATTTTCTGGACCAATCTTATTGAAGTAAGATTTGCCTTTTGGTTTCTTTCTTCCGTATTTGAATGAAAAATTTTCCTGAAGGTAAAATTTGCCATGGAAGTTTCTTAAGCAAAACAACTTGGATGAAAACTGAAACTTTTGTTTTTCCCAAGTCGCTTTGTGGGAATTTATTTTGTCAATCAAAAGGAATGGTGAGAAGTTAGTGATGCAATTTCTTCGTTCCCTTGTGTGCTATGCTAATGAGGATTATGTGAAAATTGTATGTAGATAAATTTATTTTATTTTGCCCCTTTTTTTTGGGCTCCTTGGCAACTGCTATGACGTTGTACATGTATTGCCATTAACATTACATACAACATGACGGGGTAATTTTATATTAATTATGCCTATTGCTTATTCCTGTGGATATTATGTTTTTATTGTTTCTATTCTCTAACTGAGATTAAGCTGAATAGTTGAACAAATGTATATAAGAGTTTGACGTGCGCGAAGTGTGCGAAGGATAAGTATGCTCTTCATTTGTAATACAAATGTTCACGTACAACTGCATAGTGTAGTTCTTTTCCTATAGTCCACGTATATTCATTATAACATCTATTGGATTGTAGAGAAGGATGGTGTTATGCGAGAGACGGCTGTATTAAAAGTCGATGTGAAGGTTTCAGTAGGTTACTTAATTATATTTCATCTTCACGATTCGAAAAGTTCAGTTGATTCGTACTTGATGCCGTTGGTAGTAATTTAGTACTATAATTTGAAGATTTGCGCTCTTGTCGTCATGCAGGTGGTATTTAAATCCTCTACTGTCGGCTTTATTATCACGGTCAAAACACTGCCCGTTATTGTCGCGGTCCAAAGATTTCATTTTCCTTATTACGGTTCGAAGATTAGGAACGTCTTTTTTAACGTCACGGTCCGAAGATTACAGGTTAATTTTCACGGTCGCCATGTATTGAAGTGGTCTGCTATTCCACTATGGTTTATGCGTGCATCGCTATGCAGAAGATGATATCACGGTCTCCAAGTTTTAAGCCGAAGATTTGCTGCAAAAATGATGAACGCAGAGGAGACAGGTATGCAGCAGATGATCCATGAGAAGTGGAGAAGCTTTAAAAGTAGACCTCCTAAGAGAAGCTCAGTGAGCAGATCTCTTTTAGGCGCAGTTATAGTATGCTACTATACAGATGCTTAGGTTAAGGGTGAAGTGTAGCTAAGGCTAGCAGGCACCAGAAGAATAAAAGGTCTTGATTTTGTTAAGATTAAATAACAACTTCTTTTTATTAATCAATTCCTAGCTTATTTATTATAAAGTACGCTAGCCTAAACTTAATTACGGTTAGTACATTGCCTTTTGATAGTTACCTATATGCATGCCCGTGATTTTGGGTACGTTAAGCCAAATTATTTGCACTTATGTGCTTAACTTCGGTAGAAAGATGTGACGCTAATTGCAAAACATGTAAACAAACGCGTGTAAACAATTGCAGTCACTTCTTATGGTTGTGACATACATTTGGTTGAACACATGTTTTGCTTAATTGCAATAATATTATAGATTGCATTTATTGTGATCGATTAATTGAGCAATGGATTTCAGGTCAATTGGATATTAAAATAATGCAGAAGGTGCATTCTTACATTTTTAATTGGTTTGTAATTTGTTGGTGTTGGCACCTTTGAATAACGATAATACTGACGAGCTTTAATTACCTAAATTCTAATTAACTGCTGCACTGCTTGCTAGTCGAATGAAGTCATTTATCTGTAACAAAACGTCGTTTACGTTCAACTTCGTTTGGTTTTTGAGTGATTCGAAAATCACTCTATGTTGGATTAGGGGTGATCCCAGGAAATGGAAGCAGTTCATTTGTAATTTGGGTTATCGAAATTAAACTCCATTCAACTGGCAAAGACTGGCACTACTGTCTAGAAAAGAGAATCCAGCTCTCGCTCGCGGTGTTTCAGCAAAAACATTGATGAAATCCGATTCATGCAAATTTGGTCCACCTTGATATCTTGATATCGCTTGGCCGATGGAGCATCAATTTGAAGATATGTCATCCGTAAATATTTCTTTATCTGATAATATTTTAAAAGAAACTCAAAATATATTGGAAATAGAGAAATTTAGTAGTTTTTCGAAACCTTTGAGGGTTACAGCATCCGTTTTCCGATTTACTACGATCGCTAAGAGAAAGACCACAAAAACCAAAGGAAATTTAACCGCCAGTGAGTTACAAATTGCCGAAAATTATTTAGTCTCCATGGAACAGCAACGATATTTTTCAAACGACAGTTTGACATTCAAGCGAGGCAACGGAGTCGTCAGTCTATCAAAAATATTAAAACTTTGCCCGCAACTTTATCGTCTCCTTGGAGTTTTATGACTAGGAGGACGACTTCACGAAATAAATGATGAAATAAACTTATTACATCCAATTTTGCCCAAAAAATCTTATTTGTAGCATTAACGTTTGTAAGAAATAAGTATTGGATTTCAAGGGCCCAACAGCTTGTGAAGTCTAAAATTAATAAGTGTGTTATATGCAAAAAATTCTTTAGTAAGCCAGCTTCGCAGCCATTCGCGCCGATTCCCAGATGCAGCTTGTATTCCGCGCGTATTTAAAACAACGGGGGTTGATTTCGTCGGGCTGATGTTTGTAAGACATGAGCAACGCTCTAGACTACCGAAAGTGTATCTAATGTTGTTTACTTGCACAGTCGTTCCTGCTGTACATATCGAACTTGTTCCTGCTTTGTCCACCGAGTGCTACATCAACGCTATTCGACGATTCACTACAAGAAGAGGATTTCCGAAAACTATTTATTCGGACAACGTTAAAACTTTTAAGAGAGTCGACTATGAGATCCAGAAGATCTACAAGCAAATCAATTCCAACGAGATATCATCCTTCGCTAGCAATCACGAGATAAGGTTGAAATTCATAGTCGAAAGAACATCCCAAAACTCATGTGGAAGTTAGCTAGAATGATCAATATATTTCATGGTAGAGATGGCCGAGTTCGTGTTTGTGAACTAATTCTTCCGAATGGCAAAACGTTGCGAAGGCCTATCCAAGTGATCTATCCACTGGAAATTAAGTAGAACTATTTAATCTTGGCCGAGGAGGATGTTGAAAATATTTTTGACTTAATTATAGTTATATTGAATTTCTATATGATGTAATACTTAAACACATTATAATATTGTTGTACATTTGAATTTTATTGACGACTTTACATACACTTGGTTTATTAGTATATTTGTATCGCTCTCTCTCGAATAAGTAAGTTCCAACTGTAAGCAGTAAATTGTTAGAAGTCAGTATTCCCTTGATCGCGCAAAAACGCAATCATTTCTTTATATAGAGCCGAAATTGAATATAATATTTAGTCATTCGAAAGTTAAACTTCGTTTTATTTGATTTTATCCCCAAAGATTTTTTCAGTATTCACATGTGATTCTATTCAGTTCCTTTTTTATGTTTGAACAGGACACGCTTTGCTGTGCCTCCTCAATCCGTTGCGAATGTTCATTTATGAAACTGATTAGTTTTCTGAGGGAAGTTTCAGACCGAGCTTTTGCTATCACTTTTAATTGATCATTTCTGAGCCCACACTCTAACAAACTTTCACTACTTTAAATAGGATACAAAATAAAGCCTAGAGTGTAAAGTAAAACTCCATGCTGAAATGTATAGTACATTGCTTAATGCATACAGAAAGCAATAAAAAGATGTGAATTTACTAGAACGCAGTAAATTTCACTAGAATAAAGCTTTTGGTTTAAATTTACTTATGTAAACTCGTTAAAGTCTGAAATGTAAATTTACTTATGTGATGAATTTTTACATCTTGCAAGTATTTTCTTTACATGTTGTGGGGAAACGGAAAACATTTAGTAATGTAAATTTACTAACGTGATGAATTTTTACATCTTGCAAGTATTTTCTTTACATGTTGTGGGGAAATGGAAGATATTTAGTAATGTAAATTTACTAACGTGATGAATTTTTACATTTTGCAAGTATTTTCTTTACATGTTGTGGGGAAACTGAAAACATTTACAAATGTAAATTTACTAATGAAATGAATTCTTACATTTTGCGAATATATCCTTAACATGCTGTGGTGAAACGGAAAACATCTAGAAATGTAATTTTACTAACAATTTTACATTTCTTAAGTATCTCTTAGCTTGAGAGAAATGCGAACCATTCCAAAGTGTAAATTTGCCACGAAATTAAAAAATTCAATTTTGAAGAAGTAAATTTGTTTAAGTGTATTTAAACTAACTAAATACGTATAGGGATCTAAATATTTTATCAATGTAATTATAGTTATTAATGGAAATAAATGGATCCCTTTCTGTCGTTTTTAGCCGCAACAGTATTATTTGGAGCCTTCCAAATCCAAAAGGGCTGTATAGATCGGTAAAATAGGTGCCCTTAATTGGTTGTAATATAAAACGTACAAAGCCCCAAGAAATTAGAGTTATATGGCAAATCAATATAATTCAAAACAATAACATATTACGCCGTTTTGGCGGGCAAAATAGTTCACAAATGTTTTTGCGAAACGGCGAAAAGAATTTGATAAAATGCGAACTGATTATGAAAAAATAACAACGATTACATTTTTTAAATCATTTATTGACGTCCTCGTCTCTAAATAAAGTAAGAGCGCTCATTAATAGAAACATTTAAAATAGCAGCTACAAGTATCTTATTGAAATAAATGATAAGTGGCTTTTATTATATATAAAAAAATATGGATTTCTTGCATGTATGAAAGAAAAACCTTTTTGCATTTTACACACAGCATTAGGAAAAACTTAAATGATAAATTTCTCAAATAAGAGTAACTTCTATGCAGTATCTTATAGAGTTAGTTTGACATCCAAACACAACCAAAATAAAATTAACACAATATATTAACGAAAACACATAAATACCTGGTGTACATACACATTTTCAATTCTAATAAGTATCGCGTTTCAATTTACAACTCTTGGGAAACCATATACAACCATTTCATAATCATTTCGAATTAAAAAAAAACAATCATTTAAAATTTTAAAATGAGAGACTTTATAAAAAATATGGTCAGAGATCAAAAATTATTGTTAAATAAAATTAGCATAGTCCTCTATATAATTGATTTTATTGACTAATTTGGCTTCAGTTTGCATATTTCAACACTGTGGGCAGAAATCTTATCTTGATTGCGGCAACTCATCTAGTATTACAAAATAATACCAAGTTTGAGCCACAATTCTTAAATATGTTTATTGTTCCTTCGAAAATTCATTCAAAACGTTGAGGAGATATATTGTGGACGGACTTTGGCTGATGTAAATAGGTAGATACATAAAGCATTAGTACTATTTTTCAATTAAAGCCTCTATACTTACATGCAAGAACGTCTTATATTTTTCTATTTGAAATGGTTGTTAAATTATTGCATTTGAAGTAGTAGATTTTGAATTAGAAATGGTTGTTTTAAAATTTAAAATGATATATGTGCTGTGCTTATGGTTACTTGTAAAGCTAATTGAGGTTAGATTAAGTTAGTTAAATTAAGCTCATCATTTTCATTAAAGTAAAATATGGTTGACTTCGAAAAAGTTTTAAAGCTCATTAAAGGCTGAGTTAAGAAATTTTAATCTAATAAATTGTTATCGTAGTCTATACTGTAAAACTACTACTTATATATATATTGAATATAAAAAGAGTTTCGACGATTTACATATATTTCCTATATCAATTAGAAAATATTATATATTTGCTTACATTTTCAGTTAATTCTGCTGACGTGTATTTATTACTTTGCTGAGTAAATTAATTACTTTATTCAATGAAAGTATTGAACGCTTAGTTCCTCTTGTTTCGTCGATATTAAATTTGAAGAAAAACCGTTGAATAAACTCCAATGATAGAGATGCATTTGATGGCTATCTTAAGTTCAAATTGTAATATATTGCGAATGGATTCTGCTAGATTCAAACTGCTGCAATTTATGATTTGCTTCTCCACGAATATGTAGTACATCAACATGTCACCGCAATCTAAAAGAAAAATTAAAGAAGCATTTAAAAATGTTGCCAGTGTATTCAAAATTTTGAAATTTTACTATTAAAAATTAGTTAAAAACTACGACTATTGTTAATTTGTATAATACCATGGACAAGTCCATGAATTATGAATTCAAATTTCGGAATTTATTATGGAAGTACAATTCTTACCGATTGCTGATATCCAAGGGGTAGGTCCCGGTGGCTTTAAATCTTCTTTTAATGTCCCAGTCTAAAATAATATATTGTATCATATATACAGAAGCAATAATATTTAAATATTTCTTACCAGATATATGGTGAACAAGGCAGTTCGATCTTCATTGAAATAATAAAATATAAAATCAAATACAAATGTGTCTGCGTTTTCGGAAAGACAACCGTTTTATTTTTATTAATTGTTCTTCCGAATTCCAAGAGTAATTTTTTATTCGCGTTGAAATTATATATATAGTTTTTGGTATTGCAGTTCATAAGTTGCTCAAAATGTTTCACAAGACACTCCTTTTTTAAAAGCAAAGACCATTCCACCTTAATTTCTGAAAGGGTGGGTGGTGGTGTTCAGGCGCGTATCCAGACCGGAAGTCTAGGGGGGTCACAACTAAAATGTTCAAGGGGAAAAAGTCGGAAGAAGTCGCTCCTAAATTTTTTTTTAATCATATTTACGATATATCATAAAATCCAATTTTCGGTTTGATTTGGAACATTTGCACATCAATGTCGATCTCAGGGTAGACATTAAGGACTCATAACCGATACACCTTTTCATGGAGAGATAGTAAAAATAGTTGCTGTCGCAAGTGATTCTGTCACGGGTGAGCGAGCTTGCACCTTGATTAACATCCAAAGGAATGAAGTAGAAGTGCATGAGATGGCGCTGACTTTTGATGCGAACTTAACTGATCTTGCTTTCATCTGAAAAAAGTTCTCAATGGTCTTATCAGTCGTCTGCTTTCCACTTTCGCTACTATTTCTACCTCCATCTCTAACTAGTGTAGCAAGTTTATTCTTCTTCTATAAATGAAAAGTAAGCGTGAAGTTAAATTAAACATCACTACTTGAATTTATACACAAGTACAAGCCAAGTAACGCCAACTATCACAGAGGAAAGCTAATGGATTTTATAGTTATTCCGTAAAATAGTAGAATCAATTTTGGCGGCACTCGAATCAATCCAACTGATGGTTTTGAGCCATCAATAGTGTATAAAAATTCGAAAGAAAAATTTTCAAGTAAACTTCTAACACCAAATGTATGATTGCCAACGCTCATAAATATCTTTACCTACCAAGCCCAGCCAATGCACATGAATCAATATAACTCTTTGGAATCATGGTCGGCCACCGGTAGTGCATGAAAAATCTAAAGAAAAAATTTAAAATATTTCTAAGAAAACTAAATGCTTGTGCCCTTGTTCGAAAGAGCGAACCACCAGAATCAATCCACCAATTCGTTTGGACCGTTGTCGGTGAAAGTTATTCATTAAATTTCTTAAGAACAATTTGCAAATATTTTTCTAAGACAAATTTAATGCTTCCCTACGAACGTAAAAATTTTGAGCGACTCACGCTTCAATCAGTGTCGCTATGAAAAATCAACGGGTGGCTATATTTTGATGATTGCACTGAACTAGGATTCTACTGGAAGCACCCTAAATCAAGATTCATTAAGTCAGTTTGTATGCTTCTATTACGAGTTCCACACCAAGTTATCCTGTCATCGACCTTATGTCGGAAAATCAGATGGGTAAAAAAAAATTTATGATGGCTGACCAATTTCTTCGAAATTGTGTGCCTTTTCATCTGTAGGTGCAAAAAAATATAAAAGCATCTTCATAACCGGGCAGCTAAGCATTGCGTGCCTTTCTCTAAACAATCAAACACTAAAATAAATATTTAGTATTCCTAAATTATTTACCATTCTGGGATATGTGTGATACAGCACCAGCATTAATCGCCGGCATCAGCTACACATGTCCGGTTATACTTTTACAACTCACTGAACTAGTGCTTTGGGAAGGGTCATGACCCTCGTGACCCTCCCCCTGTATACGCGCCTGGTGGTGTTTTATTCAAAAATGATCTTTGGATCCCATAAGTTTCATCCATAATATTGAAGATTCTTATCCAGTCTTTTTCCTGAAATTTGCTTCTGTTGGCGAGTGAACAAAGCTCTTGTTTTTTCATGTCAAGTGTTTCCATATTATCTGTTTCTCCTTCTACACACGGCTGCCAATTGACGCAAGTTTTTTCTACAGTTTAGAGTCTCCACGATTTATTCAATGGTGTATCAGATCCTACTGGCGGTTTAATTCTGTTTAAATTGTTATTATGGTTAATCATCTTAGTTTTTGCGATTTTCCATGGTGTCCACAATATTTTGCGGGAATTTATACCATCATGGTATGGAAATTTTGGAAAAGCCTATCAGCACATTGACTTCCTATGGCTTCAAAATCTATCGATGAAAGTGCTGTGCTTGACATGGAAAGAGTAGTATCTAATTCCTCTCGAGAACATTTTGATGACTTTTCTTGAATATCCTCAAACAAAATAGATGCATTTCTAATAGTTTCATAAGGACTATTTACTTGAGGTAACCAAATATCGTCTTCTAATAATAACAGAAATATATCTTTTGAATAAAACAATAATGCTTCATCATCCTCAATTGCGGAACCATCTGCTTCCAAAACTAATTTCGACCCATTTAAACCCTCCGTGTTAGCTGAAATTACAGGAGCAAATTCAATTACTATAGAACCATTGACTTAAATTTTAAATGTTATGTTAGTTAAACAATAGTTTTAATAACAATAAGTTTTTATATTTACCTTTATCAATAACATTTCTCAAAGAAGGCTCGCTGATTACGACTTTTCGCGTGACTCGCGATATATCCCAAATTTTGAATCTTATTTTATCCATAATAAATGCAGTCCAGCTGACTTTTAAAATAAGCAAAAATTGTAATTCTATTCAGATTTGAAGCAAGTATTCAATTTAATCCATATTGCAAGCTCAAATGTAACTTCTGATTTAAAGTAATCCCATTAATTGGATTTAGGTATATTATGCTTTCGTATTTTACTAATTTATAATCTTTAAATTCGGAAATACTTTCATATAAGCCAGTTTTGTATTTATATCAGAAAGAAGTTTTTTTACCATAAAACAGAATGTTTTGAAAAGTTTCACTAAGAAAAATGTTACATATTTTAATTGCGAGCACATCAAAGTTTTCTTCCATTTGAATAAGTATTATATTGTTTTCACTGTAACAAATACCACGTACTGTTACTGATTTTGAAACAAATTTAAAACTTTCGTCTAATGAGATATTAAACATCCCTGGAATAATATTGTGAAACATTCCACACGTTACTTCATTAATAAATCGATCACCGTGAATGGAACTTTAAAAATTGATGTCCTTCGGATAAAGTCTTAGTAATTTTAACGTAATTTTTACATTTGGCAGCAATTTTCTTAAAAAACTGATGCTTATTTTCGAATCTCATAGTCCACAATTTTATGAGAGGACCAAATTGTCGTATGAGATGAGGATAGTGTGTTAAGTGATGATGTTTTGGACGAAATGGTATTTGGGGAAACAACTGTTTTCTGTACTCTAAATATTCGGATATGTGCTGCGACAGTTTGATTATTTGAATTTCAGTTATATTATGACAGCAAATAATTCTACAAATTTCCAAAAGTGATACGAACATCTTGCACATATTATCTACAAGATTAAACTGGCCTTGAAGTACGCAAAAAGGAAATAATATTAAAAACAAAACATCCAGTTTTCATAAGCTGTTCCTGGAAGCTTTTCTGACTTTACGTGAATCTTTTGAAATCCGTGATGTACACCCACTTTTCTTGCAACATTGTCTATCTGCAAATTTATTGCTCCGTATGTTGTGAAATTATTGGAAATGAAATACTTAATCATTAGCATCATATCAGCGGGCACAATGCCCTCAAATAAATCGTGAGCTATGCAAGGAGGTAAACCAGGCATACAAACGTGATAGAAGTACACCATTGTAATATTTACATAAATTCTGCACATCTGCTTTGTAATTTTCAACAGTTCTCAGCTCTTTTGGGTTGAGATTGAATGATTTTGAATCTGTTCTAGTGATATAACAATATCTACATAAATAATCAGACTTACTAAAATTTTCCATAAATCCGCAAATTTGATGAGAGTCTAGGTTATCTCCCAACATAGCGACGATTGAGCCTTTTATGTTCCCATTTATTATATGATTTAAATTAATTCCATCATTTTCAAGTTTTTTCAAATCGTTCAAAAGCGTTTGAAAGACCTCATTAATACCGAAATACTTTATGTACTTTTCTTTACATAATAAAATTAACTGAATATTGTTGCTATTTGTCCTATAATAGTCAAATAAGATCCCTAACGCCATATATACACCAATCATGTTATGTTTTCCTTTTGAAGAAGGAAGGGGATTACATATCTCGAAGGCATCTTGGAAAAGAATAATTTCTATCCTTTTCTCAACGCCATTAAAAAAGGCATTATTTAAATAGCACTTTCCATCTCCATAATTTCGATAAGTATTTATAAAGGGAGATCTGTTTGTACTTAGGAACTGCTCAACGACTTTGGAATCAGAAAATAAATTTTCTAATGTTTTTAAAATGGGGAATGTAATGAAAAAATACATCTTTATGATAATTATCTTTTCCTAAGCAAAGTTCTATTGGCTCAATATAGCTATAATTGCTTTTGTAAAAAATATTTCGATAATAAGAAGTGCTTATTTGATGAAAATCATAATTCTCACTTAAGTTTTTTGTAAAAACATTTTCTAAATGAGAAATACCATGCTCTGCGCATAACTTTCTAATCTTATTTTCAGTACTCTCATTTAAGGAGTATAATGCAGTTTTCATTTCTTGTAAAATTAAAGTTATTAAATGTTCCGGTATACTGTATTGAGACTTTAAAAGTAGAAAAAACCGTCCCAGTTGGTGTTCAGTATCTTCCATGACATTTGCTTCACTATTATGTACCACGATGTTCGTTTCACTTAAAACTTTATCTTGATCGCTTCTGTTAAAGCAGTTATTCGAAGATTCTTTTTTTATATTACGTTTATGTTTCCGATAAAAATGAGACTTAAATGAATTTCTATTTGTAAAAGTATTTGCACAAGAAAGAAACGGACAACAATTTTTTCGAACTAGAAGAACAATTATTACATTTCAAACGTATTTCGTTACTGAGCGACTTACTTTTATGATTGCGAAATTGATGAGACTTGTAAGTCCTAATGGTATTTAAAAGTGCAGTACAGCTATAACATTTGAATATACCATTTCGCTGCAGTCTGTGAATTTTGTATAGGTGGCTGTTGTGGCGCACTAAATCTAGAAATTTTGCCATACACATTAAGCATTTAAACATGTTGCAAGTTAAAAATTAAAAACTACGGTCAGGGTCAATGTGTTCAATGTGCGAATTTTTCCATATGCATCGTCGATACACAAGCGAAACTGACAAACTGTAGTTTCAAAGCCTTTCAAAAAACACCAAAAATGGCTTTATTAAGTTTTCTAACTAAGATCAATTACTTATACACATATACCACTCATTACCTTTACCTTGTACAAAAAAAAAACTCACTTCAATTGCTCTGAATTTTTGGATATACTTACATATGTAACGTCTATATACAAGCGAAACTGTCAATCTGTAGTTTCAGCCTTTCAAAAATAGGTATTGAAATTTAAGTTGCTTTGCTATCACTTCCCTGACACGCTTCGGTCAATTGTACAAATAAAATTATTTATATTACTGAGCCGTTTTTGGAAGTAATATCGAAGCACCTTAAAAATTCCAATCGCATTTCTCCAAAAACTGATTTTGTAGTGGGTTAGTTTCGCTTGAATAACGTCGATACTATCACTGCATACAACGACAAATCGAAATAAATAAAACAATTAATCAGCAGAGCGGAGTTTTATACAGACGCACTCGGTACTGAACACCAAAAATAGTTTAACACAAAAAATGACTTTGAAATTAAGTTTTCTAACTAAATAAAGACCAATTACATATACACATACTACTCATAAACTTTACCTTGTATAAAAAAAATCACTTCAATCACTCCGAACTAAATCTGTAGCTGTTGGTGAACAAGAATGAGTATTTGACCTTCAACACAAAAGTTCTAGGCCACAGCAAAAAGTAAAAGCAACAGAATGGAACGGAACACACTAAGTTTAAAATGCTTAGAACATTGAAAATTCCATATTTTTCGAGAAATTCACAACAGGTATATTGAAAAAGTCATTCATATGCAATACTTTTATATAAAAAACGTGAAATTTACATATGAAACTATGTTTTCCTCATCTAGTAGTAAATTTACTACCAAAGAAGGAATCATGTAAAAGAAACACGCTTGCATGTAATCTTAATGTTGAAATTCGCTTGATTAAAGTAGTAAATATTTACTAAAAGAAATGGAAAGTTACATTATTCCATGTAAAATTGCTTACAAATGTGAAAAAATCTAAAATACATATTAAATCATTGAAAAGGATTTTATATTTTCAGCGGAAAACAAGGCTGTTTAAGTATACTTTTACAGTAGCAAGTTGATTTTTACACATGCATCTGTAATTCCCTCTACTGCAGTAAACTTCTGCAAGAGAAGGAATTTGTGGCAACGGGCTTATCTTTGCATGCGTCTATAAAGTAAATCGGCTGCGCACCAATAAACATAGCATATTTAACAAAATTAATAAGAATTGGAGGTTTAAATTTTGTGAATTAGCCGAAACCTTCCCAATTAAACTATACACTCTAAAGTTAAGATGAAATAAATTTTCTCATCCTCTCAATACATTAAAATGGTCTTCTATAATTGTTTTGATGCTCTAATAGTTTGCGTTTTCTTTCCACGAAGAAAAAATACCACCATATCAAAAAAGTTTTAAGAATTTGAGGTTTAAAGAGAGCACCGTTTTCCATGCAAAACACAGTTAACTTTTTTCCGTTGCTGATGTCTTTTTGCTGAGTGGGAAATAAAAAAGGCAAACTATTATTGCATATGAATGACTTTTTCAATATACCTGTTGTGAATTTCTCCAAGAATATGTAATTTTCAATGTTCTAAGAATTTTTCTTAGGATAATATATTTCTAAGTAATTTTACATGGAAGAATGTTACTTTCCATTTCTTTTAGTAAAAATTTACTATTATTAAACGAGCTAATTTCAATATATTTTTTAGCGTGCATCTTCGAAAACTCGAATCGCATTCTGCTCATTTTCCATGAGCAAATATTTCTGTGAAGCGTTATCAGCTGCTTCATGGACGGTGGCGTCATTTATTTCAGCCAATTTTATGGAAACCCTTCTTGTAAAATCTTGAATACCTTCGCGAGTGCCCTGTCTGAGACGTAAAAGCTCGCCCTGTATGGCTATTCTTGGCCTATCGCCTTGAAAATGGGAGTTAAGTTCTCTTTTCAAAAGATCCCAAGAAGAATAGTCTCGATAATTTAAGAGGTCATACGCGGGACCTGTCCATCTAGTTTTTAAAGTACTCAGGAACATATTTCGATCTGCGTCACATTTGCCCCGTTTGAATAATAGATCACAACATGCCAACAACCTGTATAATCACTGTTACCGTCATACTTGTGAATCATATTACGAGCATCGGTCAATAAAATTTTGAGGTCGCTTGCCTTTAAAGAAGTATCGTTATGAAAGTTTGCTTCTATGGGCAGTGCGCATACTGCATGAGAGGTTGGTTCGGCAATAAATTTACTTCTGGTTAAAAACTTGGAATATTTGAAAATGTATATATTTTCTTTAATGCTGAGAGCCTGTGTGGAGATAACCTTTTTATTTACTCGGGGTTATGAGATACGTAATGAGCGCCACTCATTATATCATTACATGGAGTTAAAAGGAAGACGAATTTTGGTATAACTTGAACATGGAACTTGAGGCACCAGCCACCAACAGAAATTTTCTCTCAAAGATAGCTACACTTTTGTACCCATTAGGCTGGCTAAGTCCAGTCATCATCCGCGGGAAAATATTTATACAAAAACTATGGCTGCCAGGCGTCGAATGGGATTTTATTGTACCCCAACACTTACAAGATGAATGGCATATTTTTGTCAAAGATTTGAAATGCGTTGAAAACATAAAGTTACCCAGATGGATTTGTGATCATTCCTCTAGCGATATAGATGTTCACAGATTCTGTGATAGCTCTGAGCAAGCGTATGCAACTGTGATATATGCAAGAGTCCTAAAACCCAATAGAGACATCTCAGTGCATTTGCTTATTGCAAAGAGTAGCTCCTGTTAAAACCCAGTTAGAAAAAGAGTTTAAAGTCAATTTATAGACTGATTCTAACATTGTTTTGTCATGGATCAGTAGTCACCCAAATCATTGGAAAACCTTTCTAGCTAACCGAATAACAGAAATACACAATAATACTCCAAACAGTTGCTGGCGTTATGTGCCATCAGAAGAAAATGTGGCTGACTTAGCCCCTAGAGGAACACTTCCATCTGATTTGTAAAAACGAAGCATGTGGCGGAACGATCCATCCTGGTTAACTCAAGAGCCTAGTAGCAAGTGGCCACACATACCGATACTAATTCCGACATCTCCGTTAAGGAAATAAGAAAGATAAAGGCTTATGAGGTTCGTACAAAGATTTTCAAATCTAACGAGCAAAAGATTTATAGAAAAGTGCAGATCACCCAAAAATGTTGTATTTACTCGGTTTCTTTCTGCAAGCGAACTTCGGCAAGCACTACTCGACTTAGTGAGAGAAAGTCAAGAATTAGCCTATTTGCAGGAGATAGAAAGTCTAAAAGTAAGTCTTCCAATTTCATCTTAGCCCACTTTTAAATCAGGATCGTATACTGCGTGTTGGAGGAAGTTTAGAACACTCAAAGTTATCCTTTGCAGAAAAACATCTCATAATTTTATCACGCTGCTCAAAACTCGTAAATTTACTAATTGACCAGGAACATAAAATGACAATGCATGGTAGACCTAATCTTACTGCAGCTAGGTTAAGAAGAAAATATTGGATACCTGGAGTGAAAGTGACAATTAAAAAACCTTTATCGATTTATATGTTAACACTTGGTGGAATACGTTCTTAGACATCTTTGATTGAGGAAAAAAACACTTGCTCCGATTCCACCATTTTTTTATTGTAGAATCGGAGTAAGTCTTTTTTTCCTTAATCAATTAAAAAACACTTACACCAATGTATCACCTACATTTGTTGGAAGAAAGAAATGGCTACTCAAATTATGGATAATCTTCCATTGATTATGCAGGTCCAATAAGCATAAAATTAAACAAAACTTGAAATGCAAAAACATCAAAAGCTTATATAGCCGTTTTTGTAAGTTTCGCTACAAAGGGACTTCACATCGAAGTGGTGATTGATATGAGCTCCGAGTCATTTCTAGCTTCACTCCGAAGATTTTATCCAGACGAGGTGTATGTAAAGATATATGCACAGACAATGGAACAAATTTCATTGGAGCATCAAAAGTTTTGCAAAAGGAGATTTAAAAAGCTGTAACAAGAATTATACGTGCAGCTACTGGGCATTGTGCAAATCAGAATATAAATTGACCTTTTTTTCCTCCTGGGGCTCGCCAATTTCGGCGGATTATGGGAGGCAGGATAAAAATTCATAAAATATCATCTCAGGAGAATTATCCCCCAACCATCTTTCACGTTTGAAGAACTTACGATGTTATTGACACAAATTGAAACAATTCTAAACTCACGACCCTTACGTCCAATGACAGCAAATTTTGAGGATTTGAATTCCCTAACACCAGGACACTTTCTCATTAGAGATGCGCCACTGTCACTTCCAGAGGTCGAACTGAGCTCATGTTCGACCAATATATCACACTTATCGCGATGACAGCTTTTGCAAAAGCTTAAACATAATTTCTGGAAAAGATGACCTTCCGAATATCTCTCCAGACTGCAACAAAGGCCGAAATGGAAGTCAGAACAATCATCTATTCAAGCAGGAGATCTTGCTATCTTCAAAGAGGACAACGTACCCCCTGCTGCTTGGAAATTAGCACGAATAGAATCCCGCAAAAGATGAAAAAGTTCGTGTGGTAACCGTGAGAACCATACACACTCAGTTAAAAAGGCCAATCATGAAAATTTTTCCAATTCCCTTTGAAAACGAAAACGAAAGCGAAAGTAATAGCTTAAATATAACTCCTTGCTAATATTTATATATACGAGTACATAATTTCTCAGCAATTATTTAATATTTAATAACGATAACCATATATAGAACTCATTTAGGCACTTCCACAAATTATATTATGTTATATGTCCAATCGACAGATCATCGAAACCTCATCATTGAGAAACTACTGCTTATGACAGACATGGGGTTTCGATAACTAGATAATCGGAATATCCCGTTTATACACCATGACATCAAATACTCCCAGTATACCCAGAAAAACTAGTGGGTATAGACTAGATATCAATATGCTCAAAAATTACTTATTCCGTTGCGCAGCGCCATCTTGTTGTTGATAATAATATGATAATGTGTCTAATTAAGCAAAAATGTGTCTGTGATTACCCAAGAATGCGAAAAGAAGAACCAAAAATTTTCCGGGAGAATATTAAACTCAGCAGATTTGATAAATTATTACATTACAATTTTGTTATTTTTAAATTAACCGTCGACCACACTTTTCTTCGTTATACAGAAAATTGTGAATTGAGACACCACATCCAACTATACATTTTGCACCTCAACCAGAATCGTATAGCAAAAAAACGCATTTTTTTTTTTTCGTTACAATTCTTGAATTTGTGTATATTTTCCAATTAATTGCCGTTTAGTCTGCATTAAAGCTAATATATTTGCCACTTCCATTTCCCAATTTGTTACGCTTAAAGATCTGTGAACTGAATTGAAATGTCAAAGTACGGTTTGTCACATCAAGCCCTTTTTATACCCTAGATGAAATCTATAGGGTATACTAAGTTTGTCATTCCGTTTGTAATACCTCGAAATAATGATGGTAGAGCACAATATTAAAAGTTATTTTGATTTTTGCATGTAAGTCCGTCCGTCCGTATGTGCGCACGATAACTCGCGAACGCGTATACTTAAAGCTGAAATTTTGTACACGGACTTAAAAAAACAGTAAAATTAAATTCGAAAATGAGACAAATCGGGCAACTCCTTCGTGGGGTTGCGATACAAAACTTTCGTTTTCCACTATATATTTGGACACTGCCTGAGAACACATCGATATAGAGAGCTGAAATTTGGTACATGATATTTTCATTGTACTAGCAAATAAAATTTCAAAAATGGACAAAATCGGGCAACTCCTTCTTGGTGTTCCATATAAAAATTTAGGTTTTTTACGTATACTGTGAAAACGATCAGTCCAAGACATTTTTATTGTACCAAAAACTTCTTCAGAAAACGAAATCCTATAAAATTGGTTATAATCAATTTTTCTGTCCGACAAACTGTTCTAGAAATATATACGAAAAATCACTTCAAAAATCAGACTTGCACAGAAAGGTGACAATACGAAATTTCATACGGGCATTCATCTAAGGTATCATAAGAATTGGTCTTAGACCAATTCTAGATTTTTTACTAGTTATGTCTGTCAAGGGTACTTTGATATATAGATATCCGGAATATCTAGATATCGATACTCCATGTCTGTCATAAGCTTTATATGCATTGCGTTAAGAGGAGTCTCCGCTCTTATAGCTTATGATTGTGGTCACGACAAAAAAAAAAACAACGATATCATTGCTCAATGTGAAGAATTGTAAAATGGAGCCTTCAAAAGTTATACAAGAAGAAGAGGATATTCAATTATTAGTTATTATATATATATATATATTATACTTGATATTCCAACTTGTGCTTTGTCTTACTTATAGTATAACAATTAAAATGGTCATCGTAACCACCTACGTTAATTGATTCCACAACAAAAATATATTTCACAAACCGATTTTGTAGAAAAAATGTAAATCAAAATTTTCAGTTGATAAAATGTGGTTCACTTTGTATTTAGTATTAAAAATAGTTATTTGTTTATAAGAAAGATCCACTTGTGAATTTACTGAGTATCTGTTCAAACAATCTTTTAACTCAGAATTTGAATTAATCTTTATAAAATTACCATCACAAACTTCGCAATAACTATCATTTGGTTTTAGTCTTCTTTGACACAAATTTTGTGCCAACAAAAATTGTATTTTCACTGCTAAACTGAGTGGTATATTTTTCTTGATGTAATTACATTGGAATAAGATTTGAGCTGCTTATGTTTGGCTTCAAATCGCATTGCCCACAAATTTTTCAGCGGACCTAACTTTCTTATTACAGTGGGATAGTGAACAAGAAAGTGTTGCTTTGGTGTTAAATTAGCTCCAAATAAATTTAAGTAAGTGTTATGATAATATTCAATGATTTCTTCGAGGATATTTGTCTCTTTTTCAGTAAATTCTGGCTTACTTATGTAATCAATGAGTTTCTATAATGAAATTAAAAATTTCTCGGAATGTAATCACCAATAAGAAAAGGTAAGAAATAAATAAATGCCTGTATTTCGCTAGCAGACATCTTAAAGAACTTATTTTTAATCTTATCGGCTGTAATATCTTCAGACAGGTTTTTATTTTCAATGTCACCATAATTAAATAACTTTTTTCTTTTATTTAGGGTTGCGTTTGAAAAGTACTGTTTTTCTAATATAAAATAATTTAATATATATCCAAATTTTATATGAAAAATACCCTCCAAAATATCGTGCATTATGTCCACCACTATATTATCTGTAACTTCAAAGCTTTTTATATCATTAAATATACACTTCTGCTTTATACCTGATAGAGTTACATCTTGTTTTTTTAAATCTTCCAAGTACTTAGACTTATCTCTTAGCAAACTTGAAGTCTGTTTTACTGATTTTTTCATGTCGTCTTTGTGACTGCGGCCAAAATCGGATGAACTATTTTAGATTCTCCATTTAAGCTTACTGATATTCCAGATGTCTCTAATTATTTTAAGCAATTTATAAGAGCATTGGAATTCGAATAAGATCCGAAACTCATATCACAGCTTTTAGTTAAGCAACACACCGAAATATTATCCAACTTGGAGGACTTGTCCGCATCTAATAACGGGAAGCTAAGGTAAAATGGAGAAATCTTATGGATATCTCTTTTAGAACCTAGAGGGTTCTTGACCTCAAAATCGTCCTGGTACATTATATAAGGGACCAATAATTTGCCTGTAAGTAATTCCTCTTTCTTCTTCCAAGTAGAGGCTTGAACAATATTTAAAATAGTCTGTCGATCATCTATCACAAATTCTTCCCGGCGGGCATACAAATCATTTCGTTTAATTTTACTCTCGCTATTAATATTATAAAATACAGCAGTTATTTTGCTGAATATAGCGCTAATCACCTCATAAACTAGTTATCATTAGACTTTTGTAAGACTTTCTGTAATATATATATAGTTAAAAAGAAAAACTAGTATATTTTGTTCCATATCGAAAATGATCTTCGTTGCAATTTTTCTACTTAATGAAGCTTGTCCATATAAACTTAAAGCAAAAGCAATTAATTTACTTTTTAATAATTCAAATGTTATTTCGTGAAGAATTTTAGGTTCTTTTGTCGATTCAATGATATCCTTGTCGCTATCTTCATTACAATCCTCAGCTGGTAATGTAATCTCATCACTGAATTCTATAGGCGTGATATTATTGCAAGTGAACTTAGAACTATTATCCAATTTTCCGAAAATTAAATTTGATTCAATTTGTGATAAGTGCTTTCGATATAAATGTTTTGTAAAAGAAAACAGTCGTTGATAGTTTTGGGGGCAATAAGAACATTTATAATTAGATGTGTTGCAAAGTTTGTGGTAGAGCTTTAAATGAGCGATGTAAAATATTATATTGGATAATTCTTTTTTGCAAATAAAACAGTCAATCATTGCTACATATTTCTCAATTTCAGATAACAATAGCTTTAGAGAATTACTTTTTTTCCAGATATTTCAAAATTATTAAAATATTTTTCTATAAAATGCCAAACCTGATGACATTCCTTAGCACATTCGATACTTAAGACCTGATGCACTTGAAAACATAAAGAAAGTGCTTTTAAAAAATTTTCACAGTTGTTAAAGTAAAGAAAGATATCTTTAAGTTTATGAAAAGTCTCACCAACAACAACGATCAGAGGCTGCAATCTTCTGTTTGCTTCAGTGTACGCTTCCTTTCGTTTTTTTAACGTTTGCGTCAATTTCTGTATGTTCTGAAAAATTTTAAAATATAATTTATTGCTTTTTACAATGAATACATGGGAATTTTCGGTTACGTGTAAGACCAACGCCTGCTGCGCATCTAAAATAGTTGGCTTCCAAGATTTATTTTTTATTTTTTCATTTATAACTTGAGGTATTAAAATGGCGTTAAGTAAAATAGTGGCTAAGTAGTTTCTGCTATCTAAAATGAGGATTATTAAAGTTTGTACTGAAATTCATTACACAGTTCTTATACCGAGATTCAATGAATTTTCGGGGGATCTTAGTTCTCTAAGCAATTGTTTACTCTTGACATCTTTAATTTCTCTTTCATAAATAGGTAATACTGTCTAATATAGTCTATTGAAATCTAATTCAATCTATGTAATAATATTATATTAACTTGAGGCCATTTAGTAAATCAGACTAATTACCAGAGTTGACCCAATTCTCTGATTAAGAATGTACCATTCCTGAAATATATCAATGTTGCTCTTCTTATGTTTTTGTCTTATGTCAAGACTATTATTCCATTTATCTATAACTAAAGATTCAGGCGTTTTATTATTTTTTATCCAGAATGAAGTCATTTTTAGCGTCCTCGGAAGCACTGTCGCTTTCTAAATTCGGGTTATCATCTTCAAAGTCATTGCTTTGCGTTGTCTTACATGGCCCTGTTTGGGGCGAACCTTTGGCTGAACGATGTTTTCTCCTAAGGGCATAGTAACGCTATATTAATTTTCCCCTAGTTTCTTTGGTTCCTATATAAACGTCGTTAAAAGATAACAGCAAAAATTAGGAAAATTAAAAAACTTAGTTAAGTTCGAACTAAAGTAAAAATTAATGTAAGAGTAGTCATCGACTGCGAGTTTTTACTAAATCTGATCCGGATCATATCAGCAGTATTTTTTGAATTGTTTTGCTAACAATTGTATGGTCGAAAAAAGTTTTATTGAATATTTTTAAGTTATAAAAAGCAATCTATGTATAAATTACTTCTAATCTGGTCTAGATCAAAGTGAGCAAAAAGACAACACTAAGCTAAGCATACAGTATAAACACAGTCCCAGACTAATATATCTATCTTCTGCCAGATTATTATTATTATGGAGGCAAAAAAAAAAATAATACGGCCGGCGAGGGGTACTATGCACCGTTTGGGTGGCAGGGGGCTGTGTGAGCTTGGGTATTCTTCCCATGAAGACCCTGCATACTTATAATGAAAGTTATTTGAATTTCATACAATAGAAAACCGTGTGAAATGTCCAATAAATGTCAAACTAACTCCCCACTCCCATGTTTGTTACGGTATTGCTTCACATAGTCATCATCATAACATCATAAAACCATGTAACACCATTCCACTTGTTGTGACATAAAAAATCTGACCTACATTAAGAACTTTACAGAATGTAAGTCGGATCAAATGTCACAACATATCATATCAGAAGTGGTTCAAAGTGAAATATGGAAAATGATGATTAATTCATTTTTTGTTTAATTGCAAAGTAATTAATTAGGTGATGACGATGTGTAGCAATTCGTTTATTTTTGTAAGAATTATTTTTGATATGTGAAAAAAACTTGAAGTTCAGCTGAGTGAGTTAGTGAGTTAAGTTGGGATTGGAAGCAAGGTTTGAAGTGATTTAATATTAAGATAAGTAAAAGCGTGAGTCAGTGCAGCAGATTTAATAAATAATTATAAATAACAGACAAACTTAATATATATGTATATAATAACATTTTATACATACAAAGGTTAATAACAATAACTGAATAAAGTATTTATGTAAAATTTCTGACTGTGTTACTGAATTGGTGCTATACACATCGTTGAAAAGTGAGACCAACCGTAAGAACGTTACATGTTGTCGGTGGTTATGCTTTTAATTCTAACGGTTTTACCGCCAAAATTACTGGTATCCGTAGCACTTTTTTACCATAAATACGATTTTTTGTTTGTTTCGATGAGAGCAATCATCTGGTGGAAGATAGATACAGTGTGGGATACTCTGGAGTTAGATACAAAATACATACTTTTTTTTAACAAAACCTAGGTCAATTTTAGCTATAATTTACCGGACTTTCTCTCGGAAATTTTTTTATTATTTGATTCGTAGCATTATGCAATCGACAGTAGTTGGTTTAATTTTATGGGCCAGCCAAAAGTCACAAATTCTTGCCACAATTAAATTTCTATTTCCAGATGATAAAAATGATGATTTTTTATAGTTTTTTATTATTTCCGTTCCACAGAAAGTCTTACGTAGAAGATTCAAGAGATTCTAAGAAAACGATATTACCAAATTATTTTTTAAATATTAATTGTTAGTTTTTACTAACCAAGGTATTTTCATAATATTCAGTAGGTAAAGATGTCCCGAGTTTACTGAGGTCATCACTCTCAAGACTGCTTGTTGAGGGTAAACTTGCTGTATTTTCTCAGCTGTGAGAATCTTTCAAAGGTGAGGGATAGCCCTAATAATTGCATTAAAAGTTAAATAAATCTAGAAATTATGTATAACTAGTTGAAATATTGTATGACATTAGGCAGTAAATCGATATAACTACGTTTCATTAATCCAAAAGAATAGAAAGTGGAAAAATATGTACATCCATGATACATATTGTTACGTGCGTGGCCTTAGTTTGTTATCTAAAACAATATTTCAGATATCATTAACAAATTCTTCCTTTATTTAACTTCACTGCTTACTTTTATAACATTTACAAACAATTATCAAATCAACTCTTTATAGTTAGCGCTAGTACTATACTTCTAATTATCGCAATCCAAATAGTTTACTTCGATCACTTCACTGTCTGAAATAAGACTCGCCTCCTGGATGTGAGTAGCGCCGTATTTATACTCTACAAGTTATCCTAGAATCCTCCTGAATATTCCGTTCTCCGAACCCAAATTTTACTAGGATGTCACTAACCTAAAGTTGTTTCCATTTCCTACAGATGTCGCTTGTACCACTTTGTGGCGCGTAACAATATTAAATTAAATATTCCAAAGTAAAATTCATATTTGAATCTCACGCTTTCGCTAGGATGATGCTAAGTGAAATTTTAACAAGGATTTTATACAAGGTGATCTCCACAAATTTTGTACTGTAGAGCAATTGATGTGATAGCAAATGTCAATAGGAACAGAAAATCATATGGTTGAGCGGAGAAGTTATAAATATGCGCCGTTTTGGTGGTACGGGGTTTTTTCCGTATTTTTCAGATAATATTCTATAACTCTCTCTTAATATACCATTGAAAGCGACTTCCATCACATATCGACATCCTCTTTCACCCTCTGCTCTAAAATTGATATATATTAAAGTGATTTTAATATACGGGGTGTCCCAGACTAATATGTCAATATTTTGTTAAATGATTCCTCTGCTCCAAACAAGTAAAAAATTGTGTATGGCAGGTGGGGGGGGGGGGGTCCAAATGTCAACCTACCGTGTTACAGGGTGATTAGTAAGATATGCTCATTTTTTACTATATTCCCCTATATCTTAAAAAGTGCAGGGTGTACGGTCTGTTTTAAGACGGAATTGTATACACAGCTTCATGGCCTTTCCTACGAATACTCAACCACCATCGTACACCCTCCAGTCAACAGTTATGGTGCTTCAGATTCAAAATGTCGGTTTTTAAATTGTTTTATATTTTTTTACCAAATTTCGAAAGCCCTGGTTCTCCTCTTTAATTTAACCTAACACCCTATTTGCTAACTATCGAAATTAGACGATATTTTTTTTTAAATAACGATTTTTCAGTTACTGAAGAAACAAATTATCTGTGACCTGAATAAGTTAAGAGCTAATAACTTCTTAACCATCGCAGATACAGCATAAGTGTAATAGGTTAAATTAAATAGGAGACCGTAGTCTTTCAACGTTTTGTAAAAAAGTGTATGTTTGTGGGGTATTTAAAAAAAAAAACGAATTTTAAATTTAAAGCGTCATAACTCTGTAGTGGTGAGGAGTACGGGGGTGGTTGAGTATTCATATGAAAGACCATGAAGTTCTACATACATACCTGTGGTACTTCCTGTAATAACTCACATATTTAATACAATTTTAACATCTGCAAATTTCCCAATTAATTGGAGGAAAGGTTTTGTTATTGCTATTCCTAAAAATAACTCTCCGAGCAGTTTATCTGATTACCGTCCTATCAGTTTGCTGTGTTTTCTTTCCAAGGCTATTGAAAAACTTCTGGCTTCTCAAATGTTTAACTATATTGAAGAATATTCATTACTATCACCTTTTCAATCTGGTTTTCGCCGAAATCACAGTTGTGAAACTGCTTTATTAAAAGTGAGCTCAGATATACACATGGGGCTCTATAAAGTTGATATGAGTATTCTTGTTATACTAGACTTATCCAAAGCATTTGATAGTGTAAGTCATAATAATCTAAAATCTAAGTCAGCTAATGAATTTGGCTTTTCAGCCTCTGCTATCAACACTTTAAATAGCTTCCTGATGGGACGTTCCCAGCAGGTTAAACTTGGAAATCGAGTTTCTGAGCCGACACAGCTTAGATGCGGTGTACAGCAAGGATCAATCTTAGGTATGTTATTATTCAGTCTGTACATATTAAAGTGCATCTGTATGCCATGATGTGCAGATTTTCCTGAGCTGCCCCACTGGTATGTGGGAGGATGGTTTTTGTCGATTAAATATGGACCTTGAACGTATACGTGAATGGTCTGTTGCTAACAATTTATTATTAAATCGGGAAATCTAGTTATACAATCATATACAGGAGGAAGTTGGAGCATACTGACTTTCCCCCGGTTGTTATGAATTCCTCTGATATACGATCTTGGAATCTTGGTGTGATGCTTAACTCACATATGTCATGCTGCGACAATGTTAAGAAAATATTAAATAATGTTTATGGTGCCTTGAGAAGACTCTGGCTTTCAGGATATCTCCTATCAATCAGTGCTAAACTTAGGATAGTAAAAACCCTGCTTATACCGCTTTTGACTTATGGAAGTATTGTTTTCCCGGCATTAGACCATAATTGCTCTCGTAAATTGAATGTTGCTTTTAACTGTATTCATTTCATTTATGGATTACGGCGATATGATCATGTAAGTCCTTGCCGAAACGTAATCCTAGGTGGCTCCCTAAATACGTATCTTCAACTTAAAGCCTTAATATATTTACATAAGCTCGTGTATACATGTAAGCCTGATTATTTATGGGAACATATACAGCTTGCCCAATCTCCAAGGCATTTAAATTTAATTATACTTCGTCTTGTAACGTTGACTGGCGCTCGTTCCTATTTTGTCCATGTACCTCGAATATGGAAATTTCTACCAGTTGAGATTCAGCAGACGTGGATGGTTGGTGCATTCCGGAAGCTTTCTTTGTTGACTACTAGTGTAGTGAA
This sequence comes from Dioctria linearis, assembly GCA_963930735.1. NCBI lineage: Eukaryota > Metazoa > Arthropoda > Insecta > Diptera > Asilidae > Dioctria > Dioctria linearis. Next base: position 115,452,637 of record OZ005740.1, on the reverse strand, counting down.
AGATTCTAGGTGGAGTGTGTCCTCGGCAACAGTAGTTTGATATACAGTAGTGTGATAACTTCTATTCTGTATATTGTTTATATTTCAGTAATATGCAATTGGATATGTCTAATATTGTAGATATATAAAAGATTGTAAATCTTGTTGTACAAACCAATTATGTAAATAAATAAATATGAAATAAATAAATAAATAAATGCCGTCATAAAATAGACCGCACATCCTGTACTTTTTAAGATACGTAACTCGGTCGGGTTAAATGATAAAATAAATAACAATAGATTAACTGTAGTGGACATAAATAAATCACTAACCTTTTCTATTCGCCACTGGAACAACTTCTGTCGAAATTTGACACGTGCACCGAATTTTTCACTTGGTATTAACCTGTTGATATTATCCGAATTAAGAAGCTTTCAGGCCTCGATATCAATATCAATGAAACACTTTTTCATTTTTAATTGTAACCTTGAAAATATGGAATAAGTACCGCCAGATTCCAGACAATCAATAAATTTGTCACTTCGTCCAATAAGCTCTGCACTTCACTTTCGTTTAAAATCAGTAATGACTCAACACTCCCAACAGTTTCCAATTGTTGCATCAAGTTCGTTATATTCCATGTGCGCACTCACCGCTAATAAGAAACACAATGAACTAACTAGATTCACTGGTTTTTATTAAGCCATGTCAGATAAAGAAAAGCATTACTATCACTTCACCTTATTATCTCCATATACACATTTTCTATTTAATGGTGTGAGAAGAACACATTGATTGCTTGCTTTTGAGTCCAGGTATCTTTGACAACTATCCAAGGCGCAAACCCACATATCTAGTAGGCGAGCTACAAACCCACACTAAAAAACCGCAGGACCGGAGCATTTTGCTCGTGCTTGTGGGCACAAGGGCACAAAAAAATGTGGTCCAGATCTCCCATAGCGTAACTACTAGGCTAAATTTCGACACTTTCTGTCCATGTTTCTTGTAGAACATACCAGTTTCTTATAAAATTGCCTCCTACCTGGCAGATTTTGGATAGAAATACCTAGTGTTACCCATTTCTTATAATATTTTGTTTACCACTATCAACAATTTTTTATTTACCAGCAATTTCCTAATACAGAAGGAGATAATGTATATTTATCGAATCGTAACATTAATATATATTTTTTGCATGTACTTAATCTAGGTACATTTATCAAAAAATTGTTGTATTAACTTAGTGTGTAACATTTAATATTTATAAAGAAAATTTAATTTTAAATTTGTTATAGTTTCTCATAAAAAAGGTAATAAAAAATGAGACAAACTTATGTAAGATCGTAGAGGGTTGTGTGTGGTGGAGGTTATGTTGTAACTACGTATAGAAAGATGACATTAGTTTCGCTTAATGTATTGTGTAGTATCGTAAACTAAATTATTGACATTAAAATATCCTTTGTGGTAGTAAAGGAGTTGCTCATTTGGTGAGACAAGGTCATGGGTGATTAGCCATTTTACCACTATCTATTTTTAGATATTATAGGATATGCTTTCACTTAGAACAGATTTGAGAAAATGGTTCTCGGCTTCGTTTTGGAGATACGAATTTTTAAAATCACTATATACCCTATCTAATTTTTAACATAAATTTATAACCCGATTTTTTATATATAGAACATGTGTATTCATATAAGGCTTCCACATCAGGAAATGCATAAAATCTTGGATTTTGTTTGTAACATACTGTTACCAAATTCTAATAAAATTTTCTTCGGTCTGTTAGATTTTATATGGAACATGCTGTTACCGGACTCTTACCAGATTCTTCTAAAATTTTCTTCTGCCTGTTAGATTTTGTACGGAACATACTTGAGCAATCTCAGAAACAAAATAATTTAAAATCAATGTACGTGCATATCCAACAAATTTATTATCCCCACATACCTACATGTCATTAGCTGTGTCCCAAGTACTTCTACCTACTTGCAACTACTCATGCTTTTGTCCGCGAGTAGATGAGCTGAGTAGTTTCGCAAGACTTTTCCGCTAGGTAGATTTGGATGCTAAGTGGTTATTTAAACGTCAAATAGATGAAATTTGAGAGAGAATTTTATAAAGAAACAAATAAAATTATTTAACTCATCGAGAACAGGGGAATTATTCAAATTTCTATATTATCATTATGAAAATAAATTCGGTAATAACTTTTACTCACTTTTCTCACTATCAGCAAATTCTATATTTTCAAGCACGACTTGCATTTTTCTTATATATCTAGCTTGTTACTTTTCAGAGTATTTTTCTGGTGTAGTGGTTTATGTACCGAGTAAACCACATCAAATAACAGCCAGGGTTTAAAACTTTGGCTGCGACTTCCTATACGTGAAATAAAGGAATTTCACATTTTTGGTGACCCCGACGTGATTTAAGTGTAACAATTGAATCACAGTTAACACATCAACCAGCATTTCAAACATGTCAAAGGGTACGCAATCCAGAGATATGGATCAACTAGCTACTGAGCAAAAGGAATATGCGAGGGGAGTGAAACAAGTCACTACTAATTATTATAAAGAATAAAGCTTCACTAACAACAGTAACTTACTATGAAGTGAGGCTTCGTCGTCTAAAAGCAGCATGATTGCTCTTCGAGAAATCTGCCTTCTCCGCCTATAAGTCATTCATACTTCACCACGGTATGCTATGAAACGACTTCTCAATTGTATGAAAAATATGTTGAACATTTCACTGAACAAATCATACAATTGAAGAAAGACCTCAATAGTCAAGTATCTGAAGAGCCACTAATTTCAATGGCCAACGATGAACAACAAAACTAATTGACGAATGCATAAACCACAAGAGCAATTTCCAAAGGGGTCATGCCCAAGCTTTTGATAGCAGGCAGTTTACCTGAATCTGCTAAGCCATTGTCAGAGATTACCAGAATAATGAGAAGACAAAGAGTGATAATTCAGTCACTTTATTGCTTATTCGCCACTCCTTAGTCCTTCTACTACTGGTTCCAGGTGGAAGAACAAAACAGCACGATATGGGAGCTAGTAGAGGACCCCGCAACAGTGGGTTATGATACAAAAGGCTATATTCAGCTAGACGACATTGTGCATCCTCATCTAATCGCATTATCTGCAATAATAGATAAACAAGGCCATTCTCCACTGCCATCAACACAGGCTCCAGCATCTAATACAGCCATCGCAAATTTACCAAAAATAACGCTACCAAAGTTTGATGGCGACAATTATTCTATCTGTTCTCTCAAATAGTTCACAATGAGCAATTGCCAAAAGATGTGGTACTTGAAGATGAATCTAGTGGGAGAAGCTGAGAAGTTGGTGAGACACTTCATGCTGTCTGATGAAAATTGCTCCATTGAATGGAAATTATTACAGGACAGTAAGGAGAACAAATGAATATTAGTCGCAGCACTCATCAACAAACTATTAAACTAGTCATCTCATGCAGCAGAAACTGCATCGGTCACATCAATAAAGACAATGCATAACACACTGCAAGAGTGCATATTAGGATTGGAAAATCTTGACATACCAACTATAGCGACCGCAACGACATCAGTTAATACACAAATCACACACAACATTTCTAACCAACCACTCGAAGAGAATACCAGTAAGAGGAACATAGCCTAGTACGCCAGATTACGGCGAGCGAGAAGCAACAGTCTCTCTGGTGATAAGAAGCAAGCGCGAATAAGTTTTTCTTTACGACGCATTGTTCTTTTTAAGTTAAAACTAATTTTATAAATCTGTTGTATGGCATTGAGTGGAGCGCATTAAAACATATTCATTGATAGTCCCAAAGCAAGCCACCACCAAGCCACAATGGTGACCCCGACGTGCAAGTAAGCCGACGTGTGCTAAAAATTATTTCTACCGCTAATTAAAACTGGGAAAAATTAGTGATTTTATATTGATCGAAATCTGATTAAAATCAGCGTGCTAAAAGTACAAAAAGCATGCTGATTAACACACCACATAATGGCATTGTCAGCGAACAACAGTCAGCACACCGAATCATAAAATCTGATCATCATTGAAAATAATTCAGCACGTAAAAATATTTTTATTTGTTTGCTGCCAGCACAATTAAAAAGTTCAACGCAATACAAAAGCAAAGGGATCATTTATACAAAAAGAGATCGTAATCGATTTCCGTACCGCACGTGTACACTGGATGATTTCATTTATCGCGGAAACAACATCAGCAACTACAGTCATCATCATTCCCCCATCTCACCATAAACAATAGTTAAGTAGTTTTGCAGTTTATAAAACAAAATACTTCAGTTTAAGCTTGTAATAATGCAAAAAAATCTTTTTAGGAATGCCTAGAATTTTCAAGGTTACATATGTGCATATTATGTATATATGTATAGTGGCATCAACTAACCTCACGAATTGCTCAACATTAAAATGGATATACGAGGGCCACAAAATTAAAGATATAAAATAAAAATAAAAGAAGGAAAATATCTCTAACGAAGTGAGTAACAAAACGACTATCAATTTTTCTTTCCCGAGATAACAATAAAATATATTCTTTTTTGGTTGGAAAAATAAAATTCCCAAATATTGAATAGTTCGATTTTGCGTAGTACAGGGCATATAAATACTTCCTTTATTATCTTCCAAATAGAGGGAGCTTTGGAAAATAGACTCCATATATTAAGTTCTTGCGCGGGTTAAACTTTTCAGAATCACACAGAATATACACATTTTCCAATAACAAAGCGCTTTAAATACATAAAAATAAAAACAATTTTTATATATTCGTAAAACTTTCAAAAATGGCAAAGAATCTAGATACAAAAGATCTTACAAACACAGGTGAACAGTCAAATCAAGATTCTACATTAAATATAAGCTCAAGCATGAACAACTCCGTAGAAAATATAGCTCTCACGTAGCTACACTAAAAATTCCACCTTTCTGGAATAATCGGCCAGACCTCTGGTTTTTGCAGGTGGAAACTCAATTTCGCGTCAAGGGAATAACTTCCTCTAACACGAAATATGAGCACCTTGTAGCTTCTCTACCAACAGAAACGATGGAAGTAGTAGCGGATATCTTGCTAAATCCACCAGCCCAAAATAAGTATGAGAACTTAAAATCGCTCCTATTAAGTCGGAGCCAAGACTCCGAGAAGCGCAGGCTCGACGTTCTGCTGCATAAAGTGGAGATCGGCAATTATAAACCTTCAGAGCTATTTCGATACATGGAATCATTGGCGGGTAGTAGCAACAGTCTCGTCAATAAAGCATTATTACGAAAGCTCTGGATGAGCAAACTCCCCAATTCAATTCAACCTTGTCTAATTGCCATCGAGTCGTCTCACAATCAAGACGAAATTTTTTTAATCGCCGACAGAATTTATGACTCCATCTCTACGACACAAATCACTGCAATTAATCGAAGTGATCACAATGACGGTATTAATAATCTGTATGATATGATACAAGACTTATCAAACCGAATAAAACGCTTAGAAGCTAAACCTTCAAGATCACCTATCAAAACAACTTTCAATAATCGTTCTTTCTCAAGATCCCAAAATAAATCGCAGGTCAGTAGAAACGTGTGCTGGTATCACACTAAATACGGCTCAAAAGCAACAAAAATGCCTACCACCATGGAACTACAAATTTAAAAACAACAACAAAAGGCAAGCCAATAATAATAGTAATCAAAAAAACCTAAATTTTGCTACTTCGACCGCGGCATCGAAGATAGATCATTTCTTGCGGCGCGCCGTTTATTTGTATTTGATAAGTCAACTCTAAAATATTTTTTTGTAGACACAGGTTCTGAAATATCTACTATACCAAAAAGCTCATGTAGTATAACTTCTTGCATGTCTGATTTCAATTTAATTTCAGCGAATGATACACCCATATCCACATATGGTCTTAAACAATTGTCCTTAGATTTAAATTTACGGTGCACGTTCGTTCACACATTCGTTATAGCATCCGATGATCAGCCCATACTCGGTGCTGATTTTTTATACAAGCATAACCTAATGGTAGATCTTCGCAATAGAAAGTTAATTGATCAGACAACTACTCTCTTTGTGAGTTGCATTTCAAGAATGACAAATCTTTTATCTTCTAAACTCTACACTCTAAAGGACGAATTCGGGTCAATCCTAAATAACTTTCCATTGCTTAAATCTCCTCCCAGCTTCAACGATCTAGTTAGGCACCGTATAGTACATAGGATCAACACAGAAGGATCCTTACCTTCAGCAAGACCAAGGAGACTTAATACCGAAAAGTACAACGCGGCTAAGTCAGAGTTCGAACTCATGGTCAAAATGGGAATCTGTCGCCCTTCAGCATCACCAGTCGCTTCCGCTTTACATTTAGCACCCAAGAAAGGTTGCTTAGACTTAAGACCTTGTGGGGACTGTAGAAAATTAAATGCTGTAACAATTTTCGACAAATATCCCCTACCAAATATTCAGGATTTCACAAAAAACCTGCATGGATGCACTATTTTTTCTAAAATAGACCTCGTCAGGGTGTACCACCAGATACCGGTGGCCCCTGAAGATGTTTATAAAACCGCAGTGACGACACTTTTCGTACTATTTGAGTTCTTACGTATGCCATTTGGTGTAAAAACGGAGCACAAACATATCAGAGATTTATAAATGAAGATCTTTCTGGTTTGAGTTTCACCTTCACATATGTAAATGACATACTACTTGCTAGTAAGACTCCACAGGAGCATAAAATCCTCCTTCGATTGCTGTTCACTAGATTACAACAGTACCAAATCAATGTCGATGCACATAAATGCTTATTAGGAGCTAAGAAATTAAACTTCCTGTCGCATAAGATCACAGCAAATGGCATAGGTTCCTCAGAAGATTGAATACAAGCCATTAAAGATTTTCCAACACCATCCTCAGTAAAAAATTACAACGATTCTTAGGCATGGTAAATTTCTACTATCGCTTCTTGACCAACATACTAACAATTTCTGGACCTCTGTATGAGCTCCTTAAAACTTCCAACAAACAAAACAAGTCAAAATCTGTTTTTAACTCGTCTGATGCGCATGAAACAGCATTCAAAAACATCAAAGTAAATTTAGAGAACCATATTTTACTCGTACATCCAAATCCTAATGGCAAAATAAGCATTTTCGTAGACGCTTAGAGAGGTGCTGTACTACAAAAAAATAGTGCAGGTAAATGGGAACCAATTAGCTTCTTCTCGAAACGTCTCAAACCAAACGACAAGAAATATTCTAACTTCGCCAGGGAACTATTAGCAATGTTTTTATCAGTGAAACACTTCAGACATTTTGTTAAAGGTAAAGATTTTATAGTCTACACGGATCATAAGCCACTCACAAATGCACTGTCTTCAAATTCAGAAAAATCTCCACGACTGAGTAATCACTTGAATTACATCTCTCAACTCACTGGAGTATAAGGCATATTAAAAGTACTCAAAACGTTGTATCCGATACTCTTTCTAGAGCTCACATCGATGAAATCAAGGCTTCCAAGAAAGTCGACCTTAATATTTTGGCAGAAGAACAAGATCAAGACAACCAATTAAAAGAAATCACACGTGCCACGAAAACAAATTAAAATAATCGTTCGTTTAAATTACAAAAAATCCTTGACTCTTCGGCACAGGTGGAAATATGGTGCGAAACCACCACCGAAACCAATAGACCGTACGTCCCAGAGAAACTACGTCATACAATATTCGAAATTTTGCACAATTTGTTTCATCCAGACATTCATGAAACTAAAAAGCTCATAACTTCACGATATTTTTGGCTCAGAATTAACACAAACATAACATTATGGACAAAAACCTGCATATCTTGTCAAATGGCCAAGACACATCGACACATAACTTCCCCACATGGAAAGTTTGAAGTACCCAGTGGGAGATTTGAACATGTCCACATGGACATAGTGGGACCTCTTCCACCCTCTAATGGCCACAATTACCTACTAACAAATAAAGATAGATTCAGTCACTGGCCTGAGGCCATACCCCTCAGAAACATTACCGCAAGTACCATAGTAAATGCATTCACCCGTCAATGGATATCGTTGTATGGAGTCCCAAAAACTATAACCACCTATCACGGAACACAATTTGAGTTACATTTATTTAAAGAACTCTCTTCAGTATTGGGCAATGAAAGAATCCGTACTACTACCTACCATCCACAATCGAACGGATCTGTAGAACATTTCCATAGGCAGCTAAAAGCAGCTATCCGTACAACGAATGAGCCAAAAAACTGGTACCAAAATATTCCATGAATACTGTTAGGCATTCGATCAGCAATAATCGAACACCTAAACGTAGCACCAGCACAGCTCCTATTCGGACAAACCTTACGGTTGCCAGGCGAACTAATTACTTCAGAAATATATACAGAACAAAAGGTTACTTCAAACGTAGCAAGAGACATTCGCCCAGCGATCTCAAAAGTAAGACCTCGAAATACCAGACATCGAAAACAACACAACATTTTCATCCCACAAGAGATATACAATTGTTCACATGTGTTTGCAAAGGATCCTATCTACAAAGGCAGCCTCAACCCTCCTTATTCTTGTCCTCACGAAATAATATCGAAACAGGATAAATTGTTCAAAATTTTAAACAATGGGAAAGAAGAGTTGATTAATATCGACAGGCTGAAACCAGCTTATATTTTGAATCCTTATACGTCCAAGTCCACTGTAAACACGAGATCGAACCACAACACTAAAGTAACTTTTCAACTATAAACTAACATATACATAATACATATACGGCACAACACATAAGAACAATAATACAATATAATAAATTAAATACATTTATTTTAATAAATAGTTAAAAAACTTTATAAATTCGCATATACCTATATATTTTGTTTTAGTATCAAGGAAAAAATGAGGAATTTTTTTAACAAATACATAGAAAATAAGTAAACATTGGAATTACCAATTAAAATGAAAATCATAAAATCTATTAATAATAATAATAATAATAATCTCTTTAAAACATAATTTTGAATTCTAAAAGCACTTATACATTTTTCATCTCCTAAATATAATTATATATCTGAATTATAAATTTAAATTAAACAATTTTGAAACGAATTCATCCTGAAAAGTCATATTAGTCAATACAAATTTAGTAACGTCTGAATTTAGTTATATTTATGGAAATTGAGCTTAAAAATAACAATAAGTACGTGAAGCATAATTTTTTTTATCGAGGGGGAATGATGTAGCGACCGCAACCACATCAGTTAATACACAAACCACACACAACATTTCTAACCAACCACTAGTAGAGAATACCAGTAAGGGGAACATAATCGACTACGCTAGATGACGGCGAGCGGGAACCAACAGTCTGTCTGGTGATAAGAAGCGATCGAAGCGAGCATGCGCGAATAAGTTTTTCTTTACGACGCATTGTTTTTTTTTTAAGTTAAAACTAATTTTATATATCTGTTGTATGGCATTGAGTGGAGCGCATTAAATAAATATTCATTGATATGATTGGTAGTCATTATTTACGATCATCCCAAAACGAGTTCAGTGGCATTAGACTGATACCACTAAGCCACACCAACCAACAATTGGGATCCACTACTGCTCCATATTTCACTTAAAAAAGTGGATAAGACCACACACCAACTTCTCGAGCAATCGTTAGCCAAGCGAAAGGAGATTCAATCAGAATTAATGACGAGTATGTAACGAAGAGCTTGTCAGCCGACAGATCCACCTACGTTCACTTGTACCTGAATGTAGATACATACTGCATCCGACACCTCTTTGTTACAAAATCATATCCAGGATATGTGTGGGTGGCTTCACAGCGAGTATGCCGCTAGCGATAATCCGGCTTGGGGTGGTTCTTGCCACCCACATCCCTTCAATGCTTGTTAAGCTGTGCAAAATCGTCAACATAACTGATCAGACAGACGGACGGACAGGAAAAAAAGATCTAATGCAGGCTTCCTTCTCATGGTGGAACCTGAAAGCCTAAAACGAAGAAAATTGATTTTATTTATATGCTGCAAAAAGAAGGAGAATAGAAGACCTCAGCAACGCCGAGCAAGTGCTAATTCACCCGGAGAGCTTACAACGCTGGCAAATGGACGATTGTGAGAGAGTGAGGGCTGAGAGGGGTCTCTAATGTTGTTGAGACCCCGGCTTTGGGTAATGTTGGGCCCAATCGCCCCCATCCACTCTAGCTAAGCCCTCAAAGCCGTTTCGAAATGCTCAGCCCCATCTGTACGTGTTCTACATCTATTGCCGTGTGTGTGTGGAAACGACCTCCCTCCTGTCCGCGACCATCCCCTTTATGGAACTACTCACTCCATTGCGATGAATCCGTTACCAACCTGTAAACAAAAGAAGAAAGCATCTTGGAGAAGGGCGGCCAAAGGTGACCAAATAAAATCACCCAAAAGAAGAAGGAAGGCGTATCAAGGAACTCAAAATTTCATGAAGTCCAAATCAAAATAATTTATTTATTGCGGTTGTCTATGCATATTTATCGCTTATGAGGGAGGAAACCCGATCACACAAATATTCACACGGTATATATATAAAAACTAAAGGAAACAAAGTCACCGGTTAATCTCAATCTAGATCAAAATCCTTACAACTAGCCCTAATAAGCGCTTTCCTATTATGTGACTTATCGAACCCTCTGTTCGACGCCTAACCTTTGATGTACACTAAATGACTTTAACACTGTAAAATTAAGAACAAAAGAACACAAAGCCAATAACAATACCTAGAGAAAATTTGAGCTAACCTAGTGGTCCGCTATGGACTTACATAACACCTGATTTACTCATATTCGGGGTTTCCTCCTTTCCCAAAAGGGTTGGACACTGGTTTTCCAACTATCTGCTAGCTGCTTCAGGACTATGTTGAAGTCTGACTTCACGTTCTCGCTTCCCTGCTCCTTCGAATATGTAACAGCGAAATGTTTTGCCGTAACTTCTGCCAGAGGGATACTTCCTCGCCTCGCCGGTATAAATCCAACTTGCCGTCACGCAGGACAAATTTTCAAAATGATCTTTGTTACGTGCAAGGAAACTTTTCCTCAAATTTTCTCTCAGGTTTGCCACTACTATGGTATATAAGACTCACCGTCGTACAGGTAAATATTTCAAATAATGCAAATTATATATGCACAGCATTAATACTAAAATTTTCTTTCAGTTCACCAGTAGAAGGATCTTTAGGAAAATCACTGTCGCACAGGTAAATATTCCATTTAATTCAAATTATGAGTGCACAGCAATAATAAACCAAAATTTTCTTTTCAGTTCACCAATCGAAAGATAGGTATACAAGAAAATCACTGTCGCAGGTAAATATTCTAATTAATGCAAACTACGACTGCACAGAATGAATCAATCAAAATTTTCTTTTCAGTTCACTAATAGGAAGATCTACATAAAAAAATCACTGTCACAGGTAAATATTCTAATTAATACAATTTAAGACTTCGCAACATTAATTCTAAAATTTCCTTTCAGTTCACTATTAGAAAGATCTACATGAAAAAAAAATAAATAAATATTTCAATTAATAAAATTTCTTGAATGCGCAACCTTAATAACAACATTTTCTTTCAGTTCACTGTTAGAAAGATCTATATGAAAAAATCACAGTCGCACAGGTAAATATTCTACTTAATACAATTTATGAATGCGCAGCATTAATGCCAAAATTTTCTTTCAGTTAATTATTAGAAAGATCTATATGAAAAATCACTGGCGCAGAGGTAAATATTTCCAATACTAAAACTTATGAATGCACAACCTTAATAACAACATTTTCTTTCAGTTCACCATTAGAAAGATCTATATGAAAAAAATCTAAATGAAAATCACTGGTGCACAGGTAAATAATTCAATTACTAAAACTTCTTGAATGCGCAACCTTAATAACAACATTTTCTTTCAGTTCATTATTAGAAAGATTTATGTGAAAAATCACTGGCACACAGGTAAATAATCTAATTAATATCATTTATGAATATGCAACATTAATACTAAAATTTTCTTTCAGTTCACTATTAGAAAGATCTTCAGGAAAATCGCGGTCGCACAGGTAAGTATTCTAATTAACACAATTTATGAATGTGCAACATTAATAACAAATATTTTCTTTCAGTGCGCTATGAGAAATATCTATAGGAAAATCACGGTCGCACAGGTAGGGAATCCAATCAATAACATTCATGAATAAAAAAAATCACTGTCGCACAGTTAAGTAATCCAATTAATAAAACTTAAGAATGTGCAGCATTAACACCAAAATTTTCTTTCAGTTCGCTATTAGAAAGATCTTTAGAAAAAATCACAGTTGCACAGGTAAATATTATAATTAACAAAATTTATGAACGTGCAACATTAATAACAAATTTTTTCTTTCAGTTCACTATGAGAAAGATCTTTAGGAAAAATCACTGTTGCACAGGTAAATATTCTAATTAACACAATCTATGAACGCGCAACATTAATAACAAATTTTTTTCTTTCAGTTCACTATGAGAAAGATCTTTAGGAAAAATCACTGTTGCACAGGTAATTAACACAATTAATGTGCAACATTAATAACAAATTGTTTTTCCAGTTCACTATGCGAAAGATCTTTAGGAAAAATCACGGTCGCACAGGTAAGTAATCCAACTAATAAAATTCACGACCGCAATGAATAAACTAAAATTTTTCCTTTCAGTTCACAAAAGCAAAAAAAAACTCTAAAGACTGATTTTAAATAAAGAGGAATCGCGACTCAATTTTTCTGCGACCGTTCTCGTTCAAAGCCAAAAAGCAGCTTCCCGACTACCAGCAGTCTCCCTACATTCCATCGTTCTTCACTCAGCCACCGGCAAGCGAGCGCCTTTTTCTTCTCAGAATTTTTTTATTCTTTTTTCAAGCCTGCTGCAACACATTGCATGATGGCATCACGCGATCTGTTACAGCTAGGCGAATTGCCGTTTTTGTCGCTTTGATGTGATTGACTAGCGGTAAGTTTTAAACGAAAAATTGTATTTTGTGTTCATTTTGCACATTTTAGAATTTTTCGACTGAAAATGTTCTGCTGTTGTTGTTGTTTATTTTAGACCTGGACTTGTATGCGGGTATGTAAAAAAACATATCTATGTTTTTTTTTTCAGGATTTTTTTTAATATGAAGAAGTAGCATAGGGCTACTTCTTGTAAATATATAAATTTTATCTTTTATTTTTCCAGGAATTTTTTGTACTATGGAGAAGTAGCATAGGGCTACTTCTTGAAAATATATAAATTTTATCTTTTCAAGAATTTTCTAATATGAAGAAGTAGCATAGGGCTACTTCTTGAAAATATATAAATTTTATCTTTTCAGGAATTTTCTAATATGAAGAAGTAGCATAGGGCTACTTCTTGAAAATAAATAAATTTTAACTTTTCAGGAATTTTTTCATCGGGAGAAGTAGCATAGGGCTACTTCTCGGAAATAGCTAAATTTTATTAAATTATATACTCTGGGAAATCATGGGGTTTTCTCTACAGACGTAGAGAAGCCAAAAAAAGTAGCGTAAGGGGGTATACGCTACAAGTAATACAGGATTCAGTGTGGCACACTTGTTAATACTAGCCAAATCGATTCCTGATGTGCAATCACTTTGCGCTGGATGCGAAAAAAGAGGCCAAAATGCGTACGACACGAAAAAAAATATTTTAAATTGCACATAGCAAAACATTACCGTTGGTCTTAACAGTTACGCGTAGCAAAAATAAATTATGAGCACTATATGTATTTGTTGCCGTTCTTGAATTGAATAGTAAGTCAATTCAGACAAGATAATAAATAAAAATTTTGTAATATTGACAACTTCGCTAAATATAGATTTTATTTAACAAAAATATTGATTTGAAATAGACAAATTTGATCTATTGCTGGTAAATTAATTCCATCTAATTGGTTTGGGTCTCCGGTCTCCGTTATTTATGGGGAATGTGGATCAAACTTGCTTGTTGTTGTCTCCACTTAAAAGCTGCTTCATTGATGTGCTGTATGTCGGTGTGCAGAGTTTGTTTACAACCTAGGATTTAGGTAAGTAGAAATAATTCGAATTAAACTCTTTTCTTCTGATTTTGCTATTATATTTTTTTTCTTGCTTTCAGGGTGATTTTTATTTTTGGGTTTCAACAGGGATTGTTCCGAGATAGGGACAAGTAGCATCAAGGTAACAAGGTGGGAATACTAATAACGTTTAGGTTTGGAGAATCGATCTGTCTGGAGTGGAATCTTCGGGAAGGCTCTGGAGAATTTGTATAGTATAATACAGCATATTTCAGCGCCAGGAGTGAGTCTTCTCTTATGCAGTAAAGTGCATACAAAGTTAAATTTGATAAATTGGCGAATTTTTTTTAATTGGATTGCGATAAATTCAAATACATAGCTAGTGATAAATAAAGTAGAACTGATAATTAATTGTTTGTGAATACATAAAAGTAAACAATATAGTGGAATAAAAGGAACTTGTGAGTTATATGTGAAATATTGTATTTTGAATGACGAATAGCCACAATCATAACAATGTACAACACTTTTTATTTGTTATTTACAGTTCTCTCTCAGTTGGATACTTCCCAGTAGGAAATCTAGGGATTAATGAACACGGTAATGAGTTATTTCATCTAAGAATCCCAGACGTCTATTTTATCGAAGAAATGGTACTGCAGAGGGTATGGTAATGTAAGCACGTTTGCTTAAGAGCCCCAGTGATTCCAATTGGAATCATATGGCACATTTAAGTTTTATTTGGATTCGTATCAAAGGAAAAGGGTTTGAAAATTAGATTCAAATTATTTAAAGAATACTCTACTAGTAGACATATAAAACGATGGCAATAAAAAAATTTTAAACACAACCTTTGACAGTTGGAAATTTTCTCATTCGCGAATTTTCACCAGAGCGAACTGTTAGAAGTTAAAAAAAGCCTGCATTCATACATTTGTGTAGAAAAAAATATTTTCTTCTTATTTGAAATTTACTTTATTGATATACACCACAAGGTAATTCGAAATTTTAATAAATTGTATAGAAAAGCAGAAGTTTTGCATGAATCCAATTGGAATCATTGGTAGCTAGAAGTTACAAAATGCATGACACTAATTATGTATTTAATTTCTAAGGAAAAATATTTCTGATGCCGATTAAGCTTAGAAATGAAAATATCATTGAAGTAATTCTGGAAGGCGATTTATCTGATGTATCAGATATGTCTGATGACGACGACCTTGCGCTAGATTACGAAAATTGTGCCCTTGTAGAGCAGCAACATCTTGAAAATGAAGCTGAATATACCAATGTTCCTGAACAACCAGTTGATTGTCTAAATTGTGAAAGTGGAGAAGATAGTGATGAAGGAAACTTTTCAATGGCAACAATCCAAAGGGATTTAAGATCCCAGATGCCTCCTAAGTGGCAAAAGACTTCCATGTAAATGATATATGTGAAATTGAGTTCTCCTATCCACCATTAGTTGAAACACCTTTTCAATACTTTACTAGATTCATTGACGACAAAACTATTCAAAATTTAGTATCCCAAACAAACTTGTACTCAGTACAACAGAGCGGTGTATCAGTCAATACCAGGTACGATGAAATATGTCGTTTTTTGGGAATACAACTGCTGTCGGGAATTATATCCATGCCGCAATATAGCATTTATTGTAGTGAATCTACAAGGTACCCTCCTATAGCAAATTCTTTAAGTTTCGTCCTTTTATAACAGCGCTCAAAGACAATTTCAAAAAAATTGAGGCAGAAGAATACAATTGTATATATGAAATGATGATCCCAATTAAATCGAAAACAAGTCTAGCCAGTATATGAAGAATAAGCCGCTTAAATGGAGAGTAAAAGTATTCGCTAGAGCAGGAGCCGGAGGAATTTTATATGATTTTGAAATTTATACTGGAAAATCGACTGGTGTTGTCAGCACTCCTTTAGTATTAAGCGGGGACATAGTTTTACGACTCATAGAAGGTCTTCCGAAACAGAAAAATTTTAAAATATACACGGATAACTGGTTTTCTTCATTTAATTTGTACTGCACTCTGAAGAGCAAGGATTTCTTTCAATTGAAACCATACACAAAAGCCGCCTGGCCGGGTGTGACTTAGCAAGCGATAAGGATCTACAAAAAGACGAAAGGGATTCTTTTGATTTCAAAGTAGATGCTTATAGTAATCTTCTAATTTTAAAATGGTTTGATAACAAATTTCTCCAAGTTATATCTTCTTATAAGATGCCATTACCGATTGAAAATGTGAAAAGATGGTCTGCAAAAGGAAAGAAATGCGTGGAAATTGCATGGCCAAACGTTATCGGAGCTTACAATTCAAAAATGGGTGGAGTGGATTTGCAAGATATGCTGGTAACATTATATAGAACAAATATTAGAGCTAAAAGATATAATATTATATTTTCATTTTATCGACGTAGATGTTGTTAACGCCTGGCTGCTTCACCGGCGCCATTGCGAACAGCTGGAAGAAAAATATATGGCCAATGTGCAATAAATAAGCGAGACCGTCCCAGTTGTAGTCCATTGGCTATAAAGACGAAGGTAGTTGCTCCAAGACCACCTCAATATGCCCGATAGAATTGATACAACTTGACCAAAAATCCAGATGCAGACACTGCGTTCCTAGACCCGATAGACCCTAACTAGATGCGAAAAGTGTGAAATGCCGCTGTGTTTAAATAAAGAAAACAAATTTTTCAGAGAATTCCATCTCAAATAATATTAAGGCTAAGGTTGTAAGTAATCTTATTAGAAAATAATAACTATTATAATGCTAAGAGAAGTACGAAATCGTACCACTCTAATACTTTTGCTAGTAGCAAAATCATTTTGTGTCACGGCCTGGAACATAAAGACGGCAGTGGTCAAGTGTATAGTGTGTGTGTTCAGTTTTCGTGCATAATAATTTTTTTTTTTTTTGAATCTATTTTATATTATTTCATGAATTATAATAATATAAAACAAACATGAATTTGAATAAAATAAATATATAATTCATCTTTATAATATAATTTTTAAATTTGTTTTCTTCTTATGTGCAAAAAGACTCGGTTTTAGATACCTAAATTTACATATATGAACACAAAATCACAATACCTTGTTTGTGTATATTTCGAATTTAGAGTATAAAAGAGTCAAAGAGTAATGCACGAATTTCCAATGACATCTCTGTGTTGAAATTCACTGGTGTTGGGAATGTATATTAGTGTAGTGTACATTAATGAAGAAAGGAATAGATTTCCTACTCGGTTAGACCTAAAGAAGTTGCTTTATATAAAAGATTGCAGCTTGTATATTGAAATTTTTGCTGGCAAGCCCTATCGCATTGTGTGTTCGTGAAATAATACAATATTTTACAGTGGTGTTCATTTATTGGAACAGTTTTTGAACAACTGTAAAATATCCGGTATGACTGGTTGAATGAAGTAAATCATTAATTCGTTCAATTTTACAGGGAAATGTTTTTTCCTTTCAAATTATTTTTGTGTGCTTCTTTTCTTGTCGTTATTCTTTAATTAGGTACATATTACACGAATTTTGTGAATATGCATATGGAAAAGTAGCAAAGTGCTACTTTTTAAAGCTTTTACGACTTTTACCCCTTTTCAGGTGGACCCGAGAAATGATCGGAATTTCTCTACAGAAGTAGGAAAATAACAAAAAAATAAAAATTAAGAAAATTTGAGCAAGGTCTATTCATTTCTATAGAAATGTGATTTAATTTTAACCAACACACTACCGATACTTGTGGGCTATAAATTGTAGAGCATACCTACATACCACAATAATAAAGGCATATGCACGTACCTCAACAGCAAATAAAAATAAACGAAACAAAATATAACAAGCAAAAGTAAATAACAACAAAGAAAAAGAAATATGATCGGAATAGCCATGCGCCATTCTACGATCCATTCACGAATTTACGCTAAGTGAAAGAAAGTTTTAAAAATGCAATATGATCACCACTGGTCACCGTTGCACCGTGATGATGCATATTATGCATTACTCAGAGAACTTAAAAAAGTAATTTGCTCAATCGCGCAATCGATAACTGTGTCATATCTATTTAGCATTTGTTCAATTAGAAAAAGATTGCAAAGTAAGCATCTAAGCAATGCTATGCTTGTTCATGTAGGGATTAATGTATATGCATTTATCAATAAAATATATTTTTGATCGATATTGCTAATATGAGCTAGGTAAGCAATTTTGTAATACTCTTTGTAATATAGAATAGTTCTCATGAGAAACAATATTTCGTATTAAGGTTTTAACGATGTAAGCAATTTTCAAAAGTATAAATTAAGTGCAATATGAAATAAAGATTGAGAGTTTTACCTGCAACTCTCGGTGTTTAATTCAATTGCCAGATATTGAGCTCTTTAGCTCCAACATGGCTGATATCAAAGGTAATGAGCTTTTCAGCTCTCATTGAAGTAATCCATATTCAAACACCAGATATTGAGTCTTTGGCTCTAACTTGGTGCTCTTTTAAAAGATTGAGCTCTTTAGCTCTAGTATTAAAAGTCATTTAATTAACAGATCGAATTGAAGAAGGCAAGCGGAATCTAGAAAGGGAAGCAACTTATTTACATGGCGACCTTGCGGACCGAATCTATGAAGAGACTCTACAACCCTGGAAAAAATTAAAGGAATCCCTGATAGACGCTTTGCGGGACTCCACCAAAGGACCGAGGCCATCACAATAGAAGAATACCGAAGCAGAAATACGAACCAACAACCTGAAGTACAACCACCAAAGGAAAACTGCACAAAAAGCAGAGCTGGCTTCGAGGCAAAATTTAGAAAGGAAATCGGCGAATATCACCGTGTAGATGTGATATCACAAGGGGAGCAGAGAAAAAAGTTCCTGATGAAAATCGCAGAGCTGAAAAAGGAAAGGAAGGAGAAAAGGAAAGAAAAACAAAAAAAGAGAAGGAATAAATGAAAAACCACAGCTAATAATAATAATGATAATAAAAAAAGTCCTAGATTAGCCTTTAATTAATAAATTATAATCATTAAAACTATTATATTCTATATATATATACAAAAAAAAAAAAAAAAAAAAAAAATTCTCTCTTTTATCTTCAATATCGGCTCACAACAGACCCTTCATTTTTTTTCTTGTTGACTTACCACTTTCTTTTGTCACTCAAAATGGGTAAAAAACAGTCGAAAGAATACAAAGAAGAAGTAATAATAAACAATAATGCAGGTTCAGCAATAAATAATACAGAACAAGGGAATAGACTATTTTCAGATTTAGAGCTAATATTACTCATTTTAGGAATTCTAGTTATTTTATATTTAATAGCAATTAAAATTAAAAAATATTTTATTAAAACGATAGACAGACAGATAGCCATAGCTAGAGTATAACTAGACATGTAGATAGAATAATGAGTTTACAGGAGTTTATCTTACAATTAGATAAAATATTGGAAAATTTAAAAAAGACTCCAAATAGAACATACTCTTCCGCACATATACTACGTAAAACCAAACAAGCCAGAGAGATAAAAGATTATTTTAATAACATATATAAAACTGCATACAAGAAAGATGAGATTGTCGCACTCAAACAAAAAGAAAAATTTGAGGCAAAATACACTAAACTAGATTTAATACTGATACAAAAACTAATGAATTACTTAAAGATACGGACTCAGCCTCCAATGAATTATTAGAAGATAAGGACTCAGAACCAAAAATGGCAACATTTGATATAGCTACAGCCATAAAAATTATTCCAGAATTTAATGGAGAAATAAAAAATCTGGACAACTTTCTGAATTTAGTGCATTTTATGCATAATGATCTAGCAAATAATGAGCAGAAAAGCAGATTAATAGGTTTTGTTTTAAAGACAAGACTCTCAGCAACAGTCAAAAACAAGATAAGCTATATCACAATTAAAAAAAACTATGACTCGCTACAGAAAACGTTGCGTGACATCTTTAAAAGCACTAAAACACCACTCAGCATACAAACAGAATTAACAAAAATAACTCAGTCTGGTAAAACAATTACAGACTACGCAACAAAAATAGAAAATTTGGTTGCTCAATTAAACTCTATACAGATAACAGAGCAAGGTGAAGAAAATAGAACAATAATTGCGAAACTCAATGACCAAATAGCATTGAATGCATTTAAGAATGGACTTAATGAACAGTTAAAGGCGACAATTTTCGCCGCAAGGCCTAAAACATTGCAAGAAGTAGTACAAATTGCGGTTGAAGTTGAAGTACCAAGACAGCAAGCATATGTCCATCATTATAGAAAAAAACCGACATGCACAGAATTCATTCAATCCAAGAGGTCAACAATTTAACAACATCGCACGAAATAACAATCATAATAACCGCAGATTTTCGCAAAATTATGCTATAAATCGTCCTAATAAGAATTCACATTCATATTCAAGAAATAATAGAGTTCATAATCAACACCAAAGTTACAACCAATCAAATATTCAGTATAGACATAGCAATCAATCTCGAAATCTTCCCAATAGAAGAGTCAACCTAACGCAAAAGGGAAACGGGGAAATCCCCCAAGTAACCGATTCGGGGGAAATATATTAAAAAATCAAGTCAAAATATATAGTCTTACAAAACACTTAACCAACTATATTACAGCATCCATAAATGTATCTTTCGGCCAGAAGTCATTTCAATGAATTGAAATCTGGTGAAGGAATTCAAGAACACAAAAAATGCAAAATAACGGGCATCACTCAGTCAGAATCATTCTCTTTAGGAACCTCAAAGGCAGATCTAAAAATAGAAGGTCAAGATATTCCACAAGGATTTCATATAGTAGATGGTGATTTTCCAATCTTGACAAGTGGAATTCTAGGAAGAGATTTTTTAATTCAAAATTCATGTAAAATTGATTATGAAAATTTTACAATCTCTATCTTCCATAATGAGATAGAATCTATATTGCCAATGAATACTAAACTACCAAATCTAAATTTGATAAAGATCCCACCAAGAACAGAGATAATACAAGCAATCAATGTTAATATAAAACAAGATAATATAGTTCTAAACGAAGAAATACAAAAAGGAATCTTAATAGCTAATTCTATAATTCCTGCTAAATACGCTAGATAGAGAAATTATCCTAAAAAATTTCAAACCCGAAATAGAACCTCTTGAAAACTATCACATAATAAACTAGTACCAAGTATAAAAACAACAACAGATTCACTAAACTTCTGAAAGAAGTCAAAGTAGAAAATCTAGATGAATATACGAGAAATTCTGTTTTAGAAATATGCAAAAATTTCTCAGACATTTTCCATTTACCGGATGACAAATTAACTACAAATAATTTCTACAGTCAAAAAATCTCCACTACAGACAAGAATCCAGTATATGTTAAAAATTATAGACTTCCTCAGACACAAATCTAGGAAATAAACAATCAAATAGACAAGCTAATAAAGGAAGACGTTATTGATTCATCAATAAGTCCATACAAATCTCCTTTATTAATTGTTCCAAAAAAATCCGACCACGGAAATAAAAAATGGCGTCTTGTTGTAGATTTCAGACAACTGAATAAAAAAATTTCAGATGATAAGTTTCCTTTAACAAGACTTGATGATGTACTTGACAAGCTTGGAAGAGCGAAATACTTTTCCACACTTGATCTTACAAGTTCATTTCATCAAATCGAATTAGATTAGAATTCTAGGCCATTGACTGCATTTTCAAACAACAAAGACCACTATCAATTTAAAAGGCTGCCATTTGGTTTAAAAATTTCAACCAATAGTTTTCAAAGAATGCTTTCAATAGCTTTATCTCGACTAGATTCTGAAGCATTCGTATACGTGGACGATATTATTATCTTTGGATGTAGTCTAAAACATCACAATCAAAATCTGATAACGACATTTAACAGACTAAGAAAATATAATTTAAAACTAATTCCGGAAAAATGTAGATTTTTACAGACAGAAGTAACGTATTTGGGACATCTAATAACGAAAGATGGTATTAGAAAAGACCCTAAAAAATTTGACACTCTACCAGTTTAAAGTGCATTGCACCAATCGGCAGTTATAAATGTCTGCCTAAAATACATGAATTTTAACTGTTTCAACTAGTTTCATTAACATGAGCTTTAGCATCTAAGCACATTTGTTGTGGCATAACTCTATAACGTGAGAATCTATATAAATTAAGCAAAGTGAATATTTTATCGATGAGGATTCTGCTTAGATTTCCGCACCTTTCACTCAAGTGGAAAAGATATCGAGAGAAATCATGAGAGTACCATGAAACGTGGAATGTTGGAGAGAATACTTAAGTACTGCAGTGTCTAAGACCCTATGGAGGTGGATCCAGTCAGGAATGATGATGAATCCCTTCATTATTCTAGTTGATGAAACACACCTCTTCAATTCTATTAATAATGTGCGGAAGGCAAATCCCAAGCAGTGCAATGCAATGCATAATAAAAGTGGAAGTAAATTATCTGAAAATTAAAATGTTGAAAATTTGTATACGTGTCGCAGTGGAATGCATAATAATGCCTAGAAAATTTACATAGTCTTCAGGCTCCTTGCATAGCAGAACAATGTGCGAACTCTCATGCAATTTAGGCCTGAAGCAATTTTATTGTTGGTTCTTGTAATTACTTTCCCCCTGACAAATGAAGCTAGAGCTGCACAAGTGGAGCAAAGATAGCCAGAAAATTGCGATGTCTGCTTGTTATGTTTATATTCAGTTTCTAGAGGTTCAACTGATACTGTGACGATGACTATGCTTGGGGGTGTTTCGTTGTGCTTGTTCTCTGGCTTATTTACTTTCACTGCACGATTTGGGGTGGTCGCCTGCTGCTAAGCGATTTCTTAGAATTACCCATGAATGAAGGGTAGGATCCAGTGGAACATCTGGGGATGCCTTAAGCATTATAGAGTGCACTTTCGTAGAGGAACAGGACGGTGTCGTTCGTGGGCCTCTTCAATTGGCACTTAACATTGAATCAGACGTAGTCAACGGGTAGCAACATATTAAGTATATATCCTTCGCTCAACGCTGAACAGTGTTGTTGCTATTTTTAATTAATTTAAAAGCCGTGCCTGACGACTCTCATTGTGTGCATGATTCCCGTGGTTATTCATGGTCTCCTGGGTGATTCAAGATGTTGGCAAACATTATATTAAGGTTAGAATAGCAGAAAAAGTATGGAGCCTGCATCTAAATAGACTCATCCTCATTGAACCCACTTCCTGAACTGCATGATGGTCTCAACATTGTGCTATGGGATCCACTTTTGTGCTCTCTAGAGTGAAGCTCTTCTTAAACAATGTTACATGAGATGAGGTGATGAGAACACTGTGGGCATACGCTTAAGAAGAAAGTTGTTTATGTTTGCACACATTCACATTTAATTAGCTGTAGAAGAATACCTTAAGAGGAAGTGTAAAAAATTCTACGGAACGTTATTATCCTTGAAACATTTTTCTTCGAAAGTATACCTGAAGTTATTTGTGATATGTATGAACCTGCATATGTTGACCATATGAAATCAATTGGATTTTGTTATCTTTTAAGTTCAGGAGTATTTATGACCATTTTATAGAAAACTTCAATAACTTAATATTTAAAATTATAATTTTTATTATGACCTCTATATCTTCATTAGCTATCAGTCCTAACGGAGCTGGCAGAGAAGCAGATAAAAAAATATTTATCATCGTTATTAGCTGAACGTGGTGATAGATGACAGCTTAAAAACGGTATAAGCTGAAAACAGATCAAACGTTCGAAGACACTCGTTACCACTCGCAAATGTCAAATTCACTAAGGGCCTGTCCGGATCCAAGTCTGCGTCTTCGTCTTGTTATTACAGCTAGTGACGTAACATCGAGACAAGCTCTATCCGAATCCATGTCTATGCCACCGAGCTTTGCTACTTTGTATAACAGTTTTGACATTTGGTTAGCTTGATCATTCGAGTCAAGGTTCGAGTTGACTATTTTAAATAGACAACATATTTTGAGGTTATGTTTATTCGTTGGCTGTTGCGATCAAGCTAAGCAAACGAATTCGGACAGGTTAGCTTCGTCTTGAGCTTTAAAATATGATGGATGCCGAAAAACTGAAGTGTAAGTATTGCGCATGCTTTTTACTGTTGTTGTAATTATTATAATATCATTTTGTATTTTAGGGACAAGAGAAATTGTGCTTAAATTAATAAAAGCACGGGGGGAAGATTGTAAGCACCTTTTTAAAGGAAAATCGTTTAATAACCATGCTGCATGGAAGCATTAATGCTAAATAACATACATAAGTATTGTTAAATTTAATTATCTTATTTTGCAGGAGTGTTAAGGAGTGCTTGGGCACGGACCACGACGTTAAGGCAATTTCAAAAAAGTGGTCAAACTTGACGCAAAAATATAAGGTATGTATGTCACTGACCTATATTTTGTTTTTATATCTGAATAATGATAATATTTTCAAATAAAAACACTAACCTTACTAATAAATTCTTGCAGACATTAAAGGATCCCCCAAGTGGAGTGTCCACAGAAAATGGGGAGGAAACCGCTAGTTCCTGGCCTTTTTATGCCGCAATGGACGAAGTGCTACGGATGCAGAACACAAGTTCTCCCCCACATTAGATTCATCATCGGCTCCCCTGTCAGTACACCAACACTAACACCCCCACCAAAGTCTGGTCCAAGTGGCAGTCGCAGGAAACGCAGTCTGTGTCAGCAGAACATAAAGATAAAAAAAATTGCCCTCGAGCAAAATAATAAAATGCTGCAACTGTTAAATGACTTTGTCATTTCTACAGGTGGAGAGAGTTTGGGGAGCGAAGTCGAGGTCCCTATAAATATAAGCTCAGACGACTCAGGTAACCAATATTATGAAAATTTGTATAAAAATATTTCTATTTTAGACTGAAGCCACGTTACCTTCCATTTTTTTTAAGACTAAATATTTTTTAATGAAGTGTTATTTTTTTTTAAGACTAAATATTTTTTAAGGAAGTACTATGTTTTTTAAGACTGTTAATATATAGAATGAAGTGCTTTTTTTTTTTTAAACTGTACATATTTTTAATGAAGAAATGCAGTTTTCTTTTTAAGTTTTTATTAACTGTTATTTATTTTTTTAAAATGAACTGATTTTCAAAATAAGGCATAAAAACAAGGCTTTTATTCTCTCAATTCCATTAATAATGCCGCACACAGCTCGTCTCTAAACTGCACAGCTGATGCTTGCTCAGGACTATCATCATTTTCAATAGGATCTGTTCCTGATGAATGCACTGAGAGCTCATCTAAGACATCTCCATTTGTTACACAAATATTGTCTAATGCACAGCAAACTGCAATGACTTTAACGGCTTTTTCTATTTTCAATTCACTCGGTCTGTAACCAAATAAATATCGCCACCTGTTTTTAATAGCACCAATAGACCTTTCCACAACACTCCTAGCTAGGCTGTGGTGTGTATTAAATATTTTTTTATCTCTGTGGAGATTTTGCCCTTTGTAGGGGACAACAATCGGCACAGGTGCCGTTACAGCTTTGTAACCCGAATCTCCTAATATGAAATATCCAGGAGGAGGATATTCCGCATTTAAATATAAAGGGCTGTTTCTAAACACGCGTTGATCGTGAACAGAGCGAGGATAGCCAGTGAAAATATTTAATAACTTTCCACTGGAATCGCTCAATACCTGCAGTTGGATAGCATAGCGCAATTTTCTATTAATATATTCATCGTGCAGATAGGGTGGACATAGCACACTTGCGTATGTCCCATCTATAGCGCCAGCTGCTCGATGAAATATAGCTGCTTTTCCTTTACGCACAAATCCTGTTGATATTGCATTCTGTTCATCAGCGTCACTCGGATATTTTATGACTTTAGGTATTATTTCCAACGATTTTAGCAATACTTTAGAAATAATGTCAAATGTTGTACTTCTGGGTACATTTATTGCTAAGGAAACTATCCTGTAGGAACAGCCAGCTGCTAACCAAAACAGAAATAGAATTGCCTCTATGTCACGATTCCAACCGTGTCTTTTAACTTCCAGAAAGTCAACAAAGCAGAGGAAGGACTTTAAATTTATTCGCAGGTGCTTTTTGCATGTATTTTCATATCCCGCGAGGATTTGAATTATTTCCGATGATGTTGGAGATGTACAATACGTCCTCGGAGTCTGCAGAAAAACATAACTTTTAATTTGAACTACTATTAGAATTAATTTATTTTACACAAAAATGTTCATATTCTTCTTCATCGGCATCATCTATAATAGCATTATTGTTTGACCAAAACCAGCTAGCTGCATTACAGCCATGTCAAACCTAACGTCTCGTGCTCGTCCCATATTCATTGTTTTCCTTCAATAATTCTCTGCAATATAAGCAGTTCGATATGTAATAGAGATAATTGTAACAATTTTTTATAAGAACTTTAATAATTAATAATAACATTACAAATAATAACATTTATTAATTATTACAAACCACAAACCGTAGATACCTACTGGTTCTAAACGTCAAACGTCAAGCACACGAATTCGGACAGGTTAGCTTCGTCTTCGTCTAACTATTATAATAGCTGAGCTTGTTTTGTTACGTCACTAGCTGTAATAACAAGACGAAGAAGAAGACGAAGACTTGGATCCGGACAGGCCCTAAATTTATCATTTAAAAGATACGTTTCGAACAGATAAGTAAAAGGCTATCACTCGGAACGAAGAAAGTTGCTCAACGTTCAGTTTTTGCCACTCGCGAAAGTCAAACGAGGTGTTAAATTATTTATTGTGTTTTGGGTTGTAAATAATGGACGTGTAAAACTTCCAAATCATCCATTTTAGTTAGTAAACATACGTAAACACATTTCGTTCAAATTGACCAGCTCATCATAACTTGTAACTTTGCAAAATACAGAAATTATAGCGCTACGTAGTTTACCTCTACTACAGTCAAGAAAGTTTGATCTTTTCTTATATTATTGAGAAAAGTTCAGGGGATACTTTATGATGCAAAGCACAGCATGACAGGAAGGTGATAGAGAAAGGAATTAGGAAATGTGGGAAGAGTGGTGAAGGTGCTGATGTATGTCACCGTTAAACTTTCGTAAAGTGTATACCGGAGGAAAGAAAGAAGATGGTAGAGTGTTCAATATTCGTACAGTTCGGGATAAAAAAAAGCATCACGGAATTTTACTGCACGGTCGAAAGTGGTTTGAAGATAAATCTGATGTGCGCGGTTCGCAGCGTGCGTACTGCATTTAGGAATCATTCTGCAAGGAATAAGAGTAGATATTTCATCGAAACATTGATGCATGTAGCAATAAAGGTTTGAAAGGCATCCATCATTGCGGGGGTGTTCGAGTGAGTCCATATTACAAGTTATGAAATCCGGATCTAAACTATTCAAATCCGGATAGTTCGGATCCGAATACTAGGTCCACTCTGGCAGGCCCGGCCTGTAAAACCACGGTTTCCAAATAAAATACAAAACAAAGTGCTCCGTTCCCAGTAGAAAAAAACAACACTACATTCTCCTAGGTGCAGTATGTAGCGGAAGCTACATAATAATTTTTATTTTTTTGTTAGTAAATAAAAATAGAATAAAATATAATTTGTGATTGTCAGAATAATATTTGCGCTGACTATAAATAAAATATTGTCAGAGTAATATTTGCACTGACTGTAAGTAAAATAAAAAAAATCAAATTTGACGTTTAAAGGAAACACTTTGAAGAAAAAAACTTTAAACACAGATACACACTACTGTACACAATTTAAGAAAATACACATCAAAACTTTTTGGAATGAATTTGTTTTTAAAAATATAGAATTGTGTCAAGGATATTTTAGTTTTAAGTGAATCGCCAGAGGGCAAACTTCTTTAATTTAATTTAAAACGCCTGAGAGCAAATTAAAAAAATAAATAGTTTTATTTAAAACGCCAGAGGGCAAACTTTTAAAATAATAATTTTATTGCCAAAAGGCATATTTATAATTATCTTAATTCAGATGCCAGAGGGCAAAATCTATTAAGGAATATTTTAAAGTTTAATGCTAGATTTTTAATAAAATATTAAAAGATTTTAAAAAGATTTAAAAGAAAAACTTATAAATTAAAATAAAAAATATTATCATAAAATAAAAATAATTTAATTTCAATTTTATCCTACTATAAATTTAGGATAAATATATATATAGATATATATACATTTATATATTTATATTAATTAAGAACTGTTGAACTGCAGCATCTACATTTGTTGTCTCGATCAGCATCTATCATATTATAGATATTACCAACAACCACTTCAAATTGGCAACATCCAGCCCCTACAAACAGTTCAATTGGTTACCCCGAAAAGAAAACTGGACAAACCGTTACCCCGAAAAGAAAACTGGACAAACCTTTACCGCGACCTGCACGTTGTCCCCAAACAACAGGTCAACCATTTGACACCGAACATTAAAATAACCCGTCGTGTCAAAAATTCTAAAATTCTAGTTAAGAGATACCCCCCACCTGTGAGTGGTAAGGTACCTTCTTCTAGAATTATAGAATAATTCAAGACAAGAATAAAGAATTAAAAGAAGAACTGAAGAACTTTTTAAACAGAAGAAAAGAGAAGAAAAGAAACTAATTAAGAAGTAAAGAATATTAAAGAAAGAAGAAACAATCAAGAATTTATCGAAGAAGAAAGACGATTAATAATAGAAGAAAGAACATTTTATTTCTGTCAACTACAGAACAAAAAAACAAGAAAAGAATATAGTAAGTTTAAATTTAGATTTAAATTAGATTTAGTAAGACTCTAACCTAATCTGATAGGATATTTTAAAAATTTATTATATTTTCCTTTTCCTTTTTACATTTAATAGTTTTAATTTATGTGAAAATATTGTACACAAAAAGACATTTACAACATACCAAGCAATACAAAAGTACAAATTTGGTACAAGATATATCTGTTTTTAAAGGCTATACGTTTCAGAGTGTCTTCGGTCCAATGAAAAAAGTTATTTTTTCATTTTAGTATCTCGAGTGTTGTGTGATTGAGTGAAATTTTTTTTTTCATTAGATATTTATATATACATATTTTTTTTTGTGGTCTATTACTTTTGTCCAAAAATTCCAGGAGATGAAATAAATATTGAGCAGAGTTATGTCGCAGCGGCATCTGTCAAGCTACCAACTTTTTGGACACCATGTCCAGAAGCTTGGTTTATAAGAGTGGAGGCTGAATTCCGAGATAAAGGAATTAGAACCCATGAGACGAAATACGGGCATATAGTGCAAGCCCTTCCGCTGGAGACGATCATGAACGTTTTGGACATTATTCAAGTACCCGCAACTACAGACAAATACGAAAATCTTAAAAAAACTCCAATTAAAAGATTCAGAGATTCAGAACAGAAAAGACTAGAACATCTTCTATGTGCCTCAGAAATAGGAGATAAAAGACCTTCTGAATTTTACAGGTTTATGAAAACCCTTGCTGGTACTTCCACAACATTTGGAGCAGAATTAATTAAGAAGCTATGGATGAGAAAACTTCCTGCAAATATAAACATAGCATTGGTTGCTTCAAGCAAAGCAAATATAGAGGATTTATTGGAACTTGCAGCTAAAATATTTGACATTACAAAGTTACAATATGTTTCCTCAATAAATGAAACTTTCAATTTACCATTATCCCAACAAAATTTTTCAACGATAAATAACAATGTACAATTATTAAATAAAATAACCATTTTAGAAAACAAATTACAGAAAAATAATAATAACAATGAATAATAATACAATGAATAATAATAATAACAACAACAATTTTTGTTAAAATGATTTCAGATACAGATCACGAAGTCGTTCACTAAGTAATTCAAAACCTGATAACAATAAACAACTTTGTTGGTACCACTTTAAGTTTAGAGAAAAAGCTACCAAATGCATTTCTCCATGCGCTTTTATTAACAAATCTAATCAAAAAAACAAATTGTCCCCTCAGCGTCCAGTATGTCAAATAACATAACTTCGAAAAGACTTTTTCTTTTAGACAAAGAAAATAAATTCAAATTTTTCATTGACACTGGGGCGGACCTTTCAGTATTACCTAATGCTTATTTTAGCAAATTCAAAAATAACCCAAATATAATTTTAACAGCAGCAAACGGTTCAACAATTAATACATATGGCACAAAATTGTTGAAAGTAGATTTCGGATTAAGACGAGATCTAACGTATCCGTTCATTATAGCGGGAGTAAATAAACCCATTATTGGGGCAGACTTTCTCGAAAAATTCAATTTATTAGTTGATATTAAAAATAAAAAATTAATTGATGGAAACACGTCAATTGCTGTAAATGGAATTACGGTAAACTCAAATACCCCTCCATCACGTCATTACGCTTTCGATAATGAATACGGCAAAATTTTACAAAAATTTCCATCATTAACTCAAGCACCTTGTTACGATGCTCCTGTACGTCATAATATAGTACATCACATTTCTACAAAAGGACAACTTCCTTTCTCGAGTCCAAGAAGACTCGATATACAAAAATTAAAAATTGCAAAGTTAGAGTTCGAGCATATGGTTAAATTGGGTTTATGTCGCCCTTCTTCATCGCCAGTTTCTTCTCCATTACTTATGGTACCGAAGAAAGATTCAACAGATTGGCGACCTTGGGGGGATTACAGACGCTTAAATACAAATACTACACCCGATAGATACCCCATTCCAAAATTCCAAAATTTTTCATTGAATTTAAATGGTTCTTCAATTTTCTCAAAAATTGATTTAGTAAGGGCATATCACCACATTCCAGTAGCTCCTGATGACATTTTCAAAACAGCCATTACTACACCTTTCGGTTTATTCGAATTCACTAGAATGCCTTTTGGTCTTAGAAACGCAGCACAGACATTCCAGCGTTTCATGGACCACGTATTGAAGGAACTAGATTTTGTTTTCATCTACATAGATGATATTTTAATAGCAAGCAAAAATAAAAGGGAGCATGAATCACACTTAGAAAAAGTTTTTACACGATTAGAAGAGTTCGGTATAAACATCAATCCCGCAAAATGCATTTTTGGAGTAAATTCTTTAGATTTTTTGAGCCATAAAATTACTAAAGAAGGAATTCTTCCATCTGAGAACAGAATTAAAGTAATTGAAGATTGCCCTTCTCCTAATTCTATCAGAAAAATTCAGCAATTCATAGTAATGGTAAACTATTACCATATATTCATTCCACATCTATGTGAATTGTTAAATCCAATATATATAAATTTAACTAAATTACTTAAAAAACCCAAAAATATTAAAAATTTTAATTGGCCAGAAGATTGCGAAACCAATTTTAAAAAAATTAAAGAAGCTCTTTCTACCTCCACACTTTTAGTACACCCACTAGAAAAGGCGAAGTTTGTTCTAACAGTCGACGCGTCAGACGTAGCAACAGGGGGAGTTTTAGAACAATACAATGAAAACCATTGGGAACCTTTAGCTTTCTTCTCCAAGAAATTAACTCCAGCCGAAGCCAGGTATTCAACCTTTGACAAAGAACTTTTAGCAATCTATTTAGCCATTAAACACTTCAGACATTTTTTAGAAGGTCGAGATTTCACTATTCTGACCGACCACAAACCATTAACGTCCGCAATCTGGACCAAAACAGAGAGAAGTCCCAGACAAGCCAGACAGTTAGATTTTATAACACAATTCACTTCTGACATCAAACATATTAAGGGAAAATCAAACGTTCTAGCAGATTCATTATCACGAGTATTAATTACTGATGAAAATGATAAAAATATCTGCGAAATAAATAAAAATAAAATAGACTTAGAAATTATCGCCAAAAACCAAGAAAACGATGAAGAATTAAAACACTTAATTTCCATTCAAGGAACTATTACAAATTCTTAGTTTAAATTAATAGAAACGGAATTAGAAGTTTCCAAAAACAATATTTGGTGTGATATGTAGTTAAATACCTCTCGACCATTTATTCCTAAACTTTTAAGACGAGATATTTTCGAGATTATTCATACTCTTTCACATCCTGGTATCAAAGCAAGATACTTTTGGCCTAGTATGAATAAGGACGTAAATTTATGGGCAAAATCATGTTTATCTTGCCAGAAATCAAAAATTTACAAACATACTAAATCAGAAATTGGCCAATTCAAGATTCCAAAAGGCAGATTTGAACACATTCACGTGGATATCATCGGCCCATTACCACCTTTAGAAGGATTTACTCACGTATTAACTATTATAGACAGACTCACAAGATGGCCCGAAGCATACCCGATAACGGATACTACAGCTAGTATAATAGTTAAAGCAATATACACACAATACATTTCACGATTCGGAATCCCTCTTGAAATAACGACGGATCAAGGCGCTCAATTTGAATCTAAATTATTCGATGAATTTTCAAAATTATTAGGAGCACACAGAATCCGTTCTACACCTTATCATCCACAATCCAATGGAATGATAGAACGTTTCCATAGGCAACTGAAGGCATCATTAAGAGCAAAAATGACTCATAATAACTGGGTTTTCCAAATACCAGCGATTCTTTTAGGTTTTAGAACCACGATAAAAGAGGATCTTAATTGCTGTCCAGCTGATTTAGTTTATGGGCAGCCACTGCGCATCCCAGGAGAATTCTTTATAGATACTCCAAAACCAACGTTGGATCCATCAAATTTTGTTAATAAACTGAGGAACCACATTCAAAATTTTTTACCAACTAGTACTAGAAAACAGAATAACAAGATTTTTGTACCTAAAGATCTAAAAGATTGTCAATTCGTTTTCGTAAGGATATATAAATAAAATATTGTCAGAGTAATATTTGCACTGACTGTAAATAAAATAAAAAAATTCAAATTTGACGTTTAAAGGAAAACACTTTGAAGAAAAAAACTTTAAACACAGATACACACTACTGTACACAATTTTAGAAAATACACATCAAGACTTTTTGGAATGTATTTGTTTTTAAAAATATAGAATTGTGTCAAGGATATTTTAGTTTTAAGTGAATCGACAGAGGGCAAACTTCTTTAATTTAATTTAAAACGCCAGAGGGTAAATTAAAAAAATAAATAGTTTTATTTAAAACGCCAGAGGGCAAACTTTTAAAATAATAATTTTATTGCCAAAAGGCATATTTATAATTTTCTTAATTCAGATGCCAGAGGGCAAAATCTGTTAAAGAATATTTTAAAGTTTAATGCTAGATTTTTAATAAAATATTAAAAGATTTTAAAAAGTTTTAAAAGAAAAACTTATAAATTAAAATAAAAAATATTATCATGAAATAAAAATAATTTAATTTCAGTTTTATCCTACTATAAATTTAGGATAAATATATATATAGATATATATACATTTATATATTTATATTAATTAAGAACTGTTGAACTGCAGCATCTACATTTGTTGTCTCGATCATCATCTATCATATTATAGATATTACCAACAACCACTTCAAATTGGCAACATCCAGCCCCTACAAACAGTTCACAGTACATCAAAACTGCGATACTTTGGGTATATTATGATTATAAAAACTCATATCTCCAAAAAGACACCGAATGCCATCGCATTTTTTTGCACATATATAGATAAGATATATAGCTTCAACATAAAAATAACAAAAAAAGTGCTTGAGATCTCCAATAAAAAAAAACACACACTATATTCCCTTAAATGCAGTGCTCCCATCCTGCCTTACTTTTGTATATGGTGATTTAAAAAATTCAGATCTCAAAAGCAAAACCAAACACCATCGCAATTTTTGCTACATAGATAGCTAATAGTGATTCGGTTGTTTTGTTTCAAAATCATATCGTCAATCGGTCACTTAGGCTAAAGAAAAAAAGAAACTGCTTTTATTGACTTATTTGTTAAGGCCATATTTTCAACCGATCTTAAACTTTTTATTTACAGTGCTAAGACAGAGGGCTATACTACACGCTGATAGATCTTTAGCTAATATTTATTCACATTGAAATAAAACTTTTGCATCTTGTTCACATTGTATATACTTCACCAACAACTCTGTTACGGCAGCGTAAGAACAACAAAAAGTTGGTACTAGAAAGGTATCCTTTCTAAATAATTGTTTCTAGTCCCTGAACTGCCAACTCTATCGACCAATCGCAGTTTTGGTATTTACCTACCTTCTGCGCCTGCACAAGGGTGCAAAGAGGTGCCAATGCAAGTATTTAAGAAACATGACGGATAATCTATACAGTTTACAATATTATTATATATTTTCTTGTTCTATCTGCGACGATAGATTTGGGACTTTAAGTTCGGTCATGCACGCGACCATACTTATCGCCAACTAATTTAGATTTGTGTTGAAGATTTGTAATTTTCATTTCCTTACAAGGGTTTTTCTTAAGGAAAAGTTATTTCTATGACTAAAGAATGAAACAAATTGAAGGAAATACAAATCTCTACAGCACTGAACAGAATTTAGACAATGCAGCAATTTTTCATTTCCTAAATGCTTGCTTTGAGGCTACCCGGGTTGTCTTGCCATGTCACATTTCAGCAACTGAAAAGTTACAAAGGCACAGTTTTGATTGTGATTGCTTAACACGCAGTGATATTCGCGAACGGCTGCAAAATTGATAGAGACGAAAAATGTATGGCTGAAATACTCATAGCGCCGCATTTGTGAAACCATACTAAAGAAAACGTATTTGCTTATAATGATTACCACCATCTGGCTGCCCATCTCTATATTGGTTTCCTATGCACTGCGTCATTACTGCGTGCATTCTGACATGGAACTTTGAAAGTTCTTTAGTTTATAGAGACTTCATACGAAGCTTGA
Organism: Dioctria linearis; assembly: GCA_963930735.1. Classification (NCBI taxonomy): domain Eukaryota; kingdom Metazoa; phylum Arthropoda; class Insecta; order Diptera; family Asilidae; genus Dioctria; species Dioctria linearis. The sequence continues at coordinate 115,417,613 of OZ005740.1, read as the reverse complement.
TCGTGTCCGTGTGCATGCATATGTATTTAAATCTGACTTTCTAATGAAAATATTTGTGCCTTGCTTTTTTGGCGATGACTGGAGAGCTACTGTACTGCATCGGCTTGCAAAGAAGAACTACAACAGCAAGCAATACTAAAAATTGTTGTTGCTATTTTTCACTTCTAAGTATAGAGAATGGTAGATTTCATATTTTTCATTGCGATTGCTGTCTTTATGATTGCGTTTAAGACTTTATTGATTTGCTAATTTTGTTTTGTCACATATTTTCATTTGATCCTGCGATAAACATGTGTGCGTATACTTGTAGGATAAAATGAAAGGTAACTGTAATAAATTCTTCGTTAGGAAGAAAAACACCGGGTCTTAATTAAGTAGATTTATTTTAAATAATTCGATTGATATTTTTATGCTGAGAGTTCTGCGGCTACTGCCAATGAAAAAAAGAGAATATACAAAGTTTTTTGTTGGAATTGAAACATAAGGCAATATATAAATGTGCATTCCAATTCAAAATTATGTACTTTAAGACAAAAAATAAAAAAAATATTAAATTCGTTACTTTATATTATAAATATTGTTTACATCCTCCGGCCAGCCATTTTTGAGAGTCTGCTAGCTGCAATGGATAAAGAAGTTGTATAGGCCGCCGCAATTTAGAGCCAATAGAAAATCGTACAAAGCAGCACATACGTACTCTCTTGTCCCGGCCTACGAAAACGTCTATAGTCACTAACTTCCATAAAATGCGTGGAACGGAGCTGTCTTCCACTATAACGACATCTCCCTGTTTGAGAGAGGCTGACTATTTATTCCCTTTTACGAAATGATGAAGACTTCATAATTGTTGTAAATAATCAGATCTCCAGCGTTTCCAAAAATATTTTGCGGCCTTCAAACGATTATTCCATAATAGACGTTTATCTGCAGCTGTTGGCTCTTGACATACCCGGGGTTACACGAGTCAGTAGAACTGACACTGACAGCGATTGACACTTACACAGGCTCGTGTAAACCCCTACTGACTACTCTTTTTTACTGACCAGTCTGTACTGACAAGATTTCTGACGAGACAGTACGGACTAGTCAATAAACTGTCAAACGTACAATTAAGATGGCGGAAATTGAAAATAAAAGGTAGATGCTAGTGGATGTTTGTGTTTATACTCCTAATCTTCTCTCTTTTGAGTGGAAAATGACTGAAAAGTGTTTAACATAGATTTTATTGTTTATTTTGTAGAGAATAAAGACGGATGAATGAAGAAATTGTTTGATATGCATATAGAAGAGGAATGGCTGCACCGCTTGACGACATTTTATTATGAATATACTGGTTAATTGATAGAACGCAAATCGTTTTTTGTCAGTACATTTGACAGACGAAATTAGGACTGTCCGTCAGCTCTATTGACTCGTGTAATCGTTGCGTTACACCGTTATTACTTAAGAAGGGAAGAATGGGAATAGATCCAAGCAGAATGTCAGATGGAGATAGGGGTAAAAGATCTGCGGGGTCATCTGATATATACGTAAGTGGTCTAGAATTTACTACATCTTCAGCCTCAGTAAGCAGCGTCCGTAGGTGATCGATGTTTAAAACAGCTCTTTCTGACGTGGACTTTAAGTGCAACTTTGACGCTGCTCACTAATCTTTACCAAAAGCCCCCCCCCCCCCACCAGGGAGCCCGTTCTACAATAAATTTCCATTTAATGCAATGGTTACTAGCAAAATCATATAATTCCTTAGATTGGACGAACTTAGCTAGCTCCGATAACTCTAATGACGTTCGTTTGAATGTCTTCGCGTTGTCCGAGCATATAACGTCTGGAAGACTCCTTCGTGCGAAAAAAGTCGCAACGCTAAGAGACAGATCTGCAACCATTTGCAAAAACACTGCTCGAGTTGTAGCACAAATTAACAGCATAATATACACTTTCCTTGATTCACTTTCCTCACGCTGCTTCACATATAATGGGCCTGGGAAATCCACTCCGGTTGTTGCAAATGGGCGAGTCTCCATCATCCTCTCTTTGGGCAACTGCCGAAAGGGCTGCGATGCAGGCTTTTCGGTCAGCCTCTTACAAATGACACAACTCTCAATGATTTTCTTCACGAGCTGAAGGTCTTGTGGAATCCAGAAATTTTCCCTAAGTTTTCCAAGTACAACTCCGCCATGTAGTGTTAGTTTGTGTACATCCCTGAGTATGAGATGATTTTGGTAACAGAAGCGGATGTGCAGCTTGAAACCCTCCTTGGAAGCAGCTTAATCGCCCTTTCACTCTTCGTCTAAAAATGGGTAGAATGGGAAAATTGTTGATGTCCGAGAAATACTTTTGCCGGCCTTTAACAATTCAATGTAAGGTCTATAAGCCTTATACTGGTAATGTATCACCCAATAGTTCTTAGCCAGGAGAATTTCTTCAGCAGTCAAAAATATGTGATTTGATTTTTCAATAAAAATATTCAAAAAATGGCTTTCAAATTTCCTGTTCTTAACAGACTTTATACCAAGGCGTATGAATTGGAATACACGGAATAGCTTTCTTAGGCTGCTGAAATTTTCTGCTTGAAAGAGCGTGGAAGGAGATTCCAGTGCGGTCTTGCTGATATCTTCGGATGAGATAAGGCAGATCATATCTTCGATTTCTTCTTTTTCAAGAAGCCCTTTTTTTTGGATGCTCAAGAAGCCATAAAGGCCCATTTATCCACACTAGCGTACGAAGCAATGCTTTTCCAGTAACTCCTCTTGCCAATAAATTCGCCGGATTTTCCGCTCTCGGACAGTGTCGCCAGTTTGAATTGCTCGAGATCTTATTTATTGCCTTAACTCGGTTTGATACATAAGTTACCCACTTATTAGAACATCCACGAACCGAATAAAGCGCGGTTTTAGAGTTAGACCATAAAGTGACAGACTCAAATTTAATATCAGGTTTCCTTTTAGATACTCAAATAATCGGGCAGAAATAAGAGCTGCTGTGAGTTCGAGATGCGGTAAAGTCAATTCCTTAGTGCCGTGTTGATTTAATGGAGAAACCCTACTCTTAGCGCATAAGAGACTTACGTTAACTTCTCCCTCTTTCGTAGTGCCACGTAGGTATGCAAGTGTACCATATGCCTGGGAGCTGGCATCTGAAAAAATGTGAACTTATGACACATCCTTTTACTAAACATCTCGGTATGGTTAATTCTTTTAACAAATCCAAATCATCACAGCAAGGATGCTATTCCTTACGTTGCACATTTGTAAGTGCCTCGTCCCATTTTAATCGCCACAACGATTGAAAAAATATCTTTAGTCTAATAGTATACGGAGCTAATAGTCCAAACGGATCGTAAAAACTAGATATAATTCTTAAAATAGTTCTCTCATTCTGGTTAAAATTTGTTTTAGGCAAGGTACATACAGAGGAAATATCAATTGCTAATTCATCAAGATGTACATACCATACGATTCCAAGAATCTTCTGAATTGCAGGACAGGGCATTTCTTGACGGAAATGGTCTCGTACTACTTTATTGCTGCAATTCCATTTGCGTAGATTCATCGCCCACCTTTCGTAATTTCAACCGATTCCTTAATAGTTGCAAAGCAGATTTTTCGTTGAAAGTGCTCATAACTAAATCGTCCGTACAGAAGTATTTTTTTAAAATATATGATTCTGGAAATTTCACCTTCTCTGAATCCAAATGCTTCTGTATAATCGTTCCAATATGAAGGGGCTGCTATTGACGACAAATGTCAAACTCGTTAAACGAAATTTCTGAATTGAAGGTAGATCCTGACTTAAATGTGGTCTTTCTTTGTACCAGAGAAGTCGATGGCTATCTCTATCCTGTTCTGCGAGGAAAATTTGGAGAAAGGTTTTCACTATATCGGCCACCATCCCAATGGGTCGAAGTCGAAAATTTAACAGAATGCGCAATACATCAGGAAGAAGGTTTGGGCCTACATACAAGCATTGATTAAGTGAGGAGGTACCTTCCGTTTGAGATAACGCATCAAATACGATTCGTACCGGTTGGTGTGGCAAATAATAAACACTGGGGGATTCCGCTTCAAATCTTACTGGTTCTATGATGCCGCTACTAATAAAATCTCGCATGAGTTCTCATATTCCGATATACATCTTTCATCTCTCAGAAGGCGATCCGTAAGCGAACGTAATCGAAAAAATGGTAAATTTCTATTATCTTTAAGACTGCACTCACCTTCTTTCCAAGGCAACTTAATCTCGTACCACTGATCAAACTGTGTTATTGAACAGGTCATATATCGCATTGTAAAGGAGTCATCTTCATCTTTATCACAATTTATTCCAATAGCATCTAAATTCCATAGATTTTCAACTGGAAAATTATCTGAGATATGGGGTTCTGTCTGGAACGATGAAAACGTTGTCAGACAAATATTTTCACTAGCTGTACCTACGATATTTGGGCCTTCCAGTGTCCATCCAAAAACTGTATGTATTGCTGTTGCTTGTCTTCTATTCGTTTGGTGCCACTAGTCACAAAATTCCAGTAATAATCTACTCCAATCAAAATTCCTATGCCAGGCACTTGCTTTATAGTTGTTTGACACACATGAGCCTATTATAATTCTAAAAACCTTGCATCAGTTGTATCTGGAATAGTAAGTATATCAAGGCAGATTTCTGGGACCTCTATCACATCCAATGTGAATAACTTATTGTTATATTGGCTCCTTAGCATGACCCGAACTCTATTATAAAACGTCATTAGAGGTTGTTTACCATTGCCAAATGCAATCACACTTACACATTCCGTTCATATAACCGGCAAATGTAATTTATGTGACAGTTCTTCTCGAATGAAAGACAGCTGACTCCCGCCATCCAAGATTAGGCGTACAAATGAATCCCCACTATTACGCTTAGAAGATATGAAGAGGAGATATTAGAGGAGCACATAATTTCAAAGGTATTCTGATACGGCATCGCATTCCTTCTGCGCATCTTCAGGTTTTATTAAAGGGATCACTCCACGTGTGCCTTTTCGACATTATCCCGAGCGGTCTTTAACCGCTGAATAAATGACAAAAGTTCTTCCTCAACCGTGTCGAAATTTTCGCTATTTTCCCGTTTTACATGCGAATCAGACTTACTTAAAAATTCAATCGCCGAATTGTAACGGTCCAAGAACCCTTACACAATTCATCAAGGTACTGGTCCATGAACCAGTGCCATATCTAAACTGCGACAAGAGTCCAAGTACAACATCTTGTACACCACCGGAGAACAAAAGAGTTCCTTCGCTATACAAACACTACCATAGAGTAAGGAAATTGATATGGAGAAAATTGTGGTTTGATGCTTAGTTTGGGCAGTAGAGGAGAAGTTTTGTCACTTTAGATACTTTTCCATTAACCTCCTGCAACTATCTTGTTAAGCATTCTGTGACGATAACTGTCATCTCAGATAATAGTAAACCGTCTAAAATTTCCAATAAGTGTCCAATCACCTCTCCAAGTCTCCATCCCCATTTTGTCGGCGGCAGTTATAGAACAACAAAGTAAAAAAATGAAAAAAATTTGCAAATTTCTTAAAATTTTAACCATTTTCCCGCCAAAATGCATGATCACCATAGCTTTCTCTTGCGAGATTTGGAAACCTTCGAATGTTACCTTTCATTTTATCCTACAAGTATACGCACACATGCGAACGTTTTTTAGAGCCTCCTAAAAATAGTTTATCGCAAGATGAAAGATGAAAATATGTGACAAAACAAATTTATCCATTCTCTATACTCAGAAGTGAAAAACAGCAACAACAATTTTTAGTATTATTTGCTGTTGTAGTTCTCTGATGCAAGGCGATGCAGTACAGTAGCTCTCCAGTCATCGTAAGAAAACTTAGAATATATAGCAAACAGGAATGGTGATAAGCCATATTTCGCTTAATAAATTCTGGTTGTGTTGGTAGTCCATGTTTTACATGAATTTACACGCCGTCCCTATTCTAAACAAATTGTCAATTTACTAAAAGTGAACAAAGGTTTTGCGCGGTAAAAAATGTACTTTTTCTACTTTATTTTGAAATAATTCCCATAATTTATGTAAATCTTTACTTCTATTAACAAAAAAGCTAATTTAGATAGTGCACTCGCCTGAAACATGATTTCCCTAGTTGATAATACAATTTATATTTCCAAGCACTGACCGAGCACTTCATTTCATTTTTTTAATTGATATGAAGATTTTAACAGGCACTAGTTGCACTATAAAACTTTGCACCAAATAAACTTCAAAATTAAATAGTTTTGAAAAATAACTGATTCCGTACTTTTGTTAAATTTCGCAAAAGATTTTTAGATTGCATGAACCTGTTTACAAAACAAAAGCACATTTGATAATCATGCACTCAGCTTTGACAATTGTTTCTTCCTGCATCTCATTTACTCCTATGTATAATATCCTGCTCTTAAAATAATTACGCTCATGTACACGATTCAGCCATTCCTGTTTACTATATATTATAAGCAAGAAAAGCAAGGCAGAAATATTTTCATGAGAAAGACAGATTTAAATACATATGCATGCACACGATCCAGCTTCGTATGAAGTATTTCTCTAGAAACTAAAGAACTTTCAAAGTTCCATGTCAGAATACACGCAAGTGCATAGATAACCAATATAGAGATGGGCAGCCAGATGGAGGTAATCATGATAAGCATCATTTTCTTTAGTATAGTTTCAAAAATGCGGCGCTGTTAGATTCGGCTCTTATGGACAATATCTATGAGAATTTCCGCCATACATTTTCGGTCTCTATAGATTACTTTACTCTATGACTGTGTGCACTTTGAACTGGGAAAAACATTGTGACGGCCATAAGCGTTCATGACCTCATTCTATTCTATTATCAGATATAGGAATAAATTGAAAATTGAGATGATGAACTCTGATGACCGTGTTACATGCCTAAATGTTACATGCCTAAAAAATAACTGAAAAAAGGTATTTACAATAATCATGTAAAATCATAAATTTTCATATAAGCTACTCATGCTTAAAAACATGAATAGCTTATCAATTTAATCAGTGAAGAAAATTGCATCAGCAGTTTTCTTCACATACCATTTCGTTTTTAAAAAAGTTCCCATGCCAGTAGAAATATTTGATTTAAAAATAAAGCAAAAGACAAACCGTACCTTCAGTACGATTTGTCGTAAAAATTACAATACGTATGTACAAACGTACAAAAATTATAAAAAAAAAAGCTTTCACGATCAGAAGTGCGCGCCGCGAAAATACATTATATGTATACGCGCGCCGCAATTTCAATCCACGGGACGGTGGCTGATGTTTATAAAAGCATCAAATTTCAAGTCACCGTCCAACGAAAAATATTCTGGACTTGTTTAAACAATTCCAGAATAAATGAAAATTTTTCTCAGGGTAGAAATGCAACTATGCATTTTCTACCCTGAACGAGGGCTCTTGATCGCGATGAAAGTGATCACGAGCCGAGTTGGTTTTTGCACTTTAAAACGGCGGTTGTGGGTCGAGTTTTTAAAAAAAAAGAAAGTAAGTTGATTTTGAAAGTTTTGGTTCGGCACGGTCTCGGTTGCGGTGAGATAGAGTTAAAATAGAAAGAAGTTTCAAGTACAAAGAAAAATATATACAAAGTAGAAAGGATCGAGAAAAAATGGTGAATAAAGTGAAAATAGAAAAGGAACAAAGTTTTAGTATAAAGAAAATCGCTGTTATTAAAAAAGAAAGTTTGTTTGGAATGAATTTTAAAATAGAAAAGAAAAAAAAAGGTTTTGGTATAAAGATAATTGTTGTTATAAAAAAAAATTAAGTTTGTTTGGAAACAAGTTTAAAATAAAAAGGCAAAATAAGGAAACAGTGCTTTGAAGTGAAACCCAGAGGAAATATAAAGAAATCCGCCCCGGTACGTACATATGTATATAAAAATATATATAACAACCGTAGCGTTATGTTTCCCGCTGAAGCTATGAGCGTTGCTCTGATATAAACGATTCAGTGAGGTATGTAATTCTAGGGTATTAGATGATTATTCCTAACTGTCTCAAATGACCCAAATGACCAAATCTTTTACATGAGTCATTTATACCAAAAGACTCATATGACCTGAATCACTAATAAATAAGGCTTCTAGCTTCAAATTAAAAATACAAAAAAAGTGCTCGAAATGATCAGTACTAAATAATACAATTTGTTTGAAAAAATACTATTATTAACAAAAATGTTTTTTCATTCGCTGCTACTATATTGTTTTCGTAAAAAATATAAAGAATTAAGCTTCATTCTCGATATATGATATTGCCGGCCCCTGGCAAAGTTTAACTGCGTAGACCGGGCCATTAAAGTGTTAATTTAAAATTTTATAATTTTTGTTAATGGAAATAATTCGTAAATTAAAATTTTATGAAAAGTTATTCGTTTTGAGTGCGCTGTTACAAAATTTCTTAGGGCCCATTTTCGAAAAATAAGCAAAGCCACTCGCGTAAACAAAATACATGTATACATAAAATAACAAAAACAACAATACGCAAGTATCAAAAAACTATTAAAAAATATTTTAGTGGTGCAATAGGTAATATTTCTTGCCTTTTACGGCGCACGAATTTATTATATCATCCATAGCTGAAGAATATTTAGTTTCTCAAATTCTTCTTTTTCTGTGGGATCTATATGAATCCAGAAAAAGTTATTACAACCATTGATCTCCTTTTTCTTTACATTATAAAACTAATCATATTGTTACGGGCGTGGCCTTAGTTCGTTATTTAAAACACAATATTTCGGATATAATTCAAAAGTTCTTTCTTTTATTTAACTTCACTATTTAGACCTTCCTGAGATGTTCGATTAATGTTCTGTTGAAACGCTCTTCCATGCTTTGATTTTTCTTTCGTCTCTTATCACCTTCATCATCATTGTCTTTGGTTCCTTTGTCCACAATTTTCTTGCCATTTTTATCCTTATCATTGCCGCCTTTGCGCTTTTTATCACCATCATCGTCAGAACTTTTGTCTTTACCTTTTCCGTTCTTCATTATACCCTTACCATCGTCCTTATCAGCATTATTAGACCCTTTACTTTCGTCTTTTCCTTTCTTTCATTGTCCTCGCCCTTGGATTTCTTTCCTTTCTCCTTTTTATTGTTATCACCATAGTCATCATCGTCCGTGGATTTCTTTCCTTTCGTCTTTCGACTTTCGTAATCGTCATCATAGTCATCGACATCATTTTCTTCCATCCGTCCACAACGTTTCCATTCAGGATTGCATGGACGTTTTGAAAAGCTTCTGCATTTCCGTGGATACGTCCTTTGCGGTGTGGGATTTCAATGTCATGAGGTTGGAGTCTTGTCTCTCCACGAATAGCTTGCTCTCTAGCTCGCCATCTTATCCGTTCTTCTTCTGTTGATTGCATTCGTGCTCGTTGCCTACAGCCGTTTTGAAGGTGACCCAGTCTACTACATTTCCAGCATCGAAGGAGACCACGCGAAGGAGTGGTCACTGATGACGGTATTCTGCTGCCTAGCTCGATATCTTTGCCCTTCATCTAGCGCTTCCATTCGTTGGCGTTTTCTGCAGTCCCTTTGGAGGTGTCCCGGTCTATTACAGTTCCAGCATCGAAGAATACTGCGTGAAGGAGGGCTCTGTGATGACTGCATTCTGTTACAAGTACATTCTCCACCGAAATTTCTCTCACTCGTACTGCACTCCGAGAAGCTTGTTTAGCAGATTGATATGCTAGTGCATAGGCTAGCGCTTCTGCTGTTGACTTCTTTCCTGCTACCTTAGTGCTTGTTGTAAATTTTGATCTGCAATAGCGTTCACAAATGCTTCTGTTGCCACTTCATTAAGGAATTCTGCATTTACACTCGAGTATAAAAGATAAGCTAATCTTTCCACATCAGCCTGCAGCTGTTGCGTAATTGCAAGCGATATACTTGCTGCATGTGCTCATCTCCATAACATAATTCTATCGCCTGTACTAGAGAAATGTAATCACGTTGCTTTTCCATCTGCATAGTTTGTAATAACTCTGACGCAGGACCTCGAAGTGCTAATACCAGAGCTGTAGCTTTGTCTGCATCCCTCCATCCATTTACTTCGGAGGCTGCCTCGAATTATCTCTTCAAAATATGCCACGAACTTTGTCCACCAAATATTGGAGGTTTCATTCTGCTTGTAACGGATTCACAAACTTTCAATTAATCAACGCAACTTTAATATCGTTATTAGTGTACTTTCAATCCAATTACAACACTTTCGCCAGTTTATTACTTTCGCTTGTTAACACTGCAACGTCGAAGACAAGACTCCTTTTCTTTTCTGGCGGTGGCAACTGTTATATATATACCCTAGAAACGCTCCAGATCATTCTGGGTGTTCTTTTCCAGAAGCTTCTTGACTATTCAATTCATTCTATTCCTGAACCTTTTCGAAGTTTCCATCATCGATTCTCCGAACCTGAAGTCGTTTACTCGCCATTGCCAGTAGATGTCACCAGTTTTCTCTTTCTATTGCACGTAACACTGCCCGCTTCTTAAATTTGTTCGGCCCGAACAACAGGTGGTCCACGGTCTTGATGCTGATAGTATTGACACAAACGGTCCAAATGAACAATTTTACGCTTGCCTCTTGTGCCACGCTGAATCCTGTATACCACGTCATTAATTCTAGTTACTGTTGAATACGGTCCCTCCCAGTGTTATTGTGATTTTGGAGAACGTTCCTTACGTCGGTTCGGGTTGTATAGCCAAACAAGATCACCTTCATTGAATCCTGCTGAATTCGCACGTAAGTCATAGCGGGTCTTCATTCGATAGGCCATATGTCCGGATCTTCTCGTTGCGCTGTTCGCAAACTCTCGATGTCCTAACCTGTTGATGGTTCCACATAGTGCTGGGACATCGGAACGGAACATCGATGTGCATCATCGATATTGACATCGCCCAACAAGCATCGATGTAGCGATAATATCGATCATATAACATCGATGTACAAACCACATCGATGTTAATGAATTTTAAACACTCTGAACAAATGTCTGACTAGTATATCATAGAAAAAATGCTGTGTTTTTCAGTTCAGAATTTTTTTTTGCTCTCGAATTTATTAATAACTTAATAAAAATAACAAAAACAAAACGAAACAAGTACCTCTTCAATTCTAAATTTAAAGTTTCCTAACAAGACCGCATAAATGAATTAAATAAATATGAAAAATTACAGATCTGAAAACTTCTTATCTACAGACTGAGGAAACATTAACTGGCAAAGGCGTTTTCATTGTAAGCTGTTTCTCATTTGAGTTATAGTCTCGCCTGTCTTAGAGAACATACATTCGGCTGGCACGGAAGTAGCCACAATGGACAACATTTTTGCTGCAAGTCGTGATAAGCCAAGATATATAAATTGGTGACGCTGCCATCATTCACGCTTAAATAAAGGGCTATTTCCGATTGCCTACATTCCGAACTTCCTTCTGTTGTTTTTTCAATCACCAGGCGGATGTGATTAGCACATAAATTGAACTTTGTTGAGCCGGAGAAAGAACTTGCAGGTAGACGTTTTCTTAAGGGGCCAATAAACAGTTACGCATGTTGGCCAACTCGAGTAGGACAACGATGTTGTCACGCAGATTTGGCCGTGTTTGGGTTTGTTTGTGGTGTGACACGTATGTCAAGCGGTTGGACGAAAATCAAATTAGTTTAATTTTAGTGGCGAGGCTACGAGTTTGACAACATATTGAACCATGTAGGGCGATGTTTGTCATGCATTCGTCATTCTTGAGTGAAGTCTATTGATAGCAAATAATAGTTCTAGCAGCTCCTGAAATTTGTTCCTATCCTAATGTTGGACAGCAAGTTTGACAGTGTATGGAGAAAAAGCTTTCGTGTGTGGCTCACCAAGTTGGACAACATGTTCGCAATGTATGCGCCGCTTTAGCTGAAATAATAAACAAACCTGCAGCGCTCTCCTGTGGCCTAATTTCGTTAGCATCCATTGAGTCAGGGACAGCAGTGTGATGTAAGGTCACTCTGATTGTTTCCTCCCAACTATTTAAAAGAATTTTGATTGGTTCCCCCGAACAATGTTTTCTGTCCCCAGCCCAAATCATTCTAAAAACTAATGATTATCAATTGTAACGATGCTTTGAAAATGAAATGAACAATCACTTCACTATTTCTCTTTCCGTTTCACCACGAAAATTTGATTGAAATATACGTATACTTTTTTTTCAAATCTAGATAATTTTTTTTGTATTTTATTTGCTTTTTACAGTATGCATTTATTCCTTTACGGTACGAATCATGTAATTTCCTAACATCGAAAGGATAACATCGATGTAGGTCGATGTTTTAGTGCGTCGACATCGATGTAAAAATATCGAAAATCGAGAGACCAAACATCGATATTTTGAAAACATCAATGAACATCGCCCAGCACTAGTTCCACAGTTACCAAATGTATAGTAGCTGTTTTCTCATTTTCATTCTCCCAACCGTAATGCTTACATTCAGGTTCGCATGGACGTTGTACCAAGGCTTCTCCATTTCCATGGATACGTCCTTTCCTGTGCTGGCTCTCAAAGCCACAAGGTTGGATTCTAGTCTCCCTAAGAATAATTTGTTCTCTAGATCGCCAACTTAGACATTCTTCTCTCCTTTCTTTTCTGTTGATTCCTTTCGACAGCGTTTCCTGCTGTCGCTTTGAAAGTGTCCCAATTTATTACAATCCCAACATCGAAGAACGCTACGTGAAGGGGTGCTTAGTGATAACTGCAGTCTGTTGCAAGTCTGCTGCTCAGTTCCTCTCTTCATCTAGAGATTCCACTCGTCGGCGTTTTCTGCAGTCGTTTTGTAGGTGTCCTGGGCCCCTATTCTGCAGTCTCACTCACTTATGATTGTATGAGAGAAGTCACTCACTTCGATCTCACTCACCCACCATTTATAGTTATTCTAGAAAACAAATGGGATGAGATGTACACTGTCAAATAAAATAATCCACCACATTCGTGGTGAATATTTTTGATGTGACTTTATATTTGCTATAGAGCCTAAACTACTATCCATACAGGAAAATAGTCTTCTAGTAATTTACAGCTTGGTGCCTTACCTTCACAAAGCTACACTAGTTATATACCTTACTTAACAAAATAATAAAATAGTTTTGATTACAAAGTAACCTTACCATTTTACGTTCACTACCTCTCAGCTGAGTAATAATTGCATGTGTGTATATACAGCCAAAGTCTGAATCTGTAGGCAGCTACATTAGATATCATCAGCCCACGGCATGCCATGACGGCACAGCGTCATATACAATGATTACTTAGCTGAGAGTTTTTGTTTGAGGAATCGTAGGCATTTGGTTCAGATACATTTTTTTATATAATTTTGTTAGGAAAGGTATAACAAATTTATTTCGATTCGAAAGATAAGAAAACAAGCTTAAGATTATCAGAATACCACTTTTCTGTATAAATAGTAGTTTAGGGCGGAGGAGCTATTCAAATCAAACACAAATGGCCGTTTCGAGTACCGTATACCCAGTAGTAATATCTCACTCACTTTTCCACAAAAATCTCACTCACTTGCGTTCCAGAATAAAGAAACACGTGGAATCGGGTAAGTGAGTGAGTGAGTTGAGTGAGTGAGAATGCAGAATAGGGGCCCTGGTCTATTACAATTCCAGCATCGAAGGAGACCACGCAAAGGTGAGCTCTGGGATGACTGCATTCTATTACATGTACATTCGTCCACCGAAATGTCTTTTATTCGGACTGCACTCCGCGAAGCTTGTCTGGCGGATTCATATATTAATGGATATGCTAGTGCTTCTGCTGTTGATTTCTTTCCTGCTAGCCTTAGCGCTTGTTGTAAATTTTGATCTGCAATAGCGTTCATAAATACCTCCGTCGCCACTTCATTCAGAAAATACGCATTTTCGCCGGAGTGTGAAAGATGCGCTAATCTGCCTACAGTTGTTGTAGTGATTCGTCATGTTTTTTAATCCTGTTGCGCAACTGTAGGCGATATACTTGCTGCATGTGCTCATCTCCGTAACCTAATTCTATCGCCTGTACTAATGAAGAGTAATTGCGTTGATTTTCAATCGGTACAATTTGTAAGAGTTCTGACGCAAGACCTCGAAGTGCTATAGCTTTGTCTTCATCATTCCATCCATTTACCTCTGAAGCTGCCTCGAATTGTCTCTTGAGCATATGCCACGAATTTTATCCATGAAATATTGGAGGTTTCATTCTACCTGCACCGAATATTTCAATTCCTTCGTGCCGCGGTTGTCGATACTTCATCCTTTCCATATCTTGTTTAAGGTTGTCAAGCTGCTCAGTAATTGTTTGTTGTTCCTGCTCGATTTCTAACGAGTTTTTTCAGAATATTTTTCTGTTCATCCAAACGAATTACTAGACAATTCTCCAAAGAACTCTTTTGTTCGTCCAAGCGGGTTTCCATAGATTTCTTTTGCTCATCTAAACGAAATCCCAGAGAATTCTTTTGTTACTCAAAAGCATCCTTTTGCTCGTACAGACGGGTTTCCATAAATTTCTTTTGCTCATCTAAACGGGATTCCAGAGAATTCTTTTGTTCCCCGAGAGAGTTCTTTTGTTCCTCATTGGAATTCTTCTGTTCATCAAAACGGGCTTCCATTTTGCTCATTAAAGTACTCAAAAGCCGTTCCATTTTCATCGCAGGCTCTTCTTCAGCTTTGGTTTCTTCCAAGTTCTCTTCGAAAACAAATGTCTCAGGATTCTTTTCTGCCTCTATCAAAGCTTTTCTAGGTCACTCGACTAGAACTTTCTTTGCACCTGTCGTTTGTAATGACCGGTTCCCTAGCTCCACTTTCCAATCCTGTATTCGAAGCTCCTACACTTTGGGCCCCATTACTGTAGTAATTCACTCACAGTTGAATATAAATTATTTTCCAGAACTTTCAAAATTTAACACAATTTCACAAAATTAATCACACTTTGAATTTTTCAGTCAATTGCCACCACTTTATTTCACGAATTTCGTTCACTTCTGACACCAGTTGTTGCGAGCGTGGCCTTTGATTCGTTATTTAAAACACAATATTAAATAATTAATAAACAAGTTATTTATTTCACTTCTAATCTTATAAAATTCACAAACCTTCAATTAATCAACTCAACTTTAATATCGCTATTACTGTACTTTCAATTATCGCAATCCAATTACAACACTTTCGCCAGTTTACTACTTTCACTTGTTAACACTGCAACGTCTAAGAGAAGACTCCTTTTCTTTTTTGCCGGTGACAACTGTTATATTTATACCCTAGACACTCTTAAGATTATTCTGGAGTGTTCTATTCCAGAAGCTTCTTGACTATTCTCTTCATTCTGTTCCTGAACCTCCCCGAAGATTCCATCATCGATTCTCCGAACCTGAAGTTGTTTTCTCTCCATTGCCAGTAGATGTCACCAGTTGTCTTTTTCTATTGCACGTAACAATATATAGTACTTCCCCGAGACGGAATAATATGAGCTTGGGCTTTTATCAATATAACTTAAAACTATGAAATTTATTTTTTATTACTATTTTTTTTTTCACTATTGTCAAAGGAAACTTATGAATTTTTAATTCAAGTATCAACTTAATTTTATTCTTTAATTTTACTAACATGTGGATAAAATTTTCTTACGTATATAATCTCCTATAGCTCAAGGCACTACAACTGCTAGAGCAATAACTACGACCCTGATTATACTGTGCGTAATAATTTAGATAACCAACATACCTCAGCACTGTACAACCAGTACAAGGATATTTAAATGAATCTGCTTTGTGTTCAGAATTTTTGTAACCTAGATGATAGGGCGAATGATAATGACCTAATACTTTTTTCAAAACAAATTCATAGGCTAAAAACAGCAGAAAATATAGATCTCACGAGCTTGGATGAACAAGACATTCACCATTATACACTCATATATGTTCTGTTATTCTTGGTTATTATTAGAATAATCTACAAAGCTTTAAGCACATTTCGCGCAAGACTTATAAGAAGGAATCAAGGAGCGTCTACACCCTCAACGGATATTCAAACAATGCCTAACACTAACGAAAATGATACGCCTAGAGTAGTTTTCACTTGCGCAATAGCAAAATAAATCTTCTTTTTTTATAATCTTTGGACATATAAAACCAAAACGTGAACGGAAAGAGAAAAGAAGAAAAACACATAAAATTATTTTAACAAAGGAAATATTAACTAAAAGATCAATAATCCAATTTATTTATTTAGTATGCTATAATGTGAAATTTTTTTTTAAAAATAGGTAGGTATACTAAATATTATTTATTTTTTCCCGGAGGGAATCAAACCTACACTTGTTAGAAACGTTTCGAAGTTACAGGTAGATTAAACAAAAATCTATTTTTTCACAAAACACCCTGTATCTTAAAGCTACTCTCAAACCTATTCTCAAACATAATTTGTTCCATTAGTGACTGAAAAAATGTAATTTAAAAAAAATGGTCTAATTTCGATATGATCTGAATAGGTTAAGAGCTAATAACCCTTTGTCGGCTCGAGATAGCACATAGGGTGTGATAGATCAAATTGATGAAGAGGGTCCACATTTTATAGTTTTTATCAAAAAAGTTATGTTAATGACCTTTTTTAAAAAAAAATGGGAGAAAGTAAAAAATGAAGAAAATCCGAAATTTTTTGAGAGGACAGGAGTACCGGGCTTGTTGATCAGTCGTTAGAAAGGCCAAGAAGTTTTGCATATTTAATTGTATCGTACGCCTTGTTTAGTTAGCAATGGCGCGGGCGAATTTTATTAATTATATGCTTATTATGATGGTGAGACCATATTATGGTGGTTTTAAATTGAGAAAATATGTACTGCACTGCACTGATCCAAAAAAATGTTAAAATAGTAAAAACGAGGTAAAGTCTAACTAAGTTGCACTCGACTTTAGCTATGACATACAACTTACCCACTGATGGCAGCACATTAATTACGAACAACACGTGCAAAAGTCCCCCCGCAAATATGGTGAAACCTTAGATAAGACACAAAGCTTCCCAAAATTCCTCACAGATGCGACACCTTAACTAAGTATTACAAAGCTTTTGCCCGACACAAACCGCAATTAGCCAGGGCTCAAACCTAAAAAGCCTCCCCTCCTCCACAAGAAAGTTTCCGCCTCGCAAACCAAGGAGGGTTTTGGCTCAGTCAAAAATGAGCCAGAGCCTGCCGTGACAACTACTATAATATAAGCTTTAGAAGTGGATAACAACAGAAGATGTTTAGCGGTACAAATTTGAGCTAAGAATGCCTCAACGCGAGGCGATAATTACAACAACAATAGGAATTGCTTGGCAGTACAAAGCCTAGCGAAGAATACCTCTCAACGCGACAATCACAGCAACAACAATATGAGTTGCTTGGAGATCCAAAGCCAGCCAAGAATACCTCTCAATGCGTGGCGGGGGAGAGAGAGCACAAGGATGAATGCCTAGCGGTCCAAAGCCTAGCTAAGAATGCCTCTCAATGCGAGGCTGATATCACAACAACAATAGTAGTTGCTTGGTGTTCTAAAGCCCAGCCCAGAGTACCTTTCAATGCAAGGCAAAATAAAATCATGAAAGTAGGATCTAAACAGTTCAATGTCTCGATCACGAAACAGGAATGTACGTGGTCTGTTTGCAAATTTCGAATTCAGTTGAAATTGCTTCGATGTTTTGCTTAATAATGATAGAGATTACTCTCTATTTGCTGAAGAAGGAACTTTTTTTGGATTCTCCGGTATATAGCAAAAGCTAAAAAAAAAAAAATTTAATTGTTATTTCATTACACAACTCGTTATACTTTGGGTGACAAGTTTCAAGTCTTGGTTTGACTCATCAACAGGTCCCAAATAGCGAAATTGAGTGACTTTGAAAACAAATGAAAAATTAGAACAAAGAAAAGAAATGAAAAAATGAAAAAATTGAGAATAATAGAAGAGAACAGATTTTTTATTAAATTTTTTTTAAAAAATTAAAAAAAAAAAAAACAGATTCATTCGAAACGAATCGAACCTGTATTCGCCCGCAGTGGGCTGAAAAAGAAGAAAAATAAAAAGGAAGAAGAAGCGTTTCGTGTTAGTAGAAAACCTTACATTCATCGGTGCAGCTTGGTTTTCTGCCTGCTACATACGCTTGAAACAGATCAAATTGATCTCCTCTCATATAAACTCAGAATAAATTCTGGGTGTGCATTATATGAGGCAAAAAACACTCCTATTTATACCAAGGAGGAAGAAATAAAGATAGAGTGAGTATAACGAGCTGTGTAATGAAATAACAAATTAAATTTTTTTTTTTTAGTTTTTGTTATATGTATACCGGAGAATCCAAAAAAGTTCCTTGTTCAGCAAATATAAGTTTTGCTTAATGTTGTTGGCGATGTTTTGCTGTGGTGAAATTGGTGATTTAGTAAATATCAGCAAAAACCCTCTTAGATGTGCAGTTTGGTCTGGAATTTGAGATATATGTAAATATTCCGATTACCATATTATGTGTCGATTTCTCTTTATTTTGAGATGAATGATTAGCAATGTTAGAGAGGAAAGCAGAGTATAGGAATATGGGTGTAATTACATTTGGTTTGAGCCTTTATTAAGTGCGCTTGTTTAGTTCGGACTACCATGGATTTTTAGCCTAGACGAGCAATTTTATTTCTGTTTCCCTTTTATTTTATGTCGCTCAGACATCATTCTTATCAGGAGTCGCTATGATTGTTTAAAGGTATTGTTATTTTAAAGTGATTCCTAAACATTACTTGCCTTCTGAATTTAGCGCGATAATTTTTTAACTCACTTAATTATTTCTAATAATAATTGTTTGAGGTGCTATCTGAAGGGGATTTGTATACAGTTAAGATATATTGTATAGTCCGTAGGAGACACACTCTGTAGATTGGAATAATTAAATAAATAAATAGACATCCCAGTCATGCGCGCAAAATATTTCGAAATACTTAAAAAATGGTCCTCGGGATGAGTAATGAACAGATTGGGGTATAGTTTGAAGATCGACACACGGTATTAATCTTCTATTCTTTCAGTTATTGGCATTGCACCGCTTTTCTTTGATGAGATGCAAGTTTTGGCTTCCAACGGTTATGTCATACTCTTCGCAAATAGTGTTCATTTTTTTAAAAATGGTCCCGAAACTCTCGAAACTCTGTATGTCGTGCTCTTTCCTCAATACTCCAATCTTTTCAGCATCTGCCAGTGTGATAACTGCGGTCGAGCCTTGATTTTCTGTTTGCAAAGCTCAAGTTGACGATAAAGCCGAAGAGTGCACTGAATGAAGAGCCTCAATCGATACTTGATTATTCATGGTTTTGAAAGAAAGATATTGAAAAGCGGCAAATAGCGTGGTTGCATCTGTCCATGTCGAAATAATTTCCAGAGTATGAATGACTGCGGACTGTAAATCGATGTAATTTGTCACGGACTCATACCGTTTCACCCATCTTGTCGCACAAAATGTTGTTAGCTTTTTTTTCTTCTTTCTTCATACTAACTCCTACAGCTAAGGAAATAAAAGTAAGAAATAATCTTAAGGTAGTAGTACTAACCTTAAAAGATAGGAAATGTCACAAGAATACAATCGAAACCTTCATCGTAGAAATACCTAAGCTATATTCCCTCATAAACGTGTATGACATTCAGTTTATGGAAAACCCATGTACATCAATCGGAGACTCCTACTATAGTATAGTCATAAAGATAATCTTAAGGAAATTTCATCAGACACCTGCATACCCAACCTCATTGATAACAAAGAAGCAAAATTCAATTTAATCGAGACTAAAGACATATTTAAATTAATCAATCCGGAGGAACGGGACATCCTTTTAATAAATACATCTACAATCGAGATGACAACAACATGTGGAATTGACAATAAACTGATATCGGGAACATTACTGTTGCACCATGAAGATTGTGAAGTTATTATAAACCAAATAACTTATAAAAGCAGGAAAACTGTATTTTGGGATAACATACAGATAATACTGTCAATATCAATCATAATCAATTCATCTAAGATAACAAGAAAATTAAGTCTACAAAAATTGAAAGCATATCACCTCAAAAATAGACACGCAATAGTAATACTCAAAATAAAAGCAGTTCAACAAACTTAGTCTATGTATATATGGATTTATCATTACCTTCGGCATCATAGCCGATATCATATATATCTATGAAAGAGAAACATACATTCAACCATCAGATGAAGAAGAACTTCACTGGGCTCAACTCTCTTGGCCGGCACTTCATACCACGGGGGGAGGTGTCATGAACATCACTACAGAAATGCAACGACTAAATACACTACAATTATTTAATTAATAATTACACATACATATGTTCATATATTTTTCAACTTGCGACATAAATTTCTTTCACACAGAATATTCATTTGGACTATTCTGCTTAGTATGCAAAACCATAAATTCATAATTCTCACATTCCAGTAGAGTTCAATTACACTTTTCAGTGTTAAGGAAATTAAATGACAACTAAGCATTTTTGGATAGGTAGAAATAAAGACTGATAAGAAAATTAGTTAGTTCGTACATGGATATTATATCGAGCGGTCTGTTTAATAAATTTGTCAATTCTTAAAATCTTCTTTTATTTCATTTAAATATTAATTTCTTTATTTTTCTTTATTTTACCGGGACGAGTGAAGATAACTCGTGCAAGCGTTTGCAACTTGTTTCTAAAGCTCTGTTTACCCTGTACATTTGATATAATATAAATAGAGCGCTAGAAATGGAAATCGACATTGCGTTCTGAGCTATCAACCTAGACAGATCGATAGTACTGAAGCCTTGGATACCAAACCTAGGCGTTTTGAGCCTAGTAAATTTTATTAACAGTATTAATTTTAACAAAAAATACTAGGAGTTTATTTAGTATACATTCATGTATTGTATATTTCCCAGCAAATACACACTGTACCCCCCCCCCCCCCCCCCCACCCTTCACATATTACCATTGACATCCAACAACAGGTAAAAACTCCAGAATATATAAATCAAGCATTCTGTTACCCAAATCATTGCGTATTGAGCAATCATCAACAATAGATTGGTGCTCTGAGCCGAGCTTGATTTTGAATTATCGATATTTATTGATTTATTTTATTTATTTTCCGTATTTAATCCTGCTGGGAAATACTGATTCCCGGCACTTTCTATAGGTAGAATTAATGCCTATTGTCATCAGAATATTATATTATGCCCTAGACACAAAGCGCTGTTAAGGAAGAAATAACTAACGACTCATTAGTCTATAATGATTCATTATAAACTGCAGACACACAGCCATATCATTAAATAAGTTATACTTTCAAGCTGGTTTTGAAACACTAATGACATTAAAGAAGCGATATGGATCGAATTAACCCGATAAACTTTGTTTTTATTTATTTTATTTTTCAATTTAACAATTTACGCATGAGAAAAACATTATATTAAAAAAAATATTAACAATATATTTTGTGATTTGCATTTCTTTGCAGTTCTTCGTCTTATTTTTCAAATAGGCAGATGCACAGCGGAGCTCCATATTTATATTATATGTCAAATCGAGCACATTTTTCCTCATTATAGCTATAATGAAGGAAGAAAACACTTCATTAGTGTACTTCATTATGATCTGATTTTCGAGCTTCCTTTGGGTTAAAATTTCTTTGGGGATTTTAATTTTGAATTTATTATTTTTTAATTTTCTCATTTTGACTTTTTATTTATTTTGGATGTTTTGTAAGCAAAAATTTAGTACATAGAGCGAAATAAAATTGATTTTTGACAAATTACACCACCGTCTTCCTCTTCCGGTATACATTAAAATAATGTATTACTAGACCTTTATAGTCCTATTCACAATTTAACAAAAATGCGTGCTGACTCCTTCGGTCCAACACAACGTTGACAGTTTTAAGCTTAGTCAGTGTAAAAAGAAAACTCGTGCATCAAAAATTTAGAATTTATGATACCCACATAAATATACGTGACGTAAAATACAGCACTTTTTAAAACTGGAATCAAATTGAAAATGTTAAGGCGTAACTCGCCTAGCACGCGCTAACAGGACATATTGGACGTATGTCTGTTGTATAGGGAGTTCTAGATTACCGCAGCGTACTCTACGCTCGCGAATTTCAGGCAAATCTAACTTCACACTTGGGAGATTGTATTGCTGCTGATTTTTTTAAGATATTTTGTTTATTTCCGAAAGTAAAAAAGTAATTTCGTGAGAAGTTGATTGAGAAAGCGGAAAAATGTGAACTAATTTGTAATGAAACATTGAAGATAAATTTGGTGACAATACCTTAGTGTGTCAACTGTGGAAAAAGTGGCCACCCATCGAATTATAGAAAATGCGAAAAGTATTTGGAGATAATTAACCGAAAGCGCGAGCGAATAGAACTGAAAAACAAAACATATGGCAATTACGTCAATAGAAATATAAGCTATGGTAGCTTCCTAAAGAATCAGGCTCCAGTAAACAATACCCTAACTAAAGTTCAGCCAGCGAGGCCTCAAAACAATAGCTCCCACAGCCCCAATAATTTCAACTTTCTCAATGATGAGTGTAACATGCTCTTTGGCATGAATATGTTCGATTGTTTCATTAAAGTGGACGAATTTCCCCCAAATTATAGATAGCTAACTGACTTAAATAAAAAAAGATTCTTGCTATTATCCTTCTTAACTGAACTGTTCAAGAACAGCCAAGTATGAGTGGCCTAAATAAATTAAAAATAATCACAATTAATGTAAATTCACTAATTTCATACCACAAACGGCGCCAAGCTGACAGTTTTATTGGAACATATAAACCAAATATAGTATTAGTATCCGAAACCAAATTGAGACTACATCATAAACCAAAATTCAAAAATTATGACTTAATATGGTGGTAGAGGTGGTAGAGGCACTGCCATACTAATAAGAAGTAGCTTACAATACTACAACATGAACATCCCCAATAATTTCGAATATATCGAAGCTACAGCTTTAAAATAACAATCAGCAATAACAAAACTATCGCAGTAATATCGGTATATAACCGTTCTGGTTTCAATTCAATATTGAATGACTTAAATAAACTGTTTTTCAAATAATATGTGATTACTTCCTAACAGGTGGGGATTTAAACGCTAGACGTCAACTTTGGAATAATGACCCTACCATAGCAAATACAGCAGGTAATTCACTGCACCAGTGGTATATGGATAACTGCATTAAGAAGTCACAATCTATAGAATATTCGGATATATTTATTGTTTCTAGTGATATCGCTATTAATTACAACGATAATGGTAAGCTCTCTACCCTAGACTATTCGTCTGATCATACGGCTGTTGTAATGAAGATAAATCTACACCAGAGAATGCCTATTGCGAACCCAAAAACATATCTGGACTATGCCAACACCAATTGGACCCTTTATAAATTCACTACAACGAATGCATTACCACAAATTTCCTTGGCCACTAATAGATGCTTAGGAATACCAGAGATCGATGCAAAGATCCACGATTTAGATACCATTTCATTGCACGCCATAGAAGTCAGTGTCCCCAAAATAACACTGAACTACTCCAACTGTATTCCACTTCCCCCTCCGATAATAAAAATCATTCAGACAAGATATAAATTACATCGTCGTTGGCATAACCTTAACTATAATCCATTATATTTCCAAGTGAAGTCACAAATTGGTTGCTTAGAAAAAATCATTAAAGGCCATATAAGGATACACTATCATAACTACTGGTCTAGGAAGCTCTCTGGCATAAAATTAGATTCTAATGCAATCAATAAAGTTAAAAATATATCGGGACTGGCTGAAACAATTAACATACCGGCAATAAAGTCTCCTGACAGCAACAACCTCCTCTTCACCAATGAAGAAAAAGCTGAGGCATTGGGCAAGTACTTTAAAAGTATACACAGAGAGAATCAGCGGAAATGTTTCAAGAGAGAGAAATATTGAATTACAAAAATAAATACTCGCCCTTAGTCAACTTCTCTGAAGAAGCTTTAAATAGCCATGATATAGATATTTCACACCCATTCCTCCTCCTCAAAAACAACCGGATACAAACATTCCCGGTAGCATCCCATTAGTTGAGAGTAACGAAAAATATATTGACTTCACAACCTCCAGAGAAATCAAAGCAATAATAAGAAATAAGAACAGCAAGAAAACAGCTGGGTATGAAAAAATATCCAACTATCTCCTAAAAAGATCTCCATCATGCCTTTATACCGTTCTATCTATCCTATTTAATCATATCTTCAATATCAAATATTACCCCGCCAAGTGGAAGCACGCTATAATAATCCCCATAACAAAACCAAATAAGCAACCAGAATTAACCTCAAGTTGTAGGCCAATCTCCTTGCTCTCCTGTATAAGTAAAACATTTGAAGCTTTCATCTTAAAAAAGATAAGATCACACTGCGAAGATAACAATATCATCTCGAATTTCCAGTTTGGTTTCAAACCACAACACTCAACGACACATGCGCTAACAGTTCTAATGGAACATGTTGCTGCCAATTTGAATGAAAAAAAAAGCTACGCTCGCCTGTTCACTTGATATTGAAAAGGCGTTCGATACCGTTTGGTCCTCTGGTCTCATTTACAAAATCAAATGCCAATTTTGCTTCCATAATCAAATTTGTAGAGTAATGCATAACTATCTCGTTGACAGAACATTCTCAGTCAGAATTCAAGAAAAAATGTCAAATAAATTCCAGGTCACTGCTGGTGTACCCGAAGGTTTCCTGCTTGGTCCTATACTATATAACATATATACAGCCAACATCCCTAGGCCCGAACAAAACGATTCTAATGTTAAATTTATGTGCTATGGAGATGATATTCTTACATATGTATCATATAAAAAAAAGACCAACAGACAGACCAACAAGTACCTGAAAATATTAGCTTAATATTTAAAAAAATGGAAGATAAAAGTTAATACTCCAAATGTGAATCAACCATTCTATAAGGCAGGAAAAGGGACCCCTTTCCTAACATGTGGAAAGGATTAACTAATTTTAATGTGAAGTATGAAAACTTCAGTATTCCACTTAAGGATAAAATAAAGTATCTGAGAATGCTCATCACATGCTCTTCTACAAACACACTGACTACATACTAAAAAGTGCTATGAACTGCTTCTTTAGTTTAAGAAAAGCATTCAAACCAGATACCAAACTAATAAATAATCTTAAGATTGTACTTTACAAGCAAATGGTAAGACCTATATATTAAGATACGCATTCCCAATTTGGCACGGAATTATTATTCTAACGCAAAATTCTCAGAAACTGTGTATCCATGCACAGAAAAAGAAATACAAATCTATGGCCTAGCAATAAGAAACTTTATAAAACAACCGAAACCATAAGAATTGACGCTTTCCTAATTAAAACGACAACAAAATACCTAAATATCATGGAATCCACTGATAACCTCCTAATACAAGAAGCAGCAACCCAACCTCACGACCCATACATAAACACCAAATACCACCCTTCCTCGCACCTAAATCTACTGCATGAGAACAACAAGCTGATGCACTATCATAGGGGTCACCTAGATGTAAATAATATGGTGTATAACACTGAGCAATTCATAGCTCAATAAAATTGCAACAACTCAGCATCTTTTCTCGCTTGAGGAATACCAACTTAATGTACAAATTTAGAATCCAAAAATAAGCTAATCAGTATATGTTAGCGGTAATTTAATTTCATAATTAAAAAAAAGAAGGGCCCTAAATTAAGTAACAAACTATTAACCGATATTTATGTATTTAAAATCTAAACCAAATGTACTATACTAAAACCAAACACACACACCATTACTACATCTCTTTTTTAGCCATTCTTAGAGAAACTAACGCAGAGGAGAAAACAAAACTATAAATTTACCTTAAACATAAGCTGTTAAACTACAAACTAGAATTTAGTTCATTTAGTCATTAATTGAACCTGTAAAAAACAAAAAATACAGTATGTTAGTACCTAAATAAAAAAATTACTGTATTGATTGACAAAAAAGGCAATAAAAAATTGCTTACCAAAACAAATTGTATACAAATTTGACGAATCTCAAATATCAACTTATTTAATAGAACAATATATTTTTTCCAACGTGTCGCACGTGTCGCTGGCCCTGCGTTGTAGGTGGCAATCTAATTCCATATTAAAGGGTGCTTGCTTCAAGAGAATATTGTAGCCTGGTGGCAATACCTTTTTGAAACAAGAGAATTATAAACAGGCAAGGACTAGCCAGAAATTGTTTTTATGTCGATGGTTAATATTCCATGAAACGGCTTGAAATTGAGAAAAACCAAAAAGTTGACCTTTCGAAACACGAATTTTTCTATATTTTTTATGATTTTATATGTTTTTATTACTTCTGTTAAAAATGGATCAAATTTCAATGACAAAATTTACTTTAATGTAATATTGTTAAGGTTGAGCGAATTTAATTAATGAAACCAGCCTGAAACTAAATAAATAAAAAATTAATAAAAAATTATAATGGCCTTGAATTCAAACACGCTACTATCTGTGTCAAATGTGAGATTGGAGTTGTAAATGGATCCTCTTAAATAGTATTTAATTGATTTAATATCCGACTACCACAATACTCCAAAATGAGGGACTGATAGTGGATTCATGTACCACGAAAGCGATTTGTTTGTTAAATATTCAGCAGCACTTGGCCAAGTTTGTTTTATTGTTTGCTGTAACTCCCTTAATAATATTTTTTCAGTCCAAAGATCTTATTTTTCCCGATGAGATCACGATTCTGGTCTCCAGATAAACTTTCCCGCCTAACAAAGTATTTTCTAAAAAAACATCCAAGAAAACACAAAGTCTCAAGTTTAAAAAATCATAAACAGAATACTTATCTAAGTAAAAAACGAATAGCATCCTGCATCGTCCGGTATATTTTACACGATGCTGCACGTCCATTGTACGATGCTTTGCGGGCTTACCCGTTGCATTGTGCTACACTTTCCTGCCATACATGCTACACCAGGTTCATTGAGCTACACTGCCCAGCCTTACATTCTGTATTCTGCTACATTTTTCGGTCCTACACGCTGCACCGAGCTCGGCCTTACACGCTTCAGCACAAATATTTCTACTACAGAAAATTTATTCTGTTGACAGCAAATTAATTCTGCTCTTCTTCTTTTTCAGAATTAAAAGCAGGAATACAGTGGCGGTCTGGATTTGTTAATATTTTTGATTAAATTAAATTGTATATATTAGGTTAGACAATGTTATTTGAATATTTTATATTAAATTTTCGTACATTGAATTAATTGTGATATTAGGTGAAACAAAATCATATATCATGGATTATTAATAACATTTTATATTTGAAGTTCAAAGGCTGAGTTATCTTTTTACACCGAGGCTCCCTCCGTTACGTACGAGACTAGAACTCACAATATCGACTTGCGCCAACGGAGTTGTTCCCACAATTTGAGTAGATTTCCGTGTACAAACCTCTTATACTGATAAAACTCTTTAAGAACACTATGCAAATAAAAATACAAAAATATGCTTCTTGTAGTTTGGCATTTCCTAAATTCCTAAATTTGACTGTTTAATAGTTATAGCTTACAGGTCCTGCATAATAGATTCTAGCCTTTAAAAACGATCTCGTAATATTTACCTAATGGAATGGAGTGAATAAATGGTCCTGAGCAGATGTCAAAGTGCGGTTTGTCACATCAATCCCCCTTTTATGTATGATAGGGGTACTTCAATATCCAGATATTCAGAATATCTAGATATCGATACTCCATGTCTGTTATGAGCCAGATTTGATCTTTTAAAATATCAGATTCTAACAATTTTGGTAAAGCATTCATAATGAACATAAGCTTAGTATATACATATATAGTTTGTCATTCCGTTTGTAACGCATATAAATAATGATGATAGAGCAGAATGGATTGAACATGCACGCATAATAATAAAAGTTATTTTGACTTTTGATTGTCCGTCTATCCATCTGTCTGCCATTCCTCACGATAACTCGACCTTGCGTTCACTTAGAGTACTGAGTTGAACACGGACCTTTCCTTAGAAAAAACAAAGAAAATTATGTTCGAAAATGGCACATAGCGGGCAGCTCTTTCGTAGGGTTGCCCTACATAAATTTCGTTTCTCACTGTATATTTGGGTCTCTTCCCCTGCACGCGTTTATGTAGAGAGCTGAAATCCTGCACAGGCCGTTTTCATAAAAATTGCAAATACGATTTCAAAAATGGACCAAATCGGGTAACTATTTCTTGGTGTTGTAATGCGAAACTTTGGTCACCCTGTATAGTGAAAAACCAAAGTTTCGCGGGTGTTTCTTCCATGGTGGTCCATAGGGCGGGAGGTGATAGTACTAACTAGAAACAAAAAACTATATGGCAGGGGGGCCATATCAACCGTTCTGGACTTACAAGGTCATTAAGAAGTTATGCTGGGTTTCACAAAACACCCTGTATCTTAAAACTGCAGGGTTTACGGTCATTGACTTAAGCTGATTGTCTGTACAACTTCATGGCCTTTCCTTTCTTTAATTTTACCTATTACACCCTTTGTTCTAGCTGTAGCCGCTAAACAGTTATTAGCTCATAAGGTATTCAGGTCATACCGAAATTAGAGGATAGTTTTTAAAATGACGTGCTCTCACTTCTCAGTCACTAAAGGAACAAATTATCTTTGAGAATAGGTTAAGAGATAATAACTCTTTAACGGCTACAGAAAGTAGTACATAGGGTGTAATAGGTCATATTAATGAGGAGACTCTACAAATTACAGTTCTTATAAAAAAAAGTTATATTAATAACTTTTTGCAAAAAAAAAAAAGGATTTAAAGTAAAAGAAAATGTGAGAAAATCCGAAATTTTTAGTATAGACCACAATAACTCCTGAATGGAAAGAAATACGCGGTTAGTTTGGTTGATTAGTCGTTGGAAAGGCCATGAAGCTCTGCAGACAATCAGCTTTAGACGGTGACCATACACTCTGCAGTTTTTAAGATACAGGGTGTTTTGTGATAACCTAGCATAATTTCTTAATTATCCTATTACTGTGAATTGGTTGATATGACCCCCTGCCATACCCCTGCTATACAATTTTCTGTTTGGCTAGGTGAGTACAATCACCTCCCGCTCTATGGACTACTATGAAGGAAACACCCTGTATATATGCCTGAGATACCGTCGACGCAGAGAACTGAAGTTTTGTACGCAGCGTTTTCATAAAAATAGTAAATATAATTTCAAAAATGTACTAAATCTGGCAACTCTCTTCTTGGTGTTGTCATTCGAAACTTTTTGTTTTCACTTAATTTAAATTTATCACTTAGAATATATAGCAAACAGGAATGGTTGAATCGTGTAAAATTCGTGTACATGAGCGTAATTTGTCAAGAGCAGGAGACTATACATAGGATTTAGTGAGATGCTGGATGGAGAACTTGTCAAAGCTGTTGCATAATTGTCAAATGTGCTTTTGTTTTGTGAGCAGATTTGGTCAACTTAAAATTCATTTGTGAAATTTAACAAAAATACCGAATCAGTTCTTTTCAAAACTATTTATCTATGAACTTTATTTAGTGCAAAGTTTTATAGTGCCACTAGTGCCTGTTAAAATCTTCATATCAATTAAATAAACAGAAATGAAGTGTTCGGTCAGGGCTTGCAAATATAAATTGGATTATAAACTAGGGAATCCTGTTTGAGGCAACTGCACTACCTAAATTATCTTTTTTGTTAATAGAAGCAAAGATTTATATAAATTAACTATGTGAATTGTTTCAAAATAAAGTAGAAAAAGAACATTTTTTACCACAGATGCTCCGGACAAAACCGTTGTTTACTTTTTGCAAATTGACAAGTTGGGATGGCGTGTAAATTCATGTAAAAATGGACTACCAACACAACCAAAAATTCATTACGCAAAATCTGGCTTATCACCATTCCTGTTTGCTCTATATTCTAAGCTTTATCATCTGGGCTATAATATTAGACCAATAGTCTTAGAGAAATTATATCCTTTTCTCTTGTTAAATTTTAATATTAATTCATGGACAGTCAATGTTGCACTTCAAAATTATCATTTGATTCTGATGTTTCTACACAAACACAAGTAAACAAATCGGATCAACTTTAAAAGCGTTTGTTTGTATGGGACTGTTTTCAACCAAAAGCTTAAACGAAAACGAAATTAATAAGTATATATGGCTCTGCAGTTAATGAAAATAGCTGAAGGCTATGGGTTTGCAAGGCTACTAAATTAACATGGAATAGGCTTACTGCGGATGTTATAGCTGTGTAAATTCATAAAACAGTGTCACATATTAGAACTCTCAGATGTACAACACGAAACTTTATTTTTGGATATAACTGACTCTACTTCTACCCAAGTTGATATTTTTTCTGAAAGTATGAAGAACCTTATATTTATTGAATTGCTAAATAACAGGAAAATTGAAAGTTATTCATAAAGTTTTCCATCAAATGCATTTAATTCTGTAAAGATTCTGATATCCTTGGACAACGTTCTGTACAATAAATCAATAGCTTTCTGAAAGATCGACGAATGCCACAGATTTGGTCTCCTGAAAGCTGGTTTTGATTTCCTTGTGACACAGACTTTTTTTTCTTTTGCAAAAAAAAAAGATACACGCATCAAGAGGCTGGTGATCGATAGGTTGAATTTTCATCTAAAGTTTGGAACGGTTGGTGTAAATTAACTGGGGATACGTAATATTTTCGACAAAATTGGTTTCGAAAGCATATTCGAAAATCTGCTTCAGATTCTAATCTTTGGAACATGTCTCCTAGCTGCCCAAACAACATTAAATGTGAGGGGATTGCACATCACCAGAGCAATACATGTTGATAAAAGAACAGGCAAAAGTCTTCTCCAGACGTTAAATACTTAATACCGCAGCCTATGGTCGTCAATTTAAAACTTTCCTTGAATTTCCGAGAGATACGTAAATTGGTCAGTTACGAGCTGTTTTTGAAGGTGGGCCTTTTGTCCATCCATATTAAATATTGGTAAGAATGAATTATCATTTATTCATCGTACAGAATATTACAAAAAAAAACCTTACCCTTACTGAAACAAAGTCTCTGCATCCAGTCATTAATATTCTCATCAGAAACCAGAGGTAAGCTTGTTCAGTAATAAAACAAATAAATAAATAGTGCGTAGCTCTTGAAAAAGGGATCTCGGGGAATAAAAAAACTTTCTTAACTGAGAAATTAGCATGAGAATGCCGAAGGATCAGTGAAAGACTGAATACACGGTATCACAACTGGATTACCTGGTCAAAGATTACCTAATAAGAAGATAGGAAGAAGCCGATCAAAATTAAAAATATTTAGTGAATTTTAGAATGAAACAAGTAATGTCATATGCTTTCGCCTTTTGCATGAATGGGGAAAAAAAACTTGGCTATGTACTATTGTAGTGCAACTTAAACAACGAGTTAAAAACAAAAATCGAGAGAACGTAGAATTACCCGAACGAGAAAATATTATTGAATTCCTCAAAATCCTCTCAAACTATTGATAATAATGTACTTCGGGTCACACTACCTCCCATTTTTAAGAAAAAGATAAATTTCGCTTTGGCCGAGATGCTGAAAGGAGGTGTAAAGTTCCTCTGAAATAAGATTCTCAATTTTACCGAAAATATCAGAGAATGCAGCATGAGTTCTCCCTCTTAATCTCTTCAGAGCAAAACGAATGTAAATAGAAGCACGTACTGGTCAAATATCATAGTGTAAGCAGCTGCACAACAGGAATTGTAAGAAGAAAATATACATCAAAGAACGGGCACATATTTCTGTACCTTACCAAGAAGGACCAATTAGCATTAATGCGGTTAAGGTTTTTCTAAGTGTAAGGACCACTGACATATATAATATGGACTGATTAACTTTCTACTTCATGTGGGCTCAGTTGCTAATGTTGGCCGGTGCCAATGTTGAAAAAAATTATTGGCGGGAAGTTGATGGTTAGATGGTTGAAGAGGTAGGTTAAGAAAAACAGAGATTCATTCGGTTGTAACAGTGTGTTAGCGATAGGTAGCCTTTTTATAAATATTTTCAAAGTGAGAATAAACAAGTTAAAAAACTAGAATTGGTCTAAGACCAATTCTTATAATACCCTAGATGAATGCCCCTATTAAAAAAAACCAGGTTCCCACGAAAACTTTAAAAAGCTTTTTATTTATTTATTGTTTTCTCACGACGTTGAAAAAACGTACGTGAGAAAATGCAAAAAAGTTGTGATGCAAGCTATGTGCATCAATGAAAAACTGTAATCCGATATGCACTTGTGCACCCGGCTAGAAATATTAATTTTAAGATGGTGCGAATAATTGTGATAATTGTATGTATGTATGTACATACAATCAGATTGGGAAAAATAAGTACTGTACGTATGTAGAGTGTACATACATGTGGAGAAAAAGTAAGAAGACACTGTATTAAGTATGCATATGGTTTGTGTGGAGTGTGTGTCTGATAACAATATGCAATTTATGCTACATTGCATTGTGGAAATGCATTTATAAATGTATTTGAAATTTAATTGAAAGTTTTTTAAAATGGTAATGTTTTTCGTTTTCAGGGTCATATATGGTATGATGATGCATCAATATATTGCATAGGGCAATATATTGATGTATTGACCTTATGGTTGTGATTCAGGACAATGGTGTTGTAACGAGCCTCCGCTCCGTGCTCCGAAGGAGAGAGCAGTCGCCGATATCAAGGAAAGGGAAAATTAAAAACTGAAACACTTAGTTATTCCTTTTTTCTATTTTTTTTTATATTACTATTTTTGTTATTCCATGTTTTTTTGCACCTCAAATTATATTTTCTTTTCGTTTTCAAAATTATTTAATTCGATTTTCCTTTCAAAATTATTTAGTTAGATTTTACTTTTCGTTTTCAAAATTATTCAATTCGATTTTCTTTCAAAATTATTTAGTTAGATTTTACTTTTTACTCAATTAATGAATTCGGAACGGATTTTTAAAACGTTCGCAACTCGACGGGATTAAAGAACGAACTCCCCGAGGTTTGGGCAAATTGCACCCAGGTACCCACGATATCTTGCAAAAGCTTTTTCTTTTTTTTTATTGTTTTCTCACGACGTTGAAAAAACGTACGTGAGAAAATTCACAAAAGTTTTGATGCAAGCTATATGCATCTATGCAAAACTGTAATTTGATATGCACTTGTGCGCCCGTCTTGAAATATTAATTTTAAGAGGGCGCGAATAATTGTGATAATTGTATTTATGTATGTACATACAATTAGATTGAAAAAATAGTAATTGTACGTATGTAGAGTGTACATGCGGAAAAAAAAGTAAGAAGACACTGTATGTAGGTAAGTGTGCATACCGTGTGAGTGGAATGGGTGTCTGATAACAAAATGCAATTTATGCTAAATTGCATTTTGTTATAATATGGGAATGCATTTCTAAATGCATTTAAAATTTTGAATGAGATTTTAAAGGAAATCAAATTGAAATGATGAATGAGGGGTTGTATTATATACAAACATGGCATAAGGAATCCATGTATCCCAGTCTTGTGGATCCTTTGCTACATAAGATCGGAGATATTCTGCTAAGGTTCTGTGGCTTCTCTCCAACGCACCATTCGTTTGAGGGTGATATGGAGTAGTTTTGAGCCTTTTAATTCTCAGCAATTTAGATACCTCGGCGAACATGCCACTTATGATGTTAGAACCTTGATCTGTGAGGATACTTTCTGGAATACCATGTCGACAAACTATTGTTGTCGTGAAGGCTTCCGCTAATGTCTTAGACTCGGTGTCGACTATGGGAATAGCCTCAGAAAATTTTGAAAGGTCGTCTTGAAATGTAAGGATGTATTTGTTTCCAGAATGAGAAATTGGGAGAGGTCCTACAACATCTAGGTACACTCTTTCGAAAGGTTTGGAGCTAATACTCGAGATTTTCATTGGAATTTTAGGGTTTCTGGATACTTTGTTCACCTGACAAAGTTTACCCTTACATATTTGACCACGTCATCCGACATGCCAGGCCAGTAGAATTGCTTTTTGATTCTTTTAATAGTACGGGAAATACCTTGATGGCCACCCGTCGGTAGTGAATGAAAATCTTTTAAAACTTGTTCGATGTCATTAATGTCTGATAAATATTTACTTGAATCCTGATGTAGTTTTATGTTTATTTGCTTATTAGCGAAGATCTGGACAAAAGCGTTTTTAATAATTATTAGATTCTGTGGATCTAATATAGGGAAGGAGATATTTATTTGTTTTAACTGATTTGCTTCTGTGTATGAGCAGATTTCAGTTAAAATCTTTTCGAGGTCTGATCTATCTCTTTGCGATCGACAAGGTAAATTAGTTTTTGATATAACTATTGATGAGTCTTTTTTCTTGAAGAAGTTCAGTTCAGTTTCTGAAAGTGGGGATTTATCTGAAAATTTTAGTTTCGAATCCAACACTCTTTCAAGTTCTGTATCTTGCATTGGCAAGATGAAAAATTTAGGAGTTGCATACTTAGTTAGTAGAAGGGGAAAATTTGTCTCAGTTATTATGACTGAGGAATTGTTCACATGTGATGGAATTGGATTTTGATTAATGACACTCGTGTTGGGAGTGTTCGAATTCGCCTGAGCTTTAGCTTGATTCCTTGTAACCACATTTACATAGGTGGTAGGTTCTGTGAAATTTTCGCTATTATCCGGAATAGCTCTACTGAGAGCGTCTGCATTTGTGTTGAGCTTACCTGATTTATGGACTATTTTGTAGTCATATTCCTCAAGATGTATTCTCCATCTCATCAGTCTTGAGGAGTGATCTTTCAGATTCATGAGCCATACTAATGGTTTATGGTCAGTTATAATTGTAAACATTCTACCATTAACGTATGGTCTGAATTGCTCAACTGCGAAAACGATGGCTAAGATCTCTGTTTCTATTGTTGAGTAACGAGTCTGTGCACCATTGAGAACTCGACTCACGTAGGCGATTGGATGATCACCTTGATCATCAACTTGTGAAAGAATTGCTCCGATGGCGTAGTCACTGGCATCGGAGGTGACAAAAAATTCTTTGGCAAAATCGGGATATGATAGGATTGGTGCTGAAATAAGTTTATTGCGTAATTCGCAAAATGCTTCATCACAAATTGCGTCGAACTTGAAAGGGATATCTTTTTTTAAAAGATTTGTAAGTGGTTTAGCTATTTTTGAAAAGTTTGGTATAAAGCGGCGATAGTAGCCGACGAAACCAAGGAAAGCTTTGATATCTTTTTCCTTCTTCGGTCTGGAATAAGACTGAACTGACTTAATCTTTGCCGGGGTTGGTTTGACTCCATTTTCTGTAATTATGTGCCCTAAATACATAATTTCCTTTCTTAGGAAGTGGCACTTGTCGGGTTGAAGTTTGAGGTTGAAATTGCGGAGACGGCTAAA
This sequence comes from Dioctria linearis, assembly GCA_963930735.1. NCBI lineage: Eukaryota > Metazoa > Arthropoda > Insecta > Diptera > Asilidae > Dioctria > Dioctria linearis. The sequence continues at coordinate 115,382,000 of OZ005740.1, read as the reverse complement.
TACTGCTGTGAGTCTTGTATTATGATTTTTGAGATTGTATCCATGGACTACAATATCGTCCATGTATACGAAGCAATAGATGCCTTGAAGGCCAGATAAGACATTATTCATGGCTCGTTGAAAAGTAGCAGGGGCTCCTTTTAAACCACATGGCATACGATTGTATTCGTAGTGGCCATAGGGTGTGCTAAAGACAGTTTTCTCCCTGTCCTTCGAGTCCATTTTTATCTGGTGGAATCCACTGGCTAAGTCGAGTGTGGTAAAATATTTCGACTTCCCCAACTGGTCTAATATATCTGTGATATTAGGCAGTGGGTACGCATCGCCAATAGTAATGTCGTTAATACGACGAAAGTCTACCACTACTCGCCACTTTTTGTTTCCATTCTCATCTGGTTTTTTAGGAACCAGGAGAAGTGGAGAATTCCAGGAACTATGTGAGGGTCTGATGATGTCTGACTCAAGCATTTCTTGTATTTTCCGGTTTATCTCAGTTCGGCTTGCTTCGGGAAGTCGATAAGGCTTGGTATAGATGGGCGGTTTGTCTTAGAGTGTCTCGATTTTGTGGGTAATCGCATCTGTATAAGATAGGAAATCCCCTTCTATGAAGAAGAGATCGTTGAATTCCCTACAGATATTGCGAATACTCTCAGATTCCTCTGAATTACAGTGATCCAATTTGATAAGGTTTTGCAGTTTATTTATTCTGCCCTTAATTAGATATCTGTCAGAGTCTGTGGAGATTACCACAAAGTCGTCCAAGTCTTGGTAAACTGGGTTCACCTCGTAAGGTGTCAGATCGGCGTCCTCCTCATTTGTATTGACGATTAGGACTTTTGCCATACCGTTGACTGGTTCGACTATCGAATTTCCAAGAAATAAACCTGGCCTTATTTCCTTCTTGAAACAGACCGATTGATTTTGAATAGAAGGAGTTGGAATTTCAATAATATATTCTGTTCGACCCGGAATTTTAATTTTATTTAATTTATCCGATTCTTTCGGATTTTTAATTGGAAGGAGATGTGATTCCAACTTTTGTGGAATTTGGAAGGAGTTATTCGATGATTCCGACTCGATAGAATTTGAAGGAGATAACACTTTATTGAAGTTCTTTGACTTCTTTTCTGATCTATTTCTGGAATTCACTTTTTGTGAATTTGTTGATGAAGGAGATAGAATTTTATTATATTTAGCCTTTTGTGCGGCTGTAGATGGAGATATACTTTTATGTTGTTGCTTCATATCTTGTGAAGACTTGGATGGAGATAGAATTTTATTTAATTCAGCCTTTTTTCTGGCTATAGATGGAGATAGATTTTCATTATTTTTGGTCTTCATTTCTGATGGAATATTGGATAGAGATCGATTGTTATTGCTTTGTAAAGCAGTTGATGGAGATGGGATTTTATTAATATTTTTATATAATAAACTTTTAGTTCGAGACCTCTTTTCTGGGTTTTCGCTTTTCAAATAAACATAAGGGTAATTTGAATAGTATTTTTTATATGGATAAGATGAATCAGATTCATTAACTTCCAGAGAAATGAATTTATTTTTATAGTCGATACTCGCATTGTATCGAGATAAAAAATCATGACCAAGCAGGCCATCGTATGAGAGGATGGAGTTATTTCCCACTATTTGAAATGGGTGTTCTAGGATGGAGTTATTTTGTGCAGATTCCAGAGATAATTTCGCGAAAATGAGTCCTTCTGTAGAAGTTGACTCTGTAAACAAAGTATTTATATTGCAGACAGCATCTCTGTAGCAGATACTGTCTGGTTTCAGTGGATGGAGTTTTATTAAGCTGATCTCTGCTCCTGTATCAATCAAAAAGGTAAGCTTCGGAGCAGAACAGATGTCGACAGGCAAGGAAAGCGTTAGTGAATTTTTATTTATTTGGACCGGGATATGTATTGATTTATTTTCGTCTAGTTTCCTGTCGATATTGCCTCGGGCTTTCGATGAATTTGTGCCGTTGTTTCTATTTGCGAGGGGTTGCCGAAATTGACCCCCCGCTGAATCCAGTTTCCCTGCCTGGATGCCGATGAAGTACGATTATTCTTCCTATTTGGAGAAGGTGGCCTAGCCGAGATATTGGCATTATTATATCTCGGCGGTGAAGTTCGACTTTCTCGGAATACTGGCTGCTGCCAGTTCCTATTTTGAGGCTGTCTGTCAGCCATATTTGTTGGTGGAGTATTGCTCACCTCTTGGAAATTATTTTGATTTCCTGGGCTGTGGTTAAAGCGATTATTATTCGCAGCTCTTGTCCTGCATTCTTCAATAGAATGGCCCATCCTATGACAATATCGACAACTAGGGACCTGTGATGGAGATGTACCATTCTTAAAGTCTGGAGGACGTTGTAATTGCGAGTTTAGCTTCGGAACTGCGTTGAAATTTTGGGTGGAGCGTTGTATCACTGGGCAGCTTGATGCAGCATGCCCCAGTCTATTGCATTTGAAGCAGCGAAGACTTGAATTTATTGCTTGCGCAAATGGAGTTTGATGAATCTTGTTTTGTGCTTGGGAAACAAGTTGTTTCTGCTCTAAGCGTGATGCATGCTCCAAGATGTGTGATTTTAATACAGAAAAGGATTTTTCGGAATGCACTTTGGCTAAAGTTTGGAGTTGTTGATTGGATAATCCGTCCTCTATTGCTCTTACGGCCTGGCTCTCGTTATCTTTTAAAAGGGACTTTAAAAGAACTCTATCGCTTGTATATGATTGTGTTGCTTCATTTAGTTTGGATAGAGTTGTGCTAAGTCTCTGAAGGAAATCTTTCACGCTTTCCCCTATTCTCTGTTTAGAATTATTTAATTGAGACTGTAGCGTAGTTCTGGGAATTTTTACCTCTAAAGTTTGAGTTAAAATTGATTTTAATGTGTGCCAATCTTCAACTTGATTGTACCTGAAAATGTCATATGCATCTGCAGATAATTTACTCCTTATTAAGCTAAGGAGGGAGTGCTTTTCGCTTGCCGTCGTTGCTGTTGTGTATGAATCATCACAGCTTGAAATGAATTTGTGGAGATCTATCGGATTTCCATTGAAATTGGAAATTAATGTTCTCGCGTCAGATAGGAAAAAATTTGATTGATCTCTGAAAGAGACATTGTGGTGATGCTCTGTGGAATTATTTGTAGTATTCGTTACATTTTGGAATCGAGAGTCCAATTGTTCTTGCAGCGCAATTACAGTGTCTGAGAATGATGTTTCCATGTTTATGTAAACATCATTCACGAAGTATTCGCTGTCTTTGTCGTTTGGGCCAACATTCACGATTATTTCGTTGTGTGTTTCTTCAAAATTATCCCAATATTTGTGCAACGAGTTTAATTTCTGGTTTAGATATGTCTGGGTTGCAGTTGCAAGTGAATTATTATCTATAGACTGGATAATATGGGATAATGTTTTTTGTCTATCTTCTTGTAATCGAAGCCGTACTGTATTTGATTGATCTTTGTCTGTGCTGTCTTGGTTATCAGCTGCAGTCGTTTTTTGCGAAGTTTTTGGGGGTGGGACGTAAAACGGGTTATTTTTGCGATCTGTGTGGACTGATATGGATTTCAACCTATCAGACAGAGTTGCCTTTGTAAGATTGTACCAGTCCTCCGTTTTGTCATAGCATGACTGCTTAAAATAATCATGAGTTTCAGTAAAATTTTCATGATCTTGAATCAGGGTTTCCGTTTTTTCAAATGAAGCCCATACGTCTGAAGTCCTTTTACTTTTATTCGCTCTGTGATAATCGGCCAGAATTTGTCTAATTTCTGCCATTTTTGGGACTTGTGACAAACAAAGCTCGTCGAAAGAATTGGTGTCGTTAGTCATGTTGTCAGTTATATAGGATGTATAAATTGGGAAGAAGATGCAAAAACCTTCACAGTTAAAACTTGAGAATATTCGCTAAATAAAGATAAGGACACTTGGTTGTAATTTTAAAGGTATGACTGTATATAGCGCAACGCTAAACAGCTGATCGAGGAGAAAAAAAAATTTTCAAAGTCGCATATAGGAGAAGCTTTGTTTCAAAATGTATATGTATATGTCTTATCATAATCAAGAAACCAAATCAAACCAAATCAATAATTGAAAATGAAGGTACAAATCTTTTAATGACTCTTAACAACGAATATGAATGTGATATAATCTTAAAAAAAAAATTCACGCCAACCTTTGCTAAGTATTATAAGTATTATGACTAAATTGATAAGTTATGAAACCTATATTTTATACTGTGGCTACCAAGCAGAGTATCGAAAGGTTATTGAAATGAGTTGTTTGTATGTAAATACTTTCGTTGAAATAAAATTTGGGATTAAATATAAGGAGAATGAAATAGGAAAATGTAGCAATATGAAATGGAGCTGTTTGTGGGGTTTGTTAAACTTTAAATGTTAATGCAATTTCACTTTAAAACAAAAAGGAAAAGAATTGCAGCAAGAATCGCTACTTCCAACCAAAATCTTTACTCTGAACAATAGGCTTATGAAACTCTATTGCAGGGTATCGATTATTGATTTTGTTCGAAGTCCTCTGGCTAGCAAGCTCACGAAGTCTTACCGCAGAGGTCGCTTCTAGGAGGAGCGTATTTTAATTTCAATATGTAAAGTTTTTATTAAATTAAACGAAGATCGAAGGAGATGGAAAAAATGTTTCTTCTTTTTCTATACATATACTTATTCGTATATAAATATGTTCATATATAGCGAATAAATATGTCGATCACCAGAAAATATAAAACGTTACGCAAAACAAAAAAAAAGTATCCATATTTTTTTACCAGCCTGTATCGTGGGAATTGGAATTGGGATGGATGGAAGAAAAGGAAGAATTCTGAGTATAAGCTAAGAATAAAACAATGAAAAATTATACGTAAGTTAAGCCAGGAAATTTTGCACTATTTCTTTTAAAAAAAAACAATTGAATTCACTTGTATATTTTTTTTTCTCTTAAATGAATCTTATGGGGTATATATATTGACAATGAAAATATGTATATAGGTATATATAAAAGAGAACAGATTTTCACGCTACCTTTGCTTTTATCCAATATATTATTGCGGGATGATGATGATGATGGTGCTATGATTATTTGTTGTATATTGTGGTATACGTATATATCCTACGACTGACGTCCTGGTTGTTGGATGTTGTTAGCGCTGAAGGATGATGACGGTGATAGTGTTGGTGATGATACTTCGCGCTTCCTGGGAGACGTTTTCTGGGTGTCTTCCTTCTTTCTCATCGTCTTGGTGTGGCAGAGATGAAGCCTACTTAGTTCCCACGGTGAGCGCTATGGCGCTTAAACTTTTTTTTTATTTTCCTCTAAGTACTAAGTACCCGGGCTTTTTTTTTGTAATTATTTTTTTTTCTTTTTTTTTTTATTAAACTGATTGGCAATTTTATTTATTCACTGGGCAAACTTGGAGAGTTACACTGCCATCAGTTAGTATGCGTGTCAGTTATTATTAAATAAAAATTTGTTTTGGTTAATAGAAATTATTACAGGAAAAAAAATTTTTAGCACTGATTTTATATGGTAGGTACATGGCTACCACCAGTTGTTTTGTGTGTGCGCTTTATTATTATTTTATTTTAATTTATAACTTTTTAATTTAGATTTAGTAAATTTGTTTTTATTTTTACTGGCACTGATTTGGGGTACAGCTGCCACCAGTTTGTTGTAACGAGGCTCCGCTCCGTGCTCCGAAGGAGAGAGCAGTCGCCGATATCAAGGAAAGGGAAAATTAAAAACTGAAACACTTAGTTATTCCTTTTTTCTATTTTTTTTTATATTACTATTTTTGTTATTCCATGTTTTTTTGCACTTCAAACTATATTTTCTTTTCGTTTTCAAAATTATTTAATTCGATTTTCCTTTCAAAATTATTTAGTTAGATTTTACTTTTCGTTTTCAAAATTATTCAATTCGATTTTCTTTCAAAATTATTTAGTTAGATTTTACTTTTTACTCAATTAATGAGTTCGGAACGGATTTTTAAAACGTTCGCAACTCGACGGGATTAAAGAACGAACTCCCCGAGGTTTGGGCAAATTGCACCCAGGTACCCACGATATCTTGCAAAAGCTTTTTCTTTTTTTTATTGTTTTCTCACGACGTTGAAAAAACGTACGTGAGAAAATTCACAAAAGTTTTGATGCAAGCTATATGCATCTATGCAAAACTGTAATTTGATATGCACTTGTGTGCCCGTCTTGAAATATTAATTTTAAGAGGGCGCGAATAATTGTGATAATTGTATGTATGTATGTACATACAATTAGATTGAAAAAATAGTAATTGTACGTATGTAGAGTGTACATGCGGAAAAAAAAGTAAGAAGACACTGTATGTAGGTAAGTGTGCATACCGTGTGAGTGGAATGTGTGTCTGATAACAAAATGATGCTAAATTGCATTTTGTTATAATATGTGAATGCATTTCTAAATGCATTTAAAATTTTGAATGAGACTTTAAAGGAAATTAAATTGAAATGTTTTTTTTTTCAGGGTCAATTAATGGTACATCAATATATCGTATTGGACGATACATTGATGTATTGGTATTATGGTTGTGATTCGGGGCAAAGGTACCTGAGTCACAACAATGGGCACCTGTTTCACAACAGTACCTATGTTATTTCGTATGGTCACCCATCTGTGCAAGTTTGGTTTTTGAAGTGGTTTTTCGCATATATTTCTGTAACGCATATGTTCGTCGGATAGAAAAAAAATTAAATGATAATAACCAATTTTATATGATATTACATTCTGAAAAACTTTTCAGTACATTAGAACCATATAGGACTGATCGTTTTCACAGGATACGTAAGAATCCTGAATTTTTTTTTATATGGCAACGCCCAGAAGATTTTTGCAGTTTTAGTCCACTTTTGAAACTTTATTTACTATTTTTATGAAAGCACTATGTACAAAATAAAATATAAAATACCATAGAGCGTAGGGTGGCGCGTTTTCAGGCAGTGTCCAAATATGTAGTGAAAAACGAAATTTTTGTATGGCAACCTTACGAAGGAGTTACCCGATTTCTCCCATTTTCGAACTGAATTTTACTTTTTTTTTAAAGTCCATGTGTAAAATTTCAGCTCTCTAAGTCCACGCGTTCTTGAGTTATCAGTAGGACGGACGGATAGACGGATGGACGAGTAGACGGACATGCAAAAATCAAAATAACTTGTAATATTATGCGTGGATATCCAGCCCATTTTCATCTACTAGCATTATTTCTAGGTGTTACAAACGGAGTGATAAACTTAGTATACCCTTTAGATTTCATCTAGGGTATAAAAAGGAGGTGCTAGAAGTCTCAATTAGAAAAAATATACACATACCCCTCAGTGCAGGACTCCCATACAGGTTACTTTGGGTTACGTTGGCTTTAAAAGCTCATATCTCAAAAACGAAACGGACCTTTATTGTAATTTTTTATACATAGGTAGATAAGGCCTCTAGCTTTCAAATTAAAATAAATACAAAATGAAAGTGCTGGAACTCCTCAATAGATAGTAAAGTATTTACTATTTTTTTTTTTTAAGAAATTTGCTATTATTTACAAAAACTGTTTTTCATTGGGTGCTGCTATATTTATTTATGAAAAGTATAAAGCATTAAGTTTCATTTGGCATTTGAATGAGAAAAATCGATGGCTCCCTTTCATCGTAAAACCACGATTTTTTTAACCCGCTAGCCGGTAGGGGGGTGGGGACGTGGTAAGGGTAAACAAAATATATGGGTGAGCTATTTTGGTATTCGATACAAATTCTGAAAGTTTCATCCAAATCGGAAATGATCGGGTCTAAAGTAAGCCCTTTTTGATCGTTTTCGTGTGAATGACTGATATTAAGTAATAAGCTAACCAAGTTTTAGTCAAACGGGTGATTTTTTTTTAATTACAGAGAAACTAGCAATTCTAAAAAATTATATCGTCGCTGCAACCGTTGGTTAAATCCTTGACAATATTCATATATAATTCTCTAAGCTGTAAGTAAAGAACCACTTTCGTGCCAAAGCGTCAACAATTAAAACTACACAAACTTTTCTTGAGAAAAGAAAAAACAAAATTGGATTATACGTAACTTCCGGTCATTGCTAAAGAAAGACTTCTCACGTAATTTCTGTAAATTTAGTAGGATCCGAAGACTGAAAGGGTCTTCCAAAAGAACACGTATTCAACATTTCACCCATGTAACATTGTCAGGAAGTATAACAACCTCTGAACGTGATGTAATCCTTCTTCAAAAGACGTGCGAGAATATAAACTCTGGATAGCTTCTAATCATGAGTTATTTACCCGAAATTGGTTGTTTTAATCGTTACGCCAAACTCATATTATTGCGGCCCCATTATGCGAAAAGCTCAATAATAAAACATGGGTAATACAGAACCTTATACCACGTAAATATGTAGTTAATTGAAAAAACGTGACTTCAAGAGTTTATATATTCAAACTTTTGTTCTTTTTTTTAAGTTTTGTTGAGGTCTTACCAATTGCGTTGTTATGTAAAATAATTATAACATTTATAAAACTATGAAATTATGTAATATATTTTGCTTGTATTCAGTTTGTTGCACTCGTAATACCTATATGGATTACGCGGTATTTTGTCATGTACATAATTATATAGAACGTTTATTCAAATGTAAAACTTTTTCATATTTTTTCCTTCTTAGTTTTATTCTCAAAAAATTTAATAATTTATCATTGTTGAATTTTCAGAAACAAAAACACCGAAAAATGATGACGCCAAATGTTTGCAGCATCTATCAAAGTTTTCATACGTACCTCTTTTATGTTAACAATAATAATTTCATTTATTGCTTTATATATCGATTAGTTTTTTATTTTTTACAATATATTTAAATTGTAACATAATGGTAAATCCCACGCGTTCGTAGACTTTCGGAACTGCTCCCAAATTTGCGGAAATTTTCTATGAAGCACCTTATTTCAGTCAATATTCCAACTACATCAATTTTCAAAACGTTTGGCTAACAAAGCAACTATGTATTAAGAATTTTTATTGAATCTAGTTCAGTTCAATTTATTCATATCAGCAAGAATTCACAAAACTCTAATTAAAAGATATTCTAATTTTATTGGTACATTTCCTTTCAAAGTAACTACAATGTATGTGCATTTGCACAATTGTCCCTTTTTAAAATCATACTTCCCTTTCTCCTTCCCTTCTCCTTCTACGTTTTCCTGAATAATTTCTAGAGCATTTTTTGGGGAAGTTATATAGTAATACCAAAAGAAGAGTACTAAGGTGAGCACAGTGTAGGTAGAGGGGAAATAGCTATTAATACTAAATGTAGTCTTCTCCATTTCCGTATCCCCGAACCATACACTTAAAAATCTCACGTCACAGCTTGACTCAAAATATTTATAAATGCAAAAAATAATCATAGTCATTCAAATTTTCTTCAGAAGTTGTTGAACTTTCACGTTTCAGTTAACTATTTAAAATAATTGAACTGAAACTTTTAACTAGATACTACCTATTAGCCAAGACCAAGTCTTTCTTCTCTGTCCCCTTTTCATATTTTTCGTAGGATTAATTTATTCCTGTAAAATTCTATCTGGAATTTTCTACCATTTGACAAATGTCTAAATTTCTATTTTTTTGCAGCAATAGTAAATGATTTACAAATAGTAGCGTTTTTACAAGTAGTAGCAGTAGTAGTAAGAAATTGGCTATCCTCAAGTTATGTGCTGCTAATTTATAAGTAGTACCTATTCCAATGGAAGACACGACACAGCATAGATGAGCAATGAGTTTAATTAAGTGAAGATTTTGAAAAACTTTCTATTGTTATATTTCTTTGGGGGATGCCAACGGGTTTATACGAATGAATGATATAACTAGAAGCTCAATTTATTAAACTTACTTCAATTTGTGGATTCTGTGCCTGTGTGAAACTTGTGTTTTGATAAAATGCAATTGGAGTTGGTACCTCAATTCACAATATAACTAAATTAATATCAGCATCCACATCGTGGCTCCCTGACGGTACTGGTAACTAAAACATACATCCGTCCCTCAGTCATGCCCTTTGATGCTGAAGATATCTCGAGTCAACCGTTCGATTGAATTGCATGCACTTTCAGATGTTAACGTCGAGGACAACTGAAAAGCAGCAACCGGGGAGTACTCTTTAATGTTTACCGCAGCGTAAATACTCACTTCTATGTGCCTTGCCTTTTGCTGCCCACTCTGTAGGAATGGTGGTAAGGCTTCAGTTATTGCAAAATGTTGTTACACGCGCTCCAACATCCGTTTATAGCTGCTACGAAAAGTTAATGTTTATGCATTTCGACAGGGTACTTTTCAACAGATCTTAGAGCTTGACGCTCTCATTACTGTCCGAAGTATTCCTTTAATCTCAAATTGTTGGGTATTATGAGTTATGTACTCCTGTACATCATGATATTATATTGGACGAGTGTGCCTGAATACTCGTGAGCAGTTTACTTCCAGGCTTTGTACTTAGACATCAAGTGCATACAAAATTCTACTTATAAATAAAAATCGCTTGAAAAAATTCAACTCAACAAAATTTTGGCATTGCATTGCAACCACTGAGATTCAAAGTGCCATCTTAATTTTTATAAATCCCAAAGAATTAAAATTTGCATTTATATGAAAAAGATTATTCATATAATTCATCTAATGACATGATTAAATTTCATAAATATTTATACCATAGATAATATCATGGAATATATTATAAAATTTATCATTCCAGTTATAATTATGACATGGCAGAGTAGATGAGAAAGCGAATTATTTGGTTGAATTGAACATATTTTAATGTTCAAACACTGAAGATCTAGTCGCAGGAATTCTGAAATGCATCACTTTTTCTTGTGTCTACGTCAGATAAAGTTTTTATCTAATCGACCGATAGAGGGCAGGTTGTTACCGACTGGAAGGAGCGGTAGGACAGGCATTCAAGACTGTCAACAACTCCCATCCTTGTTAGAAGAGCATGAAGTGAACTGTGGCCGGTGATAATACGACCACAGTTTTTTTCCGAGCCTCAGAGAAAATCAGAGAAATTCCTATTGGGTCCAACAGAAAAAACTTGTGTGTACCTGTAAGTACTAAGGTTCGCCCATCGCTGCTTATTCTCCATGCGAACATCCGCTTTGATGAGAGACCTGATAACCGAGGTGGCAACGTCTACAGCGACGAGGGCATACTACAAGAGAAATTTCTTGAGCAGCTGTTCAGTACACCCTTATTCGCCAGTGTGTAAAAAACAACAGTGAACCACTGCATCCTTATTCACCAGTGTGTAAAAAACAACGTGCCTGGTTATTGAAAAATGTAAACGTTTCTACTTCACATAAAACAAGTATATTTCTCTTTGTCACACACATGCTCAATTTCCTTAAAGCTACATGCAATTCTTTCTTTCAAATATTATAATCATTTTCGTGGGTAATCTCTTTCTATCGATCAGCTGTTCAAGAAATTTCTCTTGTAGTATGCCCTCGTCGGTCTACAGCGGGTTCCAGTCCCAGGAAGAGATAATTAGAGACGGATTGGGTTAGCAGTCGGTCTTTTTCTTTCCCATGATCCCCATATGCCCGGAAACTCACTGTAGCGAATCCTTGTTGCGGATACATAGCTTAAAGACGTCCTGCAATCCTCCCCCAACTTAGATGTTATCTAAGGGTCACTCAGAGCCAACAAGCTGCCTGACTATCCGAGAGTATAGCATTGTCATTTCCCTTGATTTCCATATCGCTGCCATTGCTATAGCGAAGACCTCAGCCTGGAAGACAATAGTGTGCCTTCCAAGTGAGTATGTACCGTCAGTGAAAATTTTTAGAGTGATGCGGGGAAGGCTCGACAAGCCTCTCCCTGTTATATACACTTTTATACATTACTTCACTCACTCATAGACATATAATAAAATATATTTTAATAAAACTAAACTTTATATTTAACGTCGACATTAAGATAATACTTGTTAATAATCGAATTTGAAGTGAGTTAAATTGCGGAAATAAAAATTTCCAAAATAATAGATCAATGTTTCTTCTTTCACTTTTAATTTTAATGCACAAGAGCTCCATATTCTGGAATCATGTATAGAGGTTCGCCAACGACTAACAATGTCTATTGTCTTGTAATTTTAATCACTAACAAACTAAAAACCAAATTAATGGCAATTTCATTTTTTTAAAATGATTGTTATTTTAATATTGTGGCTCTCTTAATCCTGAAAAAAAAATATAGTCCTCTCTAAAAAATGATACTAATAAAATACCATTTATAAATAATTTTCTTACGCGATATTTTTATTAAAATTAATGAAATGCTTTCAAATCAAGTTTTCCAAACAAAATTAACTTCAAAAATAATATTATATAATATAATTATACATATATATATATAATTTAATGGCAGGGATTTGTTTGGATATTTTTACATAAATAATAAATATCCGGTGAAATTTCAGAAATACTAATTTTAAGGTCTTGCTCCAAAGAATGAAAGGCACGATCGGTGTTTATATTTAATTATTAGTAATGAAGAATAAGCTGCTTCGCAAAGGTTCGTTGTCGCAAAAGGCATTAAATTTAGTAATGCCTCTTTTGCAATTAGAAGGATATTTTTTCTGTCGTCTTATCCAAAATTATGTTTGACTTTTTTCATTACACTATAATTCAATAGAATTATCAGATCTAATATTAATCAATTCTTCTTAAGCCACCCAAGTAATATGACCATATTTCAATATTTTAGTAAATGGCATTCTTATCCAGTCGCTCTTTCGATCCTGGTTTGTGTTTGCGAAATATTTAGTAAAAATCGTATAGATTCGTCAATACCATTTAGTATTAATTTTGTAATTGAACTTGAGATTAATATTTCATTGGTGCTAAGAATCTCATATAGACATGGGAACCTTTCCAAATTTCCTTCGTTAATAGAGTTTGACCATGAACAAAGCTTTTATTGAAAAGCAATCAGTTTTGTATTCAAAACTAAAACGTTGGTATTTATTCCCTGCAGAGAAACATTTAATTCACTTACTTTTTCAAAAAAGTCTGCTAAATATGATGTAAGACACATCCACTTTTCATCACTAAAGTGCAAATCTGGTTTTTTGTCTAAAAGAAATAGTCGAAGCTCATCTTTAAATTCTACAATTCTGTTTAAAACTTTCCCACGTGAAAGCCACCTTACCTCAGTATGGTACAACAAAACCTCGTATTTAACCCACCTCTTTACATAAAATATTAAATAATCTTGAATTTACAGCACGATTTTTTGCAAAATTAACGATAGCTGTAACTCCACTTAAAATTTCCCTGAGATCGCAACTGTCGAAAAACTAATACCCTCTGTGTACAAAGCAGTGAATCTGTTGCGCTTCAGACGATCCTTTTCGTATTTCTGCCTTAAATCCAGAAATTCTCCCAGGCACTGCTGCTGCACCATCTGTGCATACTCCTATACATTTTGACCAGTCAAGCTCATTCTCTCAAAAAAATTCATCTAATTTTATAAAAATATCAATACCCCTTGTTGCAAAACAGTAAATCATCATCAGTTATACTGATATCTTACAAAAACCATGGTAGATTCTTCAAATTGTATTGCGAAAAAGTTGCTATGTTTAATACGAGATATTAATTGAGCTTTATTATTACATCCCATGATTTTAATTCTTCCTTTCACAGTGTCATTTGAGATAGGAATAGACTTCAAACGATTAGCAATTATCACTGTGTATAACTTCACAAATTTTAATTGCTGCTGGTAATACATATATGATCTTCACTCATCGTATAAGGTTTTATGGTTTTTGCAATCAATAGCGCAACTTCAAAAGATGCTTTTAGCAGGTCATCAGTTAGCTTTGTATATTTGAAAAAAACAGATTGTTTGACCCATTTTATACCATAGATGAAATCTATAGGGGTATAATAAGTTTGTCATTCCGTTTGTAACACCTCGAAATAATGATGGTAGAGCAAAATGAATTGGACACCCACGCATAATATTAAGAGTTATTTTGATTTTTGCACGTCCGTCCGTCCGTCTGTCTGTGCGCACGATAACTCGAGAACGCGTATGCTTAGAGAGCTGGAATTTTGTATACGTACTTTAAAAAAAAAAGTAAAATTAAGTTCGAAAATGAGACAAATCGGCCAACTCCTTCGTGGGGTTGCCATACAAAAATTTCGTTTTCCACGATATATTTGGACACTACCTGAGAACACGTCGACATAGAAAGCTGAAATTTTGGTACGTTGTGTTTTCATAGCAATGGCAAATAAAATGTCGAAAATGTACTAAATCGGGCAACCCCTTCTTGGTGTTGCCATATAAAAATTTAGGTTTTTTATATATACTTTGAAAACGATCAGTCCTAGACATTTTTATTGTACCAAAAACTTCTTCAGAATAAGAAATCCTATAAAATTGGTTATAATCATTCTTTCTATCCGACGAGCCGTTCTAGAAATATATGCGAGAAACCAATGCAAAAAATCAAAATTTCTCAAATGGGTGACCATACGAAATTTCATACGTGCATTCATCTAGAGTATCATGAGAATTGGTCTTAGACCAATTCTAGCTTTTTCACTTGTTATCAGCTGCCTTTCTTTGAAAAAAATCGAGTGGCTTTTTTTGGTATTCAGGGTGCAAAGTAGCTAAATGACACACTAGTTTTCCTGGCCTCATGCTGTCGTTTGATAATTGGTTGAAACAAATTACACACAAGGGTCTTTCTTGATCATTAAGAGTTGAGGAAATAAATACATATTTCAAATAATCAGAATTATATTTACGATTTTTAACTGAGACTTATTATCCGGGCGACTGCAAGTATATTTTCTAGTGAAATTACGCTAGGTTGGTTCTAGTGAATAATTTTAGTACTTCTTCAGCAGTTTTTTTTGCAAAATACTGAAATTCGATATTTTAAGAAATGTGCAGGTCACTGAAATTTTGGGTACATTTCGCTGAAATTTTAGGAAATTTAACTCCTATATCGGTAAGTGCCAGCAATTCAATATCAGAGAAATTGAATTTCTAGTAGAATTGTTGTATACCACTGAAGCTCTAGTTATATCTAGCCGAAATTCTACGAAACTGCACAGATACATGAGTAATCACCTAAATATTCATCATTTGCCATTTATTAGTCATTCAGTATGGAGAGTGGATGCTTTTAAGCATTTAATGTGAAATAATAGTGAATTTTTATAATAAATAATTTTAGACAACGGTATATATATTAAATTATGTGTGTTAAAGGAAAAAAAATGTATTTGCGAAGAAGACATTGAATATGCCTATTTCGAAAAATAATAATGGGGTGCGATTTGCCACTTATTATTTAGCTTCAAGATTTTATAACAATTTCCCTTTCTAAGCTGGTGCAATTAAAAAATATTCTCCCATCCCAAGAAAATTTAAAAAACATTAAAGACCTGATATCTGGAACATTAGATGCCAGGAGATCTGAAGTTTTAAGCCGATCTTGTGACTGCTGGATTATAAAGGCTTCATGGTAAGTTAAAATGATGCATTAATTACCTTGAATTTCAATATTGTGTCCTCCAGATAAATTATAGCTTTGAAAAATTTGGGTATACTTCGTGGAGGAATCGAAGAATTAAAGAAATACGATTTTAACGCGACAACGGATTGTGAAGTTTTGAAAGATGGTGAGTAATATATAAATGTACAGCGTGTCCCGTAAGTCGACGTCAAACTACAACCAACAGTGTTAAAAAAGAAACGAATTTAGTTTGAGTAATAGACTAATTTTTGTGCTTGAAATGCATGTCATACAATTAAATTTATGATATCATAAATGACACACGTCATTTCTTAACTTAAACAGAATTCAGTATAAGAAATTAAATACATTTCATAAAATATAAAAGTCAATAAAAAATACATCAAAATAACACTTGTCCTTTCAATCTAAAATAATTTAGTATTCTTCTTTTTTCAATTCTGTATATATGTATATATATATATATTTATTATGTTATTATCTTAATTTTTCCCCTAAGTTTTGTGACATAAATATACCACTCCAAGAGGGTGCAAATTCTGAATTTTATAAATATAACATTCAAAAAAATTATACAGTTTTCTCAGATGGGTTGAAAGTACATAATACAATTTAAATAAAGTGTCAAATGCAGAAAAAAATCGTTGTCACACTCTAAACAATACTTATCCCTCACAATAAAAAATGTTCCACTCGTAGTAAAAGGATCATTACTTTTGCACACTAAAAATGGCTGATGCTGAAAATAACAGTTTAAAAGTAAATCAAAATATGGATAAAAGTTTTATAATTACGTGGATAATATTCAAAATAAAACAAGCAGGAGTAGTTTAGGATTTTAACAAGAGAGAAAAAAATGTTTTTGAGTGGAACAAATACATCAATAATATCCAGATGGCTTTAAGATTTTCTGCGTATTTAATTATATAACAATGTATGCAAAAAGATTTTACACTTCTTACGAAATTTTTATTTTTATTTCGATTTTTTTTTTTTTTTTATATTATAATATACAGGGTGTCACGTAAGTCGACGTCAAGCCAGAATCGGGTGATAGACCAAATCATAACAGTTACCAGAAAAATACAAAAAAAAATATAAGTCAAGTATTTTTCAAATTATAGACATTTCTTTTGTTTTCGAGAAAATGTACACCCTGTAATGATTTTTAGCTCCTCTTGCTACAAATCTTTACTTTTTTGCAATTTTTTTTTCTTATGTAATCCCCAATAGTGCTGTGACCTGTTGCTTTAACTTCTAAGCCAACTGTTCCAGCTTGGAAGAAAATGTCAAATTTTGCCGAACCAAATTAATAATAATAATAATAAAATTAATATTTCACCCAACTTTAATTGAGTGTAATGAAAAAAAACTGTACTACGCCAGTTTGGCAAGTAACTTTAAAAGTTGGCGCATTTAATAAGGATTCTAAAATGGTATAACACTTGCTACACTATATCTTCAGAAAGCAAGCAGAGAGGTGACCATACGGGCGTTCATCTAGGGTAGGTATCATAAGAATTGGCCTTAGTACAATTGTAGATTTTTTGTTTAGAATAAAATTGTTTCCTATTAATGTAATGCCCAGGAAGTCCTGTTCTGAACTTTCTTAAAGGGCATTTATTCAAACAGTGTATAGTCGATTGCACCAATGGGGAGGAAAGTGCCGGATCTAGAAAAGCTTTGAGGGGGGGGGGGGGGGGGGGGGGGCAAAGACGGTTTTTACCGCCCCCTCTAAAATCGGTCTTTATTTGGGGCAAATTTTATTACACTTCCAGGGTATACTAGCCATCATACGTATATGATAGATGACCTATTTATACTGCATACCTTGGAAGTAGAGCCAGAATTGTTAAAAACAATTTGTATTTGAAACAAATGATTGTAATATAAAAAGAATTTGAAATTCAAAAAAAATTAAGATCCAATATAGATCTTAAATGTCGTTTGAAACTCAAACTGTTTTAAAATAAAAGGAAAGTAAAAAATGGTATCATTACAAATACAGTTTATACCAGAGACAGACTTGAAATTTCAGTATTGATAATGCAGTTATGGCAATTGCAATATAAAATTTCAGAGACACACTTGCGTTTTGCCAAACCAAGAATTTAATTAGAGAACTTTCATTTGATTTGTTATTAGACTTAAGAAAGTTCCGCGCACGTACAAAACGCGAGCAAATATTGTGAAATTACTTATATATATGAAAAATAAGATCGAAATAGACACCTCAATTTGACAAGTGTCAAATATTAAATGTCAGAAAAAGTTGTAGCCAACACCGCAGTATTAAATTCGGTTCTAAAACGTTCGTGTATTAAATGATTATGGTTTATAACTAGGGCCATATTGCAATAAACTCGTATACCGAGTTCGTTTCGCGAGCGCAAAATGCAATATAGAAATTGCAAGTCTGTCTCCGGTATTATTAACACAAGAATAACAGATAAAAAAATTAATTATGTCAGAGATTAGTTTTGTATTTTTTTTTGCTTTTCAATATTAATCTTCTCGTCTAAAACTACTAAAACTTGAGACGATTTCAAAAAACTCTGGGTACGAATTCTGGCAAACTGCCGTTCAGGTTGAAGGGATTTATCCGATTTTTTATTCAGATTCAAGGGCCTTAACTCCGGCTAAAATGGCCAAATTTAGCTGGCATACAAATATTTTCTAGCAACTCTGTGCTTGTGCCTACTGTCTTATATTCTGTCTACATTCGAGGTAGGATTGATGGATTATGTGGAATATTGGGTTGCCAGCCACTTTTGTACAATTTTTGAATTCATTTCATATGATAGAAAGGTACAATTTGAGAACTTAGCGGAATTTTTAGTTTAATTAGCTTACAGAGGCGTACACACTTAAATTTAATAGCCAGTAAACTGATTGACTGTATAAGTATAAGCACAATTAAAATTATGATATCATCAAGGGAGCTTTTAGATTCCGGAAAGAAGACTGAAGTGTTAAGTATGGTATGAAAAAATTTGCCAATTCTTTTAATTAATTTTTCTTCGTTAAGTAATGGGTTCAGAAGACTGTCGTATTGCCGCCCCCTTAAAACTAGCGCCCGGGGCAAATGCCCCCGAGTGCCCCCCCCCTTGATCCGGCCCAGGAAGCCACAGAATAAAAATTACTTTTACTTGTGATATTTCATGGAATATTATGAATTGTGGTAAAAGTAGTGTCACTGTTCGACTTACACATTTGAATGTAGCCTGAGATATTCCGCAAACAGATGCTGTTAAAAGATACATGTATTGAAAAAATTTTGCAAAATTTACACAACACTTTTAAATTTTAAGTCGACCACTAAAATCAGCTGTAAGTTCTTTATGAATAAGACCAACTATAAGTTACAGTCAACTCTATGAATAACCCCCTTTGTGATTTAGATAACTGTTAATTTGATCGTTTTTATACCCTAGATGAAATCTATAGGGTATACTACGTTCGTCATTGTTCGTCATCGTCGTTTTTAACACCTCGAAATAATGATGGTAGCGCAAAATGGATTAGACACCCACGCATAATATTAAAAGTTATTTTGATTTTTGCATGTCCATCCGTCCGTCCGTCGAGATCAAATGTTGATCGAAATGTTAAGAATGATTTGGTTTTTTTTAAAAGAAATCATTTATGCCAGATATAGAAAAATTCTTTAATTAATTTGCAATTCTCGGACCGTGTTTCCGAGAGCATTCCTTAGAGAATACAAAAAGGAATACACGAGTTTATAACTCGTCGGTTAGCAAATATATTCCAGCAGTCTGAAAATTATTTTCTTTCGAAATTGTTTATTATCAAATATAAAGTAATGTTAAGAATGCTTTGGATTTTTTAAAAGAAATCATTGATGCCAGATATAGAAAAATTCTTTAATTAATCTGGAATCTCTGACCGTACTTTCGAGATCATTTATTAGAGAATAAAAATAAAAAACATATATGTGTTTATAACTCGTCAGTTAGCAAATATATTCCAGGAGTCTGAAAATTATTTTGTTTCGACATTGTTTATCGTCAACTATAAAGAAATGTTAAGAATGATTCCATTTTTTTTAAAGAAATCATTGATGCCAGATATAGAAAAATTCTTTAATTAATCTGCAATTCTCTGGCCGTGTTTTCGAGATCATTCATTAGAGAATACAAAAAGGAATACATGAGTTTATAACTCGTCAGTTAGCAAATATATTCCAGGAGTCTGAAAATTATTTTGTTTCGAAATTGTTTATCGTCAACTATAAAGAAATGTTAAGAATGATTCCGTTTTTTAAAAGAAATCAATGATGTCAGATATAGAAAAATTCTTTAATTAATCTGCAATTCTCTGGTCGTGTTTTCGAGATCATTCATTAGAGAATACAAGTAGTGTAGCCATGAGAGCAACAGGACACTTTTTCCATACAAAAAGTGTCCGGAAAAATCCAACTATTTTGGTGGTTTCTGGATCGGATTCTGGGCCACTGAGGGGGATTCCGTCTAGTGGTCTACGTCACAAGGCCTGCCTGGAGAATTCCTTTCCTACCGTCTGGCTGACCAGGAGATGACATTAACTTTTTTAGTAATAATTCAAGTTTTACTTTTTTTACTCATGGTGTGCTGCGCCTAAATGTAGGATTTTTATTATGATTTTGCTGTTTTCAAGTTGCGCCTAATGTGGGCTTTTTGGTTTTGAACTAATATTAGTAATAATTAAAGTTAACGCTATGCTATTCTTTTTCATACCAATAGATTCTAGAAGGTGGCAGCGGATAGGGTATTGATACTGTTGGGGGACAAAATTTTTATCAAAAATCCTCTACGGGCTATGGTTCACGAGATATTAGCGATTTTACCTTTTTAGATATAGTTAATATTAGTAATAATTCAAGTTAACCCTATGCTATTCTTTTTCATACCAATAGATTCTAGGAGGTGCCAGTGGATAGGGTATTGGTACTGTTGGGGGACAACATTTTCATCAGAAATCCTCTACGGACTGTGGTTTTCGAGATATTAGCGAGATTTCCATTCAATATTACAAATAATTCAAGTTACTTTGGGGAGTTGGATTTGCTGTTTTCTTACTTGAATATTTCTTAGTGAGGAATTTGTAGATATCAAAAGTTCCGGATGACTTTCTATAGGCGTTCTGGGGCAGTGGGGTTCTGGGCATCAAACTAAACATTAGGCATGCTTCCCCTGTTTATGATGTAATTTGATATCACCGCTGTAAACAAATTCGCATTTAAGCTGAATGGTTCATACACACCTGTGTAAACTTCCTGTTTAAAATATTCGCATTTTAGTTGAATGAGTCATGCACACCTGTGTAAACAAATTTAAGCAATATCAGCACATTTATTCTTTTCACGTAATTTGATACCCACACTTCCTATAGGCAGCCAAACATTTTATTGTTCCAAGAATTTTGCTGATCGAAACGTTTCATTGTAATGTAAACAAATTTTCAAATTTTCATGTATGCATTCATGTAAACAATCTTATTTGCAAATTCAACCAACAGAATAAAGTAATCAAATTAATTTGGATGATTTATTTTTTTTTTGTGTTTTAATGTTTATTCGATATCATCTCAGCCTGTAAGCAAATTCGTTGGAATTCATCCTGTGCAATGATTATTGCAGCAGCAGGATCATTCATGTTTACAAACTTTTGCTATAAAAGCCCAAGCAAACTCTTGGGGAGCATCAGTCAGTTTTAGTGAGTCTCCGTGATAGTACATAAAAAATTAAAAATGTCTTCGGTGTTAGTAAATAAAAGTTTTTCAATAATTGAAAATTTGCGAAAAGATGTGTCGAAGTGTTTAAAATATTCAGTGAATAAAGACTATATTGTTAAAAAGTGCAATAGAAACATGCATAAATTTCAAGTTGCATTTCGGAAGTGCAATAAGAGTGCTAGGAAACGACATTTTGAGAGCTGTCTCGAGCAAATTAAATCATTGAGAGCACTATTGAGAACTCCCCGTCGAGGTGGAGGAATTACTCGCGTAAGAAGAAGTGATTTTGTAAAGTGGGAGGAAGTAAAGACAGCGTTTGCAGACAGAATTCGACAAGTTGTTATTGCAAATTTAAAGCATCTCGATCCGAAGCTATTTATGCAAGACGCTGCCAAATTATTTATGCGCCGCATTAAGAATATATTAAATCATTATTTTAATGTTAAAGTTTCTACAACGTTTTGCGGTGAATTTGTTAAGGAAACTGGTGGCAATGAAATTATAAAAGACATTAAATATTTCCAAGCGAGAACTGCTGCAATTAGTGCAGATGATAACTTAGAGGAGTGGTTTAAATCAAACATTTTAGATCTAATAAACACTCAGCTGGAAGAATTCCAGGAAAAAGACAGTGGCTGGGCACTACACTCTATAATACATCTAGCAGTACACATCAACAAGTTTAAGCAGCTCCGAGGATCTTCGTATATACCTCTGCCGAAGGAAATTGCTTTAAAGCAAGCTTGCATCAATGTGAAAATTAATGATGAAGCATGCTTCGCGTGGGCCGTAACATCAGCGCTATATCCTGCAGCAAATGTTCGCTCTGATAGGACCTCATCGTATCCACATTACTCTACAGTACTAAATTTAACTGGGATAACATTTCCCATTACGCTTAACCAGATTAAACAATTTGAAGGACAGAACGATTTATCAGTTAACGTATTCATCCTAGAGAAAGAGCGTTTCCTCACAACAGTTCCAGTTAGACTTACGAAACACAGGATGGAGCGGCATGTAAATCTCCTTGTGATACAAGATGACTATGATAATACAAAGGATGAAGATCATATGGATGATGATGATGTTGGCAGCAGATATCATTTCTGCTGGATTAAAGATCTTTCTCGATTCATATCGAAGCAAACTTCTAAATATAATGGTAGAAAGTATATATGTGAGAGATGTTTGCTCTACTTTTACTCTGCTGAAAAATTAGCATCTCACACTCCTGAATGTGAGAAACAAAACGATTGTAGGATTATGTTTCCCTCAGAGGAAAAGAAATGGTTGGAATATAAGAATTATAACCATAAGAATCCAGTCCCGTTTTGTGTGTATGCAGATCTTGAGTCAATATTGAAGCCGATTCAGGCAAAAGATCAAAATACACAGCGAATCCAGGAACATGAAGTTCAAAGTATAGGTTTCTATTTCCACTGCAAGCATGATGCTAAGCTCTCATATTACGAAGCGTATCGAGGCAAGAATTGCCAACAATGGTTAGCATTAGAATTGCAAAATATTGCATCCATAGCTGTACAGGAAAAGCTGAATATCAGACCAATGCAGCCCTTGATTAAAGAGGAACGGCGATCGCATATGGAAAGTACTTGCTGCCATATATGCGAAAAAACGATTGCAGCCGATGAGGAACGAGTCCGAGACCATTGCCACTTAACAGGTAAATACTGAGAATCATAATTCAATTCATTTTTTCATAAATTCTTTTAACAGGAAAATACTAAGGGCCAGCGCACAATGCATGCAATCTGATGTACCAAGATTGCTCCATAGTTCCAGTCATTTTTCACAATTTATCTGGATATGATGTTCACTTCATTATTAAGGATATAGCTACATCTATTCCTGGGAAAGTGGATCTCCTACCAATAAATAAAGAAAGATATATCTCATTCACCAAGCACGTTGAAGGCAGTCATATCAAATTCAGATTCATCGGTTCCTTCCGTTTTATGGTAGAATCATTAGATAAGCTATCATCATTGCTACCAATGGATAAATTAAATATTACAAGAGCTGCATGGCAGGAATTGGATGATGATGACTTTAAACTACTTACGCGCAAAGGTGTCTTCCCATACGACTTCGTTGACGATTGGACAAAATTGGATTTCCAACACTTGCCAGCACAGGAGCAATTCTATAATAAAATGACTGACAGTGATATATCTGCTGAGGACTACAGCCGCGCAGAAAAGGTGTGGAGGACATTTGAAATACAGACACTTGGCGAATATTCCGATCTATACCTGAAAACTGATATCCTTCTATTGGCCGATGTGTTTGAGAACTTTCGAGATGTCTGTATGAAGACGTACAATTTAGATCCTGCACATTATTACACCATGCCAGGTCTAACATGGGATGCAATGTTAAAATATACCAAAGTGAAACTAGAGCTGATAACCGACGTAGATATACTGCTATTCATAGAGAGAGGTACTCGAGGTGGTATAAGTCAATGCTCGAACAGATATAGTAAAGCAAATAATAAATATATGGATGATTTTAAGCCTGCCGAGAAAGAGAAATACCTGATGTATTATAATGTAAATAACCTTTATGGATGGGCCATGTCACAGCATTTACCAACCGGAGGATTCAAATGGGTTGATGCTCCCAATATCAACGTTTTCGGGATTCCTGATGATTCGCCAATTGGATACATATTCGAAGTCGACTTGGACTATCCTCAACATCTACATGATACACATAAGGATTTACCGGTTTGCTCTGAGCATGCAGCACCACCTGGAGAAAAATTAGAAAAGCTTTTGACAACTTTAAATCCTAAAACTAAATATGTTATACACTACCGAAATTTGAAGCAATGCTTATCACATGGATCCATCCTGAAAAAAGTGCACCGAAATCTTCAATTCAACCAATCAGCTTGGCTTAAACCATATATTGACTTAAATACCACCAAACGGAAGCAGGCTACCAGCGATCATGAGAAGGACAGCTATAAGAAGATGAATAATGCAGCTTTTGGTAAGACCATGGAAAATGTTCGCAAGTATAGCGATATAAAGCTTTGCATAAAGTGGGAAGGTCACTATGGTGCAAAAGCTCGGATTGCGGCACCCAACTTCCACAGTGCAACGATATTTGATGAGAATTTAGTTGCTGTGGAATTAAGGCGACTCAAAATCTTATTCAATAAGCTCCTCTATATTGGAATGGCGAGTTTGGAAATTTCAAAAATATGCCTCTATGATTTCCATTACAGTTTTATGCAGCGTGAATTTGGAGATAAATGTAAAGTCATATATACAGATACAGATTCTCTAATATATGAACTTGAAGAGAAAAATGCATATGAGTTTATGGTTGAAAATATACACAAATTTGATACAAGTGATTACCCAGAAGATAATCAATTCAATTTACCACTCATGAATAAAAAGATTCCTGGTCTAATGAAGGATGAGCTGAATGGGAAATTCATGAGCGAATTTGCAGGCTTGCGTTCGAAAATGTACAGTCTACGTATAACCGATGGTAAAACTGTAAAGAAAGCAAAAGGAGTAAAGACTAGTGTAGTCCACAGGCATATTAATTTCGAAGACTACGTCGAATGTCAGAATAACCAGCGAGTATTAACTGCTAATCAGAGCTCCATACGATCGCATAACCATAATGTCTACACGATCAGCCAAAAGAAAATTGCATTGAATCCATATGATAACAAGCGGTATATTATGAGTGGGACAACGGATTCTCTACCATGGGGACATTACTCTATTCAATCCGAACAGCAAGGAGCAGACGCAGAAAACATATAATCAAAGGCTAGTCTAAGATATGTATTGTAAATAAAAATTGTATTATAGCTAAAACACCATTTAATGAAATAGTTTGTTTTAATTGTATTATAGTCTAAGATGATATACACTATTGTAAAATAAAGGAAAATATTATAAATATAGGGTAACCAATTTAAGGAAGCCTAATATAGAATGATACCTTAAGAATTAAATGTTAATGTAGAATGATGCCTTAAGAATTAAATGTTAATATATTTCAATTTATAATGGCCTTCTTTTTATTCAATTTCCCATACTAAGTCCGGAACTCCCGAATAATGTTTGACCACTACAACGGGTGGTGGTGGTGGTGGGTGGTGGTGGTTGTGGTGGTGTTGGGTGGTGGTGGTATTGGTTGTGGTGGTGGGTGCCTGGTTTTGGATGGCGCTTGAAACGGATTTATTTTTATATATTAGTCTTTACTCCTTTTGCTTTCTTTACAGTTTTACCATCGTTTATACGTAGACTGTACATTTTGCGAGCGCAAGCCTGCAAATTCGCTCATGATTTTCCCATTCAGCTCATCCTTCATTAGACCAGGAATATTTTTATTCATGAGTGGTAAATTGAATTGATTATCTTCTGGGTAATCACTTGTATCAAATTTGTGTATATTTTCAACCATAAACTCATATGCATTTTTCTCTTCAAGTTCATATATTAGAGAATCTGTATCTGTATACATGACTTTACATTTATCTCCAAATTCACGCTGCATAAAACCGTAATGGAAATCATAGAGGCATATCTTTGAAATTTCCAAAACCGCCATTCCAATATAGAGGGGCTTATTGAATAAGATTTTGAGTCGTCTTAATTCCACAGCAACCAAATTCTCATCAAATATCGTTGCACTGTGGAAGTTGGGTGCCGCAATCCGAGCTTTTGCACCATAGCGACCTTCCCACTTTATGCAAAGCTTTATATCGTTATACTTGCGAACATTTTCCATGGTCTTACCAAAAGCTGCATTATTCATCTTCTTATAGCTGTCCTTCTCATGATCGCTGGTAGCCTGCTTCCGTTTGGTGGTATTTAAGTCAATATATGGTTTAAGCCATGCTGATTGGTTGAATTGAAGATTTCGGTGCACTTTTCTCAGGATGAGGCCATGTGATAAGCATTGCTTCAAATTTCGGTAGTGTATAACATATTTAGTTTTAGGATTTAAAGTTGTCAAAAGCTTTTCTAATTTTTCTCCAGGTGGTGCTGCATGCTCAGAGCAAAACGGTAAATCCTTATGTGTATCATGTAGATGTTGAGGATAGTCCAAGTCGACTTCGAATTTGTATTCAATTGGCGAATCATCAGGAATCTCGAAAACGTTGATATTGGGAGCTTCAACCCATTTGAATCCTTCGGTTGGTTAATGCTGTGACATGGCCCATCCATAAAGGTTATTTACATCATAATACATCAGGTATTTCTCTTTCTCGGCAGGCTTAAAATCTTCCATATATTTATTATTTGCTTTACTATATCTGTTCGAGCATTGACTTATACCACCTCGAATACCTCTCTCTATGAATAGCAGTATATCTACGTCGGTTATCAGCTCTAGTTTCACTTTGGTATATTTTAACAGTGCATCCTATGTTAGACCTGGCATGGTGTAATAATGTGCAGGATCTAAATTGTACGTCTTCATACAGACATCTCGAAAGTTCTCAAACACATCGGCCAATAGAAGGATATCAGTTTTCAGGTATAGCTCTGAATATTCGCCAAGTGTCTGTATTTCAAATGTCCTCCACACCTTTTCTGCGCGGCTGTAGTCCTCAGCAGATATATCACTGTCAGTCATTTTATTATAGAATTGCTCCTGTGCTGGCAAGTGTTGGAAATCCAATTTTGTCCAATCGTCAACGAGGTCGTATGGGAAGACACCTTTGCGCGTAAGTAGTTTAAAGTCATCATCATCCAATTCCTGCGATGCAGCTCTTGAAATATTTAATTTATCCATTGGTAGCAATGATGATAGCTTATCTAATGATTCTGCCATAAAACGGAAGGAATCGATGAATCTGAATTTGATATGACTGCCTTCAACGTGCTTGGTGAATGAGATATAAGTAGTAAGGGTACCACCTCCCTATACTTTTTACATTACGTCCGATAGAGGCAACTGCCGCGATAATGCCACTTGCTGGTTTTCTGCAAGAGGGTTCCCACCGCCGATAAGAACTTCTTGAGGAGGGAGTAGGATAGACACGTCCCTGTCGCAAGCATTGGGAGGTAAAAATAAAAAAGCTGAGTTGCCACCGAGTTGTGTTGTTGCAGGATGTTGGTTGGAAGGAGAGAGCTGGCGCTCTCTGTGGTAAGACGGTAGATGGATCCCTGTCGCAAGCATTGGGAGGTAAAAATAAAAAAAGCTGACTTGATTCCGAGTTGTGTTGTTGCAGGATGTTGGTTGAAAGGAGAGAGCTGGTGCTGTCTGTGGTAAGGACGGTAGATGGGTCCCTGTCGCAAGCATTGGGGGCAAAAATAAAAAAAGCTGACTTGATACCGAGTTGTCTTGATGCCGGCTGTTGGTTGAAAGGAGAGAGCTGGTGCTGTCTGTGACAAGGACGGTAGATGGGTACTGTTTTGGAAAGGTCCAGTTGCTAGGATGGCTGAGCCTAGTGGGTGCAAGCAGGTGTACTATAGGCGGCTTACGTACAAGCATAGTAAAGTTTTATAAAATTGCACTACCAGGCAAGCAGATAACTAAAGCACAAAATCTTG
Source organism: Dioctria linearis (assembly GCA_963930735.1). Lineage (NCBI taxonomy): Eukaryota > Metazoa > Arthropoda > Insecta > Diptera > Asilidae > Dioctria > Dioctria linearis. The sequence goes on along the minus strand of OZ005740.1, from coordinate 115,354,124 downwards.
CACCCATATGTAGCAAGCATGCATGGTTTAAACCTGTATCGCTGTCTTCATATCTTATATTCCGTTCATTTTTTTCTTCCACTCCAGACAAGCTTTGAACAGTTAGTCACCCTTCTTCAACGTCATTTTTTTATACGAGTTTTAAAACTTGAACTTGACCGCGATGCGGTCACGAGTTGTTGTTTTTTATATATAGAATTTTAAGTCTACCTGAATTGAAACTTCGAGACATGTGGGTGACTTTATTTCCGGAATTTTTTTGATGTAAAGGAAAAAAAGATTAAGGAAAGATCGCAAAGAGCAAGTTCTGATGTTGCTTATGATTCTTGTGACGTTCAATACTGCCGGCGTATGATAATGAGCTGCAAAACAAGAATAGATCGGCGGCAGTCAGTGAACTTGATGTTGTGAACGACACGAATGTGGGTGAAGGTGAGTTAAAAGAAACGGGTTGCTTGAGTAAAATAAAAAACCAATTTGGCTGAGATGCCTTTATTGAAGGTCAGTAAAGATAGACTGCGGAATATTGGATATGATTAGTGCGGGTGGATAATATGCCTTTCGATAAGGCGGCAGTGAGAAACGATGGGACTATTGAAATAAAAAGTCGAATTCGATAAAGATATTTTTATTTTTTGCTTTTTGTTTTTACAGTTTTAAAACGCTCGATAAAGATTTTGCATCTGTGTGAGTGACGAAGAATGGAACTTAAAATTATACTGCATTGCATAATGCGGGCCTTAAATCTGCATCGATCCAATCCGTAATTGATCCACGGTCCCTTGCGTGCAACTTGATAGGTGTAACTCCATACATGTAAATATTTGACTTCAGGCAGGGTTTCGAATCTTACTTGTTTTTTCATACTTGATGTGCATAACGTCAGCATGCTCACACACACATACATATACACACGCATACGCACATGTATTTTTATACCTCCCGTGTAAACTGTTCGTAAAAATAGTAAATTTCACAGCATAAGCCAGACAGAATTAACGCTCCAGCTAAAACTTTCAAAGTGTTTAAAGCCCACTTCGTGCATTCTGATGATGGTTGCGGGCTATTATACGGTCCACATACCTCCTTACCGTTGGCATAGATACAATTAGGTGAACGTCGAAAATGTTCGGCCTCAACATCTTCAGGACAATTTAATGCACTCATTTCCATACAGCAAAAATAACATTTTGCTATGTCTTCCATGTTGGTGTAAAAGAAGCCGCTCCTTGCTAGCTTGTGTGATTTCCTGTCATCCAAAGTTAAATTCTTAAATGTCTTTAACCGATCAGATTCACGCTTTAAGATCAGCATTGTGACTGCAATAAAGGCTGTTTATAAAACGTCTTTTATATTAATCCATGTGATGTGCTTTTGCGGAAAACCAAGCCATTTCACATAAACTTTACCACCTCGTCTTTTTAAAACTTTTTCTACAAGGTAAGTATCAGGATGTTTCACTGGAGATATCTCGAGCTGGTAAAAGTCGCCCTGTATTATAACTCCCTGATAGTCTTCAAGAATGTAAGTTACTGGATAAGTGTTTTTTACATCTTTTATTTTGAAAATTTCAGTAGACCAGTTTGGGGTGTAGCCTTTTTCAAAAACATGTTTGTTTCTACTTATACGAACAAAGTCTCCCACTTTGTACTTTGGACGTGATTTGGTTTTTGGCTTTTTATACACAGTTAGAAATAAACGAACCTCATTAACAGGGCCTACGTCTATAGGTCTCATCTTAATAGTTCGATGCTTTGTGCTGTTATACTTTCTTGTTAACCTGTCCAACATACTCAACCAGTGATAATTACCATTCATACTAAACTCTTTCCACATAATATTTTTCAGCGTTCTATTAAATCTTTCTACAATTGTCGCCTTTAATAAACTATAAGTTGAATAATGATTAACATCATATTTACCCATCAAGCGCTTAAACGACTTGTTGTAGAACTCTTTTCCATCATCTGTTTGCAAGTTTCTTGGAATACGACCCTGATTGAAAATTAGCTGCATTGCTTTAGTGACTTCAATCCCACTTTTGTCTTTAATTGGTAAAGCCCATGCGTATTTAGAAAATGTATCTATTACAGTTAGCAAAAAGCTAAAGTTTTGATTTTCTTGAGCATATAAGCGCATATCAACTAAGTCTGCCTGCCACAGGTCATCCTTGCCTTTAATCGTTACACGACGACGCTTAAAGTATTTGCGGGCTGGCCTATGTAGTTCATTAATAATTTGTCTTCTGCTCATTCTTAAAAAATTATATAAGTACCTTTTTACAAAATGTGGGGGTTTATATACAAAAGACGTGTTGTTAAGAGCTTTTGTTTTTTTGCAGTGAAAATGATCGCGTTCAAACACCCGTTTACAATGATGGTTGCTGGACCTTAGGTTGTTGGAAAACAACATTTATAAAAAGTCTTCTCGATAATATGTTTTTAACACGGCCACAAATAACAAGAGTTATATGGTGTAATACAGAACATGTGGCTCTGCCTTCAGATACGATATTCAATAATATCGAATTTATTGATAGCATCCCTGAAGAGTTTGTAAATTATACACAGGAACCTAGATTGATTGTACTGGATGATATGATGTTAAATGCTTTTAGCAGACAAGTATGTGAACTCTTTACAAAAGGCTCTCACCATCGCAATCTTTCAGCAATCCTTGTAACACAAAATGTATTTCACCAGGGTAAGTTTTGCCGAGATATATCACTGAACTGTAAATACCTAGTTGTATTTAAAAACCCTCGAGATAAAAGTCAGTTTATCCATTTAGCGAGGCAGATTTATCCAGAAAATAGTTCAGAACTGCTAAAAATATATAAAGAGATTACACAGATGCCACACGGATATTTACTGATAGATTCAACTCAAGATATCAACGAGGTATTAATATTCCGTACTGGTATTTTTAATAAAGACTTTACAACTTGCTTCTGCCCGCATAACTCTTTGATCAGCAAAAATGGTGTCACGAATGAATCGATTAAGGGACAACAAGCATATGCTATATGTTCTTAGAACAGCGAGACCAAAATTAAGACACGCCATTATTAAAAATGCCGACCCCGAACTTATAAAAACACTTTGTGAAATTACTCTTAATACTTTAAAGGGAAATCATATTCCTCGCGGAAAGATATACAATTCGCTCTGTAGGTATAAAAAGGATTTACGAAAACTAGTTGTTGCAAAAAGATCTGTACCCAGACAACGTAAAATACTGATACAGCGTGGAGGTTTTTTACCAGTGTTGCTAGGAAGTGTATTATAAGGTATAATTGATTCATTAATCGAAAAATATGTTTAAAAACAATAATCTGAATAAAATGTTACTTCTTTCACCAGAAGTTTACGAAAAGTTGAAAAACGAGATTGAGGATTCCGTGAATCAATCTAGGTTCGATAAGACTATGGATAAAATATTAAAAAACAAGAATTTATCTGATAGGGAAAAATGGTATAACTACCGAAATGAGTTAATAAAGTTTTCAAACTTAAGACGGAAAGCTGTGCGTGTGTCAGATGAAAAACCAAATATTCACTTACCGCAAGAAAAGCAAAAAAGTTTACGGGATAGTGCTACTCAAAGTAATTTTATTCGCATACCGCAAGATAAGCAGAAACACTTGCGTGACAGTACTACTCAAACTAAATTTATTTTTAAAGATGAAATATCAACACAGACATCACCCTTAAAAGAAAACACACCTGAAAGAACGGAAGAGGATTTCTTCGAACTTGCTGAAATATCACCACCAAGACCACCGTTATCACCCGCTTTCAAACGTCGCTTATCAGCTAGTAATCACGGCTGAGGATGGTATAACCCAGTACACCGTACCTGCAGAAATGAGTATAGATGAAGCTGCGAGCATATTAGAAGAACTCGACACGGAAAGTCCTACAGCTGCGAGAGGTAGAAAACCATCCAAAAATCAATCTATATTAAGGCCGTCTCTGCTAGATCCCAGTCAATATATGCTTTCGTTACCAGTTAAGAAAGTTGTCCGCCAAAGTGATCGCATAAAAAACGCAGCAAAAACTAGAAGTTCCAGCATAGCAGCAATTGCTTGGGAAAACCTGTAATAATAATAAGCAGTAAATCTTAAGTGTACCGAGCGTTGGTTGTGAAAGAATTTAAAAATGCCTGTAGATATAAAAGATAATGACTTTTATGTATGCCTTCTAAGTAACAATTCCATGCAAATTTATCCCGAAAATACGCTATCAGCTTTTACAAATGCACTATCTAGAGTATGCAAGTTTACTGATGACTGGTGTGTTGGAATAACTGATATTTCGTTCCCATATCATGCCATAAAAAGAGGAGTCAAGCGAAATACAACTGAAGAAGTAAATCAGAGTAATTTTAAAAGGGTAGGGCGTGAGGCATCTGATCCATTGAAAGAAATAGCAGAGCAGCGTAGAAAAGAAATCAAATCACTTAGCATCAAAATAAATGAAACCGTTAAACTCGAGTGGACTAAAGAGAGTCTTGAGCAAGTTAATTACAGAGCAGGACAGGTAAATTTTTCTGCATTCCTACTAACATTTTATAACGCTATTTCACCATCATGGTATACCTGTACTTGGATGATGTTAAGAAAAAGATGTGGGATCGGTTAGAAGCTGACTTTTTTGATAGTGTTATATCTGAAATAAGTTACAAACAGGATCCAGACGAGTTTACATTACACATATATCAGGGTAAGAGTGCTTCAGAAAATGTTATTTTAAAATATAAAAACTATGAGTCAGTTGAAGCCTTTGTTGATGACGTATTTGGACAAATTCCTAGACAGAAGAGAAGTATGCTATCATACAAGACTCGATAGACAATTACACACATCCAGCGCTTAGCATCAAAAGAGCCCGTGAGACAGAAAAAAATACTGGCGGCAAAAGAGTACACGATGTGTTTGAACTGCGGATGGAAGATTTGGGAGTCACAATCAGAATAAAAAAACCACTACCATCTCATCTTAATGTTAGAGATCTTATTACGCTTTTTATATCAAATGTACACTTTGATGATCAAACCCTTAGTGAGCAAGAAAAACAAAAAATAATTATTCCGATTAAGGATACTATTTTTAACATCTTGAATAGATTGAACAAAGACTCGATTAGTGCTAAACCATCCGAACAGCGAAAAATTGTTAAAGGTAGCAATATTTTGGATGTTCCATACGAAAAGCAAAACTCCGGTGAATATTTAACTACCCCAGTACCTATTGATACTAATATAGAAAACCTGTCCAACTTCTTTACGGATATATTTCTCCAAACACCTGAAAATAAGCGTGAACCTGACGCCATACTGGCAGAAATAAAAGAATCTTTTAATACGGCAGGATTACGTCAGGAGCATATATCAATAATAGACACACTTAATAGACTGGAAAGATCAGTTACGGATTTTACACTAAGGTTGCCGCAAGAGTCTCGGCCAGCAGCAGAGGACTGTTATGAAAAATATATAATTTACGTCTACGCTGATATTATCCAGCCCAGATTTATAGGTGATCAGTTAGTACGATACTTACGTGTAATACCTTTAAAAGAATGTGAAAACATAATAAGATTTCAAAACGTAGATTACTGTCCTATTGAAAAAACTTTTATCGAAAGTATTCCTATAAAAATAACTAATCAGCAAGGGGAGCTAATTGATTTCAAGTCAGACTATACTCCTACATATATAATGCTCCATTTTAAAAGAAAATAAGCTATAAATACTCATACAACAGTCAATTTAACATTGTGCAAAGTTAAGAGCATTTTGTATAACTTCGAAAATGAATTCATATTATACTAAATATTATTCAATTCAGAGTGGTGGGGCCTTAGCGGATATTGGAGAATTATATCGATCTCCTCTTATTTACCAGCGTGGAAGAGGAATTGGTAGTTTTTTCAGCGGTCTATTACGATATTTACAGCCCTTGGTTACATCGGGGGCAAAGGCTTTGAAGCAACAAGCAATTAAAACAGGAAAAGGTATTTTAGAAATAGCAGGTAGTACACCTTTAACAGATATTTTAAAAGAACTGGGAAAAGCAGCTGCCGAAGAACTATCACAGAAAGGTATAAATAAGCTGTTTGAAAGCATGGGTAGTGCAGGAAGAAGCAATCGCATGCTTATAAAAAGACGCAACCCTTTTACAGCTTTACATTTCGCTCCAGCTTCTAAACGTAAAAAGCGTTCAGTATCAAAAAAGTCCACAAAAAGAGGTTCAAAGACAAAGACGACAGCTAAGAGAGCATCTGTTATAGGCAAACGTAAGACACAGACAAAAAGGGCAGTTAAAAGAGCATCTATTAAAGGCAAACGTAAGATACGTAAACGTGTGTTAGATATTTCTGACAAATAAACGAAATGCCGTTATACAAAGAATGCATGAAATCTGAGTTAGACCTTTTCTCTACATCACCTGTACAAAGCAGCATCTTAAAAACTGAAGAGGTATCTTATAAACCTATAGTTTCTCTAGATAACTCGTCGGTGCTCGAATTTGTATCACTAGGGCATGGTGACACATATCGAGACTTATCAAGCATATACCTTCGTTTGAAACTACAGTTGGTTAAAATCAAGGATGGAAAAGAAGAACTTTACACAGGCGAAGATATCGAAATAACTAAACCAGATAAAACCAAAGACACTATTCGTGATGAAGGCCCCGCCCTTGTAAATAACATACTCCACTCACTTTTCCGCCAGTCTACAATTTATCTAAATGGAAATCCGGTTGCCCAAACAGATAAAAATTACAACTATAGAGCCTATATTGAGAATTTATTAAATTACGGAAAAGATGCCGCTTCAACACATTTGGAATCGGTTGGTTGGTATCTCGATCAAAATAATATGGAGGTAGTTCAGTAGTAGTTGATAAAAGTAATGTTGTAGAGCTGATGGGAAAGATTCACGGCGATATGTTTAATCAAGATAAATTATTAATGAACGGTGTTGATTTACGGGTAGTCTTGTCACTCGAAAAACCGGAATTTTACCTTTGGTCAAAAGATGATGACAATTCTCCACGAGTTAAGATAGTAGAAGCAACTATGTACATGAATCATGTAACTATCAATCCTAACATCTTGCTGGCTCATGAAGCTGTTCTCCAACGCTCCAACGCTATATATCCGTATAAACGAGTTGAAGTTAAGACTTATACAATACCCGCAAATACATTTACATTATCACTGGACAATGTGGTTATAGGACAATTACCAAATCTACTAGTCTTTGGCATGATTGACAACGACGCATATACCGGAAAACGAACAAAAAATGCTTACGACTTCAAGCACAACAACATCACCAGTTTTAACTTATCGGTGAACGGGGTACAGGTGCCAAATCAACCTCTAGAATTTGATTATTCAAAAGAAAAACCTGTTAGCACTCGAGGATATATTACGCTGTTTAAAGGCACCGGTATACATTATTTTGATAAAGGACACCAAATCTCAAAAACATTCTTTGACAACGGGTGTTTCCTACTTGCTTTTGATTTAACGACAGACCTCTCGTATAATTCAACATGTGGAAATCTATTGAATCAGGGAAAGGTGAGAATTGAAGGAAGGTTTAAGGAAGCACTAAAAAACACAGTAACATGTATTGTATATGCAGAATATGATAGCAGCCTTGCTATAGGTAAAGATAAAAATGTATACACCAGCTTCTAAAAAAATCTATATAAGGCTGACTAACCGATCTTCTAACTTAATTTCACTCAAGACTCTTAATACGCAATCTATAATGAACTACTGTTTAGTAAATTTGGAGTTCTTTTCTGGAGGACCCTTCACCTTTTTAAAAAGAGTTTCTTTTGCGGGATTCGCTGCGCAAAATAAGTCTTTTGCGAAAGAAATAATTTTCAAGTCTCCTACATCTAGTACAGGATGTACTGAACAAATAAGTAAATTTTGTAATCTCGAACTTAAGCATATGGACGAGGATCTTATAAAAACTCTATCAAAATTTACCACAATATTTGTTCGTGGAGCTGCAACCAGAGAATTTATAAATAACTACGCTACTTCTCACACCAAGATCATTGACGTGGAAACCATCATTTGTTCTGAACAAGAATGAACACGCTTGAGCTTACAAATGTATTATCAAACAACCGCATGACAAACAAGTTTTTTAGAGGCATCTTTCCATGCAACCAATTACCACAGAAGATAAGAAAGCCTGCATGTGTAATAGCTAATACGGATCCTGCAAATAAAGGTGGAACTCATTGGGTAGCCTTTTATTTCCCAAAACAAGGCCCCGCAGAGTACTTTGATTCATTTGGAAAGTATCCCGCAAATAGGCTTTTTCGAAAATTTTTATTATCTAATTCAAGCTCTTTTAGTAATAATAAAAAACGATTGCAAGGCCAATTTTCATCAACCTGCGGACATTATTGTTGTGTATTTCTATATTCTCGCTGCAGAGGACGCAGCTTTCAGAACTTTTTAAAACAATTTGATTCGAACAATCTAAGTTTAAATGATGGCAAAATTGTTAATTTATACCACAGTATATATCTAAAGAAAAAAAATCGTGCACAATCTGGAGGGGTTTTTTGTAGCCAAACATGTAAAGCTGAGATCAAAGCTATAAAAACCTGAATCCTAGGTGGAAAAAATGGAAAAGGCACTTCCAGCAAGCCCATAATTTTAGATTAAATGATAATAAAGTTGTGAATTTATATCGCAAAATATAGTTGAAAAAATGTTTAAAATCTGGAGGGGGCAACCAGCTATGTACATCGGCAAATAAGAGTATAAATACGAGACGACGGTGATGCACATTTAATGCTGTACTATAAGTCTACGCATCAAAATGGAGCAGACACCTAAAGTTAAAAAGTCTAAAAAGGTACGAGAAAAAAGAGTGTGTGCAGAAGAGTTTATAGTGATGGACACAAAACCCAAAAAGCATAAAGCTAGGCCGATACGAAGAGAAGGTAGAAAGGCTTCAGAGGCCCCGGGCGAAGATCTTTTGTTAAACTACACTTATCATCTGGATCATCATCATAATCAGAAGGTTGTCCTCGGATTTGATCCGACCTCGTTTGAAGTAAAAATAGTCTTTCACCGTCATGGTTTTGAACCTGTGTCAACATTTTACTCTGGATGGCTGGAAGTTTATAAACATCTAAACACAGTTGTACACATTATATGGCTAGCGACTAGACGCACGGTCAATCAGCTCCGCAGTTTGTGTTAAAATTTATAGTTTTTGGGGTCAATTTTTAATCTAATTGTATGCTCAGTTGATTTTTAACGCTGATCGGGTGTTTCTATCTTAAATAATTTTATAAAAAAAAAAAAAAAATTTTTTTTGTTAAGAAAGTTCATAACATAGTGAATCTGCTCAACAGTGTATAATCCAGTATTCTGTTACTAAGAGTTGTAGGAATTATTGCTCTTACGAATCGTTCCAATATCCCGTTGTAATGTCTGGTGCTAATAAACAACAACCGAAGAGCACAAAAACTGAGAGAAAGGGTTTGCGGTCGGATTCTACATCAGACATCATCATCACTAATACAGCATTACCCGGTGAATGTACTGATCTGGCATCTGCGAGCGATCTCGTAGCACGGATGGAATCTGTCATAGTCGGCAAAATAAACGGTCTTCTGCAGCGGTTGGAGGAAAAAATTATGGCCAAGATTGATAGTGTGGTGGGCAGCGTCAATGATAGGATTTTACGATGTGAAGCTTCTCTTGAAAATTTGCATGAAACCAGCAGAGTCGCCAATAATCACATTGAGGAGATTCACAGAGTGCAGCGTTTGAGTGATGTCATCATCCGAGGGGTACCCTATCACACTGGTGAAAAAACCAATGACATAATGAAAAATATTGCTTCAGTAATTAACCACAGTTTAACGCCTCACATGGACTCTTTTCGATTAAAGCCTAAATCAGCTTCAAAAGATCAAAACAGCTTGATATTGGTGCGTTTATCTGGACATGCTGAGCAGCGTGCCTTTCTGTCAGCTTTTTGGACGAGCAAAGTTAAGTTGTCCCAACTGCATGGCTTTACGTTGGATAGTTCACTGGTTGCTCATGAGAGTCTTACCCCGCGTAATAGTAGTTACGCTATGACAGTTCTGCGACACTTTTTCCATACAAAAAGTGCAAGGTAGATTCCAACTATTTTGGTAGCTATGGACTGTGGTTCTGGACCACTGAGGGGGATTCCGTCTAGTGGTCTACGTCACAAGGCCTGCCTGGAGAATTCCTTTCCCACCGTCTGGCTGACCAGGAGATGGCATTAACTGTTTTAGTAATAATTCAAGTTTTATTTTTTTTACTCATGGTGTGCTGCGCCTAAATGTAGGCTTTTTTATTATAATTTTTCTGTTTTCAAGTGTTGCGCCTAAATGTGGGCTTTTTGGTTTTGAACTAATATTAGTAATAATTAAAGTTAACGCTATGCTATTCTTTTTCATGCCAATAGATTCTAGAAGGTGCCAGCGGATAGGGTATTGAAACTGTTGGGGGACAAAATTTTTATCAAAAATCCTCTACGGGCTACGGTCTCAAGATATTAGCGATTTTACCTTTTTAGATATAGTTAATATTAGTAATAATTCAAGTTAACCCTATGCTATTCTTTTTCATGCCAATAGATTCTAGAAGGTGCCAGTGGATAGGGTATTGATACTGTTGGGGGACAAAATTTTTATTAGAATTCCTCTACGGGCTATGGTTCTCGAGATATTAGCGATTTTACCTTTTTAGATATAGTTAATATTAGTAATAATTCAAGTTAACCCTATGCTATTCTTTTTCATACCAATAGATTCTAGAAGGTGCCAGCGGATAGGGTATTGATACTGTTGGGGGACAAAATTTTTATTAGAAATCCTCTACGGGTTATGGTTCTCGAGATATTAGCGATTTTACCTTTTTAGATATAGTTAATATTAGTAATAATTCAAGTTAATCCTATGCTATTCTTTTTCATACCAATAGATTCTAGAAGGTGCCAGCGGATAGGGTATTGATACTGTTGGGGGACAAATTTTTTATTAGAAATCCTCTACGGGCTATGGTTCTCGAGATATTAGCGATTTTACCTTTTTAGATATAGTTAATATTAGTAATAATTCAAGTTAACCCTATGCTATTCTTTTTCATACCAATAGATTCTAGGAGGTGCCAGTGGATAGGGTATTGGTACTGTTGGGGGACAACATTTTCATCAGAAATCCTCTACGGACTGTGGTTTTCGAGATATTAGCGATATTTCCATTCAATATTACAAATAATTCAAGTTACTTTGGGGAGTTGTAGATATCAGCATAATGTCGCCTTGGATTTGCTGTTTTCTTACTTGAATATTTCTTAGTGAGGAATTTGTAGATATCAAAAGTTCCGGATGACTTTCTATAGGCGTTCTGGGGCAGTGGGGTTCTGGGCATCAAACTAAACATTAGGCATGCTTCCCCTGTTTATGATGTAATTTGATATTACCGCCGTAAACAAATTCACATTTAAGCTGAATGGTTCATACACACCTGTGTAAACTTCCTGTTTAAAATATTCGCATTTTAGCTGAATGAGTCATGCACACCTGTGTAAACAAATTTAAGCAATATCAGCACATTTATTCTTTTCACGTAATTTGATGCCCACACTTCCTGTAGGCAGCCAAAAATTTTATTGTTCCAAGAATTTTGCTGATAGAAACGTTTCATTGTAATGTAAACAAATTTTCACATTTTCATGTATGCATTCATGTAAACAATCTTATTTGCAAATTCAACCAACAGAATAAAGTAATCAAATTAATTTGGATGATTTATGTTTTTTTGTGTTTTATTGTTTATTCGATATCATCTCGGCCTGTAAGCAAATTCGTTGGAATTCATCCTGTGCAATCCAGACCTGTTTTAAAAGCTGTTATCAAACCCGTTTGAAAAGCTGTTAAGCTGTTAACCTGTTATCAGAGCTGTTTTAAAAGCTGTTAACCTGTTATCAGAGCTGTTTTAAAAGCTGTTAAGCTGTTATCAGAGCTGTTTAAAAGCTGTTAAGCTGTTATCAGAGCTGTTTTAAAAGCTGTTAAGCTGTTATCAGAGCTGTTTAAAAGCTGTTAAGCTGTTATCAGAGCTGTTTTAAAAGCTGTTAAGCTGTTATCAGAGCTGTTTTAAAAGCTGTTAAGCTATTATCAGAGCTGTTTAAAAGCTGTTAAGCTGTTATAAGAGCTATTTAAAAAGCTGTTAAGCTGTTATCAGAGCTGTTTTAAAAGCTGTTAAGCTGTTATCAGACCTGTTTGAAAAGCTGTTAAGCTGTTATCAGAGCTGTTTTAAAGCTGTTAAGCTGTTATCAGACCTGTTTTATAAGCTGTTATCAGACCTGTTTTAAAAGCAGTTAAGCTGTTATCAGTGCTGTTTTAAAAGCTGTTAAGCTGTTATCAGAGCTGTTTAAAAGCTGTTAAGCCAGAGCTGTTTTAAAAGCTGTTAAGCTGTTATCAGAGCTGTTTAAAAGCTGTTAAGCTGTTATCAGAACTGTTTTAAAAGCTGTTAAGCTGTTATCAGACCTGTTTGAAATGCTGTTAAGCTGTTATCAGAGCTGTTTTAAAAGCTGTTAAGCTGTTATCAGAGCTGTTTTAAAAGATGTTAAGCTGTTATCAGAGCTGTTTTAAAGCTGTTAAGCTGTTATCATACCTGTTTTATAAGCTGTTAAGCTGTTATCAGACCTGTTTTAAAAGCTGTTAAGCTGTTATCACAGCTGTTTAAAAGCTGTTAAGCTGTTATCAGAGCTGTTTTAAAAGCTGTTAAGCTGTTATCAGAGCTGTTTTAAAAGCTGTTAAGCTGTTATCAGACCTGTTTTATAAGGTGTTAAGCTGTTATCAGAGCTGTTTGAAAAGCTGTTAAGCTGTTATCAGAGCTGTTTTAAAAGCTGTTAAGCTGTTATCACAGCTGTTTTAAAAGCTGTTAAGCTGTTATCAGAGCTGTTTAAAAGCTGTTAAGCTGTTATCAGACCTGTTTTATAAGCTGTTAAGCTGTTATCAGACCTGTTTTAAAAGCTGTTAAGCTGTTATCAGAGCTGTTTTAAAAGCTGTTAAGCTGTTATCAGAGCTGTTTAAAAGCTGTTAAGCTGTTATCAGAGCTGTTTTAAAAGCCGTTAAGCTGTTATCAGACCTGTTTGAAAAGCTGTTAAGCTGTTATCAGAGCTGTTTTAAAAGCTGTTAGTCTGTTATCAGAACTGTTTTAAAAGCTATTAAGCTGTTATCAGAGCTGTTTTAAAAGCTGTTAAGCTGTTATCAGACCTGTTTTACAAGGTGTTAAGCTGTTATCAGAGCTGTTTAAAAAGCTGTTAAGCTGTTATCGGAGCTGTTTTAAAAGCTGTTAAGCTGATATCAGACCTGTTTTATAAGCTGTTAAGCTGTTATCAGAGCTGTTTTAAAAGCTGTTAAGCTGTTATCAGAGCTGTTTAAAAGCTGTTAAGCTGTTATCAGAGCTGTTTGAAAAGCTGTTAATCTGTTAAGCTGTTATCTGACCTCACTTCCGGTTGGCCTCATAGGTCAAGGTGACGTCAGAGGTCAGCGTCACATTGAAACCTCCGAGGCGACGCGTCAAATATCCGTTTCAAGCGCTATCCAAGACCAGGCACCCACCACCACCCCCCACCATCCCACCACCACAACCACCACCACCCACCACCACCACCACCACCCACCACCACCACCACCCGTTGTAGTGGTCAAACATTATTCGGGAGTTCCGGACTTAGTATGGGAAATTGAATAAAAAGAAGGCCATTATAAATTGAAAAATATTAACATTTAATTCTTAAGATCATTCTAGATTAACATTTAATTCTTAAGGTATCATTCTATATTAGGCTTCCTTAAATCCGTTACCCTATAATTATAATATTTTCCTTTATTTTACAATAGTATATATCATCTTAGACTATAATACAATTAAAACAAACTATTTCATTAAATGGTATTTTAGCTATAATACAATTTTTATTTACAATACATATCTTAGACTAGCCTTAGATTATATGTTTTCTGCGTCTGCTCCTTGCTGTTCTGATTGAATAGAGTAATGTCCCCATGGTAGAGTATCCGTTGTCCCACTCGTAATATACCGCTTGTTATCATATGGATTCAATGCAATTTTCTTTTGGTTGATCGTGTAGACATTATGGTTATGCGATCGTATGGAGCTCTGATTAGCAGTTAATACTCGCTTGTTATTCAAACATTCGACGTAGTCTTCGAAATTAATATGCCTGTGGACTACATTAGTCTTTACTCCTTTTGCTTTCTTTACAGTTTTACCATCGTTTATACGTAGACTGTACATTTTCGAACGCAAGCCTGCAAATTCGCTCATGATTTTCCCATTCAGCTCATCCTTCATTAGACCAGGAATCTTTTTATTCATGAGTGGTAAATTGAATTGATTATCTTCTGGGTAATCACTTGTATCAAATGTGTGTATATTTTCAACCATAGACTCATATGCATTTTTCTCTTCAAGTTCATATATTAGAGAATCTGTATCTGTATACATGACTTTACATTTATCTGCAAATTCACGCTGCATAAAACTGTAGTGGAAATCATAGAGGCATATCTTTGAAATTTCCAAAACTGCCATTCCAATATAGAGGGGCTTATTGAATAAGATTATGAGTCGCCTTAATTCCAGCAACTAAATTCTCATCAAATATCGTTGCACTCTGGAAGTTGGGTGCTGCAATCCGAGCTTTTGCACTATAGCGACCTTCCCACTTTATGCAAAGCTTTATATCGCTATACTTGCGAACATTTTCCATGGTCTTACCAAAAGCTGCATTATTCATCTTTTTATAGCTGTCCTTCTCATGATCGCTGGTAGTATCCGTTTGGTAGTATTTAAATCAATATATGGTTTAAGCCAAGCTGATTGGTTGAATTGAAGAACCCGGTGCACTTTTTTCAGGATGAGGCCATGTGATAAGCATTGCTTCAAATTTCGGTAGTGTATAACATATTTAGTTTTAGGATGTAAAGTTGTCAAAAGCTTTTCTAATTTTGCTCCAGGTGGTGCTGCATGCTCAGAGCAAAACGGTAAATCCTTATGTGTATCATGTAGATGTTGAGGATAGTCCAAATCGACTTCGAATATGTATCCAATTGGCGAATCATCAGGAATCTCGAAAACGTTGATATTGGGAGCATCGACCCATTTGAATCCTCCGGTTGGTAAATGCTGTGACATAGCCCATCCATAAAGGTTATTTACATCATAATACATCAGGTATTTCTCTTTCTCGGCAGGCTTAAAATCATCCATATATTTATTATTTGCTTTACTATATCTGTTCGAGCATTGACTTGTACCACCTCGAATACCTCTCTCTATGAATAGCAGTATATTTACGTCGGTTTTCAGCTCTAGTTTCACTTTGGTATATTTTAGCATTGCATCCCATGTTAGGCCTGGCATGGTGTAATAATGTGCAGGATCTAAATTGTACGTCTTCATACAGACATCTCGAAAGTTCTCAAACACGTCAGCCAATAGAAGGATATCAGTTTTCAGGTATAGATCGGAATATTCGCCAAGTGTCTGTATTTCAAATGTCCTCCACACCTTTTCTGCGCGGCTGTAGTCCTCAGCACATATATCACTGTCAGTCATTTTATTATAGAATTGCTCCTGTGCTGGCAAGTGTTGGAAATCCAATTTTATCCAATCGTCAACGAAGTCGTATGGGAAGACACCTTTGCGCGTAAGTTTAAACTACTTACTCATCATCATCCAATTCCTGCCATACAGCTCTTGTAATATTTAATTTATCCATTGGCAGCAATGATGATAGCTTATCTAAGGATTCTGCCATAAAACGGAAGGAATCGATGAATCTGAATTTGATATGGCTGCCTTCAACGTGCTTGGTGAACGAAATGTATCTTTCTTTATTTATTGGTAGGAGATCCACTTTCCCAGGAATAGATGTAGCTATATCCTTAATAATGAAGTGAGCATCATATCCGGATAAGTTGTGAAAAATAACTGGAACTATGGAGCAATCTTGGTACATCAGATTGCATGCATTGTGCGCTGGCCCTCGGTATTTTCCTGTTAAAAGAATTTATGAAAAAAAAAATGAATTGAATTATGATTCTCAGTATTAACCTGTTAAGTGGCAATGGTTTCGCACTCGTTCCTCATCGGCTGCAAACGTCTTTTCACATATATGGCAGCAAGTATTTTCCATATGTGAACGCCGTTCCTCTTTATTCAGGGGATGCATTGGCCTGATGTTCAGCTTCTCCTGTACAGCTATGGATGCAATCTTTTGCAATTCTAATGCAAACCATTTTTGACAGTCTTTGCCTCGATATGCTCTGTAATATGAGAGCTTAGCATCATGTTTGCAGTGGAAATAGAATCCTATGCTGTGAACTTCATGTTCCTGGATTCGCTGTGTATTTTGATCGTTTCCCTGAATCGGCTTCAATATTGATTCAAGATCTGCATACACACAAAACGGGACTGGATTCTTATGGTTATAATTCTTATATTCCAACCATTTCTTTTCCTCTGAGGGAAACATAATCCTACAATCGTTTTGTATCTCGCATTCGGGAGTGTGTGATGCTAATTTTTCTTCAGAGTAAAAGTAGAGCAAACATCTCTCACATATATACTTTCTACCATCATGTTTTGAAGTTTGTTTCGATATGAGTCGAGAAAGATCTTTGATCCAACAGAAATGATATCTGCCATCACCATCATCGTCATCCATATGATCTTCATCGTTCTGGCCTTCAAATTTCGTAATTTGCTTAAGTGTCATGGGAAATGTTATTCCAGTTAAATTAAGTACAGTTGAATAATGTGAATATGATGAGGTCCTAGCGGACTTAACATTTGCTGCTGCAGGATATAGAGCTGATGTTACGGCCCATGCGAAGCATGCTTCATCATTATTCTTCAAGTTAATGCAAGCTTTCTTTGATGCAATCTCCTTTGGCAGAGGTATATAAAAAGGTCCCCGAATCGGCTCAAACTTGTTGATATGCACCGCTAAATGTATTATAGAGTGCAGTGTCCACCCACTGTCTTTCTCTAGAAACTCTTCCAGCTGAGTGTTTATTGGATCCAAAATGTTTGATTTAAACCACTCTTCCAAATTATCATCTGCACTAATTGGAGCAGTTCTTGCTTGGAAATATTTAATGTCTTTTATGTTTTCATTGTCAGCACTTTGTTTAATAAATTCGCCGCAAAACGTTGTAGAAGCTTATATATTAAAATAACGTTTTAGAGTGTTCTTAATACGACGCGTAAATAATTTGGCAGCGTCTTGCATAAATAGCTTCGGATCGATATGTTTTAAATTTGCAATAACACCTTGCCGAATTCTGTCTGCGAACGCTGTCTTTATTTCCTCCCACTTTACAAAATCACTTCTTCTTACGCGAGTAATTCCTCCACCTCGACGGGGAGTTCTCAATAGTGCACTCAATGCTTTAATTTGCTCGAGACATCTCTCGAAATGTCGTTTCCTAGCTCTCTTATTGCACTTCCGAAATGCAACTTGAAATTTATGCATGTTTCTATTGCACTTTTGAACAATATAGTCTTTATTCACTGAATATTTTAAACACTTCGACACATCTTTTCGCAAATTTTCAATTATTGAAAAACTTTTATTTACTAACACCGAAGACATTTTTAATTTTTTATGTACTATCACGGAGACTCACTAAAACTGACTGATGCTCCCCAAGAATTTGCTTGGGGTTTTATAGCAAAAGTTTGTAAACATGAATGATCCTGCTGCTGCAATAATCATTGCACAGGATGAATTCCAACGAATTTGCTTACAGGCCGAGATGATATCGAATAAACAATAAAACACAAAAAAACATAAATCATCCAAATTAATTTGATTACTTTATTCTGTTGGTTGAATTTGCAAATAAGATTGTTTACATGAATGCATACATGAAAATGTGAAAATTTGTTTACATTACAATGAAACGTTTCGATCAGCAAAATTCTTGGAACAATAAATTTTTTGGCTGCCTACAGGAAGTGTGGGCATCAAATTACGTGAAAAGAATAAATGTGCTGATATTGCTTAAATTTGTTTACACAGGTGTGCATGACTCATTCAGCTAAAATGCGAATATTTTAAACAGGAAGTTTACACAGGTGTGTATGAACCGTTCAGCTTAAATGTGAATTTGTTTACGGCGGTAATATCAAATTACATCATAAACAGGGGAAGCATGCCTAATGTTTAGTTTGATGCCCAGAACCCCACTGCCCCAGAACGCCTATAGAAAGTCATCCGGAACTTTTGATATCTACAAATTCCTCACTAAGAAATATTCAAGTAAGAAAACAGCAAATCCAAGGCGACATTATGCTGATATCTACAACTCCCCAAAGTAACTTGAATTATTTGTACTATTGAATGGAAATATCGCTAATATCTCGAAAACCATAGCCCGTAGAGGATTTCTAATAAAAATTTTGTCCCCCAACAGTATCAATACCCTATCCGCTGGCACCTTCTAGAATCTATTGGTATGAAAAAGAATAGCATAGGGTTAACTTGAATTATTACTAATATTAACTATATCTAAAAAGGTAAAATCGCTAATATCTTGAGAACCATAGCCCGTAGAGGATTTTTGATAAAAATTTTGTCCCCCAACAGTTTCAATACCCTATCCGCTGGCACCTTCTAGAATCTATTGGCATGAAAAAGAATAGCATAGCGTTAACTTTAATTATAACTAATATTAGTTCAAAACCAAAAATCCCACATTTAGGCGCAACACTTGAAAACAGCAAAATTATAATAAAAAAGCCTACATTTAGGCGCAGCACACCATGAGTAAAAAAAATAAAACTTGAATTATTACTAAAAAAGTTAATGCCATCTCCTGGTCAGCCAGACGGTGGGAAAGGAATTCTCCAGGCAGGCCTTGTGACGTAGACCACTAGACGAAATCCCCCTCAGTGGTCCAGAACCACAGTCCATAGCTACCAAAATAGTTGGAATCTACCTTGCACTTTTTGTATGGAAAAAGTGTCGCAGAACTGTCATAGCGTAACTACTCGTAATAATGCGCTTCTACGTGAAGGTCTACGATATCGTGATGCTAAAGAACTTTATTCGGCTTTTAGCAGAAATGGTGTTTTGTTTATCAAAAAGTTCAGGGAAGACATCCCATTTAAAGTCACTAGCAGGGAGCAGTTGCATCAAACTATGAATTTATGTAATGTAGTGCCCGGTGTGAGCGGAGCTGGATAGAATGGATGAATGATAAAATGAAAATAATGTACATTAATATACAGGGTATTAGACATATTTTGCAGTATATTGACTATGTAATAATTTTCAATGAACCCTTTTTAGCTAAACTAACATTTTCTTTCTTCTTATTTTACTCTTTTAAGCTTGGTGATTGCAATTGTTCTTTCATCGATACTACTATATCCTTTTTGTTGCATTTATGTATAAGCATTGACAGAGGCTCCGGCGATAGTGAGTTTGGCTGATTCGGTGCTCGTTTTGGACGGGGTAGGAATTTTGCTGAAAATTTTTTTGTAAGCAGGCTGAAGGATTGAAAATAATTTCTATCAATGCGAGGAGCATCCGAAATAAAATCTCAGAAAATAGTAATTGGTTGCTGAATAGTGAAATTCATGCAATCTTTGTATCTGAAACTTGGTTGAATGATAGTATTCCATCCGGTCTGGTATCGATTCCTGGCTTTAGGTTATTTCGCAATGATAGAATAAATCGTATTGGCGGAGGTGTTGCGTTGTACATTAAAGAGTGTTTTGAGTCTAAATTAATTAACGTTTCTGTAAGTGGCGGCGTAGAGTTCATTTGTGTTGAGTTAAATACCAGGGTAGAGACGTGTGTTTTGGTAGCAGCATATTGTCCACCAAATAATTTCAGTGAAAGCAACATAAGTGAGTTTGAGCATGCATTGTTGTCAGCCACGCAGCGTTACGATAATGTAATAGTAGGTGGTGATTTCAATGTGAATATCCTCCGCAGTGATCTGGTATCTCTCCAATTTTTAAATTGTATTCAGTCGATTCACTTAAACGTAATAAACTCATTAACTACATATTTTCACACCTCCAATCCATCACAGCTAGATGTTTTAATGTCAGCTGATACTAGTAAAGTGCTGTTTCACAACCAAATTAGTCCGCCCAGTCAGTTCGATCATGACATACTTTATTTATGTTATGATATTGCCTTGCACTCTACCCGTACCTGCAATAGTTTTACGTATCGTGACTATCACAATATAAATGTACACAGTTAGTTTGAAGAATGCCCTGTTCTGCCCTGGAATGTTATACATATTTGCCCATCTGTGGATGAACAAGTGGAAATTTTCACTTCTTTAGCCAGCTATCTCCATGACAAATATGTACCTGTGATTAGCAGACGTAAACGCTATGGAGGCTGTCCGTGGTTCACTAGAGAAATAAGTGTTCTTATTGCTGAGCGTGAGTACTTATATCGGCGATATAAACGGCTCAATACTGATCGTTTGAGATATTTATATAAAATTGCTCGTAACAAAATTACCTCAGCTATCAGACAGTCAAAGCGTTTATACTAAGGCTCTAAGCTTAACCCTGCCTTTCAACCTAAATTTATATGGAAGAATTTGCGTCGATTTGGTGTTAGTGGTAAGGATGTTAATGAGTGTAGTGTTAACCCAGATGATCTTAATCAATATTTCATATCCTCTGGTAATGTTAATCTGCCTACTCGACAGTATATTGACCCTGGTACTAGAACAGCCGTTGTTTCATTCAATGATCAGCGCTCAAGCGAGTTTAGTTTCCGCAATGTAAGTCTGGAAGAAATGCTCAAAGCTGTATATTCTCTTAAGTCTGATGCTAGCGGTCCAGATAACTTACCTCCTCAATTTATCAAACTTCTACTCCCTATTATTCATCCCTATATCCTTTATATTATTAATTCCTGCATTACATATTCCTATTACCCTTACAGCTGGAGAGTAGCTACAGTTCTCCCGGTAGCAAAAAACGACAGCCAGAAGCACTCTCTGATTACCGACCAATTAGTCTCATCTGTTTTCTGGGCAAGATCTTGAAAAAGCTTATGTACAACCAAGTTTAGAGGTTTTTAGATGAAAATACGCTTTTAGCTAAATGGCAATCTGGTTTTAGGCCTTCCCATAGCTGTGAAACAGCTTTGCTGAAGATAACTACTGATATAAGAACTGCATTAGATAAAAATCTCTTTAGTGTTCTTCTTCTGTTGCTTTTGATTGTGTTAATCACGTAACTTTTCTTCGAAAACTTTCTACGGCTTTTAATTTCAGCGAGTCTGCAACCACTCTAGTAGGAAGTTTCCTTTCTGATAGATCCCAAGTGGTTAAAATCGGTAGAAGATTATCTGGTTCGTTAAAGCTGGTGTACCGCAAGGATCAGTTTTGGGCCCATTGTTCTTTAGTCTATTTATTAACGACCTTCCTGAAATAGTAAGGGATGTTAAAGTGCATTTGTATGCGGATGACGTACAGGTGTATTTGAGTAGGCCTATAGGACTTCTGGAGGATTGCATTGAGCGAGTAAATAGTGATTTACGTAGAATTTATGAATGGTCTGCAACCAATGGATTATTATTTGTATTTCGTTTTACAGTGGTCCCTTGTGTAAATCAGATATTCCGCCAATACATCTTAATGGTGTTATACTACCTATTCTAAGCAAAGTCAGTAATCTTGGAGTGGTGATAACCGATGACATGAAATGTTGTGAAAATGTCAACCTGATGCTAAGCAAAATTTATACTGGGCTTCGGAGGCTATGGCTTTTTGCTCGCGTTCTCTCGCTTGATATGAAGTTGAAATTGGTCAGGACGCTAATAGTACCTCATTTTACTTATGGTAGTCTGGTATACATGAATTTGAACAGCAACTGTAACCGCAGTGTTGAAGTGGCTTTTAACAGTTGCATCAGGTTCATCTTTAATCTTCGCAGATATGATAATGTTTCACCCTTTAAATTTAGGCTGTTGGGTTGTTCCATCGATACTTATTTAACATAACCATAATGAATAAATTATTATTATTATTATCTAACCAAACTAAAGGACGAGGTTATTCCAGACATGTTCCCGCCAAACCAAGAAGAGCTTCAGACGAAATACAAAATCCCCGTTGGTACACGCAATATTCAGCTCACCCTTAATGAGCTCTATAAATTAATTGATATGCTGAGTTTCTTCAAGGTTGTGATGTTCCATAATAACAATGCAGCCGAAAGTGTAAAAGAATATTATAAAAAATATTGCGAAAAGTGTAAAAGTAAAAATTTAATTTTGTTACCTGACGAAGACTTTTTTATACCGTCTAGAACTTCTTATGTGCATCTGAATTATTCTAGACTTTTCTTTGAGATACCTTTGTATTGTAGTACCAATATTTTGTTTGATATAATAAACATTTAATAAATTTGTTAAATAAAAACAATTTAAGTTTTTTATTTTTTTATCTTACTTTATAATTTTGTTGATTAACATATACAGGTACATATTTACACAGTTTTGAAGAGCGCAACGTAAAAAAGATACATTATTGTGGGCCTCGCAAGGAAGTTGATAATTTGTAAGTTCACTTAGCCTAGGTATTTCTCCAAGTTCGATGATTTCTGAAGTCGGCGAGTATTTGCTGACAAATGAAGCCTTGATTTCGCCTTTTACATACACTGTTGCATTTTTAAATCTTGAAAACACTTCGGGCAAATTGTTGTAGCTAATGTCTCCATCATTCCAATGCAGTCCATTTATATTTTGTACGTCATACTGGATCTGTCGCATTGCATTTGATGACAATTCCTGGTATGGGTAGGGAGGCATAAAATGATAAGTATCTGGGATGATCGTTCCAACAGCAAGTACGGAAAGTTCTTTAACAAAGTACTGGCCGTTGTTTCCGCACACAAATTGGATGTCCAAAATAAATTTATCCATATTATCATCTGAGGATAAAATACGGTATGTGGCTATATATATATCTACAGTCAGATTTTAAGCATGACGCATCCACATTATTTAGCTGTGACTATTTTACAGATTTCGGTAACAAAATAATATCCGTATATCTGATTCCAAAAAGTATGATACTGATAGCTTTGGTAATGCTGTCAATTATGGGCTGTTATGGTCAGCTGATACTTTATCTGCGCACCTGTCTAGACTACAATAATCCTTATAACAACATATTTCTTAAATATACCCTGAATTTACATTAACTTATAAATTATATATATTATTCTTGACAGTTTTAAAAATGCTAAGCCTTTAATTAAAAGTACAGCAAGCTTTTAAACAATCTTTATACTTATTTGCCTAATTTCCGCTTTTTGAACCCGTAGGGGTAAGAGAAGTAATTTTCAGTAACAACACGCTTGTCAAAGGTAAATGACAAATGTTTTTGCTCTAGTGAAGATATAATAATTCCCGGCCGTTTTCGTTTGATTTTTTTCTCATTTATCACGCAGACTCGATCTTGAAAACTCTCTTCAGTAGCCAGCGATTTTAAACACTCGAAATTGACAATTTTGTAATTTTCGAAATTAATTGTAATACCCTTACATTTGGTAATGTACTCAGGACCTTTTTCAGTTTCAATTTTCAGGCTGTGTGTTTTCGGCCCGGTGCTTACAAATTCTGAAATAAAGGCATTAGCTCCAAAACATTCAATCTCATCCGTTAGGTCACCCAGAAAGCTGGAAATGTCAAATGGTAAAGGATCTTCTTTACTATCCACAAAAATCAAGCTATCGGTATCACAATATAAAATATTATCCCCTACTTTTTCTAACACCTCGTAAAGTTTAAGTCTAGCAAAAGCAGTTGTGTACGCTGCAATAGGGATATTTACGTCCGGCAGACTGTTAAGGTTTTCTTGAATATACTTCCACGTCACCCACATTTTGTTTGTATTAATTGGAAGTAAGGAACAAATTTCAATTCGTGGAGATTGTATAAAGTCACAAAACTCTTTAAAGTTATTGAAAACTTTAGTATAACTCCTGTCTTCTCTTTGAGCAAATTTACCCCAAAAAGAATTTAGACAAATTTTTGCTGTATTACGTCTACCAGAATTTTTACGAATTTGATCCTTGTCCAAAATAATGTTTTCTCTTATCTTATATAATTTAAGAAAATTATCTTTCTCATCTTCAGTTACACATCTACTCCCCCATCCGCTTGCCTCTTGTTTAATTTTTAAGAAGGTGTTGACATAATCTGTAAATAGACCACCGGTCCTTGTAACCGGATCATATACAGTATAGTCATATTTCCAGACTTCAAAAATCCTTTTTATTTCATACCCTTTTTTTACAGCTAAAGCTACTTCGGGTATAACCCACACGCCTGTAATTTCCCTTTCTTTTTCATTGTGACAACATGCAGACATTTTATTTTCATCTGAACATTTTCTACAAAGAGCAAAATATAATTTTAGATTAGTTTTAAAAGGTAGCACAGGTAAAAATAGGTTAGAAGGTGGGATAACAGAGCACATAATAAAGCCGTGCATTAACAGTATTTCTGATACAGGATGCAGGCATATCACAATTTCGAAATATAGTAGGGGCCCGATAGGATAAGGTGAGTATTTATTAATATATGGGTACAAGCTTGTGAAATCTAAATACCTTATTACCTAATTTTCTTTTACTTTATGGTATAGTTTAAAAACTTCTGTACGATCACCAAAAACAGCATTACGTGGATTAAGCGGTAGAGGGGGGTTTGCAACGCGGTCATTTAATTTTTGGTCTACATCAGGATTGGCTTTTAAGAATTTTCTGAATTCACATTCCCATATATAATTCAAGTTGTAATCCAATCGTTTAATTGTATCAATTCTTCTAAGAGTGCTCTCAAATCTTTGACTCATAGTCTCGATTTTCTGAGTGGGTGTTATTAGCCACTTCTTGGATTTTAAAGCAGTCTTTACATCCGTGGTAGAAACAACCAAAGAATTCATAAACCGTATTTGTCTCTGAATTAAACCCATCTACTTGTAATCCACCTCTTGCCAGCTTCACTTCTCCTTTATTATATACAGATGCAATCTCCAGATTGGTTTTCAGACTTTCCAAAATTAGCCATTTTATGGCAATAAGGGAATGATTTTGAGACTTGCAATATCCATTTTTAGGCATTATACCCAAAATATTATTTTTAATGTAATTTTTCCGGAAAGCGAGCAGATTGATGCAATAGTTATAGCTTCTGTAAAAGGATTTAATTGTGTTATATCCAAAAACTCTTGCATAAATCGAGTGCATCCCAAACGTAAAATATTAACATCGTTTTCGCAATATTTTAACATCTCTTTTCTATTGTTAAAAGTGCCCTTAGATACGGCGTTATACTAGTTTGAAAACTTTTCTTTTTCCTTTAACTTCATGGTGGTGTATCCATATAAGTCAGGGGAAGGGTAGCTCCCTATGTAGTCAATATTTTCAGCAGTGTTAAAGTAATAAGGGTAATAACCCTTTTCATAACCTATAATGACAAAAACGTCGGGAAATTTAGAGAGGGAGAGTGCCAGAAAATTTAAAGAGTCAATAAATATTAAATTCTCGCACGTCATTTTCATAATTTTAGAGCCATTCATTATAGGATCTATTTTTAAATTTCTATCTAACAGCTCAGAAATAATAAAGTGCCCGTCATATCCCTGTAGTTACGCGCAATACAGTGCACCTTAAACACAAAAGATCGGACGTTCAGGCATTAATCTAGAATTTTTACAGCGCTTGTCTCACTACCGTATTTAAACACATGCAGCCTATCACCACAAACATCACATTTTTCTCTAATATCTGGGGTTTTGTGTAACAGTTATGACATATTTGCTGTGCAACAATTATGTTCACAATATGCAAATAAGATGTGGTGCTATTTTCACATAAGGTGTTCTGAGTGCTCTCGCAATCAAAAAATATTATTAGAAAATTTTTATCGACACTTCCTCTATACCTCCTAATATAGCAAAGGTGCTCTTGTGGAACAATTTTAGAACAAATCTTGCAAAAATATTCATTGCAAGAATGTTCTTTGAACTCTCTCTTGTTAAGAACAAGAAACTTACCACACAATTTTAAAAGTCTCGCATATGCTTTTATTCTGAATTTTATTTAGGGTATGGTTCGTAAAACAAGTATCGCCTCTAAACATGCGATTGCAGTTTTCGCATGGTTTGACTTTTTTAACAAATACACACGGCGGATAAGAGTCACAATATCGACACTTCTGGTCACATTTATGCATTTTCATGTTTGTTAACCTATCGCAAAAAGAACAGGCATATTTTTATTAAAAAGGCCTGTTAGCGACTTAATTACATAGAAGTGCTTTAACGTCTCTGAATAATAAAGGAATATTTTTTTTACTAAATCGCTTTCAACAGGTAGCCTAAAAATAATCGAATCCGAATCTCTCAAATTATCGAAAACAATGATTTGGTAAATTTTGAAATTTGTAAATGTCTTTTATACTACACCCTTTATCAGTGATAACTACCTTTGAATTTTTACACAGTGATAGTGCTAGTTTATCCAATGAGGCAATAACAGAAAAACTGCTTCGATTATTAAAATTTTCTGACGTCATTTCAATACCGTAGCAAATGCTTCGAGGGAGACAGGTTACGCATTATCTTTACCAACATCTATCACACTTGTTTTCCGGGATAAAACCAGACTTTCTGCCACATACCTAGGTTCTATTTCCCCCCCCCCCCGCGCGAAAGGAAAATTGACGATATTTGCATTGAGTTGCAAGACATCATCAGAAAGAAAAATAGCATTGGATTGGTTAACATTAGCAATCAATCCGATAATATATGCCCCGGTTAATTGGTCGATAGGTCTGAGACTACTCCAAATGGGTTTAACATGAGGTGAATTTGGAAGCATTAGCGAAAAAATCTTACTGCCTTTTGCAGAATTTACCACCAGATCTTTAAACACATGGCCAAATGATTTTTCTAAAACTTCCAAGGGATTTTCACTTACAGCAGAAAAATCCTGTAGCTGAAAGGAAATTTTTACGCCTGCCGTTTTAAACTGTTTAAAAAATGTTTGCTGTCTTGACAGTAATTTATAGCCATAACCGTATTGAGATACCTGACCTTGGTCACAACTTGATTTTGGTAAAGCACTAGTCTCATTTCCGCAGACGACAGAGTTATTTTGTTTACTCCCAGACGCCCCGTTGTTAACGTCATAGCCCGCGGAATTATTAGCTTCACTTACATCTAAATAATCAAAGGCGCTCTTTAAGACGCCATTTGAAAGAGGTACGTTATACAGAATTGAAAACTCTGTCAGCAGCCTTAATAAACAAAATTTTTCACGATACGAAAATAGAACATTTTCTTTTTTTACCACCTTTATACAGGTGTCTAAGGCGGATAAGAAAATTTCCGAGTTTAAATTTAGCGCACTTTTTAAATGTGAAATTAACTCGTGCGACTTCATTTTTTAATTGTCTAATTTACAGCTACTTAATTCTAGCGAGAATATATCTTTTATACAATTACCACTCTATTAAATCCACACAGACTTGGTACCTCTGCCTCTAGTTGAAGGATGTTTTCAGCGGGGGTGAGCTGCTTGCCATCGGATAGTATCATTAATGTATCTTTAAAAAAAAAAAACAAGATATAAGTTTAAGCCTATAGTGTTAACGGATGGGGCTAGTTTTATACTTACTTTTAAATTAGTTTAATGCCCTTGAAGCCACACTCGAACTTTTCAGAAACAAACAAAGACTGATTCCTTGCGACTTCGCTGTAGGCTTTTATGCCATTTTTGCTCGGCCCAAAAAGAAAAAAATCCAGGTAAGATGTAAATATTTCTACTAAGAACTCATAACCTTTATTCGCTATTCTTGCCAGGCAAAAATCCAAACTTCTCTTTTAAATTGCAGTAAAGCTGCACCTCCTACACAAATGGAAGACAGGTCTCAACCTACGCGAAAATATTACTAGAATAATAATTCTACAATTCCCTTAACATAACTTTCAAATCTAGACGTTTCGTTTAAATTGCAACAAAGTTGTACCTCCTTCAAAAATTAAGAACAGATCTCAGCCTATGTGACAATATTACTAGAACAATAACGCCACAATGCACTTAGCATAACTTGTCTTTTTTTTTAAAACACGCTCTGCGGGTGAATTGCATCTAAATTATCTTGTAAAGTTGCAGCAATACAGGATCTACCTTATGATTAAAGAACAGCACTTATTCTAGGTTGAAATAATAATATTACACATAGATAACCTTTCAAATCGGCCATAATAATAAATTTACTTTTAACTACATCGGCCATAATAATAAATTTACTTTTAACCATCCCTACTTGAAAAAGACGGCGAACCGAAACAGTATATAGGGCCCTGTTTTCTCTAGTCGTCCTCAAAACAGTTTTAACTCACGGGCCAGGAAAACTTTTTAGTATAGTATACAATGGTAGGTACCGAACATTTTTCTGATAATTGTAAAGCAGGCATTACTATAACTCTATTTTTACAGAACACTTTTGAACTGTTGCAAAGTGTGTCGGAAAATAGCTACGACACTCTTGTGCCAATCACAGAGTTGGAGCTGGGGAAGGACTACCAGGTGAAGTCTTTCAAGCTGATAAAGACGCAGTACGGACTTACTTCGCGTGACAGTACACTTTGTGGACAACACATATGTGTTCTTACCCCCCCGTTTTGCCGAAAAAATTAAAACCCAGCGACAGATTGAGGATCTTAACCAACAGCACGTGGGATGTTATCTAATCTTTGACGGAAAAGATGATACCAGAGGAGGATTTTTGAAAATAAGTTTTAAAAAGCGCGAATAAAAAATTAAATATGTACGTCTTTTGTAAAAGAAATTGTCTATCCGCTATACAGTCTATCTTTACTAACCTTCAATAAAGGCATCTCAGCCGAATTGGTTTTTTATTTTACTCAAGCAACCCGTTTCTTTTAGCTCACCTTCACCCACATTCGTGTCGTTCACAACATCAAGTTTACTGACTGCCGCCGATCTATTCTTGTTTTGCAGCTCATTATCATACGCCGGCAGTATTGAACGTCACAAGAATCAAGAACCCTTGCATAAGCAACATCAGAACTTGCTCTTTGCGATCTTTCCTTAATATTTTTTCCTTTACATCAAAAAAATTCCGGAAATAAAGTCACCCACATGTCTCGAAGTTTCAATTCAGGTAGACTTAAAATTCTATACATAAAGAAACAACAACTCGTGACCGCATCGCGGTCAAGTTCAAGTCTTAAGACTCGTATGGAAAAATGACGTTGAAGAAGTGTAGCTAACTGTTCAAAGCTTGTCTGGAGTGGAAGAAAAAAATGAACGGAATATAAAAAAAAAGAGGCGCGATAACCGCTGAAGATATGAAGACAGCGATACAGGTTTAAACCATGCATGCTTGCTACATATGGGTGAAAGATTTTGTGCTTTAGTTATCTGCTTGCCTGGTAGTGCAATTTTATAAAACTTTACTATGCTTGTACGTAAGCCGCCTATAGTACACCTGCTTGCACCCACTAGGCTCAGCCATCCTAGCAACTGGACCTTTCCAAAACAGTACCCATCTCCCGTCCTTGTCACAGACAGCACCAGCTTTCTGCTTTCAACCAACAGCCGGCATCAAGACAACTCGGTATCAAGTCAGCTTTTTTTATTTTTGCCCCCAATGCTTGCGACAGGAATCCATCTACCGTCCTTACCACAGACAGCACCAGCTCTCTCCTTTCAACCAACATCCTGCAACAACACAACTCGGTATCAAGTCAGCTTTCTTTATTTTTACCTCCCAATGCTTGCGACAGGGATCCATCTACCGTCTTACCACAGACAGCACCAGCTCTCACCTTCCAACCAACATCCTGCAACAGCACAACTCGGTGGCAACTCAGCTTTTTTATTTTTACCCCCCAATGCTTGCGACAGGGACGTGTCTATCCAACTCCCTCCTCAAAAACTTCTTATCGGCGGTGGGAACCCTCTTGCAGAAAACCAGCAAGTGGCATTATCGCGGCAGTTGCCTCTATCGGACGTAATGTAAAAAGTATAGGGAGGTGGTACCCTTACTACTGATATATCTTTCTTTATTTATTGGTAGGAGATCCACTTTCCCAGGAATAGATGTAGCTATACCCTTAATAATGAAGTGAGCATCATATCCAAATAAATTGTGAAAAATGACTGGAACTATGGAGTAATCTTGGTACATCAGATTGCATGCATTGTGCGCTGGCCCTCGGTATTTTCCTGTTAAAAGAATTTATGAAAAAATGAATTGAATTATGATTCTCAGTATTTACCTGTTAAGTGGCAATGGTCTCGGACTCGTTCCTCATCGGCTGCAATCGTTTTTTCGCATATATGGCAGCAAGTACTTTCCAGATGCGATCGCCGTTCCTCTTTAATCAAGGGCTGCATTGGTCTGATATTCAACTTTTCCTGTACAGCTATGGATGCAATATTTTGCAATTCTAATGCAAACCATTGTTGGCAATTCTTGCCTCGATACGCTCCGTAATATGAGAG
Organism: Dioctria linearis; assembly: GCA_963930735.1. Classification (NCBI taxonomy): domain Eukaryota; kingdom Metazoa; phylum Arthropoda; class Insecta; order Diptera; family Asilidae; genus Dioctria; species Dioctria linearis. The sequence continues at coordinate 115,323,457 of OZ005740.1, read as the reverse complement.
CTTAGCATCATCCTTGCAGTGGAAATAGAATCCTATACTGTAAAATTCATGTTCATGGATTCGCTGTGTATTTTGATCTTTTGCCTGAATCGGCTTCAATATTGACTCAAGATCTGCATACACACAAAACGGGACTGGATTCTTATGGTTATAATTCTTATATTCCAACCATTTCTTTTCCTCTGAGGGAAACATAATCCTACAATCGTTTTGTTTCTCACATTCAGGAGTGTGAGATGCTAATTTTTCAGCAGAGTAAAAGTAGAGCAAACATCTCTCACATATATACTTTCTACCATTATATTTAGAAGTTTGCTTCGATATGAATCGAGAAAGATCTTTAATCCAGCAGAAATGATATCTGCTGGCATCATCATCGTCATCCATATGATCTTCATCCTTTGTATTATCATAGTCATCTTGTATCACAAGGAGATTTACATGCCGCTCCATCCTGTGTTTCGTAAGTCTAACTGGAACTGTTGTGAGGAAACGCTCTTTCTCTAGGATGAATACGTTAACTGATAAATCGTTCTGTCCTTCAAATTGTTTAATCTGGTTAAGCGTAATGGGAAATGTTATCCCAGTTAAATTTAGTACTGTAGAGTAATGTGGATACGATGAGGTCCTATCAGAGCGAACATTTGCTGCAGGATATAGCGCTGATGTTACGGCCCACGCGAAGCATGCTTCATCATTAATTTTCACATTGATGCAAGCTTGCTTTAAAGCAATTTCCTTCGGCAGAGGTATATACGAAGATCCTCGGAGCTGCTCAAACTTGTTGATGTGTACTGCTAGATGTATTATAGAGTGTAGTGCCCAGCCACTGTCTTTTTCCTGGAATTCTTCCAGCTGAGTGTTTATTAGATCTAAAATGTTTGATTTAAACCACTCCTCTAAGTTATCATCTACACTAATTGCAGCAGTTCTCGCTTGGAAATATTCAATGTCTTTTATAATTTCATTGCCACCAGTTTCCTTAACAAATTCACCGCAAAACGTTGTAGAAACTTTAACATTAAAATAATTATTTATTATATTCTTAATGCGCCGCATAAATAATTTGGCAGTGTCTTGCATAAATAGCTTCGGATCGAGATGCTTTAAATTTGCAATAACACCTTGTCGAATTCTGTCTGCAAACGCTGTCTTTACTTCCTCCCACTTTATAAAATCACTTCTTCTTACGCGAGTAATTCCTGCACCTCGACGAGGAGTTCTCAATAGTGCTCTCAATGATTTAATTTGCTCGAGACAGCTCTCAAAATGTCGTTTCCTAGCACTCTTATTGCACTTCCGAAATGCAACTTGAAATTAATGCATGTTTCTATTGCACTTTTGAACAATATAGTCTTTATTCACTGAATATTTTAAACACTCCATCACATCTTTTCGCAAATTTTCAATTATTGAAAAACTTTTATTTACTAACACCGAAGACATTTTTAATTTTTTATGTACTATCACTGAGACTCACTAAAACTGACTGATGCTCCCCAAGAGTTTGCTTGGGCTTTTATAGCAAAAGTTTGTAAACATGAATGATCCTGCTGCTGCAATAATCATTGCACAGGATGAATTCCAACAAATTTGCTTACAGACTGAGATGATATCGAATAAACAATAAAACACAAAAAAACATAAGTCATCCAAATTAATTTGATTACTTTATTCTGTTGGTTGAATTTGCAAATAAGATTGTTTACATGAATGCATACATGAAAATGTGAAAATTTGTTTACATTACAATGAAACGTTTCGATTAGCAAAATTCTTGGAACAATAAAATTTGTGGCTGCCTACAGGAAGTGTGGGTATCAAATTACGTGAAAAGAATAAATGTGCTGATATTGCTTAAATTTGTTACACAGGTGTGCATGACTCATTCAGCTAAAATGCGAATATTTTAAAGAGGAAGTTTACACAGGTGTGTATGAACCATTCAGCTTAAATGTGAATTTGTTTACAGCGGTGATATCAAATTACATCATAAACAGGGGAAGCATGCCTAATGTTTAGTTTGATGCCCAGAACCCCACTGCCCCAGAACGCCTGTAGAAAGTCATCCGGAACTTTTGATATCTACAAATTCCTCACTAAGAAATATTCAAGTAAGAAAACAGCAAATCCAAGGCGACATTATGCTGATATCTACAACTCCCCAAAGTAACTTGAATTATTAGTAATATTGAATGGAAATATCGCTAATATCTCGAAAACCACAGTCCGTAGAGGATTTCTGATGAAAATGTTGTCCCCCAACAGTATCAATACCCTATCCACTGGCACCTCCTAGAATATATTGGTATGAAAAAGAATAGCATAGGGTTAACTTGAATTATTACTAATATTAACTATATCTTAAAAGGTAAAATCGCTAATATCTCGAGAACCATAACCCGTAGAGGATTTCTGATAAAAATTTTGTCCCCCAACATTATCAATACCCTATCCGCTGGCACCTTCTAGAATCTATTGGTATGAAAAAGAATAGCATAGCGTTAACTTTAATTATTACTACTATTAGTTCAAAACCAAAAAGCCCACATTTAGGCGCAACACTTGAAAACAGCAAAATCATAATAAAAAAGCCTACATTTAGGCGCAGCACACCATGAGTAAAAAAAGTAAAACTTGAATTATTACTAAAAAAGTTAATGTCATCTCCTGGTCAGCCAGACGGTAGGAAAGGAATTCTCCAGGCAGGCCTTGTGACGTAGACCACTAGACGGAATCCCCCTCAGTGGCCCAGAATCCGATCCAGAAACCACCAAAATAGTTGGAGTTTTCCGGACACTTTTGGTATGGAAAAAGTGTCCTGGTGCTCTCATAGCTACACTACTAATACAAAAAGGAATACATGAGTTTATAACGCGTCAGTTAGCAAATATATTCCAGGAGCCTGAAAATTATTTTCTTTCGAAATTGTTTATCGTCAACTATAAAGAAATGATAAGAACGATTCTGTTTTTTAAAAGAAATCATTGATGCCAGATATAGAAAAATTCTTTAATTAATCTGCAATTCTCTGACCGTATTTTCGAGATCATTCATTAGAGAATACAAAAAGGAATACATGAGTTTATAACTCGTCGGTTAGCAAATATATTCCAGGAGTCTGAAAATTATTTTGTTTCGAAATTGTTTATCGTCAACTATAAAGAAATGTTAAGAATGATTCCGTTTTTTAAAAGAAATCATTGATGCCAGATATAGAAAAATTCTTTAATTAATCTGCAATTCTCTGACCGTGTTTTCGTGATCATTCATTAGAGAATACAAAAAGGAGTACATGACTTTATAACTCGTCGGTTAGCAAATATATTCCAGGAGTCTGAAAATTATTTTGTTTCGAAATTGTTTATCGTCAAATATAAAGAAATGTTAAGAATGATTTGGTTTTTTTAAAAGAAATCATTGATGCCAGATATAGAAAAATTCTTTAATTAATTTGCAATTCTCGAACCGTGTTTTCGAGAGCATTCATTAGAGAATACAAAAAGAAATACATGAGTTTATAACTCGTCGGTTAGCAAATATATTCCAGCAGTCTGAAAATTATTTTCTTTCGAAATTGTTTATCGTCAAATATAAAGAAAAGAAATGTTAAGAATTATTTGGTTTTTTTTTAAACAAATCATTGATGCTATATACAGAAAAATTCTTTAATTAATCTGCAATTCTCTGACCGTGTTTTCGAGATCATTCATTAGAGAATACAAAAAGAAATACATGAGTTTATAACTCGTCAGTTAGCAAATATATTCCAGGAGTCTGAAAATTATTTTGTTTCGAAATTGTTTATCGTTAAATATAAAGAAATGTTAAGAATGATTCCGTTTTTTAAAAGAAATCTTTGATGCCAGATATAGAAAAATATTTTAATAAATCTGCAATTCTAGGACCGTGTTTTCGAGATCATTCATCGTCTGTGCGCACGATAACTCGAGAACATGTATAGTTAGAGAGCTGAAATTTTGTGCACTGACTTTAAAAAAAAAAGTAAAATTTAGTTCGAAAATGAGACAATTCGGGCAACGCCTTCGTGGGGCTGCCATACAAAACTTTCGCTTTCCACTATACAGGGTGTCGCAAAAGTATGGTTACATACGCTAAACTTAGGTAGTTAGGTCCGAGCTAAGAAAAAAATCCTTATAAAGTTTTGTCCCACATTGCGTTGTTTCCGAGTTATGCTGGCAGCACTGTTTTGTGTACCGGAAAGTGTAGAATTTTGAATTTTAATGCATATCTCAAGAAGGAAATGGCGTAGAGAATACAATATCTTTCACTTTAAGAAAACATATTGCCCATTCATTCAGTATCGATACTTTCGAAATAAAACAATGTCAAAGTGGGATTTGTGACTTTTGTTTTACAAATTTCTTCCTTTGGGAGCGATTTACTCAAAATTTCTAATAAACTTTTTGTTTTTTTTTTAATTATTTGGTAGCTTATACGATTCCCTTTCCAACAATATGTAACTCAATGATGTATCTAGAGGGTTTCATAAAATAATATTCAATAATCTTTCAAGCGGGATTCATACAACAAAAATTATTCACTTTAGTGTTTATTTGAGTGGCTTTTATTACGCTCACTTGGTGCCATAAAACAAGTTTTCTAATGTGTCATGCTCATTAGCCTATTCGGAGTATACGAAAATACTCATTTGCTTTCGAGGAATGCCCTATTTATACTCAGGTAAAGTTACAGCCTTGTACTTTGTTCAAGAATGTTAAGTTAGTGCAAACTGCAGATATTATACAGAAATAAACAAAAGGTTATATTCGTGTACTTAGACACTCGATTCAGTGTCAGCAGATGCACGAAAGTAATCCATAAAAGTAGGTTTTCGGACCATTATGGGAACCAAAAAACAAATATTCTGTTGCTGTATGCAATAATAAGTCAATTTTACTTGAAAATTAATTTTGCATTCAATGAAATTTCTCTAGTTGTATCGCCTTATTGATAGACACCGTTTCATCAATTATAGCCAAGAAATTTAATTAAAAACAAATATTATGTCAGCTCCAGTAGAAGGTAGACATGAATTACGCGACTTAGCGCATATGGTTTATTTTTACGGGTATTATCGTGGAAAGGCGCGTGCAGCAAGGACGGAGTATGTTAGAAGATTCCCTGAGAGACCTCGTCCCTCTTCAAGGCTTTTTTCTATTATTTTTAATAGATAAATCACGGAAGGAACCCTTGTCAGTCGACGAGTAACTTCAGGCAGGCCTAGACGCGTAAATAATATTTTTATCTTCTAATTAAAATTTCTTATATATAGAAATTTCTTTTTAGAGAGTGGAGGCCATCGAAAACATTATGGACAGGATTCGGCAAGATGACTCCTTAAGTACTAGGGCTCTGGCATTGGAACTTAATTTAGACCATACCTTTGTGTGGCGGACATTGAGGAATAAACGTCTTCATCCCTATCATTTAACGCCCGTTCAGGAACTTCTGCCAAGGGACCTACAAAGCCGCGTTGACCTCTGCAGGCTTATACTAGAAAAGGATAGAACTGATCCCCGTTTTCTAAGCAACGTGTTGTGGACTGATGAGTCCAACTTTACAAAGAATGGAATGGTTAACTTCCACAATATACATAGATGGGCTGAAAGAAACTCTCACGCAAGCAAGGAATGACACTCCCAACATAGATTCAAGCTGAATGTTTGGGCAGGAATCCTGGGTCAGAATTTCATTGGGCCTTATATCTGTCGCCATAATTTATCCGGAGCGGATTATCTCAATTTCTTGGAGGATGTGCTATAGGACGTGCCTTTGAGCATAAGGCAGAATATGATTTTTCAACATGATGGAGCACCTCCTCACTCTACTCGAACGGTGCAAGATTGGCTGAATCAAAACTTTCCAGACAGATGGATAGGCCGAGGTGGACCAATAACATGGCCAGCGAGATCTCCAGACCTTACTCCGATGGACTACTTTATATGGGGTTATTTGAAGGAACAATTTTATTCCGCCGAAGTTGACAACGAGGATATTTTGAGGCAGCGTATGGAAGCAGCGTGTTTGAAAGTAAGATAAAGATTGACAGAAATTGACATACCATTAAGTGTAAGACGTAGATTACAAGTTTTTTGTATAGAAAATGGGCAACATATTGAAAATTTGTTGTAACCAAATAAATTTCATAAAAATTTAGTAGTCTGTTTTACTTAGGTACTTCAATGTTGACGTTTTATATTATTTTATTACCTGAGTATAAATGGGGCATTCCTCGACAGCAAATTAGATTTTTGCGTATACTCTGAATAGGCTAATGAGCATGACTCATTAGAAAACTTGTTTTATGGCACCAAGTGACCGTAATAAAAGCCACTCAAATAAACCCTAAAATGAATAATTTTTGTTGTATGAATCCCGCTTGAAAGAGTATTGAATATTATTTTATGAAACTCTCTAGATACATCATTGAGTTACATATTGTTGGAAAGAAAATCGTATAAGCTACCAAATAATTAAAAAAAAAGAACAAAAAGTGTATGAGAAATTTTGAGTAAATCGCTCCCAAAGTAAGAAATTTGTAAAACAAAAATCACAAATCCCACTTTGATATTTTTTTATTTTGAAAGTATCGATACTGAATGAATGGGCAATATGTTTTCTTAAAGTGAAAGATATTGTAAGTTAAACAGAATTTATTTCAGTTCTCTACGCCATTTACTTCTTGAGATATGCATTAAATTTCAAAAGTCTACACTTTCCGGTACTCAAAACAGTGCTGCCAGCATAACTCGGAAACAACGCAATGTGGGACAAAACTTTATAAGGATTTTTTTCTTAGCTCAGTCCCAGCTACCTAAGTTTAGCGTATGTAACCATACTTTTGCAACACCCTGTATATTTGGACACTACATGAGAACGCGTTGACGTGGAGAGCTGAAATTTGGTACATGGTGTTTGTATTGTACTTGCAAGTAAAATTTCAAAAATAGACTAAATCGGGCAACTCCTTCTTGGTGTTGCCATTTAAAAATTTAGGTTTTTTACGTATACTGTGAAAAAGATCAGTCCAAGACACTTTTATTGTACTAAAACTTCTTCAGAATACGAAATCCTATATAATTGTTTATAATCATTTTTCTGTACGACAAACCGTTCTAGAAATATATGCGAAAAACCACTTCAAAAATCAAACTTGCACAGAAGGGTGATAATACGAAATTTCATACGGGCATTCATCTAGGGTATCATAAGAATTGGTCTTAGACCAATTCTAGCTTTTTTACTTGTATTTTCTTCCTTTTCGGATTTCTTTCCAAACCTATAAATTCAATTATATACTTTCTGAGACGACCAAACCATACGCACTTTTCCAAACGCGAGACGACCCCGATAGAGATTAAAAATGAACTCTAGCCCGAGTTTTTATATTACTCGAATCCGAACAGCAATCGCGGAGATCGTTTTAACACAATTTCTTCATCGAAGTTTTAATCACGAATTGATTTGGTTCACCCTCTTTCATTTTCCTTTTCGATTCTGAGAAATTTTTATCGCTGGATGTATTTAACCGCGTCCAAACAAATTTCGTCAGACAATGGCTTGAAGATGTAAATTGATATTTTGGTAAATATTAAGCCATCGTCTTTTCGCTAGCTATCGCGACATACTTTGTATGTATATGGGAGCGTGTTTTGATTTTGTTGACTCTGCTCGCGACTCCCTTTCAGAAAAATTCACAGAAAAGAGGCAACCAAAACGTAGTTGGGGTGCCATCGCATTAAACGGCATGCCGACCAGATTATTTTCCCTTTCCAGGCCACACGCCAATGAGGAATGGAAAGAGACAGTCCAGTCGTGCTCCCAATATCCGCATGACTTGAGTCAAAACTAAGTTAACAAGTAAAGCAACTGTAGAGCAAAATTGGAAAATTTCTGGAGTTCTTTAGAATGCAGCAAGTAATTCATATATTTTCGTCTTTTGCATTAATGGGGAAAAGATCTTGGCTATGCACCATTGTAGCGCAACTGAGACAACGAGCTAAAAGCAAAAACCGAGAGAACGTAGGATTACCCGAACGACAAAATCTTATTAAATCCCTCAAAATCCTTTCAAACTATTCATTATAATGTACTTTGGGTCACACTACCTCCCATTTTTAAGAAAAAGATAAATTTCGCTTTAGCCCAGATGCTGAAAGGAGATGTAAAATTCCTCTCGAATGAAATTTTCATTATTCCCGAAAGTATTACAGAATCCAACAAGAATTTCTCGCACTTAATCTCTTCACAGGAAAACGAATGTAAACAGAAGCACGTGCTGCTCAATCAGCATAGAAATTACACGAACAAACATTGGCCATGCTATAAAAAACATTGTCCGATTCTCTCAATTTTTCAGTAAAAACCGGTTTTCACAAAAGCGCGGGAGCATTTTATGAGAGTAAAACGAGAAAACTCGGCCCCTTCACAATTATTTACGAAAAGAAACATTTGCCATTCTGTTTCGTTGCATGCAACTTACGCTTTCACATTTTTTATCTTTATTCATAAAACTTTAAAGAGAGTTTGATTTTTTTCGATTTTTTTTCTTTCTTTTTTCCTTTTCTTGCCGTGTGCATTTTAAATTTAAAACACTCGGAAATCTCGGCAGCTTCCTAACTTGTCATTAGGTCAACTTTGGCCAAAGGATCAACACCTCAAGGAGCAAGTTAGCAAATGAGCAATTTTCACAAATATCCAAACGCATTTTACCGACGCAAGGGGCAAGTAAAGAGTGTATATGTGAAGGACAAATTGAAAAGTGAATAGTGCTTTGTGTAGTGTGTATCTTTGTGTAAAAATAGATATACAAACACAAAGACACTTATTAAGAAACAAGTGAAGTGAAACACCAAATTCCCGACAGCATTTTGACACTTCGTGAAGAAAATTTAAACAAAAGTGAGAAAAAAGACTCAAATGAAGTGAACCTTTAAAACTATTAAAAACAATAATAAAAGTGTTAAAAGTAAACTGGAAATGACTAGTGAAGAAAACATTTTTAGTGCTGTGAAAGCCAACGTTAGATAAGTTTTTACGTCTGAAAACATAGGGAATATACCAGACAACATCATAGAATTTCTCGCAAAAAGAGTGTTGCAGGGAAGAAAGCAAGCGTCATTGGGAAGCAAAGAGTCTTCAAATTCATCAAGCTCAACCGGCAGTCTGCCCGAGGATATGTCAGAATATGACACGGAACAAGAGACGAGCACTGAAAGATCCAGCCAAGAGATAGACTCTCAAATTGAGCTATTTACCAGCTACCTTAAGATGAATATTGACCATTTCTCTCGAACAACCCCGGTAAAGAATTACCAATTCAAGAACCTTCCCTCAGGTCTTCAGAATCTATATAAATATAGGTATATAGGCAAAATCTGCGGAAAATTCTCAACCGCATTTACCATAGAACCCTCAATACCCAAAATTCTGCTTATCAGTCAGTCCTTTCCCAAGTCAAGTGCTTATCAGTGATTATAGATGAGCAAACTAAACTGTTCTACGATGAACAGTTTAGAAAAAGACTCGAGAAAATAAAACCAGACCTTTGATAATATTAACAAAGTCTGTTCTAGGAAGTCGAAACTCCCTAAAATCATAACCAGCAGCGAAGGCACTATCACTTCCACAGGAAAAGTGCGAGGCCTTTGCAACATTTTTCCAAAACATCTTCAAAGACAACTTAAGCCTCAGAGACCCAACCTTCTGTTTCGAAGTAGATAGGTGTGTAAGCACCTTTCTTAGTGCTAACGAATCCATAGCACAAACGTTTTTCGCTGTGGACAACCCAGCAATCTACCCAGAAGATCAAGACACCTTCACAAATCCCCTCCAACTCTATGTCTTAACTAAGACAATAAATAGCAAAAAATCGAGCGGCCCTGATAAAATTTCAAATTCAATCATCAAAAAGCTACCTCCCATAGCACTTTATTTCATCGCTACCATTTTTAGGAATTGCATAAATGATTGGTACTTTCCGGAAAAATGGAACATCTCACGAATTTTCCCCATCCCGAAAAAATTTTCGTCTAAAGACATCAAGGAATTTAGACCAATCTCCCTCATCTCAAATTTGGGAAAGCTTTTTGAAAAACACACACGCGGCACAACGGTACTCTTCGCCGATGACTCCCTCACATACGCCCAATCTCAGTGTCCGCTCTTTTCGGTCAATAAAGTCAACCTACACCGCAGCCAGCTCGACTCTTATCACAAAAAGTGGGGGATCAAAATTAACGTCCAAAAGTCCGAACTTATCTGTATTCGGAAACTTAGCACCGCGCGAAACCGCCAAGTCGCTAAATCCAAAAGAATTACGGCCGTTTTTAGTGGAGGAACAATAAAGCCGTCACCAACAGCGAAATATCTAGGAGTAAATTTACAGCCTTATAAGCCCTATAATCAATGTCAGGGACGGACTCATAACCCAGATAAAACTACTCATGTACAAGTAACTAATAAGGCCTGTCGTCACTTATTGCTTTCCCATATGGCACACAATCTCCCCCACTTATATGAACCGCCTTAGCAAGCTCGAAAGAAATATTCTTAGAGCTTGCACAGGACTCTATAGAAGAGCCAACGGAAAATACTACCGCAACGAGGTATTGTACGAGGCAGCCAATATAACTCCTATAAAAGAATATCTGTTCGGTCAAACCGAGAAACAAGTTGAGAAAATCCCTACCCACTCAAACCCACTCATAAACAACTTGCCGGATCTTCTAATACCGGAAAATTTCAAATACCTTTCACCCTTGTTCTTGGCTAAACCGGATGCTAGAAACATCTACCTCCACGAAGGTAGAATAAGTTTCTATGACACCAAAGGAGATTACTACAGGGGTAATCCCAAATAACATCAAGAATCCGGGAATGTCTCTGATAAAACCTGCCAGTATAGGAACTTTCCAGTCCTTAACTTCCTAAAGATCCCAAAACATTTCCAATTCTCACTCCCTCCCAGTCCCTCCCAAATTTAACAACAAACTCTTGCGAGAAACTCATTAACTACAGCTGAGGTGGTACAGCAGCTGGAAGGAAAAGAACAAACAACAACACGAGAGGTGATCAAAAACCAAACCAAGGATCAATAAGAAGAAAACAGAAAAACATCTAATCGAACTGAGGGCCAAAGATAATTAAATTTGGCTTCTATTACGGTTTTATTGCCATTAGGAGAACTTTTCTTCTTTCTGTAAAAGATTTCTCACTCCAATGGAAATCGTAATGCTATGTAGTAGAATAAAAAAATCTCATGTATTTTGCATTCGATCGAAATGAAATCCAGTCATTAAATCCAGTTATTAAAGAACCAATCCTTTCTCGAAATCAAGCAAAGGTAATCAATAAAATAGTTTGCTTGATGTAAGCATAGTATAAGATCTATCTAGTGATTGCGAAACGAATTCTGACTTACATAGTTACCTGTTGTATTCTAGAGGCACTACTATTGCAGACGTAACCAAAGGGTAAGCCAGCAATGCCTCGATCCAATATAAAATCAACGATGCCTCGACCTGGTGTAGGAAGGCCCTCAATTTTTTCTTAGAATGTACTGAAATATTTTGCTGCCTTCCCTACGCATGGTTTATGCATCATTGATTTTATATTGGATCGAGGCATTGCTGGCTTGTTACGGAAATAAGTCGAAGCATCGTTGATTTGATTTTCTAGGGAGGCGTTACTGGTTGTTCTACTTCTCAGTTTTTGTACGTTATTTGTTTGTCTATGCTCTTAAAGCTTATACCTTGAACTCCTTGTTCATACTTCAAGTGCAGAGCTTTTAGCGACTGAGAGTGAGCAAAACTGTTTAAAATGGAAAAAGTGGAACCAACTGACATTATAAGAAGGAAGCATTTTCGCAATCAATAGATAGTTCTACACACGAGAATGTATGGAAACTTGGCCTTAACACTGATTAACGTGTTAGAAAATTTTACATATTTTTGAAAAACAATACTTGATTGAAAAATATTCTTCTTCGATTTTGTGTCAGGCTGGCCCTACTAGTCCCCCCCCCCAATAAGACCCCAGCTACGCCAATGGCAGAAAAAATAGCCGTAAATCGATCGTATGGAGCTTGTAATTCACAATAATTGACAAGCAAGCCTTTGCAGGCCTGCCAGCTTCCGGATTACTGTCCCGACTTACGTGCCACTAAACAAGGGGCATTCGTGAGTTTGTTTCTGACTATAGAGGTTATAGAGGTGTACATTTAGTGCACAATACTCGATTTCATGCCCTATGTACAATAAAAGGTCTTCCTGTATTGAGCAAAGATTCTTATAGCCTCTTTTTCCTCTACACGCATCCTCCACATGAGTGTGCCGAAAAGGCTTTTGAAGAACAAAGTGCCCAAGCTCACGTCTCCTGGAAAAGAGCACCAAGCGGGTCTTTGTATGGTTCACCTATTCATCATATCATGATGGGTTCATCAGTACTAAAGGGTATTGGGGCCTCTGTACATGAAGGTAGACGCAACAGCCTAGCTGTGTCTGGTAATGAGCAGAGGAATCTCATCCGCATACATTAGTATACTTCAACGGTTAAAATAATTCTAAAATTAGCTGGAGAAACTAATGATCACCTTATTAGCTTGGCTCCTCAACAGTGCCTGGAGTTGATTCTCTTGAGGTACACATAAGACAGCCAATTAATTAATATTTTACATTTTTTCACTGTCAGGATAGTATCGCAGGCAGTTTTTTTCGGATCATCGCTACATAGAGCTGTATATAAAAGCTGACAACGAACGATTATTAATGGAAGATTCTTGTTAAGTGTTGCGAGGTGGCAACGTTGACTGGGGTTATGATGAAGACAAAACTGTGTATTCTTACGGATGACTTCATCACATGGAAGGAAGGGTTGGTGTATGTTTTCTTGAACCTGATACTCGCTCGAATGTACGCCACTGAGACCATCGCTGTTACATTGGTCCGAAACTACCTCATTATATGAGTATCATTATCAGTATAAAGCTATTCTGTCATATAACCAGACCGCTCTAATGCACCCAGACGACGCTTGAGTAACCTGTGGATATTGCGCAAGCAATTTTAAATGAGGCAACACAGGAACACTTTGAAGAAATCTTTTACATAAAGGAAGCCGTTGCTGTTTATTTAAAGTTGGAATGTTTTCTCATATTTAGATCTGCCAGATGAAAAGTTTGCAATGTTGACTTTTCCTTGTTTTGATAGCTTTCTGGAAATCTGAAAAATATTTGCAGAATAAATAAGATTAAAATGGTTTTTAAGGAATCGAAAAATTTATTTATTATTTATTTATTATTTTTTGATTAGGTCTGGGAACTAAATTAAGTTAAACTCTAAACTAATTTAAACGGGATATGCAAAGTATTACACTGAAACTCCTTGCTACCCGTTCTCCGATAGGATACTATTTGGCGTTAATTTTTTCGTAATCGCCTTGCACACTACTTGTGTTATCAAGCTTTCTGCATACAACTTTTGTGTGTTATCATCAATATCTTTCAACTTTTCTGTAATATAAATAGCAAAGATGTTCGATTTATTGACCTCAGTTTTGCTAACGCTCTGTGAATTATGCGCTTCTTTTAGAGCCTCAGTGCAAACCATCAAAAATTCCCGTTGTTCTTTGAAGAAACTATCATCTCTCTTTCTTTTGCGGAGATTAGATGGTTTTGGTATGTTTGTATGAGCTCTTTCTGAAATAGTATGCTGTGTATCATCCGGATCACAGTCTCGCTCCTCCTTTGTTGAAATGTACTTTTCTTCATGCGATTGTGTCTGAAAAATTAAAACGAATGTAAGTATATTATTTGAAAACAAATATTATAAACTAGCTAAAGTTGTCTACCCTTAGAACGGGATTCTCTCTGTATGTTATCTCATTATGAGTTAAGCACGTTTCTTTCTCTATTGGAGGCACCATAGGAAAAGTATTACCGACAAACAAACAGAGTTTGGGCTTTTCTTAAGTTTATATTATTCTCTGGTTATAATTAATTTTATTTGGAGAAAAATCACATATCTTTTACTGGTTACAAATCAAAAATTTCATGGAAAAGTTCAATTCTTGTAAAGTGTCCTCAGCAGCTCTTTTAATATTTCTTATAATATTATTTTTATTGGTTTTTTTATTATTATTTTCTTATTTTTTTTACATTATTAATTTTCCCATTTTTTATATTATGTGTTTTTATATGTATGATATTTTATTTTTATTTTCTATTATTTTTTTATATTTTATTTCTATATTTTTATTTTATTTTTTATATTTAAATTTTAGCAATTATAGTTATAAAACAGTCATGCTGGGATTCGAACGGGTTACAGACAAACAGACAGACAGAGTCTGGGCTTCGCTTAAGTTTATGTGTAGCCATTTCATGTTAAATAAATTATGGACAATTTCTACCTAAAAATGGGGTGAATGAATACTAACTAAGCCTTTTTATCTATTTTGAAATCCCCTACCCAACAAGTATGATCCTCCGGGCTGTCAAGTGCGTGTGACGTCACAGAAATCGATTCCTAAAACGGGTAAAATAAAGTGATAATATTTATGTAAATTTATTCCATTGGATCCATTGAAAATGTTGCAATAAATGTAATATGAGTTTATTATCATAAATATACATTGAATTTGTTAGTTTAAACCTTATTTCAGGGAAATCAATTCGGATTAAAACAAAGTGCCACGAAAGTTTTATCGATTCAAATTGCAAAATAATAATAATACTTATAATTTGCTTTCTTAATTGATTATTTAAGATCTTTTCATTATTTCTATAGTGAAATTAGTTAGTGGCAATGGCAGTTTTCTCAAATAGAAAGCAAATTGCAATGAAATGAATCATAACGAAGTGCAAAAAGTGGGGTTAGTGGCAAATTAAAATGTGGAATACAATTCTAATAATCTTCGTTCAATTTATCTTTAGGTTTAGAAAGTAAAATGGTACTTATTTTAAGATTTTAAAAGGATGTAATAGAATAAATTTAGAAAATGGAGAATCTATGGTGCCGGATAGTCATACTTGTGAATCTATATACCGTGGTTGACACCGAAGTATCGTGTGGAAGACAACTACAAAGCGTGTCCAAAAAGCTTTCGAAGAACAAAGTGATTAAGCTTGCGTCTCATAATGAAGAGCATCAAATTGGTCTTCTGTTTAATGCAGAGGCTTTTAAGGCTACTGCCTTAGCATAGTAGTGTATCAATAGGAAATATATACCGCTACGATTCTTGGTGAATAGCAGATATTATAAATTGCTGGAACTGCTAAGTCCTCTAAACTCAATAGTTCTGTGCAACTTGTGCAAATTCTATAAAATTTAAAATTCAATATTTTTACAATAAGATCAAAATCGCATCGAATACCGTAAATTGTTTGGTATGATTTTGTTAAAAACAAAGGTAAACTTTTTCAAAATTTTCTTCTAGGACAAATTATGAATCGTCTGTAATCGCAACAGAGAAGGCCGGCAAAAATATGATATTGTGATTGTTATGCTGGCATACCTCTGGTGTAGTATTAAATATATAAGAAAACAAAATTGCTCGAGAGTACAGAATGGCTTAAAAAATTAGCTAAAATGACTAATTTAAAAAAAAAACTGAGTTGTTAACGTAGAATGATGTACATAAGTTCTTAAGGTGCAGCAAACAATTTTTGAGAAAATGATTTAAAAGAAATTATAATCTTATAATTAATATTCTCTCGTATATTAAGTTATAAAATTAAGGAACAAAAGTCATATTCTAGAAGAATATATGTACAGAACGACATTGGGACATTTTTAATTTCGATTATGTGGAATAATAAGAATCTCAATTTGTTTAAAAATTATGCAACAGAGATAGTTCCTGACCATACGAAATTACAAACGGGCATTGAACTAGGGTACACTGTAAAAAATATTAGGACTATTCCCTAAATTTAAGACACGCTTTTCCCTAAAAACAAATGTAATTTTCTCTAATAGAAAGATAAAATCAGTTTAATTTCCACAAACCAATGGAACATTCAATGAATTTAGGTATCTGGCGCCAGAAAACCTCAAAAGTACGTAAAATTCTCGAAATTTTAAACTCTCTTGTATATAAGGTAGAGAACATTCAACGAATTAGGTATTATCAAAGAACATATAACTTAACTGTTAAATGTTCTTTGGTATTATGCTACATTTTTTATGGAAATATATTTTCGTTTATATAATTCACACATTGTTCTTGAAAACAAGTCATATATTATTTTTCAATATTTCAATATTTTCTTCAAGCGTGCCCAGTGCACCAATATAACTTCCATACTACTTAGTAGTATGGACCATAAGAATGAGCTATTCAGCTCATTCTTATCTTTTTTAAAAGAGGTGGTCTTCTATCACCTTCACCTATGGTGGAGAGTGGTACGGTGATATCACCTATTCCCTACATTTAAGGGAATATTCTCTAAATTTTAGGGAATAGTCCCTACATTTTAGGGAAAAAACAAAAAACAATTTAGAATTCCCTATATTTTAGGGAATGTTCCCTAAAATGTATGGGAAAAAATATGAAAATTTCCTACATATTAGGGAATATTCCCTAAATTTTAGGGGTTAAAACCAAAATTCTCCACATTTTAGGGATAAAAACCTAATCTTAGTTTTCCAAGGTGGAGCTTTTCCTAATCTTATGGACAAAATCCTAACCTGTGTGACACAATGGTGCCACTCAATTTAGGGAATTATTTTTTACTGTATATGATAGCAGTTGGTTTTAGACCAATTCTGGCTTTATTACTTGTTTAATAGTAATTTGGGAATTAGGCCAATGGAATGTGTTTCTAATTTTGATAAAAGCTATTAATTTTTAACATAATTTTTTGATATAGATTTACCTAAAATTAAATTTTAGGGCAAGATTTTGGACAACCGAACATGGTAATAGGCATACTGGGTGAACCGGGAATCTCTCAAAAGGTTGGTTTATATTACTTGCCCTCATAATGCTCAGTAGCACTATACAATTTTGTCTCATACTTTCAAAAGCCGCGCCAAGGTCCCTTGCATCATTTTTCTTTCATCCGCCTGCTATGTGCATATTTTATAGTGTGCGAATAAATTTACACATTTTTAGGACTGGCACGAAAATTGTTGATGCAGATAATTCAATTGTTACGAGCTTACTAAGCACTGCTTTGGGCCTTCTACAACTTGCAGGTACAAAAAGAAAAGGAAGTGTTTGGTCAAACCGCGGAAAAAGCGGAGAAATAATAGTGGTTCATTTAAATTTTTAACTCGCAAATTAATGAAGATATTTTCGCCATGTTACTATCAAATCTTGAAAAGGATTTGCAGCATAAAAATACAGTAATGAGGGATTTCAGAATGTTTAGCAATGAGAACTACAAAAACAAGTTTTCCGTGAAGTTTATTTATTTACACAAATAAAAAAATATCAGTTTTATAAAATCTTTTCCATGGGCTTTATTAAACTAACACAGTACAATAAGGTCCGAAGCAAACATTAATTTTTTAACTTTTTCGAAATCTAATCAGCGCAATAATTCCTTTTAAACTGGCTAAAATTAAGAAGATCAACAAATTTCGTTATTTTTAATAATTTCCAATAAAAATAGGCCTTATTAACCCCCCGGAAGATAATAAGCCTCCAACAATTTTAATTAAAGCTTTCTTAATCTACAACAGAGTAAATCCAAGCAGTCTTCATTCTGTGGAACAAAATTGATGTCACAATCATAATCCTTTATAGGAACATTAGTTTCATTGAGAATAAAGGTTATAGGTAATGTAGAGTAATATGTTCCACGGTGTACTCCAGTGGGTTTTATTAGAACTATGACAAGATTGTACAAAATTACTCATTAATCCAATTAACATAATGCTGGAAGAAAATAAACACCGAAATCATTAGTACATTACCGAACGTTCAAACTAAACAAGTTACTACATATGGAAATAGTAATTAAACCAAAAAATTAGGATTTTGTCGAGCCGAAAACTGTAATTCTAAGCAGCCATACTCTTCTCGGTGACATACCGTTTGTTACTGGCAAGATGGCAGTGCGGGCTGCTCGACGTCTCCTCGACGGCGTTCGTGTCGACTTATTGCATGTGTGCATAAAGTATGAAGTTACTGCGATTCATTTTAGCAGGAATTTTTAAATATGGACCTTATTATCCTCCAGGTTTTATTTATCGCAGGCACTTTACATGCAATATTTTTCACCGCCAATGGTTTAAAACTGAGTGAATCACCTGATAACAAATTTTTCTGAATTTGGTCGCAGTTCTGTGCGCATACAAAAACAAAAATGCAAATGAGTGAAACGAGTAATGAAATTTGCATTAATTT
This sequence comes from Dioctria linearis, assembly GCA_963930735.1. NCBI lineage: Eukaryota > Metazoa > Arthropoda > Insecta > Diptera > Asilidae > Dioctria > Dioctria linearis. The sequence goes on along the minus strand of OZ005740.1, from coordinate 115,305,079 downwards.
CAATAATTTGATCGAAGAGCAGGACAATAATACAGTTCATAATCAAATCACATACTGCAAATATACTACACAAAATGAAAAATGATAAAAAAAAAATGCGAAAAAATAAAAGAACAGTGACAACAAATAGAAACATAAAAAACTTAAATAAAATAGATATAGACAAGGACGAGACTTCAGCAATGATGGATGGTCCTTATTTTATGCTCCTGGCTCCCTTATGGTGTTAGTTATAACTAAGTTATTAAGTTAAGATATTACTAACACCATAAGGGAGTCAGGACCATAAAATAAGGACCATACAAACCAAGAATACTTTCATCAAAAAATTTTGACAATCAATAATGAAAATAAGAGAATAAAATTAGAATACAGTCAGCTGTAAGGATGGCCTGGCCATTCGATCTACCCTTTCCCCATTTCTATCTGAATTTTTTATTTAGCTCAAAGATTCCCCTTGTAAAATATGTTTTAGTTTGGATGCGTTACGTCGATGACGTATTTTGTATTTGGACGGGAACAAATTGACAATTAAATAATTTCCGCAACAATATTTTAAATAGACTTGAAAACAATATAAAATTCACAGTAGAATTAGGCAACAAATCCATTAATTTGCTAGACCTGACAATATCATTAATGGATAACAAACTGTATTTTAGTATTATATAGAAAAGGTACTGATTCCGACGGGATAATACCGTCTTTGCACCCGTGGAATATTAAAATGTCCTCTTTTCACTCCATGCTTGATAGATTGCTAGAAATACCATTAAATCGAGAAAACCTCAAAAAAGAACTCATGACAAATAAAATTGATCGCTTGAAACAATGGGTATAGTAATAGAACTATCTATAAATTATTGACGCAAAAGCACTATAAAAGAGCTATTGAAATGAGTTTTCCTTCCAAAAAACAACTAATCACGATCAAATAAAATGGAGAAGGATCCCCTATGTACTTTGGCGAGATATCAAGAACCCAAATTCCAGTGTCGCAAATACCGTAGCTTAACTGAACATAAGCCTAATAAAGACGACATGAAATTATTACATAAATAATTTAGTAGAAAAGAGATGGGTATCAAACTTTCGAGATTGAAAAAGTTAAAGACGATGGCTATTTTATAGTAGACGATCAGCTAGATTTTAAAAACAACAGCCCACTTCTGAATGCTAATTTTAGTGTATACTACACATGCGTTAGCTACCCACGAGAGTTTAGCTAGCAACTAAATTAATCCATCTCTCGATACAAGAAGAGCCCTGATGACGTCCTGATAAGATGAAACGCGTTAGCGGTTACAATACATGTAAAATACAAATATATTGTACGTTGTGGAAAAAACAAGAAGTGTTTTCTTATCTTTTATAAGATGGCAGTTTTACATAACAATAATGAAGAGCAAAATCTCGCCAATAGTATGTTATAATGTTAATGCCAAGGAATATACAACTAACCTTATAAACTTATTAGGACACAATAAATTTGCGTTTTAAAAAATAATAAATAAATAATAATTAAATAAATAAGAAAATAAGTACCTACTAAGCAAACATTTCGCGTATCAATGAAAAGTATTAAAAATATTTAGACCTTTCTCCACTTTTAATTTGAATTGAACTAAAAGTAACTCGAGCAGTGTACATTATATGGAGCCCCACTTGGTGGCAACTGCTGGCAATGTTAATACTCAAAGTTTCTACTAATTGCTCGATTTCTGCACAAACGTAACCAATAAATCATGGCGGATTCTCCTTGTATAGTAAATTTATAAAAATATGTAAAACTTACCGTGTTATCAACAGGGGCAATATTAGCGTTGGATCCATTCGTAGACTGAAGGCATGATGCCATGAAGCTCATCAATGGCAAATATTCCCATCTGCTGCCGGCCCCCGATTTGTCACCTCTGCTGGCAATTTTCCTCATTTCATTATTGTACTGCACACGTAAGTTGTTCCATTTGTTTTTACAATCGTCTTCTTCGCGGTCTAGTGTAACTGCTATTTCACGCAGTGCTACAACTTTTGCGACTCTCTGACGGTAATCGGGTCTTGTGGAGTCCCATAGAACTGGGTGTTTTTCATATAACAGTATCAGCCTGATGGTGTCTTCCTTTTCCCAAGGTTGGATAATTTTCCGCACTCGTGGGGTTCGTTTTTCACTTTTTCCGGTATTATTTGCCTCATGAATGGCGAAATTTTGGTCAGCCATCTTTATTTGATTATTATTGATTGCTAATCGAATAATTATAATTAATTTGCTATTTAAAACAGAGTTCCCTCACAAAACATAATATGTCTGCCGTGGCATGATCGCAAAGTAAACTAAAAATAACAAAATTCCATTCGGAGCACACACTGTCAGGCGCACTTTTGTCATACTGTATACTGAGTGAGAATTTCGTTCGGTTACATACATAGGTACACCAGCTCGAGCCTCCAAGGTGCCATGTGAATTGTATGCCAATAGGTATATTACAACATGCCATACAGAAATATGGCTGCCTGAAAGCTGCGAGTATGGCACACATATGTATATGGCAATTGGCAAAGTTTGTCGCGTAGAGAGGACAATACTATGAAAACCCAACAAATTCATAAGAAAACTGTGGAGGGGACCAGTTCAATCACCTTATATCTAACAACATTATTTATATGCATACAATTATTTATTTATATGTATGTTGTATGTGAAGATATTATGACGCCGCAGTGAGACTTTATAAACTATGTGAGTCAGAGCAACAGTAAATTTCAAAGAAATATGTTGAGTTGATACAGTTAGTAAAGAGCAGATCAATGTTAATGAGTCATCGCCATTTCTGTTTACGATTACGATGTAAATTTCAAAACTTCATTTAGGTAGTTATAAATGAAGTTTGGAAATTATAGGAGCGCCTTTGCATTCTTATGCAAGCATGCCATGCCTCATGCGATGACTGCAGTCATACATACATGTATTGCAAAACTGTTTTGATAATTAGAAGAAGACAGTTGACTTCTGTAAGTGAGTCAGTTATTCAGAAGTACGCAAGTGATGTTAGCTTTTCATTTAGTGGTTGCCGGTGATTTTTCATGTATAATTATAAAACCATTGGCAGAAAGTTGAGAAAGCGAACGCGCTGCTCGAAAAGTGCTTTTAATAAGACCTTTCGAATTTCTTCTGCGTATCTAATGAATATATTGTCTGGTAAAACATTTCTTATCAGTAATAATCAGGGTTCGTGAATAGTGATTATTTTTCAAATTCTCGTGGAAAAATCACACAGAAATTCTTATCCAGTTAAGATCCCTTCCACACCTACATACTTGCAGCTATTAAGGCGCTCTGTTTATTGCCAGTAAAATTACAAAATTTGTGATCAATAATACAAAAATCATACTAATCCAATTATAGTTCCATTTTACTTTAAAATGAAATGATTGAACTTTACTTACATAGGGTTTCAATTTCTTTTAAATGCTTATGAATATTTTTATTTGTTTAAGTCATAAATAATTGTTATGAGATGCTTAATATTTTTTTCATCAGGAAGAAAAATTATTTTCTGATTTTATTTTTCCTGGTCACATTTTTATTTTTCTTGATAAAGAATAAAACTCATGAAGTGATATTTATTTTTCTGGTCGACAAATAAAAATCGCCAAGTAATTTTTGTGATTCTAACCATGAAATATTTACGGTGATGTCTATATACAGATGTTGAGATGAAATTTGGGGTTTAACGATAACAAACGAAAAAACTAACATCTGAACATGCGAACCTACTTTTTGTAGTAATGATCACAGTGTAACTTTATTTTTTTTTACTTACTGATAACTTAAGCATACAAAAATAAGAATTATATGTCGACTGGAAAAGATAAAAACCACTTGGTGCTTTTTATTTGTCGACCAGAAAAATAAAAATCACCTTATGATTTTTATTCTTTATCAAAAAATAAAAATCTCAGGGTGATTTTTCTTTGTATCAGGAAAAATGAATATCAGCAAATGATTTTTATTTGTGATGGGGAAAATATTAATCAATTCAACGATTTTTGATAGCTTAAGAAAATAAAAAACTATTATAAGCATTTAACAGGTACTGAAGCCGTATGTAAGTAAAGTTTAACCGTTTCGTTCGGACTTTTAAAGTAAAACGCATATATAAACTCATTGAACAATGAGTTTTCAGATTAAACTTATAACCGTTACGATCCTTGGTAATAATCCTAAATAAATAATTTAACAACTTATATTTTGACGAACCTACTTATGTACTATGTTTCCATGCGGAGTTCAATCCGGATTGAAACCGAATTAGTGTTCATGGAAACGAGAATTGAGTTGAGTTTCGTTCAATCCATATTAACACCACGAAACCAGTCGGGTTGAGTTGGGCTTTGTATAAGTATTAGTTAGAATAGTGTGAATGGGTGTTTTATCCAACACAAATCCGACTACTTTGTATGAAATATATCATCTGTCAACTTAACTCAAGTCGTTCATGGAAACAGCATCGAATTAACTAACCCAGCAAAACTTAACGCTAAGGCAGGCCGCACACTGCACAATCGCCGACTGTAGTCGGTGACTAAAAAGTCAGCTGACTCTCTTCGTTACACGCATCAGCATTTGGTACCGCAAACTGCTCAATTTTACGTCAGTCAGCAACTAAAAAATCAGAAAGGAGTTGACGACTGACAACTGACTGAATCGAGCCGACTGTTGTGACTGTAGTCTGCATCAGCAACGTTAATATCATTCAGTTGATTATTGTTGATCGCAGGCGCGGGAAGCTAGTTTTCTTCATTAATTTTCGAGTGTTTTGGATAAAACAAATGGCGGTAAGTAAAGTTTTTTCTTTTCTTTATTTAATTACATTTTAAATACATACATATTTGTGTATTTATGTATATGTAGTTATGCTTGGAAAGGAAAATAATTACATGTATCTGTATTAATATTATTTGAAGAATTTTACACAGTAATTGTACTTTAGTCAACACATACATATGTACAAAAAAATATTTGAAATATATTACGGGTTATAAAAGCCATATATTAATTCGTAATATACATATATGTAGTATATGTCAAATTTTCTTATTTCCAAAATGCGATGAACAACAGACATCAATAAAAAAAGAGGACTGGAAAATCACTCGTCGACTTGTGAAACTTGTTGAACAATATCCAGCACTTTACGGTAAATCAACTTCAGACTATTCAAAAAGGGATAAAACTGATGTAATTTGGGGCCGAATTGCAAAGCAGATAGGGAATCAGGTAAAAATTATGATAAGAAAATATATTGTTTTTTTTCATGTTTATTAGAAGTATTTCTGTATTTATACATATAAAAAAGTGGCTCTTCAAATTATTTAAACACTTTGAACGCTAATAGGCAAAAAGGGTAATTTCAGTATGGCTCAGAAATAAAATGTTAAATTAAATGTGCCCACTGGGGTTCTATAGCACCTTCTGTTGTCAAAAAAAAATCTGCTAGTTTATTTCTCATATCAGAAGCTACACTGGAGGCAGGTAAATTATCAGCATCTTCCCTTTCAATTTCGCGATGAGCAGCTCTAAACTGTTGCGGTTGACTAAAACATCCCTCACGCAGTTTAATAAAATTATGTAGTACAACAGATGCTTTTACAATAGAAACTGCTGTTTTTTCCTTGCAGGCTATCAGCCCGTCAAAAACCCTGAATTTTGAAGCAAGCATTCCAAATGCACATTCAATGCTTTTCCTTGCTCTGGAAAGTCGATAATTAAATATCCGCTTTCTGTTTGTAAGCTTTGACCTTGGAAAGGGGCGCATTATGTAAGGTTTTAAGGGAAATGCTTCATCTCCCACAAAATAATGGCAAATGTCACTGGTATCATTTGGTAAAGCTTTTGGTGCCGGAAAAGAAAAATTTCCAGACTCTAACATTTGATGAAGTGTAGAAGAATTCGACTTGATTAATATTTTTGACCTATGTGAACGTTCACTTTTATTTTTATGTATAATCTCTAATTCCTACATTTCAGCGTTATCATGCAAAGAACGATGGAAAAATGTTAGAACAGTTTTCGGGAGACACGTTAAAAATATACGGCCTTCGGGCTCTGGAGCATTTCCCAAAAAGACGTATTATTTAAATGATGAATTACAGTTCTTAATTCCTCATCTCAAACATTACCCATCAAATCAAGCGAGTAATCTAAGTGATAGTATTATGGAAGAATCGACTTCCCAAACTTTAGATGAAGTGGAAGAAAGTGCGAGTTCAGGGATTGACGTTGACGAGGCAGAAAAGAATTTTGAAAGCCAATTCACGGCAGAAATCAGGAAGAGTAGGAGGAATTTAATAAAACGCAAAAGAGATGATCCAGATCCAGTAGATAAATGCTTTATGCAATACATGGAAGCTCAAACTGAAGATAAACCAAAACTCAGGGATTCGGATGAAGACTTTTTCTACTCTAACCTTCCCGACTTAAAAACTATGGATAGTAAACAAAAGAGAACATTTAGAATCGGCGTATTGAACTTAATTGGCGAAATTTTGGAAGACTCTGAGTCGACTGTCAGTGAACGCATAGATCTTTCATCACCGTATTCACCCGCAACGACAACCGCTTCCATTTGCTCACCAACGCTACCACCTACTTCAACAGAGTGCATAACATTACCAAATGTTACCACAGCAACAGACTGCAACGTTCAATTCTCAAAAATACACTGGTCGTAAATAGCTGTTTTTTTCGCATATGATTTAAAATATTTTTGGCAAAATGCAAATTTTCAAACACATTGCATTGAAATACTTTTTAAATATTAAATCTAAGGTCAAATTTTGATCCATATCTTATATTACAACTAGAATTAAAACTACTATTGTTTCAGATTATCTGTTCTAGGTTCAAATTTTACCACTTTTTTATTTACTTTGGCCAAAAATATTTTAAATCATAGGTCTATCGAAATATTTTAAATTACTTCTGATGCTGACCCAGACACATATGCAAAAAACATAGCTAATTATTCTCAGTCGAATTGACATGAGGTCATTTTTTCACATCCTATTCTTGTTTTTTGCTAAATGAATTAATTTATTTTTTGTTATGTTTTCTATCTTTTGTAATATTAAAAATTTAAATAAACGAAATGATTTTGTTAAAAAGAAAATTACTTACCGAAGTGTGATTAGAAGACGTTCCTCTACCGGCAAAGCTTTCCTGAAGTTTGTGTCTTTTTTTCTTATTTTATCACCAACAATATTTACCAATTCATCGAAACTGTCCTTGGTCATTCTGTAGACCATTTGAAATAGGACTGGCTCTTCCAAATCCTTAAACACGTTGTAACAGTTTGCCATCATCCTTTTTGTCATGGATGGATTCTACCACATTCTTTTTCTTTTAATCATTCTTCTTCTTCTCCTCAACCACCAGTAAATTATAAAAGGGCTTATATTTTTCATTTAATTTTTTTAGTCTAGCTAACTGTTTTTAAAGAACACTGTCACGTTTTAATGAAAATTGACAAACAACTCAACGCCATTGACTCGATTACCAATCTGACGGAAGACGATTCAATATGCGCATATGCAACGATAGTCAATCAGAAACGATTAAAAATCAATCAGTCGGTGACGAGTCAACAGATCAGTTGCTGACTGGACTATCAATTGACTCGGCTCGGCAGTGTGCGGTCTCTCTATCTCAATCCTAACTCAATTCTAACTCATGGAAACGTAGTAATGTATTTGTAGTTACAGTACTCTCTTGCCACTCGCGTACGTCAAACGAGGTGTTAAATTATTTATTTTGTTTTGGTTTGTGAATTGTGGACGTGTAAAACTTCCAAATCATTCATTTTAGTTATTGAAAATAGGGAAATACATTTTATTCAAATGAGGAATTCATCATAAATTGTAACTTTGCAAAATACAGGAATTAAAGTGTTACGTACTTTACCTCTACTAGACTTGACTTTTTACTTTTGTTTTATATTATTAACCAAGCTCAGGCGAGACCTTTTGATGCAAAGAACAGCATGACAGAAAGGTGATAGCACAGAAAAAAAATATACAGATATCGACGGTAGTAGTAAGAAAGTTATTTAAGGAAGAGCTCATAGTAAACCTCAATAACTCACTGATCTCGGCTAAATATATTATGGGTACGAACCAAAATATTTTTCCATATAAGCAAAAATTCATTTCTTTCTTAGAATTTAAGTCAACCTTATTTCTTCAGAATTCATGCGTATTATTGGTGGGTCAATACGATTCGAATACATAAGTTGTGTCTAGGCTTCGCGGAAGTTGGATTGATGGGGTTGCTCGGACTTGTTAGCTAAAAATATTTATAAGCGTAGGTCTATATAAACTGTTTTCAATGTAGGAAAGAATTGATTTATTTCTTAAAATTGAAATCGACCATATTTCTTCAGAATTCGTGTGCATACGCACTGTCGTTCTTTGCATTCCACGAACTGCATTTATTGGAGTAAGTTGAAATTTCACTGTGCACTCGCATTTTTGTCGATTTGCATTAACTTCGTACTAATCTTCCTATTGGTATGCCGTACATTTCCCTACTTGCAGTTTTAATGCAATTTCAATTAAATTTTTACCTCAATAAATACTTTATCATATTTAAAACATTTCTGATGTGCGCAACAATATCTTTCGAATCCAGTTTTTGTTAAAATCTGCAATTTTCTTAAATACCGAAAGCAAAAAATGCAAAATCCAATTTGGTTGTGGCGATTAGTGATAGCCACTTAGGCGTTATTTGCAAAAATTTGCGATTTGTACCCATGCCAATAAATTTCGCTAAAGTTTGTAATTCTGTAAGCTTATCCAACTATTAAAAGAAGTAAATCTTGCATATATGTTTACCTCAACCCCCCCTCAAACGACACTCAACCCTTAAGATGGCAGACAGAATTTGTTCGTACCGTCTACACTTCTACAGCCACCAATAATGCGCACGAATTCTGAAGAAATATGGTCGACTTAAATTCTAAGAAAGAAATGAAATGTTGCCTATATTGAAAAAAAAATGTTGGTTCGTACCGATGATATATTTAGCCGAGATCAGTGAATTATTGAGGTCTGGTATCAGGCATCAGCTCTTCCCCTGGTAGCTAACACTCATCAGTTTACAAAATTTTAGCAACGGTTATGTTAACTAACACAACTTTTATGTCAAGTACGACAGTGTGAGTTTTAAATTTGGCAGTTCAGCAGCGCACATGCTGGATAGCTTTCTGAGTGAGCGTCGCCAGCGGGTCAGGGTCGGCAATGTCTATTCTGCATTTTTGCCTGTACAGTATGGAGTTCCCCAAGGATCGATATTGGGTCCGCTGTTATTCAGCTTATTCATTAATGACTTGCCCAAAGTTGTTCGTGATGTAGAATTACACCTCTATGCGGATGATGTTCAGGTTTATCTAAGTCGGCCCATAGGTCTTCTCGAGGATTACTTATCACGCATCAATAGTGATCTGGATCGAATATATGCCTGGTCTATGGATAATGGTCTGCAACTTAATCCAGTAAAATCACTTTCTATAAGTTTTTACAATAATGCTTTCGATGTGTCTGACGTCCCACCAGTGATCCTGAACCATTCTCCACTACCCATGCTGAATAAGGTTACCAATCTTGGGATAGAATTAAACAGCAGTATGAGGTGCTGTCATTATATTAAGGCGAGATTGGGTAAAATTTATGCTGGGCTGCGTAGACTTTGGCTCTCCGCCGATATATTGCCTCGTAACACTCGCTGGCCCTAGTAAAGACGTTGATTCTGCCTCATTTCTCGTTTGGTAGCGTTGTGTTTCCCAAACTTGATAGTATATGTGCTCGTAAAATGGAGGTCGCATTCAACGACTGTATCCGATTTATTTTTAGATTGCGACGATTTGATCATGTTTCCCCATATAGGCTTCAATTACTTGGGTGTTCTCTGGAATCCTTTTTAAAACACCGAGTGCTCTTTCTACTGTTCGGCATACTACGGTCCAATAAACCGGAATATCTCAGGGAACTTTTCCAGTTTACTTCGTCTCAGCGGAACAGAAACCTGATAATGCCAGGATTCCATAGATCAGTTATGGAGAGTTCTTATCTCGTCCAGTCTATCAGACTATGGAATAATTTACCCGTTACTGTACAAACCGCAAACACCGTCAATGCGTTTAGAATGCAAGTTCGAACTCACTTAAAATAACCCCTTTATAGGATAATAGTTCCTATTCTCTTCTAGGCTAAGAGGCAGTATTTAAACTATTTAAACTATTTAGAATATTCTTATATTATAGTTAAACTAAATTTGAACTAATTATAAAATCAGTAGATACTTAATTTATATGCTTTTTTGCTTTGAAATGACTTTTTTATGTATTTTTTTTTTCTGAACTATGAACCCAATGCAGATTAATTTTATTTATAGCTCAGTTCTTATTTTTAACACTAATTTATCTAGCACCGACTTATTATTTCGTACTAAGAAAAATATTGTAAATCTTGTGTACAAATACTAGCAATAAATTATTATTATTATTATTATTATATCTGAAGAGAGCGGACGTCAGATTGAGCTCCAAGGTATTTAAATAGAAATAAAGCCGAAGTTCTAATAAAAAAGCGAATAAGTGGACTAATAGTGCTTACAAGGCAACAGTTGTGTTTTAAAAAAGAGTTTGTGTGTGATTATTAAGAAAAACTATAATTTTTTTAGAAAGAATCGTGAAAATAAATCAATTTTTTTTTGACATTTGAAAAATTCAATTTAATTTAATTTTGGTCGTTGCCATGGCAACGTCGAAATTGTAAGAAATATTAGTTTGGACAGCAAATTTTAAATTTTAAAGTGAAAAAATTTACTATAATAACTGTATAAAAATTTTTTATTGAAAAAATTAAAAAGATATACTGCCGCACTCAAGATGAGTGTGTGCAGCAGCAGCGATTCTGGGGGGGGAATGATGATCCCCTCAAAATAAGTATAAGGGTGAAGAAGAATGCTAAACCTTCTTCTCCCAAGAAAGCAATGCAAGGGCCCAAAGAAAAGGCCGTTAAGGGCCAAATTGAAGAGGCCAAGAGCAGCAAAAATGTACAGGCGTTTTCCACGGAGAAGGCTATTGCCGGGACAGCCATAGCTGTCCAAGAAGAGGTCGGAACATTAGCTCCAAAGACTAAAGCTATTGGTGCAGCATCTGCGGCTGCAGCTTTAGCAAATGTCCCGTCCACGTCTGTAGGCCATGGACATCCCACGTTAAAGGAAGTTGTCCAGAAAGCTTCCAGTTCAGCACCAAAGCCCGATAAAGTTATAATAAGGCCACCGCTGTCTTCAACGAAGAATGCTGCAAAGAAGCAGCAGCCAACAATGACAGGAGTAACAGCAGGATCACTACGACCCCAACCTGTAGCGTCAGGGATTTCGTATGCTCAGGTAAGTGGTGGTTCCAGGAATAATAGTACAATTGAAATTCAGAGCAGGGGCATCACTCCTCGTCCAGCCCCACTGGACGCGGGCAAGCCTCGACCCAAGACCAGTGCGGGCCTCCAGGGCTTCTTCGACGGGAGATGGCAGGATGAGAGCTACGGTATGCAGCTCGAGCACATCAGAGGATGTCCTCAGAGCGCATACCTGAAGGCAATCTTCCGCGTCATCTCCTGCGAACAGCTTTTTTCAATGGGAATTATAGCTGGAGGAATGGTCGAGGTGTATACCACAACCCTCGAAAGCGCCACTAAGCTTATGCTTGAGGGCATCGAGGTGGAGGGTAGGCACCTCGTTCCATTCCCGTTAAAAGAGAAGCCCACGAAGGTCGTGTTTTCGCGGGTCCCTATGCGAGCCCAACATGAAGACCTCTCGAATTTCCTTGGGAGATTCGGGAAGGTTCATGGAAAGGTTCGCGCTATTCCCATTAAAATTGGGGACGAGGGTCTCGGGCGGGGTATCTTCGGTACTAGCCGGGAAGCATCCATCACTTTAAATAAAGGATATACGCTTCCGTCAGGCTTTTACCTGAGCATATCCGGCTCGAGATACTGGATAGACGTGGGCACCGAAGCGAAATGCCATGCTTGCCATTTGGTAGGGCATTTTGTTGCTGACTGCCCCGGGAGAACCGGGAAGAAGGCTGAACCGAGGGTTCCCTCGTAGGAAGCCACTACTACAGTAGTGGATCTGGAGAAGGAGCCTTCGGCCGGCACTCGACCTGCTATTTTGGAGCAGCCAGTGGTTAAGGTGCCTGAAGTTGTCCTAGAGGCAAAAATTGTTATGGCTGTAAACGGCGCCACGTCGGCACGTGAAAACACGGCTACTTCCGACGAGGAGTCGAGTAGCCATCAAGGCAAAAAAAGGAGGACGAGAAGGAGGAAGACGAAGGTGGACCGGGTGATGCTGCCACCTCCAGAGCCAGCAAAGCCAGTCGCATCAAAACGGCCCCACTCGGAGGAGGACGATAGTGGAGCTCGCGGCTCGAAGGTTGTTGTGAGGGACGCGGAAGTGTCTCTCGAGCAGCTTTCGGACTGCGACATGACCGGTTTGGATGAGACTGGTCTCTCGAGCTTCAGTGGCTATGAGTCGTGTGGTAGCGCCATTTCGACTGGTAGCCAATTTGAGGTCTCGAGGGGTATGGAAACCCTTCCTAGGGAGAAAATTCGCAGCATTCTTGGCCAGCTCTTGTACAAGAAGAATTCAGGTAAAATCTGGAGTATTCTTGTACGGGAGCTGGAGAGGCCAGAGTTGTTACTTCCTCAGCTTCTACTCCTACAACAGGAGTCGAAGAAAAAGGGGAAGTACAACGATGTAGCTCGCTTGGATCGTCTCCATAGGAGGGTGGAGGAGCTGATTCAGGAGCATGGCTTGGTCGATTCTTCTCGTCCGTAGACGTCGTACCATCATCGTTTGAGCTTCTTATCTCTTTGAATGTGTAAGATAGGCTCTATTAACACCGGGGGTTTAAGTGCTCATACAAGGCTACACAGTACTATCGAACATGTCAAAATGTTCGATATAGACATTACTCTTCTGCAGGAGACACTTATACACAACTTGAGCGCTATGCTTATCTACACACTGGCTATGCAATGTTTGCCACACCTGCGCCTCGCCGAGGCTCAGGGGTGGCAATCATTGTATCCAACAAATTTACACTATCGTCTCCTGTCTATACAGATATCTTCCCAGGCTTCGCTTCTTCCTTGGACTTTGTCATTCAAGACAAAAATATCAAGGTAGTAAACGTGTACCTTCCTCATGACCAGGACATTACAAGACAAGTTCTTGATAGTGTTCAGTCGTGTCTGGTGAATTTTAGCGGTGAAACTGTTCTCGGAGGTGATTTCAACTGCACTCTGAATCCCTCAATGGATCGGCACTCTGGAGTTGAGTTCAACTCTGTCAATGCTACTCGATTGAGGAATTTTGTCGGTGTTTTCAGACTCGTGGATATCTATCGTTGGATGCATCCTACGACTAGATCATACACGAGGGTCTCGCGAAATATCCATGGAAGTCTCGCAGGCTCCAGAATTGATAGACTTTACGTCTCACCTGGAATACTAGAACATTTCGTTGGTGTCACTCATGAAGTGTGTTCCGTTAGCGATCATCTTCTTGTAGTGGCGACCAGCACTCTAGTTGAAAGACGAACTGCATACTGGATATTCAACAACTATTTGTTGAATTCCGAGCAGTTCATCAATGAGTTCACTGAATTCTGGCACGATTTGCAAGAGAGGAAAGTTAACTTTCCTTTTCTTAGTCAATGGTGGGATGTTGGAAAGCTCCAGATTCGGTCTTTTGTCGAGACGAGTTTCAATCGAAGTGGCTATCAAGCTTCTAGCTTGTCGGCCGAGGTCTCTCGGGTGGCAGCTCTTCTCCCAACTCAGCCGGGGTTGATTCTTTATTTCAATGGAATAAAGGAACGCTTGGCGACACAGACTTACAAGCACAGCTTGGAGTTTGTGCTGCGCGGCCAATCGCGCTGGCTGAGAGAAGGCGATTCTCCGACTGAGTACTTCTTTCAGGCGACTAGACGTCGTACTGCTTCTTGTGAGGTCGAATCGATAATTGATGAATCTGGACAAGTCCTCAACGGACAACTGCTATCAGAATATATTCGAGACTATTACAGTAGTCTCTACTCTGAATCGACGTCGACAACATCCTCGACCACTCATGAATTCCTTGAGAATATTCCCACTTTCTCTGAAGACAGTAAGGAGCTCCTGGATACAGTAATCACATTGGAGGATATGATTGCTGCGACAAAGGATCTAAGGCGACACACTTCACCTGGTTATGACGGCTTGACTCCAGAATTCTTCATACGTTTCAGGGATTTATTAATTCCTGACCTTTTGGAAGTCTTCAATTCGGCGGTTGAGACGCATTCAGACTTTCCTTCTAGTTGGAGGAGATCTGTTATGCGCTTGATTCCAAAGAAGGGAGATTTGCAGAGGATGGGGAACTGGAGGCCAGTAACCCTATGCAATGTAGACTACAAAATCGTCTGCAAAGCATTAGGGGCGATACTTCGCTCAGTGATTGCTTCGATAATACACCCGGAACAGTCCTATTGTGTACCTGGTCGTAGTATCTACGACAACATCGCGGTAGCCAAGCATTTGTTTGCCTACCATGAACAGACAGGTACACAAATGGCCATGATCTCACTTGACCAGCAAAAGGCTTTTGATAGTGTCTCGCACGAGTATCTCTTGACTGCTCTCGAGGCATTTGGGTTTCCACCCAGGTGGCTCGATATCGTCGGGAAACTGTATAGAGATTCAGCGATTTTGATTAAGCATCAAGGACAAGTTCTGGCTCCTATCTCGTTTCATCGAGGTATCAGACAGGGCTGTCCATTGTCAGGTATGCTTTATGATCTTTCGTTGGAGCCGCTACTGGTGAATCTTCGTCGAATGCTCGGACGGTATGCGGTTCATCTGCCGTATACCAATGTAAGGCCTCTTATGTTGGCGTATGCGGATGATCTGTCTATTTTCGTGACAGAAGATGAAGCTTTTCCGGTCGCTCGTGCTGTTTTCGAACAGTTCGAACATATAGCGGGCGCTAAAATCAACCTTAGTAAGAGTCAAGGCTTGTGGTGTGGAAGGTGGAGAGATCGTACAGATACTCCACTGAACATCCAATGGACTAATACTTGCCTGAAGTATTTAGGTGTGTATATCGGACGCGAGAGTAAATCAAATAATAGCCGCATCGCTCTTGAGAAACTCTCTAGAGCTGTCAACTCATGGCGTAGTCGACTGTTTCCATTATCCTTAATGGGTAGGTCAGTCGTGATAAACTATTTGATTACCTCGTCCATCGTTCATCTGCTAAAGTCTGAGACGTTTGATGAAGGCTTCGTAGGTCTTCTTCAAGCAAAAGCGATAGACGCCTTTTGGTGCGGAAGACGATGGGTTGCTGAAAGCACGCTCTGTCTGCCAGTCAAGATAGGTGGATTAGGTCTCACTAACTTGGTTGTGAAATCAAGGTGTCTCCAAGTGCGTGCATTCCAAAGAGTGTTTTGCCAGAGAGACAACTTGATTTCTCAACTGTGGGTGAATGTACTCGGAGGGATCGGCATAGGGGAGTATTACTACCTACTCTCTGTTCGACCACCTTGTCCTCGTGACTGGCCACAGGATCTAATCTCAACGATTCAGACCTGGGGCAGAATCAGGTCAGCATTTCACCTTCAGTGGAATGCTCTAAGGTACACGCAATTCGCGTCGATTCCAATCAGGTTTAATCCTGAATTAATAGATTCAGTGTTCGGTAATGCTCGGGGTTTTGAAGCTGACACGCATACACTGACGGTTCTCGGAGATATTATTGATATCTTTGGATACTGTCGAATAAACACTAACACTGCACAACTACACGACCTGGCTGCTTCTGCGCGGGAGAGATTTCGCCAACTTGGGACCAGTGACCCTGGCACTAAGTTGGAAGATGCTTTCGTTCTGAACAGACCACCACACACACCTTTCAGCACACTTACAACACGTGTGCTCCGTGACGTGCTTATGTCAATAAGACCTCCGGAGTATACAGGATACAACAGATGGCGAACACACCTCGGGGTGAATATGGGCGTGATGGGAGGGATAACTTGCAGAGTAGTCTACAGTTATCCTTCTAGTTATAAAGATGCTGATGTAGCATTCAAATTGCTGCATCAAAGTCTTATGCATCCTAATCAGTTGTCACATATCGACCGCCGAGTTCAGAGGATTTGCACAGTTTGTGCTGGTGAGGGCACCCTGTTTCACAGGTTCTTCACTTGTCCGGCTTTGCAGGGTCTAATGGATCTCGTGCGCGGTATGTGTCAGTTGATCCACCCGAATTTCGGCATTACTAGGACATCGTTTCTATGGGGACCAAAGGTCTGTAGTCGAGTGAATTGTTTGATTAGCTTTGTGTTGACACTGGCCAAATCTACAATTCACCTGTACTACATGAGAGTCGAAGCTGGGAATCAGAACACTGACCCACAACACCACGCACACGCACTTAAGCGCCACTTCGTTGACAGGTTGAAGAGACGTTTACGTCTTGAATATCTGGCAACGAACGCAGACACATTCAACTGCACATGGCAAACATTATCGTCGGTGCAGGACGGAGCTCTTGTCTTTCACTGGTGATAGCAGGCCACAGCATTTGCAACACTAGTCCACGGGGCTTCTCCTCGCTTAGGAATCGTTGCAAGTGCTGTGGGAAGGACAAGCACTCTGTTAGAGATGCTAAGCTGGAGGGATGATGAGGGCAGTTTGTAGAGGTCCATGATACTACAGGCTGCACTCGCGGGACTCTATAACGGTATCGCGTAAATTTTTCGTTCGATCGACTTCTTATTTTAATTCGGTTTCGGTCTCGGTGCTAAATTTTAAAATTTTTGTTGAAATTCGCTCGTTTAGGTAAAGCTATTTATTAGATTATTTTGGAATTTTGGTACTTTTGGAACTGCCACTTACCCTATTGTCAAAATAGGGGCAAGCAAAATTTTTTTATTGTTTTACATCTTTTAGGCATTGTTCAAAATTTTTGTATCCGTTTATTGTCTCTTTTGAGAACATAGTGTTCACTTTTTGTCCTTTTACCTATTAGTGTCTAGTTTGTTTTTGTTGTCCCTATTGTATGTTATGTTTGTGATTTTTTAGTTTAGCTAGTGTCTTTTTCTTATACATTGTACAGTATTTTGCACCTATTTTTAAGGAAGTTTGAAAAGAGCCAAAGAGCCAAAAAATAAAGAGTCATTATACACATAAAAAAAAAATTATTATTATTATTATTATTTGTTAGAAGTGAGCGGACGTGTCACTTTTGAGCCCTCCAAAACATAAAGCAAAAACAACCAGATAAAGTGGAGAAAAAGTGTATTCGGACTGACTATACAGCTAATTGTGTCTAATTGCATTAAATAGGTGAAGTGTAATAAGAAAAACTATTAAAAATTCGAAAAATAAATTGTGAAATAATATACAAATTTAGTGACAGTTCTGGAATTGTTAAATAATTTTTGTGGTTGCCATGACAACATGGCAAAGGTTTAAATTTTGCATAGTCTTTGGTTACAAATAAAAACATTTCGAAACAATACAAGTAGGAATTTAAAATTAAAAACATAATTCAAAAATAATTACTTTTTGAAAGTACAGAAGTGTATACTGCTCTGCCGTACTCCAAATGAGTACGAGCAGCAGCGATTCTGGGGGGGCTGATGATCCCCTCAGATTAAACGTAAGGAAGAAGAAGAAAAATCCAAATGCTTCTCCTTCTTCTAAAAAAAAAACCAAAGGGCCCAACGAAAAGGCCATTAAGGGCCATATTCAAGAGGCTGCCAAGATGAATGATGTAGCATCTTTTTCCAGCGTGGCAGAAATCATCCGAGAGGACCACGGAGCACTAATGAGTGCCATCAAAGCAACACCCGCTGCTCTCAAGGTTCTAAATGCAGATTCAAAAATTGCTGCGGCTACTATAGTAACGGCAGAAGAGCCGAAAGTAGCTGTAACTGCAGTGCATAGTGGACGATAGTGGTGCCCGCGGTTCGAAGGTTGTTGTGAGGGAGGCGGAAGCATCTCTCGAACAGCTTTCGGACTGCGATATGACCGGTTTGGAAGAGACTGGCCTCTCGAGCTTCAGTGGCTATGAGTCGTGTGGTAGCACCATTTCGACTGGTAGCCAATTTGAGGTCTCGAAGGGGATGGAAAACATTCCTAGGGAGAAGATCTCTGAAATTCTTGACCAGCTCCAGTACAAGAAGAACTCAGATAAAATCTGGAGCATTCTTGTAAAGGAGCTGGAGAGGCCAGAGTTGTTACTTCCGCAGCTTCGAATCCTACAACAGGAGTCCAAGAAGAGGAGGAAGTACAACCATGTAGCTCGGTTAGATCGTCTCCATAGGAAGGTGGAGGAGTTGCTTCAGGAGCATCACTTGGCCGATTCTCCTCGTCAGTAGACGTCGCACATTCATCGTTTGAGCTTTTTATCTCTTTGAATGTGCAAGATAGCTTCGATCAACACCGGGGGTTTAAGTGCACATACAAGGTTACACAGCACTATCGAACATGTCAAAATGTTCGATATAGACATCGCGCTTCTACAGGAGACGAATTTTACACAAGACACATACACACAACTTGAGCGCTATGCTTATTTACACACTGGCTATGCAATGTTTGCCACACCTGCGCCTCGCCGAGGATCAGGGGTGGCAATCATTGTATCCAACAAATTTACACTATCGTCTCCTCTCTATACAGATATCTTCCCAGGCTTCGCTTCTTCCTTGGATTTTGTCGTTCAAGACAAACATATCAAGGTAGTAAACGTGTACCTTCCTCATGACCAGGACATTACAAGACAAGTTCTTGATAGTGTTCAGTCGTGTCTGGTGAATTTTAGCGGTGAAACTGTCCTCGGAGGTGATTTTAACTGCACTCTGAATCCCTCAATGGATCGGCACTCTGGAGTTGAGTTCAACTCTGTCAATGCTACTCGATTGAGGAATTTTGTCGGTGTTTTCAGACTCGTGGATATCTATCGTTGGATGCATCCTACGACTAGATCATACACGAGGGTCTCGCGAAATATCCATGGAAGTCTCGCAGGCTCCAGAATTGATAGACTTTACGTCTCACCTGGAATACTAGAACATTTCGTTGGTGTCACTCATGAAGTGTGTTCCGTTAGTGATCATCTTCTTGTAGTGGCGACCAGCACTCTAGTTGAAAGACGAACTGCATACTGGATATTCAACAACTATTTGTTGAATTCCGAGCAGTTCATCAATGAGTTCACTGAATTCTGGCACGATTGGCAAGAGAGGAAAGTTAACTTTCCTTTTCTTAGTCAATGGTGGGATGTTGGAAAGCTCCAGATTCGGTCTTTTATCGAGACGAGTTTCAATCGAAGTGGCTATCAAGCTTCTAGCTTGTCGGCCGAGGTCTCTCGGGTGGCAGCTCTTCTCCCAACTCAGCCGGGATTGATTCTTTATTTCAATGGAATAAAGGAACGCTTGGCGACACAGACTTACAAGCACAGCTTGGAGTTTGTGCTGCGCGGCCAATCGCGCTGGCTGAGAGAAGGCGATTCTCCAACTGAGTACTTCTTTCAGGCGACTAGACGTCGTACTGCTTCTTGTGAGGTCGAATCGATAATTGATGAATCTGGACAAGTCCTCAACGGACAACAGCTATCAGAATATATTCGAGACTAGTACAGTAGTCTCTACTCTGAATCGACGTCGACAACATCCTCGACCACTCATGAATTCCTTGAGAATATTCCCACTTTCTCTGAAGACAGTAAGGAGCTCCTGGATACAGTAATCACATTGGAGGATATGATTGCTGCGACAAAGGATCTAAGGCGACACACTTCACCTGGTTATGACGGCTTGACTCCAGAATTCTTCATACGTTTCAGGGATTTATTAATTCCTGACCTTTTGGAAGTCTTCAATTCGGCGGTTGAGACGCATTCAGACTTTCCTTCTAGTTGGAGGAGATCTGTTATGCGCTTGATTCCAAAGAAGGGAGATTTGCAGAGGATGGGGAACTGGAGGCCAGTAACCCTATGCAATGTAGACTACAAAATCGTCTGCAAAGCATTAGGGGCGATACTCCGCTCAGTGATTGCTTCGGTAATACACCCGGAACAGTCCTATTGTGTACCTGGTCGTAGTATCTATGACAACATCGCGGTAGCCAAGCATTTGTTTGCCTACCATGAACAGACAGGTGCACAAATGGCCATGATTTCACTTGACCAGCAAAAGGCTTTTGATAGTGTCTCGCACGAGTATCTTTTGACTGCTCTCGAGGCATTTGGGTTTCCGCCCAGGTGGCTCGATATCGTCGGGAAACTGTATAGAGATTCAGCGATTTTGATTAAGCATCAAGGACAAGTTCTGGCTCCTATCTCGTTTCATCGAGGTATCAGACAGGGCTGTCCATTGTCAGGTATGCTTTATGATCTTTCGTTGGAGCCGCTACTGGTGAATCTTCGTCGAATGCTCGGACAGTATGCGGTTCATCTGCCGTATACCAATGTGAGGCCTCTTATGTTGGCGTATGCGGATGATCTGTCTGTTTTCGTGACAAGAGATGAAGCTTTTCCGGTCGCTCGAGCTGTTTTCGAACAGTTCGAACGTATAGCGGGCGCTAAAATCAACCTTAGTAAGAGTCAAGGCTTGTGGTGTGGAAGGTGGAGAGATCGTACAGATACTCCACTGAACATCCAATGGACTAATACTTGCCTGAAGTATTTAGGTGTGTATATCGGACGCGAGAGTAAATCAAATAATAGCCGCATCGCTCTTGAGAAACTCTCTAGAGCTGTAAACTCATGGCGTAGTCGACTGTTTCCATTATCCTTAATGGGTAGGTCAGTCGTGATAAACTATTTGATTACCTCGTCCATCGTTCATCTGCTAAAGTCTGAGACGTTTGATGAAGGCTTCGTAGGTCTTCTTCAAGCAAAAGCGATAGACGCCTTTTGGTGCGGAAGACGATGGGTTGCTGAAAGCACGCTCTGTCTGCCAGTCAAGATAGGTGGATTAGGTCTCACTAACTTGGTTGTGAAATCAAGGTGTCTCCAAGTGCGGGCATTCCAAAGAGTGTTCTGCCAGAGAGACAGCTTGATTTCTCAACTGTGGGTGAATGTACTGGGAGGGATCGGCATAGGGGAGTATTACTACCTACTCTCTGTTCGACCACCTTATCCTCGTGACTGGCCACAGGATCTAATCTCAACGATTCAGACCTGGGGCAGAATCAGGCCAGCATTTCACCTTCAGTGGAATGCTCTAAGGTACACGCAATTCGCGTCGATTCCAATCAGGTTTAATCCTGAATTAATAGATTCAGTGTTCGGTAATGCTCGGGGTTTTGAAGCTGACACGCATACACTGACGGTTCTCGGAGATATTATTGATATCTCTGGAAACTGTCGAATAAACACTAACACTGCACAACTACACGACCTGGCTGCTTCTGCGCGGGAGAGATTTCGCCAACTTGGGACCAGTGACCCTGGCACTAAGTTGGAAGATGCTTTCGTTCTGAACAGACCACCACACACACCTTTCAGCACACTTACAACACGTGTGCTCCGTGACGTGCTTATGTCAATAAGACCTCCGGAGTATACAGGATACAACAGATGGCGAACACACCTCGGGGTGAATATGGGCGTGATGGGAGGGATAACTTGCAGAGTAGTCTACAGTTATCCTTCTAGTTACAAAGATGCTGATGTAGCATTCAAATTGCTGCATCACAGTCTTATGCATCCTAATCAGTTGTCACATATCGACCGCCGAGTTCAAAGGATTTGCACAGTTTGTGCTGGTGAGGGCACCCTGTTTCACAGGTTCTTCACTTGTCCGGCTTTGCAGGGTCTAATGGATCTCGTGCGCGGTATGTGTCAGTTGATCCACCCGAATTTCGGCATTACTAGGACATCGTTTCTATGGGGACCAAAGGTATGTAGTCGAGTGAATTGTTTGATTAGCTTTGTGTTGACACTGGCCAAATCTACAATTCACCTGTACTACATGAGAGTCGAAGCTGGGAATCAGAACACTGACCCACAACACCACGCACACGCACTTAAGCGCCACTTCGTTGACAGGTTGAAGAGACGTTTACGTCTTGAATATCTGGCAACGAACGCAGACACATTCAACTGCACATGGCAACCACTATCGTCGGTGCAGGACGGAGCTCTTGTCTTTCACTGGTGATAGCAGGCCACAGCATTTGCAACACTAGTCCACGGGGCTTCTCCTCGCTTAGGAATCGTTGCAAGTGCTGTGGGAAGGACAAGCACTCTGTTAGAGATGCTAAGCTGGAGGGATGATGAGGGCAGTTTGTAGAAGTCTATGATACTACAGGCTGCTCTCGCGGGACTCTATAACGGTATCGCGTAAATTTTTCGTTCGTTCGGTGATTTATTTTTAATTCGGTTTCGGTTTCGGTTCTAAATTGCAAAATTTTTTGTAGAAATTCGCTCGTTTAGGAAATTAGCTTTTATTAAATTATTTTGGAAATTTGGAGCTTCTTGGAACTGCCACTTACCTAATTGTCAAAATTGGGACTGGTTCTAAATTCTTGTATATCCTTTATATCTTTTTCAAAATTCTTGTATCCGTTTTTTAGTCTCTTTTGAGAATTTTGTGTCATTGGTTTTTTACATTTTTTGTGTCATTTTTGTTACATATTGGTTTTTATTGAATTGTTTTAAATGTTTTTATTTGTCCCTATTGACTTTTTACAACATTTAGTTTAGCTAGCGTCTTTCTTTTTTGTTACACTTTGTTGAGCCTTTTGCCACCTATTTTTAGGAAATTATGAAAAGAGCCAGAGAGCCACTAAATAAAGAGCTTATTTAAATAAAAAAAAAAAATTATTATATCTGAAGAGAGCGGACGTCAGATTGAGCTCCAAGGTATTTAAATAGAAATAAAGCCGAAGTTCTAATAAAAAGGCGAATAAGTGGACTAATAGTGCTTACAAGGCAACAGTTGTGTTTTAAAAAAGAGTTTGTGTGTGATTATTAAGAAAAACTATAATTTTTTTAGAAAGAATCGTGAAAATAAATCAATTTTTTTTTGACATTTGAAAAATTCAATTTAATTTAATTTTGGTCGTTGCCATGGCAACGTCGAAATTGTAAGAAATATTAGTTTGGACAGCAAATTTTAAATTTTAAAGTGAAAAAATTTACTATAATAACTGTATAAAAATTTTTTATTGAAAAAATTAAAAAGATATACTGCCGCACTCAAGATGAGTGTGTGCAGCAGCAGCGATTCTGGGGGGGGAATGATGATCCCCTCAAAATAAGTATAAGGGTGAAGAAGAATGCTAAACCTTCTTCTCCCAAGAAAGCAATGCAAGGGCCCAAAGAAAAGGCCGTTAAGGGCCAAATTGAAGAGGCCAAGAGCAGCAAAAATGTACAGGCGTTTTCCACGGAGAAGGCTATTGCCGGGACAGCCATAGCTGTCCAAGAAGAGGTCGGAACATTAGCTCCAAAGACTAAAGCTATTGGTGCAGCATCTGCGGCTGCAGCTTTAGCAAATGTCCCGTCCACGTCTGTAGGCCATGGACATCCCACGTTAAAGGAAGTTGTCCAGAAAGCTTCCAGTTCAGCACCAAAGCCCGATAAAGTTATAATAAGGCCACCGCTGTCTTCAACGAAGAATGCTGCAAAGAAGCAGCAGCCAACAATGACAGGAGTAACAGCAGGATCACTACGACCCCAACCTGTAGCGTCAGGGATTTCGTATGCTCAGGTAAGTGGTGGTTCCAGGAATAATAGTACAATTGAAATTCAGAGCAGGGGCATCACTCCTCGTCCAGCCCCACTGGACGCGGGCAAGCCTCGACCCAAGACCAGTGCGGGCCTCCAGGGCTTCTTCGACGGGAGATGGCAGGATGAGAGCTACGGTATGCAGCTCGAGCACATCAGAGGATGTCCTCAGAGCGCATACCTGAAGGCAATCTTCCGCGTCATCTCCTGCGAACAGCTTTTTTCAATGGGAATTATAGCTGGAGGAATGGTCGAGGTGTATACCACAACCCTCGAAAGCGCCACTAAGCTTATGCTTGAGGGCATCGAGGTGGAGGGTAGGCACCTCGTTCCATTCCCGTTAAAAGAGAAGCCCACGAAGGTCGTGTTTTCGCGGGTCCCTATGCGAGCCCAACATGAAGACCTCTCGAATTTCCTTGGGAGATTCGGGAAGGTTCATGGAAAGGTTCGCGCTATTCCCATTAAAATTGGGGACGAGGGTCTCGGGCGGGGTATCTTCGGTACTAGCCGGGAAGCATCCATCACTTTAAATAAAGGATATACGCTTCCGTCAGGCTTTTACCTGAGCATATCCGGCTCGAGATACTGGATAGACGTGGGCACCGAAGCGAAATGCCATGCTTGCCATTTGGTAGGGCATTTTGTTGCTGACTGCCCCGGGAGAACCGGGAAGAAGGCTGAACCGAGGGTTCCCTCGTAGGAAGCCACTACTACAGTAGTGGATCTGGAGAAGGAGCCTTCGGCCGGCACTCAACCTGCTATTTTGGAGCAGCCAGTGGTTAAGGTGCCTGAAGTTGTCCTAGAGGCAAAAATAGTTATGGCTGTAAACGGCGCCACGTCGGCACGTGAAAACACGGCTACTTCTGACGAGGAGTCGAGTAGCCATTTAGGCAAGAAAAAGAGGACGAGGAGGAGGAAGACAAAGGTGGACCGTGTGATGCTGCCTCCTCCAGAGCCAGCAAAGCCAGTCGCATCAAAGCGGCCCCACTCGGAGGAGGACGATAGTGGAGCTGGCATTCCGAAGGTAGTTGTAAGGGAGGTGGAAGCATCTCTTGAGCAGCTTTCGGACTGCGACATGACCGGTTTTGATGAGACTGGTCTTTCGAGCCTCGGTGGCTACGAGTCGTGTGATAGTATCATTTCGACTGGTAGCCAATTTGAGGTCTCGAAGAGGATGGAAACCCTTTCTAGGAAGAAGATCGCGGGAATTCTCACCCAGCTCCTGTACAAGAAGAATTCAGATAAAATCTGGAGTATTCTTGAAAGGGAGCTGGAGAGGCCCGAGTTGTTACTTCCTCAGCTTCTACTCCTACAACAGGAGTCCAAGAAGAGGAGGAAGTACAACGATGTAGCGCGGTTAGAACGACTTCATAGAAAGGTGGAGGAGTTGCTTCAGGAGCATCGCTTGGCCGATTCTCCTCGTCAATAGACGTCGCACATTCATCGTTTGAGCTTTTAATCTCTTTGAATGTGCAAGATAGCTTCGATCAACACCGGGGGTTTAAGTGCACATACAAGGTTACACAGCACTATCGAACATGTCAAAATGTTCGATATAGACATCGCGCTTCTACAGGAGACGAATTTTACACAAGACACATATACACAACTTGAGCGCTATGCTTATTTACACACTGGCTATGCAATGTTTGCCACACCTGCGCCTCGCCGAGGCTCAGGGGTGGCAATCATTGTATCCAACAAATTTACACTATCGTCTCCTACCTATACAGATATCTTCCCAGGCTTCGCTTCTTCCTTGGATTTTGTCGTTCAAGACAAACATATCAAGGTAGTAAACGTGTACCTTCCTCATGACCAGGACATTACAAGACAAGTTCTTGATAGTGTTCAGTCGTGTCTGGTGAATTTTAGCGGCGAAACTGTCCTCGGAGGTGATTTCAACTGCACTCTGAATCCCTCAATGGATCGGCACTCTGGAGTTGAGTTCAACTCTGTCAATGCTACTCGATTGAGGAATTTTGTCGGTGTTTTCAGACTCGTGGATATCTATCGTTGGATGCATCCTACGACTAGATCATACACGAGGGTCTCGCGAAATATCCATGGAAGTCTCGCAGGCTCCAGAATTGATAGACTTTACGTCTCACCTGGAATACTAGAACATTTCGTTGGTGTCACTCATGAAGTGTGTTCGATTAGTGATCATCTTCTTGTGGTGGCGACCAGCACTCTAGTTGAAAGACGAACTGCATACTGGATATTCAACAACTATTTGTTGAATTCCGAGCAGTTCATCAATGAGTTCATTGATTTCTGGCACGATTGGCAAGAGAGGAAAGCTGACTTTCCTTTTCTTAGTCAATGGTGGGATGTTGGAAAGCTCCAGATTCGGGCTTTTATCGAGACGAGTTTCAATCGAAGTGGCTATCAAGCTTCTAGCTTGTCGGCCGAGGTCTCTCGGGTGGCAGCTCTTCTCCCAACTCAGCCGGGGTTGATTCTTTATTTCAATGGAATAAAGGAACGCTTGGCGACACAGACTTACAAGCACAGCTTGGAGTTTGTGCTGCGCGGCCAATCGCGCTGGCTGAGAGAAGGCGATTCTCCAACTGAGTACTTCTTTCAGGCGACTAGACGTCGTACTGCTTCTTGTGAGGTCGAATCGATAATTGATGAATCTGGACAAGTCCTCAACGGACAACAGCTATCAGAATATATTCGAGACTACTACAGTAGTCTCTACTCTGAATCGACGTCGACAACATCCTCGACCACTCATGAATTTCTTGAGAATATTTCCACTTTCTCTGAAGACAGTAAGGAGCTCCTGGATACAGTAATCACATTGGAGGATATGATTGCTGCGACAAAGGATCTAAGGCGACACACTTCACCTGGTTATGACGGCTTGACTCCAGAATTCTTCATACGTTTCAGGGATTTATTAATTCCTGACCTTTTGGAAGTCTTCAATTCGGCGGTTGAGACACATTCAGACTTTCCTTCTAGTTGGAGGAGATCTGTTATGCGCTTGATTCCAAAGAAGGGAGATTTGCAGAGGATGGGGAACTGGAGGCCAGTAACCCTATGCAATGTAGACTACAAAATCGTCTGCAAAGCATTAGGGGCGATACTCCGCTCAGTGATTGCTTCGGTAATACACCCGGAACAGTCCTATTGTGTACCTGGTCGTAGTATCTACGACAACATCGCGGTAGCCAAGCATTTGTTTGCCTACCATGAACAGACAGGTACACAAATGGCCATGATTTCACTTGACCAGCAAAAGGGTTTTGATAGTGTCTCGCACGAGTATCTCTTGACTGCTCTCGAGGCATTTGGGTTTCCGCCCAGGTGGCTCGATATCGTCGGGAAGCTGTATAGAGATTCAGCGATTTTGATTAAGCATCAAGGACAAGTTCTGGCTCCTATCTCGTTTCATCGAGGTATCAGACAGGGCTGTCCATTGTCAGGTATGCTTTATGATCTTTCGTTGGAGCCGCTACTGGTGAATCTTCGTCGAATGCTCGGACGGTATGCGGTTCATCTGCCATATACCAATGTGAGGCCTCTTATGTTGGCGTATGCGGATGATCTGTCTATTTTCGTGACAAGAGATGAAGCTTTTCCGGTCGCTCGTGCTGTTTTCGAACAGTTCGAACGTATAGCGGGCGCTAAAATCAACCTCAGTAAGAGTCAAGGCTTGTGGTGTGGAAGGTGGAGAGATCGTACAGATACTCCACTGAACATCCAATGGACTAATACTTGCCTGAAGTATTTAGGTGTGTATATCGGACGCGAGAGTAAATCAAATAATAGCCGCATCGCTCTTGAGAAACTCTCTAGAGCTGTAAACTCATGGCGTAGTCGACTATTTCCATTATCCTTAATGGGTAGGTCAGTCGTAATAAACTATTTGATTACCTCGTCCATCGTTCATCTGCTAAAGTCTGAGACGTTTGATGAAGGCTTCGTAGGTCTTCTTCAAGCAAAAGCGATAGACGCCTTTTGGTGCGGAAGACGATGGGTTGCTGAAAGCACGCTCTGTCTGCCAGTCAAGATAGGTGGATTAGGTCGCACTAACTTGGTTGTGAAATCAAGGTGTCTCCAAGTGCGGGCATTCCAAAGAGTGTTTTGCCAGAGAGACAGCTTGATTTCTCAACTGTGGGTGAATGTACTGGGAGGGATCGGCATATGGGAGTATTACTACCTACTCTCTGTTCGACCACCTTATCCTCGTGACTGGCCACAGGATCTAATCTCAACGATTCAGACCTGGGGCAGAATCAGGCCAGCATTTCACCTTCAGTGGAATGCTCTAAGGTACACGCAATTCGCATCGATTCCAATCAGGTTTAATCCTGAATTAATAGATTCAGTGTTCAGTAATGCTCGGGGTTTTGAAGCTGACACGCATACACTGACGGTTCTCGGAGATATTATTGATATCTCTGGAAACTGTCGAATAAACACTAACACTTCACAACTACACGACCTGGCTGCTTCTGCGCGGGAGAGATTTCGCCAACTTGGGACCAGTGACCCTGGCACTAAGTTGGAAGATGCTTTCGTTCTGAACAGGCCACCACACACACCTTTCAGCACACTTACAACACGTGTGCTCCGTGACGTGGTTATGTCAATAAGACCTCCGGAGTATACAGGATACAACAGATGGCGAACACACCTCGGGGTGAATATGGGCGTGATGGGAGGGATAACTTGCAGAGTAGTCTACAGTTATCCTTCTAGTTACAAAGATGCGGATGTAGCATTCAAATTGCTGCATCACAGTCTTATGCATCCTAATCAGTTGTCACATATCGACCGCCGAGTTCAGAGGATTTGCACAGTTTGTGCTGGTGACGGCACCCTGTTTCACAGGTTCTTCACTTGTCCGGCTTTGCAGGGTCTAATGGATCTCGTGCGCGGTATGTGTCAGTTGATCCACCCGAATTTCGGCATTACTAGGACATCGTTTCTATGGGGACCAAAGGTATGTAGTCGAGTGAATTGTTTGATTAGCTTTGTGTTGACACTGGCCAAATCTACAATTCACCTGTACTACATGAGAGTCGAAGCTGGGAATCAGAACACTGACCCACAACACCACGCACACGCACTTAAGCGCCACTTCGTTGACAGGTTGAAGAGACGTTTACGTCTTGAATATCTGGCAACGAACGCAGATACATTCAACTGCACATGGCAACCACTATCGTCGGTGCAGGACGGAGCTCTTGTCTTTCACTGGTGATAGCAGGCCACAGCATTTGCAACACTAGTCCACGGGGCTTCTCCCCGCTTAGGAATCGTTGCAAGTGCTGTGGGAAGGAAAAGCACTCTGTTAGAGATGCTAAGCTGGAGGGATGATGAGGGCAGTTTGTAGAGGTCTATGATACTACAGGCTGCCCTCGCGGGACTCTATAACGGTATCGCGTAAATTTTTCGTTCGTTCGGTCATTTATTTTTAATTCGGTTTCGGTGTCGGTGCTAAATTTCAAAATTTTATGTTGAAATTCGCTCGTTTAGGGACATTTTTATTAGTTTATTTTGAAATTTTGGAACTTCTTGGAACTGCCACTTACCTAATTGTCAAAATTGGGACTTTTAAATTTTTTGTCTATATTTTAGATCCTTTTCAAAATTCTTGTAGCCGTTTTTTAGTCTCTTTTGACAATTTTGTCTTGTTTGGTTTCCTTTTGTTTGTGTCTTTTTCTTGTTGATTAGTTTTTCTAATTGTTTTAATTGTTTAATTGTCCCTATTGACCCTTTTATAACTTTTAGATTAGCTAGCGACCTTTTGTTTACACTTTGTAGAGCCTTTTGCCACCTATTTTTAAGGAATTTTGAAAAGAGCCAAAGAGCCAAAAAATAAAGAGCTTATATACATAAAAAAAAAATTATTATTATTATGTGGTCGTACGGCAACTAACTTTCTTACTGAGCACATCGTTGAGTTTCTTGGCTAACTCATCTATCAGCTCATCAATAAATTGGGATGGAGATAAATGATTATTTATTGATTATTGATTGATTTATTTCCTTTGGCTTTTGCTATGCGCCTGCGAAGTGGGACTGAATTTCATCATACTTCATTCCTTTGTCAAAAGCGAAGCGAGGAGGGTGATATATAATTTAAAGTTAAGTGTAATTGAAGTGACCCAGTTCCAGTAAGGGTCAAGTATTTTTCAATCATTTGTAAGGAATTTTTCCTATTCTATGGATAGTATATTCATAAAAAAGTAAAAGAATAGCAAATTTGTTGATGATATGTGTAATGGGTATATATATGAGCTGCTTGCAATAATAATGTTTATTTATGCTTTCTGTTATTTTCTGAATTTAAAAACTATAACTGTTGTGACTCAGGTACCAATGCCCTAAACCACAACCATAAGGTCAATACAACAATATATTGCCCTATGCAATATATTGATGCATTACAAGTGACCCTGAAAAAGAAAAATCATTTCATTTAAAATTTCGTTTAAAATTTAAGATGCATTTAAAAATGCATTTCCATGTCATAACAAAATGCAATTTAGCATAAATTGCATTTTGTTATCAGGCAGGCATTATATTCTCACGATATGCACTGCATACTTACCTACGTACACAAGTGCATATCGGATTACGGTTTTGCATTGATGCATATAGCTCGCATCAAAAAAACTTTTGCATTTTCTCACGTACGTTTTTTCAACGTCGTGAGAAAACAATAAAAATGAAAAAAGAGCTTTTGAAGCTATCACGGGTACCTGGGTGCAATTTGCCCAAACCTCGGGGAGTCGTTTTAAAAAATCCGCCGTGAGTTGTACGGAGATAAAGAAATTGAAATTGGTAGTAAAGATAGTGTCCAAAATAATTTTGTCAAGTGATTCGGGTCGAATAATAAAAATTAAAATATAATTTGTACCAAAAATAATTTCATCCAGTGACTCGAAATAAGTGATAAGAAATTGAAAGTTTGTCTCAAAACAAATGATAAGAAATTAAAACTTAGTCGAAATTTGTAATAAAAAGATTTTGCGAAAAAAAAATAAATAATCAAGTGAGAAGAAAGGAGTTTGTTTAAAGGCGGTGTGCTCTCCTTCAGGAGCACGGCACGCACGCACGACACAACAAATTGGTGGCAGCGGTGTACCTACCGAGAATCTGTGCCTTATTTCTGTTAAAAATAAAAGTTCGTTATAGTAAACTTAATGAAACAAGATTAAAAATCAACAAGTTTCATTTGGAAACTGTTATAATCGATAACACGTAATAAGTGCCGAAATTCTTTAATAAGTGAAAAAAAAAACCAAAAGTGTCCCTTGTTGGAATACAATAACCAGTGATAGTACAAAAATCTAAAGAAATAACAAATTAATCGAAACAATAATAAAAATAATTTAACAAGAAATAAATAAATTATAAATACTTGTATACAATAAAGAAAAATTGTGTACAATGAAAAAAAAAAAATAAGCCCGGGTACCCTAAAAAGGGTACTTAGAGGAAACAAATATAATAAAATTTTAAGCGCCAGAGCGCTCAACGTGGGACCGAAGGAGGCTTCATCCCTGCCTCAAAAAAGACGAATATCCACAGAAAGACGACTACAAGAAATCATCGTCCAGGACGCGCGACGTACCGCCCTACAACAACATCATCAACTATCAATACAGCATACTTCAGACTACACCTTCATCAACATCAACTATTAATAAAACATATTTCAGCCTGCAACCAATAACAGCCTATACCGAAATACTATATTGGATAAAGTAGAAGGTACCGTAAAAGTTGTTTTTTTTTCCTTCATTCATTTTGATGCATATATATATATATATATATAAGTGTCAAGTTATTTTTATCATAAGTTTATTTGTCCAGAAAAACCCTTGGTGCAATATATATACATAAATATATATATATTTTGTTTTAATCTAGAAAGTGGAGTGCAAAATGTCTGTTTTTTAACATTTTACAAAAATCTTTTTTTTTAAATAAAAAAAAAAAAAAAAATTACCTTCGATACATTACAATTATAAATTTAAATACGTATACCCTCTTCCTAGAATCGACCTGTGCGGTAAGACTTGTTGAGATTGCTGGTCAGAGGACTTCGAACAAAACCAATAATCGATCCCCTGCGATAGGACTTTACGAGCTTATCGGCCAGGAGAAAGATATTGGTTGGAAGAGTGATCGTAAATTGTTTTTTTTTCTCTCCTCTTCGAATACATTTTGCTTTTCTTTTTCTCTTCTACGCATTATTTAAAATTAAAAAATAATTGTCTTTTAAAAAGTACATATACTTATATATATAACTTTTATTTTTTTTGATAATTTTCATTACAATTCGACTCGAGTGATTTTGTCTTTGACTTTACATATATTTTTGTGTATGTACATTGTGTACATTTGTTGAGTGTCAACATTTTATTTTTTTGTTCTTTCCCTTCTACCTAATTTTTACGCCTCCCTCCAAACAACAACACAAACATGACTGACGAAAACAGATCTTTCGATGAGCTTTGCTTGTCACAAGTCCCAAAAATGACAGAAATTAGACAAATTCTGGCCGATTATCACAGAGCGAATAAAAGTAAAAGGACTTCAGATTTTACTTCTGGAAAACTCCAACAGTTGGAAGAACTATGGGCTTCATTTGAAAAAATTGAAACCCTGATTCAGGATCATGATGAATTCGATGAAACTCATGATTATTTCAAACAGTCATGCTATGAAAAGACATAGGACTGGTATAATCTTACCAAGGTAACTCTATCTGATAGGCTGAAGTCCATATCAATTCACACAGAACGCACAAATAACCCCTTTTACATTCCACCCCCCAAGACTTCGCAGAAAGCAACTGCAGCTGACACCCAAGACAATACAGACAAGGATCACTCAAATGCAATACGGTTCAAATTGCAGGATCACAGGCAAAAGTCTATATCACGAATTATACAATCGATCAATTCTAATTCATTATCGACTACAACCCAGACATATCTGACACAAAAAATTAAGTCATTGCAAAAATACGGCCCTAATGATTTGGAGCATGATTATTTCAAAAATGATGTTTACGCCGAGGTAGAAACATCATACACAGACACTGTAATTGCGTTGCAAGAACAATTGGACTCTCGATTCCAAAATGTAACAAATAATACAACTAATTTCAGGGAAAATCATACTAATGTCTCCTTTAGAGACCAATCTACCTCCTTCCTATCAGAAGCTAGGTCACTTATTCCCAATTTTAGTGGAAATGCAAAGGATCTCCACAAATTTGTTTCAAGTTGCGATGATATTTACATAACAACATCAACGGAAAATGGAAGGCACTCCCTCCTTAGCTTAATAAGGAGTAAATTATCTGCAGAGGCATATGATGTATATAGGTACAATCAAATTTCAGATTGGCCTGAATTGAAATCAATTCTGCAACAATCTTTTGAATTAAAAATTCCCAAATCTACTCTGCAATCTCAATTAAACAATTGCAAGCAAAGAATAGGAGAAGATGTAAAAGATTTTCTACAAAGACTTAGCACAACTCTATCCAAACTAAATGAGGCAACGCACTCATATACAAGTGATAAACTTCTTTTAAAATCTCTTTTAAAAGGTAATGAATGTCAAACATTGAGAGCTATAGAGGACGGATTATCCAATCCACAACTACAGACTTTGGCAAAAGTTCAGTCTGATAAATCTTTCGCTTCACTAAAGTCACATATCCTAAAGCACGCATTACGTTTGGAACGGAGACAATCCAATTTTCAAACGAACTACAAAGTAAACCCACCCTTTCAAAAGAATACGAATCTCAATCTGCATTGTTTCAAATCTAATGGATTGGGGCATGCTGCGTCAAGATGTCCAGTCACACAACGCTCAACGCAAGATCTAAACGCAATTCCAAGAACAAACTCGCAATTACAACGCCCTACAGATTTCAATAAGGTTACATTTACATCTCCGACACAAGCGCTTACATGTCGATATTGTTATCGGATGGGACATTCTATCGAAGAATGTCGCACAAGAGCGGCGAACAACAATCGTTCTGGCAACAATCAGGGAAATCAAAACAATTTCCAGAAGGTGAGCAATACTCCACCAACAAACACGGCTGACAGACAGCCTCAAAATAGGAACTGGCAGCAGCCAGTATTCCGAGATAGTCGAACTCCACCGGCGAGATATAATAATGCCAATATCTCGGCTAGATCGCCATCTCCAAAAAGGAGAGATAGAAAAAGTCCATCGGCATCCTGGCAGGGAAACTGGATGCAGCGGGGGGTCAATTTAGGCAACCCCTCGCACATACAAACAAAAGCACAAATTCACAGGACTCCCGAGATAATATCGGCAAAGGCAACAACAAATTAATTCGTATCCCCGTCCAAATTAATAAAAATTCACTAACACTTTCTTTGCCTGTCGACATCTGGTCTGCTCCAAGACTTACATTTTTAATTGATACTGGAGCAGAGATCAGCCTAATTAAACTCCATCCATTGAAGCCGGATAGCATCTGCTACAGAGATGCTGTCTGCAATATAAATAAGTTATTTACAGAGTCCACTTCTACAGAAGGGCTCATCTTCGCGAAATTAACTCTGGAATCTACGAAATTTAACTCCATCATAGAGCACCCATTTCAAATAGTGGGAAATAACTCCATTCTCTCATACGATCATGGTCATGACTTTTTATCTCGATACAATGCTAGTATCAATTACAAAAATAAATGCATTTCTCTAGAAATTAATGATTCAAATAAATTTTATCCATATGACGATTACTATTCAAATTATCCATATGTTTATTTGAAAAGCGAAGATCCAGAAAAGAGGTCTCAAACAAAAAGTCTATTATATAAGCAGATTACATTCTCCGTTATAAATACTAGTACAATTCCATCTCCATCAATTGCTTCGAAAAGCAATGCAAATCGATCTCCAGCCAATGCTTCACAAGAAATGAAGCATAAAAGTAAAAATCTATCTCCATCTATAGCCACAAAAGAGGCTGAATTAAATAGAATTCTATCTCCATCCAAGCAAGAACGTAAAAGTATATCTCCATTACAACCGCACAAAAGGCTGCATCTAGTAAAATTGGGAACAAGGTAAAGGTGATTAATTACGTTAACGCCTACCAGGGGAGGACCTTGCCATGCAAGGCACTCTGTCAAGACCGTCCGTAAGTGACGAAGAGTCACATCCTGCCCGAGGTGTTCCTGCACAGGCAGCTGGTGGGCATCCCCTGGGATGCAGCTGGCTACCTGACTGAATACGGCGGATATAGAGAGGAAAACTCGATAAAACCCGCAATCCCAGGTGTAAACAATCGTGCCTATGGGATGAATGGCCCTGCGTGAGTGTGTCTTATAACGATGGACTCCGGATACCAGGCGACCTCCGGTTTCAACCTTAGCCTTATCTCGGCATGCCGGCTCTGCTGAGATGGACCAACCTTTCCGAGCATACTCGTGGGACCAAAATAGATAAGCCCTTTTTTTCTGAGGGAGGTGCACCTCTAAATGTACCAAAAACCCAATCCGGGGCTCTTAACGAACCCGAAAATTTCCAGGACATTACAAGTCCTTCATCTGACGGCTATGCGATGGATACACTCCCCCTAGACGAGGAGGAGCTCTTTAGATCACCAGAACATAGGCAGCAGGACAGCGGGAATACTGAAGTTCCCACATCCAAAGAGCGCAAGCCAAAGCTCAGTGGCGCGGCCAAAAAAAGGTTTAAATGGCTTTTAAAACATGGCCACACAGAGGCAGAGGCTAGAAGGATTGCTGCACTTCAGATAGAACAGCGGAATGAGGAGAGTCTTAAAAAACGGACTCGCTCTGACGACTCTTCTCCTAAAGTGGAGCAACCTAGCGCCAAACGCAGCAAGGCAGCAACGGAGAATCCTTCAAAGAAGCACGTCTCCCAGCCTTTGCGTAAGCAGCCCTCCTATAAAGAGGTTGCAGAGAGGGTTCGGGTGGGTATTCTTCCCATCGGTTATCCTGAGGTGGCACTCAACATGGATCAATTGAAGTCCGTACAGAGTGCTATCTTGAGAGAGATCGCGGCTAGAAAACAAAGCCCCCTGAAGCCAAGATTCCTGGGCTCCACATTTAGACCAGGGTGGATGGTCATCAACTGCGCCAATCAGGACACCGTGACGTGGCTAAAAGGTGTAGTTGGGGAGATAAAACCCTGGGAAGGAGCCAACCTTGTCATGGTCGAGGTAAGTGAAATTCCTCGCCCACAAGTTCTTGTGGGATACTTTCCCAACAGCGATGAGGACCCTACGGACTTGATTCTCGACTACATCGAGGGTCAGAACGCGGGGTTAAAGTTGTCAGAGTGGATTGTGTTACGCAAGACACAAAAACCACACGTAACAGAGCTAACCTTCTCCGTGGACCATACGTCCATGGAGGAGCTAAAAAAGGCTCATTACACAATTTGGTACAAGTTCGGCTCAGTCCAACTTAGGCCCAAGAGTGGGGCACTAAAGACTGTGGCGGAGGCTGGGGATGGCCAAGGTCAGATTAAAACTCTGACTGATGAGCCTCAGCCATCGACATCAGGAACCAGCAGGCCTAAACTTTCTGTCAAGGCTAAGGCTGGCCCCGGTAAAGCAGTCGGAACTGCAGAGGCTAAGCCGGGGACTTCCGCAAAGAAGTCCGAAGGCACTAAGAAGAAGCCTCCTCCTGCCCGTGCGAAGCAGGGCAAAAAAGGAAATCCGAAAGGATCTCCTATCAAGGCTGCTAGCGGCCATAAAAAGTCATCCTAGTCATGACTAATCATCATCTAAGTTGCCTCCAGATAAATCTCCATCATGCCAAAGCGGCATCAGACGTGCTTAGCAGGAGATTTGTCTCGGAGAAACTTAGTCTGGCGCTTATACAGGAGCCCTGGGTACATCAAGGCCGCAAGGACTTCCCACAAAATCATGTAAGTTAATTTACAGTAATGAGCATGAATATCCCAGGGCAGCATTGCTGCTCAACACTAATCTAAATTTTATTCCTCTTTCGCAGTTCATTTCGAGGGACGTAGTTGCAGTAGCTCTCGAGGTACCAACTCCGGGAGGTAGTCACGAGGTAGTAGTGACCTCAGTATATTTTCCTGGAGATGCGGATACACTACCTCCTATAGAGCTAAAAAGACTCATAAGCTACTGCAAACGAAGAGGAAAGCAATTTATCGTTGGATGCGATGCGAACGCACATCACACGCTATGGGGCAGCACGCATACCAACATCAGGGGTGACTACCTCCACGATTTTATAATATCTAATAATTTAGAGATACTAAATCGAGGTAATAAGCCAACCTTTATGAACACTATCAGACAAGAGGTCCTGGACCTAACACTTGCCAGTATGTTCATAAGCACAAAAATAAGTAGATGGCACGTATCGAACGAGATTTCCATGTCCGATCACAGACATATCAGGTTCGATATAGAAGCCGCACTTAACTCAAGTCTAGAGTACCGAATCCCTAAATTAACTAACTGGGAACTCTATCGACAACATCTTAAGGCTGTAGTTAACTCTCCCGGTAGTAGCATTAGCACAACGGAGGAGTTGGACTCAGCCACTACGCAGCTACAAACGGCTGTACTGACTTCATTCGAACACAGCTGCCCTCTGAAGCAAAAGACTTGTAATCGGCAGGTACCTTGGTGGAATAGGGAACTGAGTTTGAAAAGAAAAGAAGTCAGAAAACTATTTAACAGAGTCAAGCTCTCTGGTACCTGGGGAGAATATAAAAAGGCTCTAACGGAATATAACATAGAATTAAGAAGATCTAAAAGAAGAACCTGGCGGACCTTCTGCGATGGCATAGATCAACTGCCCGCAGCTACCAGGCTCCATAAGGTACTTTCGAAGGATCACACGAATGGTATATGCTCACTTCAAAAAGAAGATGGGAACTATACCGAGAGTTGTGAGGAAACAGTCAGGCTCTTATTAGAAACTCACTTCCCCGACTCTACCAGTCCCGTTCAAGGAATAGTAGCTCCAGACCCAATTGAGGTGGGCAATTACAGGGTCTCTAACAGGAGTAAGAGCCTTGCGGGAAGAATCTTCACTCCTAACAAGGTTAGATGGGCCGTTGGTACGTTTAAACCCTTTAAATCTGCTGGAGGGGACGGCATCTTTCCTGCCTTACTACAGCAAGGGGTTGAAGAAATACTTGTTCCACTACAAAACATTTTTCGAGCCAGTTACGCTCTGGGGTATATTCCCCAATGCTGGAGAGACGTCAGGGTGGTATTTATACCCAAAGCAGGAAAAAGAGCTAGCTCTCTAGCCAAATCGTTTCGACCCATTAGTCTCTCGTCATTTTTACTTAAATCCATGGAAAAAATCCTAGACCTACATATTCGAAGTGAAGTTTTGATTAAATCACCACTTAATTCTAAGCAATTCGCTTATCAAGCAGGCAAGTCTACCGAGACTGCCATCCACACTTTGGTTAAAGACCTCGAAAAAGCTCTTGAAGCAAAAGAGGTGGCCTTATGTGCATTTGCAGACATAGAAGGTACTTTTGATAACACCTCCTTCGAAGCAATTAAATCAGCTGCCGAGGACAAGGGCTTCGAACCCCCACCGTTAATTGGATAGACTCCATGCTTAGAAGCAGGAGGATAACTACTACTCTAGGAAACTGTTCAGTCACGATCACTGCAGCTAAAGGCTGCCCACAAGGAGGAGTTCTCTCTCCACTCCTATGGTCGATCGTGATTGATGATCTCTTAGAGAAGCTGACCAGTTCGGGTTTTACCGTACAAGGCTACGCGGATGACCTAGTAGTCACGATACGGGGCAAGCATGACCAAGTCATATCCGACCTCATACAAAAAGCCCTTTCTAAAGTCCACACTTGGTGCTTAACCAAAGGCCTCAGTGTTAACCCAAACAAAACGATTATCGTTCCGTTCACGAGAAGATCAAAGCTTTCACTAAAGGCTCCTCTTCTCGATAACACGGAATTGATATTTTCAGAAGAAGTCAAATATCTGGGGGTCACCTTAGATAAGAAACTTTCCTGGAATTCGCATCTGTCTAGAGTGACGGAAAGAGCGATAGGATCTCTCTACACGTGCCGTCGCTTCATTGGCAGAACATGGGGTCTGAAGCCAAAAATGATGTACTGGATGTACACCACGGTTGTTAGACCCATGGTCACCTATGCGGCCCTCGCATGGTGGCCAAAAACTAATGAAAAGAAGGCTGAGACTCTGCTTCAAAAAGCACAACGGCTTACCTGTCTAGGAATAACTGGTGCCATGAGGACCTGTCCTACAGCAGCCATGGAAGCCTTACTAAACCTTCCACCCCTACATCTGCAGGTGAAAAAGGAAGCAATCTCCAGTGCTATTAGACTGCAAAAGGAGAAATAGTTAAAACCAGGGAATCTGGTTGGTCATTTAAGTATCTTAAAACAGATACGCTTTGAGCAAATGACGACAATATCTGATATAATCACACCCAAGGTGGATTTTGTAAGACCATTCGATGTGGTTTTAGGAAACCGACAGCAATGGCGTTCCACTAAACCGTCCTTTCAACAAGGATCGATGGTGTGGTATACAGACGGTTCAAAAACGAACAGTGGAGTCGGACTGGGCGTATACGGCCCCAGATGCCATATATCAAGGGCCCTGGGGTCTACCCCTACCGTATTCCAGGCCGAGGTATTGGCCATAGAAGAATGCGCCAATACCTGCATTAAAAGAGCCATAAATGGCTCAACTATTAATATTCTCTCGGACAGTCAAGCTGCCCTCAAGGCCTTAAAGTCCTACACCATCAAGTCAGGGATAGTCTGGGAGTGTCTACAAACCCTAAAAGATTTATCAAGAGGAAACAAAGTTATCCTCATGTGGGTACCTGGACATGAGGGCCATAAAGGCAACGAAATTGCTGATGGCCTAGCCAAAAGAGGAGCGGAAACTCGCTTTGTCGGACCGGAGCCATTCTGTGGCACCTCAAAGTGCTACCTCAAAGCTGCCCTAAATAACTGGGAGAACAAACAAAAATCCCTATACTGGGAAAGGCTACAAGGACTTCGTCAGGCAAAAAAGTTTATCGACACCTCTGGAGGAAAAACAAAAGAACTATTACTTCTCAAGAAAGCAGAGCTCAAAATAATTACAGAACCCTTCTCAGGCCATTGCCCCTTGAGGTATCACCTTAACAAGATGGGCTTGGCTGAGACTTCATCCTGCCGCTTTTGCCAGGATGCTCATGAAACCTCGGAGCACCTGCTCTGCAACTGCGAAGCATTGACCAGGCGGAGACTACTCCATCTCGAACATGCTTTTCCTACACCTAACTACGTACGGAACCTCAATCCCAGAAGGATCCTAGACTTTATTAACAGTCTGAACCGAGAAATGGAATAAATTCAACGGGGACTCACAATAGATCTTTTAGGTCGCGGTGATTGCGAGGCTGACGCCTACACACCCCTCTACGAATCTAATCTAATCTAATCAAGTAAAATTCTATCTCCTTCATCAACAGATTCACAAAAAGTGAATCCCAAGATGAAATCAAAGAAGTCAAAGAATTTCAATGAATTTTTAACTCCTTCTAATTCTATCGAGTCGGAATTATCGAATAGCTCCTTCCAAATTCCACAAAAGTTGGAATCATATCTCCTTCCTTTTAAAAATCCGAAAGAATTGGATAAATTAAATAAAATTAAAATTCCCGCTCGATCAGAGTTCATCATTGAAATTCCAACTCCTTCTATTCAGAATCAATCGGTCTGCTTCAAGAAAGAAATAAGGCCAGGGTTATTTCTTGGAAATTCGATAGTCGAACCAGTCAACGGTATGGCAAAAGTCTTAATCCTCAACACAAATGAGGAGGACTCCGATCTGGCACCTTACGAGGTGAACCCAGTTTACCAAGACTTGGACGACTTTGTGGTCATCTCCACAGACTCTGGCAGAGATCCAATTAAGGGCAGAATAAATAAACTGCAAAACCTTATCAAGTTGGATCACTGTAATTCAGAGGAATCTGAGAGTGTTCGCAATATCTGTAGGGAATTCAACGATCTCTTCTTCATAGAAGGGGATTTCCTTTAATATTCAGATGCGATTACCCACAAAATCGAGATACTCCAAGACAAACCGCCAGCTTATACCAAGCCTTATAGACTTCCTGAATCAAGCCGAACGGAAATAAATCGGCAAATGCAAGAAATGCTTGAGTCAGACATCATCAGACCTTCACATAGCCCCTGGAATTCTCCACTTCTCCTGGTTCCTAAAAGCCAGATGAGAATGGAAACAAAAAGTGGCGAGTAGTGGTAGATTTTCGTCGTATTAACGACATTACTATTGGCGATGCGTACCCACTGCCTAATATCACGGATATATTAGACCAGTTGGGGAAGTCGAAATATTTTACCACACTCGACTTAGCCAGTGGATTTCACCAGATAAAAATGGACTCGAAAGACAGGGAGAAAACTGCCTTTAGCACACCCTATATCCACTACGAATACAATCCATTTGGTTTAAAAGGAGTCCCTGCTACTTTTCAACGAGCTATGAATAATGTCTTATCTGGCCTTCAAGGCATTTATTGCTTCGTATACATGGACGATATTGTAGTCCATGGATACAATCTCAAAGATCATAATACAAGACTCACAGCAGTATTTAGCCGTCTCCGCAATTTCAACCTCAAACTTCAACCCGACAAGTGCCACTTCCTAAGAAAGGAAATTATGTATTTAGGGCACATAATTACAGAAAATGGAGTCAAACCAGACCCAGCAAAAATCAAGTCAGTTCAGTCCTATCCTAGACCCAAGAAGGAGAAAGATATTAGAGCCTTCCTTGGTTTCGTCGGCTATTATCGCCGCTTTATACCCAACTTTTCAAAGATTGCGAAGCCCCTTACTAATCTTTTGAAAAAAGATACGCCTTTCAAGTTCGACGCAATCTGCGACGAGGCGTTTTGCGAATTGCGAAATAAATTAATTTCAGCACCAATTTTATCATATCCCAATTTTGACCAAGAATTTTTTGTCACCTCCGATGCCAGTGACTACGCCATCGGAGCAGTACTTTCACAAGTTGATGATCAAGGAGATCATCCAATCGCCTACGTGAGCCGAGTTCTCAATGGTGCGGAAACTCGTTACTCAACAATTGAAAAGGAGCTCTTAGCTATCGTGTTCGCAGTTGAGCAATTGAAACCATACGTTTATGGCAGACAGTTTACAATTATAACTGACCATAAACCATTAGTATGGCTCATGAACATAAAAGACCACTCCTCAAGACTGATGAGATGGAGAATACGCCTTGAGGAATATGACTACAAGATAGTCCACAAATCAGGTAAGCTCAACACAAATGCAGATGCTCTCAGTAGAGCAATTCCGGAAAAATCTGAACATTCTGCAGAACCAACAACCTTCGTGAATGTGGTAACTAGAAATCAAGCCAGAGCTCAGGCGAATATAAATATACCCAACGCAAGTGTAACTACTCCAAACCCAACTCCATCACCTGTAAACAATTCCTCAGTCATAATAACTGAGACAAATTTTCCCCTTCTACTAACTAAGTATGCAAATCCTAAATTTTTCATCTTGCCAATGCAAGATACAGAACTTGAAAGAGTGTTGGATTCGAAACTAAAATTTTCAGATAAATCCCCACTTTCAGAAACTGAACTGAACTTCTTCAAGAAAAAAGACTCATCAATTATTATATCAAAAACTAATTTACCTTGTCGATCGCAAAGAGATAGATCAGACCTCGAAAAGATTTTAACTGAAATCTGCTCATACACAGAAGCAAATCAGTTAAAACAAATAAATATCTCCTTCCCTATATTAGATCCACAGAATCTAATAATTATTAAAAACGCTTTTGTCCAGATCTTCGCTAATAAGCAAACAAACATAAAACTGCATCAGGATTCAATTAAATATTTATCAGACATTAATGACATCGAACAAGTTTTAAAAGATTTTCATTCACTACCGACGGGTGGCCATCAACGTATTTCCCGTACTATTAAAAGAATCAAAAAGCAATTCTACTGGCCTGGCATGTCGGATGACGTGGTCAAATATGTAAGGAAATGTAAACTTTGTCAGGTGAACAAAGTATCAATCAAGAAACCCTAAAATTCCAATGAAAATCTCGAGTATTAGCTCCAAACCATTCGAAAGAGTGTACCTAGATGTTGTAGGACCTCTCCCAATTTCTCATTCTGGAAACAAATACATCCTTACATTTCAAGACGACCTTTCAAAATTTTCTGAGGCTATTCCCATAGTCGACACCGAGTCCAAGACATTAGTGGAAGCCTTCACGACAACGGTAGTTTGTCGACATGGTATTCCAGAAAGTATCCTCACAGATCAAGGTTCTAACCTCATAAGTGGCATGTTCGCCGAGGTATCTAAATTGCTGAGAATTAAAAGACTCAAAACTACTCCATATCACCCTCAAACGAATGGTGCGTTGGAGAGAAGCCACAGAACCTTAGCAGAATATCTCCGATCTTATGTTGCAAAGGATCTACAAGACTGGGATACATGGATTCCTTATGCCATGTTTGTATATAATACAACCCCTCATTCGAGCACTAAT
Organism: Dioctria linearis; assembly: GCA_963930735.1. NCBI lineage: Eukaryota > Metazoa > Arthropoda > Insecta > Diptera > Asilidae > Dioctria > Dioctria linearis. The sequence continues at coordinate 115,261,614 of OZ005740.1, read as the reverse complement.
TATACTCCTCGCGAACTCCTATACGGATTCCCAGCCGAAATCCCAAATAATTTAAAATCATCTCCAACCGTTTGCTATAATTACGACAGTTATGCAAACGAGCTAAAAACGCGTCTACAGCATAGTTTCAAAATAGCTAAAGACATAGCCATGGCCAATAAAGAAAAATCCAAACTACAATATGACAAAAATTCCGTCCAGAAATCTTTTATGGTAGGCGATAAAGTCCTACTTAAGAGCAGGGTCAGAGATAATAAGTTCTCACCACTATGGTCAGGTCCGTATGAGATAATGGAGATTAATTCCCCCGAAAATTCTACTATTAAAATCAATAATAAAAACAAAAGGGTCCATAACAATGACCTAAAACTGTTCTCGGAGTAAAAACTTCATCATCTTCATATATCATTCACAGATATTAACATGGTGTCATCTTACAGGTTTCCAAAATGATGCATATAGCATTCATTCTAATTTTCATCCCCATAATCTACGGCTCAGGAATAGAGGTAAAGCAGCCAAATGCTAATGCAGACATTTACTTCGAAGAGATTGGCAGAGCCAACCTCTACACCAACGAATGGAAAATCGTCACCTATTACGACCTAGTGAATTTTAAATCAGAATTAAGGAATATCCAGTTCATCGCACAGCAAATAACAGCAACCTGCCAGAAACTCAATAGCAATTCAGCGATGGCCCACACCTGCAATGGTACGTTACTGCAAATCAATCTTATTATAGCAAACATAGAATACAAAAATATGTTACTTGTGACCCAAAGTAGACAACAAAGGGCCTTATTTAATGCGATAAGCTCAATCTCCAAAGCTCTCTTCGGTAAATTAGACGAAGATGACGCCAAAGTTTATGATGAGCAAATTCGTAACCTCACCCTAAACCAAAACTCCCTCCTATCACTTATGAAAAGCCAAACCGCGATAGTCGAAGCAACCGCAAACATTTTCAACAAATCTAAAGCCGCAATTGAAAAGGAATTCATGGTTATGCATAAAAAGTTAATTTCAATACAGATAGCTACTTCAATAATGGAAAACAGAACATTGGATAACAAAATATCCATCGAAATTGAATCACTTATTTCCCTGGTTTCGTTAATGGCATTCAGATACCAAAATACCCAGTCGGAATTAATAGATATTTTAACAGATTCCAAGCATGGGAAATTCCATCCTACACTAGTATCACCGAAAAATATTGAGGAGCTTTTATCAAAGATCAGGCAAGAATTACCAAATTCACTGATGCTTCCTATAAATTCCAGAGACAATATTTTATCACAATTTTACAAATTGAGTACAATAGCAGCGAATATTTTCAATAATAAAATAATTATCGCGCTCCGAATTCCACTTCCATTCAAGGAACCATACCAATTATTCAAAGTAACGCCATTACCCACACTCCTTAACGGATCATTCGTATATATCGAACCAGCAAAGGAATATATACTAATAGACTACTATCGTGAGCACTATGTTGAACTAGCATTACATGATATCCATAATTGCGCAACGTTGGATCATATACATTTCTATTGCAGGATATCATCACCGATCCTTAACGCAAATACAAAAACAAACCAATGCGAAGTAAATCTGATAAAAAAGGAACCAATTACATCAAAATGTAACATCCTAACATTAGAACAAGATTATTATTGGAAGCAATTAACGCAGCCGAACGCTTGGCTTTTCTCCTTAAAAGAATCCCTAGACATAGATGTAATTTGTGAAAATTCGATCAATTCAAAAAGCCTGCAAAGAACAGGAATAATGTATATTAATCCCGGTTGCTATGTTCGCAGCAAGGAACTCATCTTGCACGGACATAGCGTAAAAGTTTCCAAATTCAATTCCCATTTTATTCCAACGATAAGCATTTCCAATATAATACGGAATATGACGTCTTCTCCCATGGAAACGTTTATAGAAACAAATCCCTTAAATATTACAACAAACACGGATCTAGAGAAACTTCTCGAATCCATTCGTTTCCAAAAATATCAAGAAGAAATTCCTCTTAATCCCATAAATACTGTCATATTTAATAGTAGCTTCTATCATCTTTATAGTCTGTGCTTATCTGTATATTAAATACAAACCGAAAGTACGCGAATCGAAAGAAATACTTCCTGAGCATAAACAGGAGAATGTGCCTACTCCGGCACGGAGAGAATCAAAATTCAAAATAACTCCTGGTCCACAAAGAAAAACCACAGAAAACGTTCAACTCACAGACAATGACAAAAGGAAACGGTAACCCCTCGCTTCCCAATTTTTATCCTCCTTTATCCATCCCCATCCAAACAAAACACTACTAAAGAATTAAGGAGGAAAATAATATCTCACGTTCTTTTTTTTGATAAATGTATATACCTATATGTAGTTTTTTTTATATAAAGAAAAATAAATAACTATTAATGAAAAAAAATAATAGATTTTGGAATAATGTAAATAACATAGAGATATAAATAAAAAATAAATACTAGTTCTTTTTTAACAAATTAACTTGTATAAATATATAGTATAAAAAGAAAAATCAATAAATACCCTTAACAGAAAGGGATCAGTTTAAACAACAATTCCTAAAAAAGCAATGTACAACCAACTGGTTAATACTATATAATAGCACCACTTTAAGGAATATATTAAATAATTAAGTAGCAAATACGCATAAATATTATAAGATAATATATTATACAAATAGATAACGCAGATCGAAATCCGTAGGTCAAAATATATACATAAATAATCAAATAAAAAAAAAAAATATGAATTTATACAAATAAATCAATAATTAATGCATATGCAGTAGTTGTAAAGTTATAAAAAATATATATATATATATATATATATATATATATATATATATATATATATATGTACCATTATAACTATGCTTATAGAATAATAATACGTTTTTTTTCTTCTACAAAGAATAAAACTTTCTTTTCCCCAGGGGGAGGGATGTTGTGACTCAGGTACCAATGCCCTAAATCACAACCATAAGGTCAATACAACAATATATTGTCCTATGCAATATATTGATTCATTACAAGTGACCCTGAAAAAGAAAAATCATTTCATTTAAAATTTCGTTTAAAATTTAAGATGCATTTAAAAATGCATTTCCATGTCATAACAAAATGCAATTTAGCATAAATTGCATTTTGTTATCAGGCAGGCATTATATTCTCACGATATGCACTGCATACTTACCTACGTACACAAGTGCATATCGGATTACGGTTTTGCATTGATGCATATAGCTCGCATCAAAAAAACTTTTGCATTTTCTCACGTACGTTTTTTCAACGTCGTGAGAAAACAATAAAAATGAAAAAAGAGCTTTTGAAGCTATCACGGGTACCTGGGTGCAATTTGCCCAAACCTCGGGAAGTCGTTTTAAAAAATCCGCCGTGAGTTGTACGGAGATAAAGAAATTGAAATTGGTAGTAAAGATAGTGTCCAAAATAATTTTGTCAAGTGATTCTGGTCGAATAATAAAAATTAAAATATAATTTGTACCAAAAATAATTTCATCCAGTGACTCGAAATAAGTGATAAGAAATTGAAAGTTTGTCTCAAAACAAATGATAAGAAATTAAAACTTAGTCGAAATTTGTAATAAAAAGATTTTGGGGGAAAAAAAATAAATAATCAAGTGAGAAGAAAGGAGTTTGTTTAATTATAAAGGCGGTGTGCTCTCCTTCAGGAGCACGACACGCACGCACGACACAACATAACACCCCCGATAATCATGATTACGCTCAGCGATGAGGTATTTGATTTACTCACCACTGAGAATCATGATTACGCTCAGCGATGAGGAACTTGATTTATTCACAAGGGCAGTCATTGAATTGGTCATCACATGAATGCGAAATATTGTAACGAGGAGCTTGTCAGGCGACAGATCCACCTATATCCACTCTTAACTGGATATAGATGGATACTGCATCCGACACCTCCTTGCTACAAAAATCATGTCCAGGATATGCGTATGTGGCTGCACAACAATTGCCGCCAGCGATCAGTCAGCTAGGGGGAGTCCTTGCCACCCACATCCCTTCAATGCTTGTTAAGCTGTGCATATATCATCAAAAAGATAGACCAGACAGACGGACGGACAGTAAAGAACAGAGCTGGTATGTGTGACTGCAGACGGACGGACAGAGATAAAAAATCTATATGGGCTTCCTCCTTCTGGTGGTACCTGAAAGCTGGAAAGAACCAAAATTTATATGATTGAATGCTGTAAGAAAAGAAGAACAGAAGACCTCAGCAACGCCGAACAAGTACTAATTCACCGTATCAAAATGCTCAGCCCCATACGTCGTATGTGTCACGGAATGATGTCTGCCGAACGATCCGACAGCTTCCACCCCTTCATATGCGAAATCACTCCAACATCATTAGGCATTAAGAGTATATTAATACGTCCAACGGACTCGAGATGGTTTGTCTTATGAGAGAGAAGAAAAGACATAAACTGCGTACTTTCTTACCTCCTTTATACTTTATGCACTTTTCCTTTTCCTTTGTTTGCTTCCTTTCTACTTGCTTTCTCTTCAAAACAAAAAAAAAGAAGAAAAAAAAGGAAATGACGAAATTGAAGTCTATTATGAGGAGCAATTGGTGAGGAGAAAAGAAAATCTCGTTCTCTTTTTGTTTTTTTTTCTAAATTGCAAAGCGAACTGACTATGTAATGGATTTTATTTGCTGTTTGTTCCCTTTTTTTTATATTCTTCCATTAACACCAACCGCCATTCATCTTTGACAACCACAAGAAAAGCTTCATCTTAATTTTACTTAAAATAGGTCGAGGCCCTACTAACCTGATCTTAAAGTTAGTTGGTTCAGGAGACTTGAGTATATTATAGAACCAAAGGAAAGTAAAAAATATATAAGAAAACTATATTTATATATAGTAAAGTAAAATCCAAAGGTGCAAACCTTATACAAAAATAACAAAATTTAGGAAATTGAGCGTGAACTTACTTTACGTAACTACTAACATGAGCGGAGAGTTCCCTCGCTGGAATAACCTGGAGCTGGTGGGGTGCACCCCTTACTGTTCTACGCGTACCGACTGGATCAGCTGCTTCCGGTTTGCTTGACTCTTGTGGGTGCATTGACCTCTTTTTTATTCTTTTATTTCATTTTTATTTTATTTGTGGGTACATTGACATCTTTTTTTTTTTGCCTTCACACTTACAATTTTCACACTTTCTTCCTTACGTGGTGGAGTTCTATTGAAACCTGACAAGATGAAGGGCGGACTTAGAACCCAAACAGTTACTGTCCTTACTCGTTATTAAAATAAAATTTGTGTTCTTGTTGAGAAAAAAAACCACACACAGGCCTCCACGATGAACACTGTCACTGAGGAATGCTCCAAAATGCAACCAAACAAGGAAAAAGAAAATTAAATGTTCGAATAATTCGTTGGAGGTGCAACTAACGCATCTAGGGTGAAGACGGCACTCACTCTGCACAGCTTATTACCTTTCAAGTAGTTTAATGTTGTCATGACCACTAGAGGAACACGTTCATATTTAATCCAAATAATCCCTAAAAGCTATCATGATAATCCTTCACTAATAGGTGAACTGCCTGATCAGCAAACCTTTTATTCGAGGAATAAATTCAATTAATCACTAATTTCATAAAAATAATACTTCTTTCTATTTGCGGGTGGGCTGCAAGTGCAGCGAACATTCCACTCGAGGAACAAGTAAGTATTTAACCCAAATAATCACTAAATTTTATTATCATAATCCATCACTAATTACAGGTGAGCTGCCTGAACAGCGAAAATAATAGTCTACAACAGGGAAGTTATTTGTTCCGAATTATCACGAATTTTATATTTTCATATTTTTAAATGTGAACTAAGCACACAACATAAAGATATTTGCACAAAATAATACACAGGTAAATTATTGATCAAGTATAATCCCTAATTTATTTTGACCTCTTTACAGTGAGCTCTGCCTACGCAGCATAAAGACATTCGCCACAAAAATAAATGCACCGGTGAGTTCTTGACCAAATATAATCACTATTTAACGCTTTAGCCGCTTTACAGGTGAACTAACTACGCAGCTTAACGATATCCGCCACAAAATAAATGCACAGGTGAGTTATTGATCATATATAATCACTAAATTAATATTTTAATTTCTTCACAGGTAAACTGCCTACGCAGTATAAAGATATCCGACAATAAAATAAACGCACCGGTCAGTTCTTGACCAAATATAATAACGACTTTAATATTTTAATATCTTTAGAAAGAAATTTCGTATTTTAATCGTATTGCAGGTGAACTGACTGCGCGGCATCAAGATATTTGTCACAAGCAATAATAATCTGATAATTTCAGGTGATTAAGGTCACTAATAAATCCTACTGATGTCACAGGTAATTTTCCAAAAACTAATTGCTTTCATAATCCAGCACGAGTTAATATTATAATAATTTCAGGTGATCAAAGTCACTTAATAATCCTACTGACGTCGCAGGTAATTTTTATACACTAATTTTCTCGATTCTACAGCACCAACTAATAATATGCTAATTTCAGGTGATCAAAGTCACCAATAAATCCTACTGACGTCACAGGTAATTTTCCAAAAACTAGTTTCTTTTATAACCCAGCACGAACTAATATTCGACAATAAAATAAATGCACCGGTGAGTTCTTGACCAAATATAATCACTATTTAATCCTTTAGTCGCTTTACAGGTGAACTAACTACGCAGCATAACGATAGTCGCCACAAAATAAATGCACAGGTGAGTTATTGATCATATATAATCACTAAATTAATATTTTAATTTCTTCACAGGTCAACTGCCTACGCAGTATAAAGATATAAGACAATAAAATAAACGCACCGGTGAGTTCTTGACCAAATATATTCACGACTTTAATATTTTAATATGTTTACAGAGGAATTTCGTATTTTAATCGCGTTGCCGGTGAACTGACTGCGCGGCATCAAGATATTTGTCACAAGTAATGCACAGGTAAGTTTTTTTTTTATCAAATGTCATCACTAATTTAATATTTTAATATTTTTACAGGATTTTGCCTTCGACCTGGCACTGAAATCAATTACCGCACTCGCGTCCAGGTTAGAACCAACTAATAATATAATAATTCCAGGTGATCAAAGTCAATTAATAATCCTGCTGACGTCGCAGGTAATTTTGAAACACTAATTTTATTGATTTTTCAGCATCCAAGTAATAATCTATCTTTTCAGGAATTTGTAATGTGGAGAAGTAGCATAGGGCTACTTCTCGGAAATATTTAAATTTTTACCCCTTTTCAGGAATTTGTAATATGGAGAAGTAGCATAGGGAGGGCACTTCTCGAAAATGACTAAGTTTTATCCCTTTTCTAGGTACCTCTGGGAAATCATGGGGGTTTCTCTACAGACGTAGAGAAGCCAAACAAAAGTAGCGCAGAGGGGTATACGCTACAATATATAAATGAGTTTAGTCCCGGTGCTCGAATAAAATTTAGCATTACATTCATCCAACCGATCATCATGAGCTCATCAGTGTCATGATGATTGGGCTACCTGGGTCCATACATCACTCTCTTTCTACTACCGTCGATATCAGAATATTTCTTGTCTGTGGGGATAGGGTGATAAATCCGCACAAAGACAATCACGGGATTTTAAAGGATGTGGGCGGTTTGCAGCGTGACGATTGCGTGCTAGAATAATTCTACAAGGAATCAGAATAGTTATTTGATCAGAACACTGACCATGCATATAGCGATAAAAGAGTTAAAGGCATCCATCATTGCGGCGGTGTTCGAGTATATCAATATTACAAGTTATTTCCACATCGCCAATGAGATTGAAGGCTCTCTTTTGGACATTATGCAATGAAGCTAAGGCTGTGTGACCAACCCCGGCCAGATATGGGAATTAAATTCTATTCTAGGTCTGATGTTGGACTTGTAGAGGAGCATTAGATTCGATGGACTGATGTATTTCTTACAGCTTTTCAGGGCTCCAAGATATATCAATGCTTCTTTGGCAGCAGAGAAGATGTAATCGGTCCAGCTTAACTTACGGGAAATATTCAAATCAGTGCTCCATCAAACGAAATGGGAGTGTTAAAGCTATGATTTTGTTTTAAATAGATGAGACAGCTTTTAGACAAAGCTGCCTTGAATTCGACGAGATTCACTTTACTGCAAATAACGATATTATAATGGTCATTATTCTGTGATCTAATGATGAAAATTCATTTGGCAGATGTTACATTGCGTCTGGAGTGCGCAAGAGTATCAATCGAGTAAGCAAAATCAAGGGTACTGTCATAAGTAAAACTTTGGCATTAAAAGTAAGGGAAAGTAGATCACTAACGAAAATTAAGACCACAGATGGAGAGATAATAAAGCCCTGGAACATCGGCATTTATTCTGGTGAAACGCCATCTAGCACTACCGCTATTAGGCGATCAAATAAAAAGCTTTCAATCTATAATAGAAGAGAAGGGGAGAGACCAAGTGCTTTAAGTTTAACTAAAAGGGCTCGATGCCAGACTCTGTCACAAACCCTTGAGCTATCTAGGGCAACTATTTTGTGCTCACCAAATTTGTGAAGACCACGGTTTCAACATTCCGTAAGAAAAGTGAGCAAGTATCTAGATGAGCGCTCACTCCGGAGGTTATATTGGCGAACATTGATGTGTTGTTGGTTTCTATATACCTCATTAAATTGAATTAATAATAGATTCAAAAACCTTTGAAAGAATCGAAGTGATTGCAGCAGTTGGTCGATAACTTGAGGAGTCGCTACCCCCTCCTTTCTGGGGAATAGGCTGAACGTGAGCTAGTTTCCAACTAGTTGCAAAATTTGTTGTCAAATAACATAAGTTGAATAATTTGCGCATAGGTTTAGCCAAGGGTGAGGCGCAGCATTTAATGAACAGGGGTGAGAAACTATCAGGATCTACATCTTTAGAAACCTTACTCCCTTTAACCACACTGAACATGTCTCTCTTACGGATGCGTATGATTTTGTACGCATCAGCAAATACAAGCATATATTTGAGAACAGCTATATAACAAACTGGACAGCTGAGATTTTTAACATTATTAACGTTCAAAAAACAAACCCCATCACATATCGGCTGGAAGATTATCAAGGAAATCCAATCACATGAGGCTTTTACGAATTCGAGCTGCTGAAAATTAAACACCCAAACCTATATCTCGTAGAAAAAATCTTAAAGAAGTGTGGCGATACAGCTTACGTTAAATGGCTTCGATTTTCATCAAAACACAATTCTTCACCTCTGTTCACCTCTGGGTGTACCAAACTTGAGGTCGCTGGGTAAAGGCATCTCCTTTCCGAATATGACTTTTGCTGGAGTTTGTCCGGTTGTGTTGTGAACAGCTGATCGATAGGCCATTAGGAACATGGGAATATGTCTATCCCAATCGCGTTGGTGATAGTCGACTACTTCCTTAGATGCTCGAACAATGTTCTGTTGATGCGCTCTACCATGCCTTCAGATTGTGGATGCAGAGGAGTTGTTCTGGTTTTTCTTAATCCCAGCATTTTACACATCTCTTGGAAAGTCCGTGATTCGAAGCTCCGTCCTTGGTCTGAATGAAGTTCATGAGGCACACCAAATCTACTGACCCAATTCATTATAATTTGTTCCGCCACTGTGGATGCCCCTTGATTAGGAATTGCAAAAGCTTCAGGCCATTTACTGAAATAGTCAATAGTAACTAATATGTAACGGTTACCGTTATCTGTTTCTGGAAAAGGTCCAGCGATGATCCTTTCAAATGGGGCTCCTAAATTATACTTATGCATTTCTCCTCTGCTTCTGTGTGGCGGTCCTTTGCAAGAAGCACAGATAGTGCATCTGCGGCACCAGCCCTCCACATCCACTCGCATATGTAACCAATAAAATCGTTCTCGTATTTTAGAAATTGTTTTATTCACCCCCAAATGTCCTCCAGATGATCTACTGTGCATTTCTTCTATAACATCTTTGACCTTGGATGCTGGCACAACTGTCTGCATTCGGAATGACTCGCCGTTAGTTGCTTCCCACTTGCGTTTTAATATACCACACTCAACGTGAAGCGAATTCCATTGAGCCCAGTAGCTCTTCAGTTCCTCACTCCTCTCCGAGATATCTTTCCATTGTGGTCTTTCCATGTCTTCTTTCCAAGCAAGAATGGGTGATATGTCTGGGTCTTCCCGTTGTGCTGTTCGCAAGCCCCCGTTGTCCCAGCCTGTCGATGGTTCCACCGTTATCAGCTGTATAGTTGCCGTTGTTTCTTTTTCCTCCACCCGAACGCAATGTTTGCATTCAACTTTGCATGGACGTCATGAAAGTGCGTCTGCATTTCCATGGATACGTCCTCTTCGGTGTTGGATTTCAAAGTCATAAGCTTGGAGTCGCTCTGTCCATCTCACCACTTATCCTTCAGGGTTCTTAAACTGCAAAAGCCATTTAAGTGCGGCATGGTCTGTGCGAAGGATAAATTTCTGCCCGTAGAGATATTTATGGAAATTTTTTGCTGAATTTACAATAGCAAGTAGCTCTTTCCTTGTAGCACAATAATTTCTCTCTGATTTTGAAAGCGCTTTGCTATAATACGCTACTGGCACCTCTTGACCATCCTTCACCTGTGAAAGCACTGCCCCGATACCTACATTGCTGGCATCCGTGTCCAATATAAAAGTTTTTCCTAACATTGGATAGTGACGTACTGGACTTTCACAGAGATGCTGCTTCAAATTCTCAAAACTCCCGTTACATTTATCTGACCATATGAACGGCTTCCTTTTTCTGTAAGTTGATGTAGGCTTCTTGCTATATCTGCAAAACCGTTCACGAATCGCCTGTAGTAGGTAGCTATACCAAGAAAACTCCCTAAGAGATGTTTTTCTTTCGGAATTGGCCAATTTTTGACAGCTGTTATCATTTCTGTATCAGTTCTTACGCCTTGTGGTGAAACTATGTGCCCCAAATATTTTACTTCACTTCTGAATAGAGCGCATTTATTCGTACTGAGCTGCAGTTGCGCATCTCTCCGTCTTTGAAGTCCGTAAATTGGTTATATGTTCCTCGAATGTCCTTCCGATTACTATTATGTCATCTAAGTAGACCAGACATGTTTTCCAGGTTAATCCTCGTAAAACACATTCCATGAGTCGTTCGAATGTGGCTGGAGCATTACATAATCCAAATGGCATAACTCTCAAATTGCCATAAGCCACTCCCAACTGAGAAAGCAGTTTTCTCTCGGTCCTCTGGATGTATTTCCACTTGCCAGTAACCACTCTTCAAGTCCAGGGTGGAAAACCATTGCGCTTCGGAAAGGGTGTCTAGTGTGTCATCAATCCTTGGTAACGGGTAGCTATCCTTTTTCGTTACGTTATTTAGCTGCCGGTAGTCTACACAGAATCGGGTGCTGCCATCCTTTTTCCTGACCAGAAAAACTGGCAATGTGCAAGGACTATTAGATTCTTCTATGCCTTGTTCCTTCATGGAGATTATTATATGTGCAACTTCTGATTGTTTCGCTAATGGTAGTCTTCGTGGTATCTGCCGAATGGGCCTACAATCTCCTGTATTGACCCGATACTGGACAAGATTTGTTGCACCGAAATCTTCATCATTCATTGCAAATTATTCCGAAAATTCATCGATCACCTCTTTGACGTCGTTGTATTGCTGTTCACTTAAGGCACTAGATGAAAGAAGTTTCTGAACCTGTTGAGTAGTAGTTGGTATAGGTATTGCTTCCTTAATATTACTACCATTATTCAAATTAACAATCTGATAAACGGGTTCACAATTTCCAATTATAGCACCTCCTTTTAGTTGTACCTCATTTTCGGATGTGTTGAGCACTCTGACTGGAATTAATGTTGCACCTCCTGCTTTAGCTAAGGTCTTACCTATAATGATGTACGATGTAACTTTTGCAGGGTTAGGTTCCACCAAATAGAATCGGCAGGTCCCGATGTCATCAGTAAGCTTTGTCCATACTAGCGTCTCCGAGAATGCAGAGAGAGTAATATTCTCACAGACCATCGTCCTTATTTTTGCAGGATAATCTGTTCCTCCTCCCAGTCTCATAGGAATTTCTATGTTGCCATATTTGAGTATCCGTTCTCCGACATCTAAATTTATTTCATATGTGGTCATAAAGTCTACTCCAAGAATGCGTTCATCCGTTATGTCTGAAACTAGGAAAGTGTGAGGAAATAGTAGTTCGCCTAATTGAATATCCAACCTTATTTCTCCAAAAACTTGTGCTGCTGCTCCAGTTGCTGTTCTTAGTAAATATTTGGTGGTATTGTTCTTGACAAGATCCGCTCTAGTAATTGATCTTGAAGCTCCAGTGTCGATAGTGACAGCGCAGTCATTTTTTCCTACACTTCCATATATAACAAAGCTGCTATTGTTTCTCTGCAACTGGGCTATCTGAATGATGACTGCGAGGCTGTCGACCCTACCAACCAACTTCTGCCCACCGAAGTTGGTTTTTACATTTTTTCCGACTGCTGAACAGGGGAGCTGATGCGACTAGTCGCTGTTTGATTTCTAGCCACTTCCCGAGTAGCTTGCTCCCTGGCTCGACATCTTTGGCATTCTGTTCTGTCCTCCGCTTCTGGTGATTCAATTCGACGGCGTTTTCTGCAGTCCTTTTGGAGGTGTCCTGGTCTATTACAATTCCAGCATCGCAGAATACCGCGTGAAGAATTGCTGCTCTGTGATGGCTGCATGCTATTACAAGTACATTCCTCCACCGAAATTTCTCTCACTCGTACTGCACTTCGATAAGCTTGCCTGGCAGATTCATATGCTCATGCATAGGCTAGTGCTTCTGCTGTTGATTTTTTTCCTGCTAGCCTTAACGCTTGTTGTAAATTTTGATCTGCAATAGCGTTCACAAATGCTTCTGTTTCCACTTCATTAAGGAAATCCGCATTTACGGTAGAGTATGAAAGATGAGCTAATCTTTCCACATCAGCCTGCAGTTGTTGTAGTGACTCTTCACTCTTTTGAGTCCTGTTATTCTATCGCCTGTACTAGTGAAATGTAATCACGTTGCTTTTCAATCTGTATAGTTTGTAATAACTCTCACGCTGGACCTCGAAGTAGTGCTAATACCAGAGCTGTAGCTTTGTCTGCATCGCTCCATCCATTTACTTCGGAAGCTGCCTCGAATTTTCTCTTGAAAATATGCCACGAACTTTGTCCATCAAATATTGGAGGTTTCATTCTGCCTGTACCGGATATTTCAATTCCTTCGCGTCGAGGTTGTCGACGCTTTATCCTCTCCAAATCTGCTTTAAAGTTATCAAGCTGCTCCGTGACATTTTGTTGTACTTCCGACACTTCTGGTTTAACTTCCGACACTTGTTCCTGAACTTCCAACACTTCCTGCTGGATTTCTTCAATTTTCACATTTTGTATGCCTAATGAATTTTTCAGAAAATTCTTCTGTTCCTCCAAACAAGTTTCTAGACAATTCTCTAAAGAAATCTTTTGTTCATCCCAACGGGATTCCAGAGAATTCTTTTGTTTGTCCAAACGGGTTTCCAGAGAATTCTTTTGTTCCTCAATAGATTTCTTCTGCTCATCTAAACGTGATTCCAAAGAATTCTTTTGTTCCTCCGGAGATTTCTTCTGCTCATCTAAATGGGATTCGAGAGAATTCTTTTGTTCCTCATGAGCATTCTTCACCTGCAAGGTTTAAAGCTCCATTTTGGTCATTAATGTACCCAAAAGCTGTTCTATGTTCATCGCAGGCTCTTCTTTAGTTTCTGGTTCTTCCTCGAAAACGTATGTCTCAGGATTTTTTTCTTCCTCTATCAAAGCTTGTCTAAGTCGCTCGACTAGTACATCCTTTAGACCTGTCGTTTGCAGTGACCGCTTCCCTAACTCCACTTTCAATTCGTGTATGCGAAGCTCCTCTAGTTTGCGTCCCATTCACTTTATTTCGCAATTTGACCTATTTTACTTCTGACACCAGTTGTTACGAGCGTGGCCTTAGTTCGTTATTTAAAACACAATATTTCAGATATCATTAACAAGTTCTTTCTTTTATTTAACTTCACTATTTACTTTTATAACATTTACAAACAATTAACAAATCAACTCTTTATAGTTATCGCTAGTACTGTAGTTCTAATTATCGCAATAGTTTACTTCGTTCATTTCACTGTCTGAAATAAGACTGCCTCCTGGATGTGAGTTGCGCCGTTTTTATACTCAACAACTTATCCTAGAACCTTCCTGAATATTCCGTTCTCCAAACCCAGTTTACTAGGATGTCACTAACCTAAAGTTGTCTCCATTTCCAGTAGATGTCGCTTGTACCACTTTGTGGCGCGTAACAATACATTTATTATTTACACTAGACTTTGATACTCTTTGCGGTTCCCACTTGTTGATCTGATGAAATGGAGTAATACCCCCATGATAGAGTATCCGTCGTTCCACGCATAATATGTTGCTTATCAATGCAATCTCCTTTTGACTGACAGTGTATAAGCTATGTTTATGGGACCTTATGGAGCTCTGATTAGCAGTTAATACTCGCTTGTTATTCAAACATTTGACGTAGTCTTCGAAATTGATATGCCTCTGGACTACATTAGTCTTTACTCTTTTTGCCTTTTTACAGTTTTACCAGCGTTTATACGCAGACTGTACATTTTCTAGCGCAAGCCTACAAATTCACTCATGTTTTTCCCATTCAGCTCATCCTTCATTAGCCCAGGAATCTTTTTATTCATGAGCGGTAAATTGAATTGATTATCTTCTGGGTAATCACTTGTACCAAATTTGTTTATATTTTCGGCCATAAACACATGCATTTTTCTCTTCTCTCTTATCGAAAGCTGCATTATTCATCTTCTTATAGCTGTGATAGCTCATGATCGCTTATGGCCTGCTTCCATTTGTTGGTATTTAAGTCAATATATGGTTTAAGCCAAGCTGATTGGTTGAATTGAAGAATCCGGTGCACTTTATTCAGGATGAGCCCATGTGATAAGCATTGCTTCAATTTTCTGTAGTGTATAATATATTTAGTTTCAGGATGTAGTGTTATCAAAAGCTTTTCTAATTTTGCTCCAGGTGGTGCTGCATGCTTAGAGCAAAACTGTAAGTCCGTATGCTTATCATGTAGATGTTGAGGAAAGTCCAAGTCGACTTCGAATATGTAACCAATTGGCGAATCATCAGGAATTTCGAAAACGGAAATATTGTGAATATCAACCCATTTGAATCCTCCGGATGGGAAATGCTGTGACATGGCCTATCCATAAAGGTTATTATCATCATAATACATCAGATATTTCTCTTTCTCATCAGGCTTAAAATCATCCACATATTTATGATTTGCTTTACTATATCGGTTTCAGCATTGACTTATACCACCCCGAATAAATATATCTCTCCATGAATAGCAGTATATCTATGTCGATTATCAGCTCTAGTTTCACTTTGGTGTATTTTAGCATAGCATCCCATGTTAGGCCTGGCATGGTGTAATAAAGTACTGGATCTAAATTGTAAGTCTTCATGCACACTTCTCGAAAGTTCTCAAACACATCGGCCAGTAGTAGAACATCAGTTAGAAGGTACAGTTCTGAATATTCACCAAGTGTTTGCATTTCAAATGTCTGCCAGACCTTTTCAGCATATTTGTAGTCCTCAGGAGATACATCACTGCCAGTCAGTTTATTGAAGAACGCTTCCTCTGTTGGCAAGCTCCGGAAATCCAATTAATCCCAGTCATCAATATAATCATATGGGAAGACACCTTTGCGTGTAAGAATTTTAAAAAGTAACATCATCTAATCCCTGCTTCGTAGTATTTAGTTTTTCTGCCATAAAACGAAAGGAATCGATGGATCTGAATTTTATGTGGCAGCCTTCCATGTGCTTGGTGAGCGAGATATATCTTTATTTGTTTGTTGGTAAGAGATCAATTTTTCTTGGGAAAGATGTAGCTATATCCTTAATTATGAAATGAGCATCATATCCGGTTAAATTATGAAAAATTACAGAAACTGTGGAGCAGTCTTGATACATGAGATTGCTTGCATTGTGCGCTGGCCCTCGGTAGTTTCCTGTTAAAAGAAATTATGAAAAAATGAATTGAATTATGATTCTCAGTATTTACCTGTTAAGTGGCAATGCTTCCGAACTCCCTCCTCATCGGCTGCAATCGTTTTTTCACATATATGGCAGCAAGGATTTTCCATATGCGAACGGCATTCCCCTTTAGCCAGTGGCTGCATTAGCTTGATGTTAAGCATTTCCTGTACAGCTATGGAGACGCAATGTTTTGCAATTCTAATGCAAACCATTGTTCACAATTCTTGCCTCGATATGCTCGATAATATGAGAGTTTAGCATCATGTTTGCAGTGGAAATAGAATCCTATACTGTGAATTTCATGTTCCTGGATTCGCTGTGTATTTTGATCATTTCCCTGAATCGGCTTCAATATTGACTCAAGATTACCATACATACAAAACGGGACTGGATTATTTTTATTATAATTCTTGAATTCTAACCATTTCTTTCTTTCTGATGGAAACATAATTCTGCAATCATTTTGCTTCTCGCATTCGGGATTGTGTTATGCTAATTTTTCTGCAGAGTAAAAGTAAAACAAACATCTGTCTATAGTTACATTTTGAAGTGTGTTTCGATACAAGGCGCGAAAGATCTTAAATCCAGCAGAAATGATATCTGCCGGCATCATCATCATCATCATCTTCATCCATTGCAGTATTATCATAGTCATCTTGAATCATTAAGAGATTTACATGTCGCTCCATCCTGTTTTTCGTAAGTCTAACTGGAACTGTGGTGAAGGAACGCTCTTTCTCTAGGATGAATACGTTTATTGATAAATCGTTCTGGTCTTCAAATTGTGTAATATGCTTAACTGTCATGGGAAATGTTATCCCAGATAAATTAAGTACAATTGAATAATGTGGACATGATGAGGGCCTATTGGAGTTGGCAATTGCAGGATATAGCGCTGATGTTATTGCCCATGCGAAGCATGCTTCATCGTTATTTTTCACATTGATGCAAGGTTGCTTTAAAGCAATCGCCTTTAGTAGACTTATATAAAACGATCCTCGAATCGGTTCAAACTTGTTGATATGTACCGCCAAATGTATTACAGAATGCAGTCTCCAACCACGATCTTTTTTGAAACTCTTCTAGCTGAGTGAGTATTGGATCATAAATATTTAATTTGCACCACTCACTGAAATTATCAACCGCACTGATTGCAGCAGTTCTTGCTTGAAATTCTTAATGTCTTTAATAAATTCGTTATTACGAGTTTCTTTAATAAATTCGTCACAAAACCTTGTAGCAACTTTAATATGAAATTGTTGCTTTAAGGTATTTTTAATTTGACGAGTAAGTAATTTGGATGCATTATGCTAAATAGCTTAGGATCTAGGTGTCTTATAGTTACGATAATACCTGCCCGAATTCTACCTGCGAACGCTGTTTTTATTTCTTCCCATTTAACATAATCACTTCATCTTACATGTTGAGTATTTCCTCCACCTCCATGGGTGCTTTAATTAACACTTCCAATGATTTAAATTGTTCAATACATGAAGCCAATTGTCTTTTCATAGCATTCTTATTGCACAGTCGAAATGCCGCTTGAAATTTTCGATCGCTTCTGTTGCACTCTTTAATAATATTGTTTGTGTCCGCAGAACTTACACCACTTAAACACTTTAACACATCTGCTCGCAAGGTGCTAATTAATAAAGCATTTCCATTTACTGATGTGATGATATTTTTAGTTTTTTTTTATTAGACACTAACAATTAGGCTCACTTAGATTGACTGGTGCTTCCCAAGGGTTTCTTTGCGCTTTTATAGGAACGGTTTGTAAACATGAAGGATCCTGCTGCTACAATAATCATTGCACAGGATGAATTCTAACAAATTTGCTTACAGACGGAGATGATATCGAATTGCACGATAAAAAAAACGTAAATCACTAAATTAATTGCTTAAATTTGATTACTTTATTCTGCTGGTCGAATTTACAAATGTTATTGATATTGTTAAGGTCGTGGCTTTTGGTTCATATATAAAACGCAATATTTAATATACAAGTTTTTTTATTTCATTCTAATCTTATAAAATTCATATACCTTCAAATAATCTACTCAACTTTAATTATCGCTAATACTGTACTTTCAATTATCGCAATCTAATTATAACACTTTCGCCCGCTTATTACTTTCGCTTGTTACCACTGCAACGTCTAAGACAAGACTCTTCTTGGCGGTCAAGTCAAGTCAAGTGTTCTTTACACGCGATTTACGAATTATAACGAATTATGTCGAAATTTTAAACCGAACCGATATCCCGGGATATTTGATAGCTTTTACTTACAGGCTTTTATTTTGGCCTAGGTTTCACTTATGTCTTTAATGAACTTTACACTTTAATTGTTCGAATAACTATTAATTTTATATTTCACAATGTCGATAAATTATTAACAGCTTTTTGTGAGACGGCAAGCTGTGTTCTTGTCTGTTGTTTAATAATTTTGGGATTTAGAGGAATAAGGAAGTTGGATGGGAGTGAGAGATTGTGGAATGTTAGAGATTCCTCTAACTTGTTGTGAGTTGAAAACTGGCGTTTCTTCCAACATGTTGAGAAATATCCCGAAAGTCCAGAAAAGTCCAGCGTTAATAAGTCCCACGACGATCGAGATGCCAGGATGGTGGCTTCCTGTACTGGTGAAGAAAGTAAATCTTTCGCCCAGGTAATAAATGTTTCTCGTTTTCGAGTTGATTAGATGAAGAGGTGATAAGTAGTGGAAGTTTTCAACTTGAAGTTGCGTTGAAAGCTGGCTAATGAGGGGTTAGGATGTTGAGAGGTCGTCTCAAGTTGTTTGACCGCGAGAGAAAGGAGATAGTCCCCGATTGGAGTGATGTTTGCACTGTCATACAAAAAGTGTTGGAAAAGTAGTGTCCGTCAGGTTTCCTGTACACTCCTGTACAGGCCCTAGGGATCTTTCTTTCGAGGGAGCTGATTTGCTACATATAAGATGGCGAAATGTTGTGCCAGATGGGGAAGCAATAGCAGATGATTGGGCGGATGAGCTGTTTATATATAAGCAGCTTTGTATCTTTCGGGAGACTGTTTCTCCTTCTGATAATAAGGTTGAGTAGGGAGTAAGCGTAGTTGGCTTTCCTCATGGTTAGCTTGGCGTGATTGTTGAATTTCAACAGATTATTGGAAGAGACACCAAGATATTTGGTGTTCTTTGAAGGCTGGAGCTTTTCGTTATTGACTTCAATTTCGATGTTGTTGGCTCGTGTGGCGAGGTTGGGTCTTCCCCTTGTGGAGGGGTTTCGAATGCAAATCATTTCAGATTTGTTAAGGTTAATTTTGATGCCCTACTTTCTGTAGAACTCGTCAAGTTTGAGGACATGCCGCTCCACTTTGGTAGCAGCGAAATTGGATGACATGGAGTGGGCGTACGTAAGGGAGTCATCCGCATAAAGTAGTGTGGTGGAGTTTGAGTCGTTGGTAGGCTGGTCATAGGTGAAAAGATTGAAGAGAGTTGGTCCGAGTACCGAACCTTGGGGGACACCAGCACTGACTGATGTTGCCCTGTGATTTGACATCCTCTATTTCTATGTAGAAATTTCGGGATGACAGAAAGCTATGTATAATCCGGGTGAGATAAGGCGGGAACTCGAGGTTTATGATTTTGAATATTAGCCCCTTTGTCCAGACTGAGTCAAACGCTTTCTCTACATCAAGGAAGCAGCCCACTGTCTGCTCGCTTTTGTTGAGGGCGTTTGTAGAATCACAGAGGAATTTGAGCAAAGCGTGAAAAGTAGAGTGTTGGGGCTTAAAGCCGAATTGGGTGTCCTGCCTGACACTTAGGTCAAGGCAGGTATTTTCTATGTGTTGGCGGACTATTTTTTTGAAAAGTTTGCCCAGGTTGGGACAGAAGAGAGATAGGGCGGAACTCATTAAGGTTTTTCGAGTTTCCTTTTTTGGGAATTGGAACTATGCGTGCGGTTTTCCAGACATAAGGAAAGTAAGAAATATTGAGACAATTATTGAAGATAATTGTCAGAAATTCTATGGCGATAGGTGGGAGGTTTTTGATAACTTTTTTTGAAATGTTATCAGGGGCCGGCGGACTTTTTACCTCTGATAGTCCTGATTAGGGCAAAAACGTGAGCAGGATTTGAAAAGATGCTTAAATCATCCGGATTTAAGGACGTGTTTGTGGAATTAAAGATTCTGGCGGAGGATCCTACAGCCTGTGCAGTGAAATCATCAACGGTTGAGTCTACAGTGGTCCTAAAATTTGCATCGCTTAGAGATGAGTTGTCTTTGAAAGTGGATTGGAAATATTCCGCGAAGGCGTAGCATTTTCGTGGGGAAGGCTGTAGGCGTTCGAGCCACTTAAGATGGTTCTGGGGAGTTTTACTTTTCTGTTGCAGATCCTATTTATGTCCTGAAATAAGAAGTGTGGACCGGGTTGAATGGAGGCCAGTTTATTCCTAAACTCTTGATCGAGAAACATTTTCGTTTGTTCCTCAATAATTGTTGACAAGCAATTAATTTGCGATAACACGGTTCTGTAAGCTGAATTGTGGCTAATAAGGGTTCGGTGAAAAATACGGTTAAGTATTTATTGAAGTTTCTGCCTAAATTTATATAATTTTTGCAGTTGAGGAGGAAGATTTTTGTATTTGTAGTGTTTGCTCGGCACTACACTGGAAAACAAGGCGACATTTCCTTCAATGGCATTGTTGAGGTAGTCAGTGTGGAAGTCGATTTCTAAGTTCGTGAGATTTCGTTGCGAGTCAGAAATATTTCCTGCGAGGAACTGAGAGAGCCTGTCTTGAAATTGTTGCCAGTCGACGTCTTTGAGTGAAGTTGAGGCTTGAGGGGTCAGAAGTTAAAATATTTAAAGGTGCGCTGAGGGTGATTGAGAGTTCAACTGCCAAGTGATTAGATTCAGCCATGTGCGCTGCGCAGACGTAATTGAGAATTGGGGTAGTAGATTAATTAGATTAGAGGTTACGAAATATAAGTCAAGAATTGACCCAGATCGCGGGAAAGTCGGAGTATCCTGCGAGACGACGATGAAATCATGGGTGGTGTTGAAGAGTAGCCAGTCATGTACTGCTTTGCCCGACAGACTAACGACAGAATCATTCCACAACGCGTGTCTGGCGTTGAAATCACCACCAAGCACCGTGTAACTGAAATTGTCCGAGATTCGAGCAATGTTGTTCATGTTATTCTGAATATCAGCTCCCGAGGCGTGGAATCTATTATATAGGGCGATTAAGAGAAGAGACTCGTTGTCACGAAGTTCTAACTTGACAGCAGTGCATTCCATATTGGAAAGGTTACTTATTTTCACCTCTTCGAAATTAAGGTTTTCTTTAATGAGAAGGGCAGTGCCTAGGGTGGTCTCAGATTTGTCCTGGCGGCCGAAGTTGTAATGTTCGAAAGCTAACTTATGACTCTCAGTGAGGAGAGTTTCAGAGAGGAACATAAACGTGGGTTTATTCTCAATGAGGAAGAAATTTAGTGCTGCTCTTTTGCTGCACTTTACCAGTGAATTGCAGTTAAGTGACATGTTTTTCAGCTTACTGAATTGCCTAGACATAGTCCAAATGCAAATTGAAGGTAAGCTGCTTGTTTTTCCGAGATGGAAGACAGCTTCCTGTATTTAGGAAGGAAATTATTGATTTTGCCCATAAGGGCGAAAAGGTCGCCGCCAAATAGAGACTTGGCTTCTTTGGTGCAGAAATTGTCAATTTCTGACAATCTGGGTTTTCTAGGAGCTGCCTCTGGGGTAGACCTAGTTGCTGCTTGGGGCTTGGGAGCTGTGGGTTTAACAGAATTGTATTATTAAACGTGTTTCTAGAGATTACCTGGGCGAAAGATTTACCTGGCTGCACGTAGTTTCTTGTAGCTTCCGTCAGGAAGTCTTCACGTTGGCGACGGTCCTCAGTCTTCTTGGCACGTTGTTGTACTACCTCCTTGTACTTGGGGCAACCTCTATAGTTGGCTGGATGTCCTTCAGCAGTATGGGGCACCTTCCTTCTCGTTATTCCGCTCGCATTGTCCTGGTAGGTGTACATTTTTACACTTCACGCACCTTTAGTCGACCGCACAGTTCCTCGCGACTTGGCCGAAAGCTTGGCAATGCTTGCACTGGGAGATTCCAGAAGCGCGGTATTTTTCCCAGTTAACGATCTGGTTCAGAAGGCGATTTGTGGCCATTATAAATTTAATAACGTAATTACCTCCGAAACTAATTACGAAGAAATTCGATTCCTTGCTCCTGGGCGTTTTAAAATGCGTCACAGAGTTAATTGTGAATCCAGGCAATTTTTCTACGAGTGCTGCATTCACATCCTCAGCTTGGTATGTATGCTGAACTCCTCTTAGCAGAAGTGTCGTCGTCCTGTCACACTTAGGCGTGCACGTATAGCTCTGCACTCCGGTGTCCTTGATAATGCTGAATAGCTTCTTGTTGTCGTCCTGTGAGATTGGCTTAATAATGCACTTGGTGCCCTTTGCCGTCTTTATGTAAAATTTGGGTCTGCTTTCTAGCTTATCCAGCTTGCTGTTGAATGCTCTGACGTTCAGGTTCTGGCATAAAATTGGTGGGGGTCTCACCGCCTTTACTACCTTGGCCGCAGTTTCTTTGGGCTGGATCTCAAATTCGTTCCGGTTTCCAAGAATTTGGTAGAATCCACCAGTGTTCTCCTCGCTGGATGGTTGCTGCTTTGATCCTGATGGCTTCCTCTTGACCGGAGTTCTGCAAGATTGCTGAGACTTCTCTGATCGTGAAATTGTTGTCAGACGAGTCCGAACTCGATGAATATGACTCGATTGAGTCATTGGTCATTTCCACATCGGTGGCTATTTCGTCTGTAACATCAGGTGGCGACGTGATATTGTCATCGAACAAATTTCTTCATCCTTCCTGTATGGTGACTTCCGGGAGGCCTAGTTCGTACCTAGTGTACAACCTTTTTAGGCTGCTGTCAATAGCGGCCATAAGTGCCCTTTTTTCGGGTTCAAACCCGAGATTTTTATCATCTATGTTAATTTCACTCATTATGTGTGTCCTGTATCACCGCAATTTATTTAATTGTTTAATTGTGTTTGTCTGTCACTAACTTATAAATGTATGTGTCTATATCGCAATGTGTATCTATCACAATCACCACACTTAAAACTTTATATTTAACAGTATGTGTCTCTATCACTTTTCTATATACTAATACTATATGTGTCTGAATTTGATAACCACACACTGGCTTAAACATCTACACGGGCACACGCGCAATGTGAACTGCGTGAATGCCGTCGGAAAAAGGCAAAACTGTGTATGTGAATAATTATTTGCAAATTAAAAATTCCGATATGTTGTCACTTTGGCTATACCACACTGACTTTGACTTTGACTTCTTGGCGGTGACAACTGTTCTATTTATACCCTAGAAACTCTCCAGTTTCTTCTTGAGTGTTTTATTGCAAATTCGTCTTGACTGTTCTATTCCTGAGAATTCCCGAAGATTCCATCATCGATTCCCCGAACCTGAAGTCGTTTACTCTCCATTGCCAGTAGATGTCACCAGTTGTCTCTTTGTATTGCACGTAACACTGCCCCTTCTTAAACAGGTGGTCCAAATGAACAATTTTACGCTTGCCTCTGAATCCTGTATACCACGTCATTAATTCTAGTTACTACTGAATACGGTCACTCCCAGTGTTGTTTTGATTTTGGAGAACGTTCCTTACGTCGGTTCGGGTTGTGTAGCCAAACAAGATCACCTTCATTGAATCGTGCTGAATTCACAAGTAAGTCATAGCGAGTCCTCATTCGATTGGTACTTACTGATAATTTTGCCCTCGTGGCACCCTGTACATCAGCTTTCCGTTTCAACGGGGCTCCAACATTACACTTATACATTTCCTTTCTGATGCTACGTGGCGACCCTTTGTAAGAAGCACACACAGTGCATCTGCGGCACTTCTCGCATATATAGCCAATAAAACCCTTTCTCGTATTTTGAAAATTGTTTTGTTCACTTCCAAATGTCCTCCAGATGCTCCACCGTGCATTTCTTCTAGAACATCTTTGATGCTGGCATCACTATCTGCATTCGGAATGATTCGCCGTTAGGTGCTTCCCACTTTCGTTTTAATATACCACATTCAACATGAAGAGAGTTCGATTGAGCCCAGTAACTTTTCACCCTTCTTACTCTGTTCCGAAATATTTTCAGTCTGGTCTTTGCATGTCTTTTTTCCAAGCAAGAATAGGTGAAATGTCCAGATCTTATCGTTGTGCTATTCGCAGGTCCTCGTTGTTCCAACCTGTAGATGATTCCACGGTTACCAACTATATAGTTGCTGTTGTTTCTTTTTTTTCCACCCGGGCGCAATGTTTGCATTCAAGTTTGCATGGACGTCGTGAAAGGTCGTCTGCATTTCCATGGATACGACCTTTTCGGTGTTGGATGCAGAGAGATGAGCTAACCATGTTTTAAGCATGGTTAGCTTACACCTATGTATGAATAATTAAATTTAATCAATTGTAATTATTTTTAAATTGCTTATTTTAGGCAATTTAGGTATGTAACAATTCTTCCCCAGCGGAAAAGAGGATTATTCTTTCAAGAGGAATAATTCTCAGGGGAAGGTGGGGACAAAAATTAATTTGTGCACATCAGCGCAATTGCAATTAACTTCCTCTATTAATGCTGTGAGTCTTATCTCAAGTTGAGAAAGATTTTGTTTATATTTCGATGCCCGGGGAAGACATAAGAAATTTGGGCACCAATAGACTGCACCAAGATTCTTGGCTCATTCAAGATGACGTTCCGAGTTGTGTTAGGTTGTGATCCCTGGTTTCCCCGAGTTTGTTAACAGCCCGAATTACAACTATTTGTGTTTCACGGGGGCTCGCAGTTGGCAGGGACCCTTCTTCACGAACGCGGTGAGGAGCCCGCGGTTTCCTGGATGGAAACCGCAGAGGCTGGTCATACTTATATGGCCAATTTATTTGCCATCTCTCATGGTGGTATGGGCTGGTCCGCTTCAGGTAAGCTGAGTAAAAGAGAAAAAAAAGTATGGAGTATGGTCTCTGCGGTTGTTGCCTGTTTTCGGAGTCTGACTCCGTGGCGGCACTTTATGCCATGTTCTTTGCAACTCCACCCGGCTCTCCATCAGGATCAGGAGAGGGCACGGATTACGCCGAGCCACCACCCGGATACGACGAGGTCGCTGAAGTGCTCGCGGCTCCCGATGATTGGGACGTTGAAGATTTGGCCGACGACGAGGCAGGTCCAGAAAACTGGGATCTTGAAGAACCAGCCATTTAAGTGCCTTAATGTGCCCTTTTATTTTTTACCTTAATTAAAAAAAAGAATTGTATCTATCCTATCTTTCTTCTTTTTCTAATAAAACTTTAATTAAAACCTTAATATATATAAAAAGGTTGTTCTACTTTACTTTCCCGGTTCCTCTTTCAGAAAAATTTTATTTTGTTTAGTTCTTGATTTTTTGGTTGTTTACATATGATATTATTTTGTTACGTGCTAATCTATGTATATTTTGTCCTATTCTAGTGTTAGTTTGTTATTTAGTTTTTAGGCTACGTTAGGTTTGTTATTCTACTTGTAATTTTAATTGTTGTTTCATTTCTTAACTACTATTTATTATAAAAATTTGGTTACAAGGTGGAAGATGTTTTTTTATACATGTTTTTGCTTTCTGCTCTTATACCTATCTTATTTATTTATGTATTTTCCCACTACAAGATGTGGTAAGGGCGTCTTTTCCGTCTTTTTCTTTGTCTATTTATCTGTATCTATTATAGACTCAATATTTTATTTTTTTATTTCTAAGCTTTTAAAATACTGCTTAGTTGTAACATCTCCCCTTATAGTTTTCTTATTATCTATTTCTTGTCACTTGTTTGTTTCGGTTTGTTGAAACCGTTTACATTCTTTTTGTGTTATGTAGTAATGTTAGCGTCCGTGACTGCAACAGTGGTGACCTTTTGAAGTGGTGATTTTATACCACTTGCAGCGACCTTGTAGGTGGCAGGGTGCGGGTTTTTTTAAGAGGGGTAGGTTCGACTGTTTTGGTCTGTTCGATTTGTTTGACTTGTTCGTCAGCCTCAGCCATTTGGCGACCAGGTACAGTACCATACATGTGATGACAACACCAGTTAAGGATACTGATGTTGCAGCTAGTACATGTGTAGGGTGGTGACTGATATGAGGAAATATTTTTTCTAATTATTCGTTCAGTTCTTTTAATGACTGGATACATTCTAGGATGGTGCTATTAGTGTCATCTCTTGCGTATAGTTCTGTCTGTATTTTTTCAGACTGTACCTTTTCTTTGGTTTCATTGAGGCATTTTTCTACCACTTGCTCTAATGGAGCGATATTAGGGAAGTAGTTGGGTTGTTTGAGACTCAATGCCTGGATATTCTCTGCCTCATAGTGTAGAACTTGACATCCTACTTGTAGTTGGCAAGGATGGTTGATAGTGATTATTCCTTGACCTTCAATCTTTGAGGTTAAGAATTGTTGGGTACACTGGAGGTGTACAATTGTTGTTTCTATCAACGAGAATATAAACGAATTGGGTTTACTTAATTTGATAAGTAGGTCTCTGGGACGTATTTGTGTCTGAATTGGCACTGAGGCTCTTCCTTTAATAGATTAAAGAACAGCTTCACTACGCTTTCTTTGGACATTGTAGCCTTTGTTATGGGAATGCCTAGCTTAGCGATGTAAGTATCCTCTTTGGAATATTGTGTGATCTTTTTGAAGGTTTTACGATGTTGTGTTTTTAATAATAGAATATCCTGTGTCTGTACCTGGTGCGCTACGTGCGAGTACTGTGTATTTCACGTACCAATGATTGTTTTTATTTGCGTGTATCGGAAAACTATGCACTCTATACAACTTCATTTGTGGTAGATTAAAAATCGGGAGTTGTATTCGAATAACTAATTTGTTTTGGACTAGACGAGCCTTTGTTTCCGCTGTCTGATATAAGAGGGAGAGACAATTTTGTGCATCAGGGCAAGTAGCGTGGGACTTGTGGTATATCTCTAATAAACTTTTGGGAGACACCACTAGCGGATGCAATTGATGACTTTTACTGGCGCAACATGTACTCAATCTCGACAATTTGTAATTATTTCCTGCCTCAATTTTCTCATCAGTAAATCATCTGATATATTTCGCATTCTGTTTACCTGGAGATTTATTTGACGTTGTCTTTCCTGGAGAGATGTCAATGGCTTTTTGATTTGCTGTAGTGTAGTTTTATACTACACTGATGTCTTTCCAGGTCGGCTGGTGCTTTTGTATTTGTTTCGAGCTCCTCGAGTCGACTGTATACCTCCTGTTCATTAGTGCTGTCCATGGTCCCGGATATGTAGTGCATTGCATTGCCTTTTTCATCGAAGATAGATCTTGTTGATCTTGATTTTGGGACCACTTCTCGAATGATACTTGTTCTTCTCTTGATGTTTTCCAAGAGAGAATGAACATGTTTGCATTGAACCAGGCATAGCTCAACCGTTTGAGAGCGATTCAAGCATAATCTGTACACTAGATGTTCCGCCTGTTCTGCCATAGGCGTTTGGTTGTCCAGTTCCATCAGATTGATCTCCGTTAGTATATTCCATGTACGGTTGTATATTTATAATTTTCCTAAATCCTCATACAGTATACTTCAGGGGACTTATTGTGTAGGGTTCCGTTTCCCATTGCCAGATGGAAACAGCATATTAACACTAATATGTGCTTCATGTTCTGTAGAAATGAAGGATAGGCTTCATTAGTCAATTGGTCATACTACATAGCATATAATATTTAAATATAGTACTGCTTAATTGAATTGTTGATAGTTGTATAATGGGGGCTTGGTTGCTAAAAGGAAGACGAGGTAGAACAGGGTAGGAGGACTATAAGTCAGTTCATGCTAAATCTCGTCAAAGTATGAGCATTGTACTCATTCAAAAATTGAATTGGGGAGTTGTTTAATTTACTACAATGAGTAAAAAGTAAATCCTGAAGAGGAATACGAAATTCTCAAGGCAAGGTATGAGAGATGCAAGTCAAGGGAAGCAAGAAAAATGTTATTGGTAGAATATTTAATTTACTCATAGCTACTAAAAAGTAAGGGTTTATTTGTTATATGTTCAGTTTATTTTTATTTAGTTATAAGTAATAACGTATATATGGGCTCGTTTATTTAGCGCATTTTTTATTGATTTAAATAAAATTTAGGTAAGGATTGACTTCGTAAGTCATAGTAAATAATTCCGAGTGCGGAACTTTTAAGTAGGTGGTTGTTAGTTTAACTGGCGAAATTTTGTTTCAGTGGAACTTATTTTCTAAAAGTGTATGTACCAGTGTACTACTCGTAATAGAGCTTTTGTTGGTTGAGAAAAATACCACTCAGGTGTTCGTAAAACACTTAAAAACATTTATTTAAAATTTGCAATTTATAATAAAAATATGCAAAGTTAACAAATTTTCTACCTTAAATCTAGTGAGAAAAACATTAAAAATTCTAGAATTTCATGTGCCTGTTCACACGAAAAATTGTGAATATTATTATGACGAGACTCTCATTCATGCACGGATATTTCAAACCGCGATAAGAAATGCCCATATTTTCATGGGAACAGGCAGAAAATATTTTCTACTTGAAGTTAAATTTGAGAAGCTTGCATTCTTAAGGAATGCAAGCAAAAATAAGATGCATAGACGTTATCTAGTTGAAATGAAATTCAGAGGCTTGCTTTTATATGGAATGCAAGGTAAGTTAATTAGATGGCGTAAACATCCTCTCCCTCTTGAGGACTTGTAGTTCTCAATGTAGTTTATTTAGAGGGATATATTGAAGTCACCGAATTCGTTTGGGTTGGTCTCATTGGTAGGCTTAAGTTTACAACACGAACATCTTGTATTGAAATTTAAGATGGATAAGATAATAATGCCAGCGATTGCAATTATTAATGCCAGGTTCCCAACGGTGTAATGATGAATATCATGAGCGCTGATCGTCCTGGGAAATGCTTCTCGACTCTTGATGTAATTGATGTCCTCCTTTAGTCTGGCAATATCCGTGTTATTGATGTAATTGATCTGATCTTCATGTCGTGATATATTCAAGTAAGTTATATTTAGATTGAAAGAAGGCACAAAGGAGGAGTTATATTCTGATGAGTATGCCTTGTGGGAGTTGATCGTAATTTCCCTTTGACGTATGTTGCATGCTGACTTGAGCCTTAATATCCCTTCTCGGTGAAAAGTTCTTTGATAGACCTTGGAATTACAAACTATGTTAATGGTTGTTTCAGTTGGCAAGGAATACAGCCAATGATTTGGATTATGTAATCGTAAGCACCAAGGAGATGACTTTTTCCTTATTGTTCGACAAGTGTCTGACAACTGTCCTCCGTTGTTAAAAAACGATATTTCACACTGGTACATTCCTGAATCTTTATTGAATATTGCCTGTCTTTGGCGGCAAAGGTATTGAGAGTTATCTACCGTAATGCAGCTTGATAAGTCTTCATCAGTTAATGAATAGTAACTGTCCTTGTGGAGACTTACAATATGATATTCAGTTTCAGGTTGCACTGATATATATGTGCTTGCTTGCAACGTTGGAACGGGAGCAATGTGGTCAATTGCATACTCTTCGCTGTTTAGAAGAGGGAGCTGTATGCTGAACACAACATTCGTCATGGTCACTCTTCCTTTAACAGTCATGAGATGGTAGAGCTGTAGTAGTTTGCTCTCATCATTCTGCTGAGGTACTATAGTGTTGGGCGGTAAGTTTTTCAAAATGTTGTGCAATTCTTGCTTAAATTGATTTGGTGTTAGAATGAGTGGGTTGAGTTTCCCGTTATGTGTATTCCTTAGTACGTCAATAAGAGCTGTTTGCGTTTTATGATAATTGGATCAAATGAGCAAGAATAGCTAGGGCGTTGAAGGCTTGTAAAATCCTTTCTTCGCTTATGATTTCGCTTGTTATTTGTTGGTTTTCCAATAATTTATTCAGGCACCTTTCGAATACTCCTAGTTGTTTGTTAATGTGATCTTCGTCCCTTTTAATGATATTCAGAGGCGAATCTATAACTGATGTTTGATTCCGTGCCAGTGCCAATAAGTGATCTTCATTGTCTCTCACATTATTCATAATAGCCTCAAGCTTTGTGGCGTATTCCTGGTCAAGCACGTCAAATAGCTTGTTGGCGATGGTGCCCACAATGTCCAAAGGTGATCTTTTTATTGTTCGGTCTTTGGTTAGTTGTTGATACGAGGAGCTCATTGTTATGTTGGAGCATTTGTAGCTGATGTTGCAATTGGTCAACAATTTGTTCGCATATGCCATGAACTAGTTTTCTGTGACACAATTCTTCCAGTTTGTGCATTGTTTGCTGTAAACTGTGCAATTCTTTCCAGTAATTTTTTAGATCGTGAAACACTATGAGGTTCCATTCAACGGTTACTAAATTAAGCTTGCCTAATGCTTCGAAGAGTACACCTGGATGATTGGTAAATTCTGTCACTTCAACAAGTTCTTGGGAGTGCGCCCTCAGTGGGATAATTAAGGACGTTAACAAGAGTAATGCCAAAGTCACTCTGAGTCCTGAGGTTCCTGATCCCTTTTGTCATTTGGGTCTTGGGGCTTCGATTCGTTCTTCGTATTTATTAGAAGCTGAGTCATGGCAGGTCTTGATATCGTGCGTTTGAGATGTCAAGGAAAAAGGTCTTCCCCACTGTCGTATAGGTAAGAATTTTCCCTTATTTGGATGACGCGATGGTTTAGTTTTCGGAAACTTGAATGGTGGCTTAACGTGGTTATTGCAGCTTTCCTGAGAACTATAGGGATCCTTAATTATGGATTGAGTTGATAATAGAGATGCAGATTTGTCTGTGGCTACAGTTGATTATAAAGGTGAAGATACCTCTGTTTGGTTTTCGGGACCTTGTGTAGACTGGTAGCTGATTCTTCTATTGGCAATGGACATAAGTTGTGAACAGCTCGTTTAGACTCACCATTAGCTGTTTTTAGGGTTGCCACTCAAGTGCGTTTATCTGACCTTTCATGGGTTTCGAGCACCATCCTCATTAACCATTTTAATGGCGGCATGTTTTGTTCCTTTAAAAGCACAAGCCTTCCCCTTTGAATATCTGGTGTGGCTTCTTGCATTTTTGCTTCGTCTGTAGTTCTTGAATGTATTCCAATGTCCAACGTTTCCAGAAAGTTTGATGAATATGCTGCAACCTCTGGAATCGACTTAGTCTGCCAATATTTTCTTCACTGACATCGGGTTCAGCGAATGAGGTTAAAGGTGAGCCGACGAGGAAATGTCCGGGTGTTAGTGCCTCAGGGTCATTAGGATATGACGACACGGGCATTAAGGGTCTTGTGTACATGATAGCCTCGATTTGGGTGATAAACGTATTCAGTTCTTCATAGGTGAGATGGAAATTTCCAAACTGTCGTAGAAGATGAATTTTAGCAGTCTTTACCGCTGCCTCCCACAGCCCTCAAAAATGAGGTGATCTTGGGGGGATTGGTTTCCATTCAATCTGGCTCTCTGCACATAATTGGGAGATGATCGATTGTACTTGTTGTGAGTTGAACAACTCTTGTAGTTCCTTTAACTCTGACCTTGTACCTACAAAATTGGTAGCATTGTCACAGAAGATCTTGGCGCAAAGCCCTCTGCGTGAAATGAATCTCTTTAAGCAGTTCAAGAAAGACAAACTGCTTAAATCGCTCACCAACTCCAGATGAACGGCCTTTGTTGAAAAGCATACAAAGACGGCGATATATGTTTAAGTTGATCTACTTCCTCTTAATTTGTAATATCTGTAGATCGGTCCGCAAAAATCAATTCCTGTCGTGTGAAATGGGCGAGATGGTCTAATTCTTTCTTCCCTAAGGTTTCCCATGATTTGATTGGTGGTTATTGGCTTAAAGCGGAAACAACGTATACAGTCATGAACAAGTTTTCGTGCAATTCGTCTACCATCTATGACCAAAAACCTTTGTCTTACTATGGCCAGGAGTGTCTGTGGCCCGGCATGCATATGGCTTTGGTGTAGATGAGCGAACAACATTTCAACAAATTCATTCTTGGGTAATAATATTTGATTTTTTGCTTCTTCCTCTAAATCGGGTTGACGCAATCGACCTCCGACTTTAATTAAATTGGTTGCTTGATCTATGTAGACGCTCAATGCTTGTAGAGGGCTCTTGTCATTCAATTCTTTGTTTTACTGCAGAATTCTAAGCTAGAACTGTAGTGGAGTCCGTGTAATAATAAACCTTTGAAATGCTAGTGGAAAGGCACTGAAGTACCCGGTCTACGAGCTCCGCCATTAGCTCCGCCGCACAGAGTTCTAACCTTGCTAATGTAACTATTTGCAAAGGGGCGAATGTGGATTTGGCGCATAGTAATCTCACCCGAGTTTGACCAATTTGGTTTGTTGATCGCACATAACAGCAAACTCCATACGCTGACTCACTGCTATCTGAAAAGGAGTGCAATTGGATGTCGACTGCGCATGCAAACTGTATGTGTCGTAGTATCTTCAGAGAATTTAGAGCAGATAAATTTTTCTTAAAATTTTGCCACTTTTCACGAGATGATACCGGCAGCTCGTCATCCCATGATAGCCCTTCCATCCAGAGTTCTTGGATGAATAGTTTTCCTAGAACAGTAACCGGCCCGATTAACCCTGAAGGATCAAAAAATCTGGCGACGTCAGATAGTATCGTACGTTTACTAAACTTATCAGTATCCTCGGCTGTCGCTCGATATTGAAAGTTGTCATCATGTGGTTGCCAGATCATTCCTAATGCCTTGATGACCTCATTTTCTTGAATAATAAGCATTCTTTCCTTTTGTTCTTCTGGAATGTCTCGTAGAATATTGGGGTGATTGGAACAGAATTTTCTCAGTTCAAAATTCCCTGTTTTTAATAGTGTGATCAACTTATTCTTCAAATCCAGAATTGATTGCATAGAAGTAGAGCCTGTTAGGATGTTATCGACATAGGTATCATTTTGCAGGACGTTTGCTGCTTGAGGTGTCGTGTCATTTGCTTCGAGGGAAGTTGTTTCAGACATCTAGTTGTAAGAAATGGTGCTGATCCCATTCGATAAGTCACTGTGTTTAGTTGATAGAATTGTAATGGATCTGCCCTGTTGTCCCGCCAGATGATGACCTGAAACTGCCTGTCTCTTGGATCTAGCTCGATTTGCCTAAACATTTTATTGATATCGGCAGTCAGCACATATCAGTGCATTCTGAATCTCAGTAGTATCGAGAATAAATCAGACTGCACTGTTGGTCCGACTATTAATAAGTCATTCAATGAAGTTCCTGAAGTCGTTTTAGCTGAGGCGTCAAAAACGACTCTTAATTTGGTGGTGGAGCTTTCTGGTTTGATGACGCAATGATGCGGTAGATAGTAGTGTGTGGCAGGTATATCGATCTGCGAGATTGACTGTATGTGGCCCAGGGATTCGCATTCGTGTATGAAGTCACTATATTCTTTCTTCAAAGGGGGGTTCCTTACTAGTTTGCGTTCTAAGTTAAGGAATGGCTTGATGGCCATATCCAGCGACGCTCCAAGAAGACTAGGTTGCTCGCGAAACGGAAGTCTTACGATAAACTTACCCTTTGAAGAGTGCTGGAATTTTTCTTGAAAATGCTGTTCACATTCATGCTCTTTTTTAGTCATTCGTTTAGAAGGGGTGCCATGTTGCTCCATTTCCCAAAACTGCTTAACTTGTTTTTCCAGTGCAGTCAAGGAAGGTTGAGTTGCTACATTACAATTATATGCATAATTTGTTACTTTTGGAACTCTTCCTGCAATTATCCATCAAAGATAACTGTTTTGGAGGATAAGCGATTCTTATTTGTCCCGACTGAAGAAGTTGGAAAGAGAGTTCGGCTTCTATTAGCATATGAAAAAAGGTGGATCTGCTAGCTGAATGTTACTTGGGATTTTCCGACTTTCTACGCCAATATATCCGGACGGCTGACGTAGACTTATTCTTGGTAAGATTATGGCGGTAACATTTGTGGAGAAGTTAGTTGTTCTAGACTTGATTATTAGTCTTGTTTCATGTTTTGCTGTCGTCTCGATGCCTCCAATGCCGCTGAATGGGAGGCTAACCTTGCTTCGTTTCAGTCCCGATGTTTGAACTATACGTTCAGACACGAAATGCAATTGTGAGCCTGAATCCAACAGCACTCTACAAGGTATAAGAGTTCCTGATGAATTTACTACATTTACTACAGCTGTACCTAGTAGAACACAAGACCTTGAAGATGCCTTAAGGCTTGCATTTAATTGATTTTGATTTGATGATGACTGCGGCGTGTAGGGTGTTCCATGCGTTATTTGAGTTGAAGACTGGTTAGCCCCTTTGGCTCTTCTATGTGGTGAAGTATTGCGAGTGTACTGTTTTTGTATGCTATCATTATGAATCAACGTGTTGTGGCGTCTATTGCATTTCATACGGCCACGCGAATGATAATCCATGGTACTATGGCTAGCCTTAAGACAATTTCGGCATAGTAGCAGCTGCTTAATAGTCTGATTCCGACCTTCTGTAGACATCTGGAGGAATTTTTTACAGTTGTATATGGGATGGTCAGCCTTGGAAATTGGACACTGAAGTGGTTCAGAAGATGCCGTGAAGATGGTAGACTTCTTTCTATCTTCCTTAAAGTGAACTGCCTCCAACATTTGGAGCCTTGATTCCAGAAACTTAAAGAATTCGATCATTATTGGAATGTCTCGCGGATTTAGGAGTGATTGCTCACACAATCTTCGAGATTCCTTGTCCAATTTCTGCAGTAGTAAATGTAATAGAATTGGACCCCAGGTATCTGTGTTTATACTTATGATGCTAAGCGCTAACAGACACTGTTTGCTGGTGTCATGGAGTTTTCTTATATCATTGCTTGATTCCACTGTTAGGTTCGGCTGAGTAAGAAGCTCATTAAGTAGAGTCGTTATTATTTTTCTCTGATTGTCGTATCTGTACACTAAAATCTGCCATGCTGTGGCATAATTTTCTTCTGTGGCTTGAAGATATCTGATCAAACAATTTGGTTCACCTGTTAGGTTGGCCTTCAAATAATACATCTTGTCTGCTGAACCAAGTGGCTGATTCTGGATGAATTGAGTAAACAGATCCATAAACTGTTTCCATCTGATTTGGTTTCCATTAAATATTGGTAGTGTGATTTTTGACAGCTTTACATTGTTTGTCGGGGTCACCAGGGTGTTGTCATACTCGTCTATCTTCTCTTGTAGAAAGATGGCTACGTTATCTTAATGATCTTCTGCCTTCCTAATCAAGTTCCTGTTGTAGGCCGCCTCCCTAGCCTCTACTAATAATTGTCTGTCTAATGAGGCGATGTTGGTCCAATATTCATTGATTGACCTCATTTTATGCTGGTAGTAGGCCCTTGAGTGTTGAATATTCTTCTCAAAGTCAATGCCGGCAAGAAGCCTTTCTAGATCAGAAATTGTTGCCTCTTGCAAGCAAATCCTGTTGGGGAGTTCTGAATCTTTAACTTGGAAGGTGAAGCCCTCTGATCGAGTTTCCTGGTTTGCCTTTGGATCAATTTGGCTGGGTCCCTCTTGAGTACATTGAATGCCTTTAATATCGTCTTGAAGCCTTTTTATGTAGTCTTCGAATATGGACTTTATATTGTTGAAGTAGTCATTTACCAGGTAGGGATGATCTTCGTTGCCTTCAATAGCATCCATCAGTTGTAAGTGCAGGCTGCGGAGCTGTTCCCATACTTTAGAGATTGTTTCTAATCAGGACTGCAGCTTATCCAGACTCCTCCTATCCTTAGGCTCCTTCTTGTAATTAGTATAAGCTTTCTGCAGCTCATCTCCAACGGTCTGCTGGTTTTTAGAAAGTTCTGCAAATGTAGCCATCTTAAGTACCTTTATTAAGGAATTTAAATTATGACTTGATTTGATGGCTGATGTATAGTCAGGAACTGTTGAAACATTCAACTAGAGTCCTGTCACGGTCGCCAATGTTGGTTGAGAACAATACCACTCAGTTGTTCGTCAAAGACTTAAAAACATTTATTTAAAATTTGCAATTTATAATAAAAATATGCAAAGTTAACAAATTTTTTACCTTAAATCTAGTTAGAAAAACATTAAAAAATCTAGAATTTCATGTGGCTGTTCACACGAAAAATTGTGAATATTCTTATGACGATACTCTTCATGCACGGATATTTGAAACCGCGATAAGAAATGCTCACATTTTCATGGGAACAGGCAGAAAATATTTTCTACTTGAAGTTAAATTTGAGAAGCTTGCATTCTTAAGATGCATAGACGTTATCTAGTTGAAATGAAATTCAGAGGCTTGCTTTTATATGGAATGCAAGGTAAGTTAAATAGATGGCTTAAACAGCTTTAAACGGTTGTTGTGCACTACAACCTGCCGCTTGCCTATTTTTATGGTAGTGCTTGT
This sequence comes from Dioctria linearis, assembly GCA_963930735.1. Lineage (NCBI taxonomy): Eukaryota > Metazoa > Arthropoda > Insecta > Diptera > Asilidae > Dioctria > Dioctria linearis. Next base: position 115,224,925 of record OZ005740.1, on the reverse strand, counting down.
TGAACTGGGTCAACCTAGATTTGAGACAATTTATGTTTTCGGCTTTCACTTTTGAGGAGGACTTTGTCTCCTAGTTGGAAAGTGAGAGGCCCGACTGTTTTGTCGTAATATGCCTTTGAGTGTTGTTGTCTCTTAGCCAGAGATTTTTACGAGCAGTGGCATACGATTTTTGTAATCTGTATTATAGCATATGGTAATAACTGTCGTGGTTGTAAACGGGTTCGGGATACCGTTTTAAATTAGATGGGACATCCGCTGTGAAGCCGTAAAGGCAATCCATCGGGGTTAATTTAGTACGCTCGTGTACACTGTTATTGTACACAAATGCAGCGGTTCGCAGGAATTGATCCCATGTTTTGGGATTTTCGTCTACGATTGTACGCAGATATTCGATTAACGGTCTATGGGCACGCTCTAGTGCTTCATTAGACTGTGGATGGTATGCGGAAGTCCGTAACTTCTTTACCTTTAGCAGTTTGCAGACCTTCTTTAATAGCTCACTCAGGAAATTAGTTCCCTCATCGGTGACTATTCTCTTTGGAATGCGATAGCTGGTGACAATCTCATTGAAAAAAATTTGCGAAACCGTTACTGCTTCTCCATTACGTATGGCATACCAATCGACAAATTTGGTAAGATTATCTTGAAAAGTTAAGATATATTTATTACCTGATATGGTCTGTTCTAGTGGACCTACTATATCGAGGTAAACCTTGTCGAATGGTTGTTCTGCGATGTCCGTTATTACCATTGGCATCTTGAATTGTGGAGATACTTTCATTGTTTGGCACTTAGGCCATTTTTCTATGTATCTCTTTATATCGCTAAGCATGTGTCTCCACCATTACTTGCGTTTAATGCGTTTATAAGTCTTAATGACACCGTGATGGCCGCCGAAAGGAGAGTCGCGGTAATCCTTTAGGACTGTTTGAACTTCCTTGGGGCTCGTGATTATCTCAGGTGCCTTGACTGGACTTATAACTTCTTCAAGCGTAGCAGGGGGTTGTATTTCCGCCTCTGGGGGTTCATTTTCTTTATCTAGTATTATCTAGTATTGTCCTCTTGGGCTCTGTGTTTTTGAGCTCTGGTCATGGCGAAGCAATGAGCGGGTCTCTTATTTTTTGTGTTATTTGGGAAAATATTTCCCTCCACATCAAAGTCCATAGTGTGGTGGACTTGGGCTTGTACCGTTACGCGGTGTTGCCTGTATAGTCTTCGTTTAATACTTGTGGAATGCGGCTTAATGCATCCGCATTGGTATTATACTTCCCTGTTTTGTATTCGATGGTATAATCGAATTCTGATAATTTATGGTGAAATCTCACGAAACGAGAAGTTGGGTCTTTAACATTAAAGACACCTTTGGGAGGCTTGTGGTCCGTATAGACCGTGAATTTCCTGCCTTGAAGATAGCATCGGAAACTCCTAGTGGCCCAGACTATAGCCAATAACTCCTTTTCAATAGTGGAGTAATTTCTCTCGACTTTGTTCAGTGCTCGGCTTGCATAGGCGATAGGCTGGTCCTTTCCCACTTCTGCTTGGGAAAGCACAGCGCCTAATGCTTCGTTGCTGGCGTCCGTTGTAAGGTTGAATGGTTTATAAAAATCTGGATAGATTAAAAGTGGTGATGAAATTAGAGCATTTTTAATGCTTTGAGATGCTTCTTGGCATTTCTCGGTCCAAGTGAATTTTACATCCTTGCGGAGTAAATTCGTAATTGGACGAACGATTTTTGAGAAGTCCGGAATGAACTTCCTAGAGTATTTGGCAAGTCCTAAAAAGGACTAAACTTGCCTAACTGTTCTAGGAACAGGAAATATTTGGACGCCGGCCGTTTTGCTGGGGTCTGGTAATGCACCTTCCCTAGAGCATTTGTTGCCTAGTGTAAGCGACAACACCGGCAAGAAATAGCGAAGCAAAAAGATACGAAGATAACTGAACGAAAGGAGTAGTGTGGTAGAAGAGTTGTAGAGAGACCTTGTCAAAGCGTGGACGTAAGAAGACCTTTTTCCCTCAATAAAGTTTTTTGTTAGTAGTAATACGAGCTTGGTTTTTATTTATCCTGACAATTTAAATTCCTTATAGCATAATTACTCTTCAAGTAATTTTCGTCTCAAGAACTGGCACTTATCCGGCTGGAGTTTGAGGTTGCTTTCTCTCAATTTGTTGAAGACATTGCGAAGTTTATCGTTGTGGTCATTTAGGTTTTTCCCGTAAATGGCGATGTCGTCAAGATAAACGAAACATTCGAGGCCTTGTAGGGCTGTCAGAACGAAGTCCATGAGGCGTTGGAATGTAGCGGGTGCTCCTTTGAATCCGAATGGCATACGCTTGAATTCGTAGTGCCCGTAATTAGTGCTAAAAGTGGTCTTATGTTGATCCTTTTTGTAGACTAAGACTTGGTGATAGCCGCTGGCCAAATCGAGAGTGGAAAAGTACCTAGCATGATCTAGTTGGTCAAGAACATCCTCGATTCGGGGTAGCGGAAATGCGTTGCCAATTGTCTTTTCGTTCAATTTGCGAAAATCGACAACGACGCGCCACCTTTTTTCACCATCGGGTCCCGCCTTTTTGGGGACTACTAGTAAGGGTGAATTTCAAGGGATTTTGCTAGTTTGGACTATCCCGTTGTCTAGCATTTCTCTTAATTGTTAGTTGAATACTTGTCTCTGGGTCTCTGGTAATCTGTAAGCCTTTTGGTTTATGGGCTCTTGATCTTGTATGAAAGGGATATTGTGGGTGATAGCATTTGTATATGTGAGCTTATCACCTTTGAGAAAGAAGATATCATTGTACTCGTAACAGAGTTCGGATATCGAAGCTTTTTCTTCCGAATTTAGATTTGGGTCTAGGCTAAGCTCTTGGTCTAGCCTGTTGACTCGGCGAGTGTGTGTGGGATCTTCATGATCCGGAAATAAGTATCTTACGTGTTGTAAGACAGATGTGTTCTCCGAAAAGCTTGCATTAGTTTTGGGTAGTTGTACTTTTTGTACCTATTTTCACTTACTTTACTAATTGGCAGGGTATGTGCTTCCTGCTGCTATAATGGTGGAGTACCATACTTTATGGGTACCTTTGATTGGTCCGAGTACTCGCACGCATTCGTATTTTGGCTAATGGGCTTTTTAACGGTGGAGCAAAACTTTGCCTATAATGAGGTCTTGCGAATCTCGCACGCGTTTTTTACAGGGCTCATGGGCCACTTTTTATTCTTAATACTAATTTTATTAAGTGTTGGAGCCAACTTTTCCTTTAAGTAGGTCTTACTGAGCTCACACGCACCTATTAGTGGGCTCCTTATCCTTGTGGTTATCTTACTTCTAGGTATATTGGATGAAGGAGTCAGCTGCATTTTGCTTGTCGGCTTCTGGAGCTCGCTCGCATCTTTAATTTGGCTCTGGGGCCATGTAAAATTTTTATAACTTATATTCTTGGATGCTGGAGGTATTGTTGCCTCTACTCGGGTCTTACTGAGCTCGCACGCAACTTGTACAGGGCTTTTAGGTCGTGTTAGTAACTTATATCTAGGTATTTTTGAGGAGGATGTCTTGCTTGACTTCTGTTTCGCCTTGGGAAGCTCACTGGTGTTTGTGTTACTCGCTTGCGATTTATTCGGCTTGAGAATGTGTTGTGTATTAGTGGCTTCTCCTATTGGGATGGCGGCGTAGTCATGTATAGGGAGCAGTTGTAATAATAAACTGTTGATGACTACTTGGAAATTGTTAATGTTGAGTATGGCAACTACCACTGCTTCTTTGCCAGCAGGTAGTAAACTGTTGACCAGAAAGACTCCTTCGCCTATCTCTTTTGATAGACAGAGCATTTCTTCCTTCACTCGCAACGGGACTGTGGTGATAATTTGTGACCTAGCAGGTATGCATATTGGTTCCTCTAAAGTAACCAGATGCTGCCTCATTTCGCAGGTTTCTTGATCACCCAGCCAGCTCTTTTCGCATTCCAGTGGTTCTTTTTGAACCTGGCTGCCAGCATTACTCTTTTGAGATGCCTTGAAGACACTGCATGTAGATAGCTTAACCTGTTTAGGTTCCATCTTTTCTACAAGTGACCTCACTTCGACTGCTTTTCTGGGATGCAGCTTGTCCATTTTCCATGACAAGGTTACAGTATGCTCTTCGGGATTTGTTTCCGTACAAGGAAACATGAGTTATTTATTTGGGCCTTCAACATTACAATTGTTTGATAGGAAATCGTTTCCTAATAGGCCGTCATCGGTAAGACCTGGCAGGTTTTGTACCACCTGAAACTTGCAGGGTATTTTATTTTTGAAGTGCCAGTGTCCACTACTAGTGTTGTAAGGCCGTTAAGGCTTATGTCCAGTGGAAGTTTCACTGTAGGGACACCGGATTCGGGCGCATGAGTTGACCCTTTTGATTTGCATTGTAGGTTTAAAGTCGAGCCGGGGAGTTTTGGGACGACTGCCTGTCGTTTCCCTGACTCCGGGCTTCCCATTTTTTTCTTCTGGCGGCAATCTTCGTCTGCATGTCCTCGGCGACCACAAAAGGTGCATTTGAGTCTTATGTTGAAGACTTGAGGACTTTTTGTGTTGTGTTGGTCTTGTGTGGGTCTATTGGAAAGGCGTGGAGGAACAATCTGTTGCGTTTGTTGACTTTTTCTGCAATCACGGACGTCTTGTCCATAGATTTTGCAGTTTGAGCAGAAAGGGGTGTTTTTGCGCTTTCGGCAGTCTGAGTATGTATAACCCTTTCGCTGGCAGAAATTACACGTGATGTGGGTCAGTGCATCTGTGTCCGAATTTCTAACATCAGTGGTTGTAAATGACCTTTGTCGTGACTGTTGTACAAACTCTAGGTTTGTCTAAACTAATAACAGGGGTGCCAGATCAAAACAAATAGACCAATTAAACAATTTTAAACAAATGTGCTTTATTGTAGCAACGAAAATAAACAAAGAATATTGAACAAATTAATTTTTTAACAACATCAATATAATTATACAAAATGCATGAACTTCAACACAAATCAACTTAAACTAATATTGACTTGATTGTGATGCTGTAACGAGAAAAGAAGAATTAGTAATAGAAATATACTGGTTTCTTCTAATGGTGTTCTGGTGTAGTGCGAACTGTATTGTAGTTCAGAATCATATAAATATAGTAAACGTTACTGCAGTTTAATATATTTATATGGTGTTAATTGTATGTGTACTGCCCGTAGTTAGAACATACACGCAAATTTGTATTTACTGAAGACTGCAATGAATGCACTGATAATTATGGATTAAGATCAGTGGTCTATCCCCTCATAACTAAAAACACTGTCCACTTATTTTAACGTTTTATAAACTGACACTTATTTCTTAGATTTTCTCACTACTTGTATTCAGATCAAATTATGTATATAAAGAATTAGGTCAGAGATCCACACACACTAGATTTCCAAGAATAGTTGTATTGGGACAAAACTCAAATATATATAAGTATTGGGTCAGAGAAAACACTTATTGACAAAGATTGCAATATAAGATCCCTAAGAAAGCAATATATTTATATAATAGATATAGAGTGAGTTGAATTGTTATATTTTATAAATATACACACGAAGTATATAGTATGTAAATATATATATATATATGAGTAAATTAAAAAATAGATATATAAATAAATAATAAAATGTTACAAGTGGCTGGTACTCACCGATCTAAACTTGGCACTTGAAGTGGTTAGATTTAAGCTAATGTTAAGACCCTTTGTTCTAATATTTTATTAGAAGAATTCTTTATTCCCGTCTAGACCAGGAATAAAGTATTAATGTTAGTAATTTCGATCTCAGTCAAGACCCGAGATACAATATGCTTTAAATCAGTCAATACCCGAATTAAAGTCTTGTCTTAACTTCAGTCCAAACCCGAAGTAAGATTCTTTATTTCAGTCAAGACCCGAAATAAACTGTATTGTTGCAAAATGTTATACGTGAAGAAGTGTTGCAGCTTTTCTTCCCCGCTATTTCAGCACCTGAACACCTGGACGAGCGGTTTCTAATAGAATCAGGTTAGGTGGCGTGAAACGGGCCAGAAGGCGCTCAATTGAGCAGTTCAATTAAACAATTTTACCTGCGGCCTGGCGGAAAAGCAAAGGCTTCCTCGGGTGGTGCAGCTGCCTTTAGTTGCGTCGGCAAAGTAACTTTATCATTAGTGATGGGCAAACTCCCTGCTGCGCCTTTTTTCTGGCTCCCTCGTCTTATTTATGGCTTTCTTGTCTTTATGGTAAATTATAACAGCTTGTTTTGTTTAATTTTATAGTTTTCCTTTTCTTTATTTTTTTTTTCTTTTTAATTTACTTTATTACTTTAACAAAAAAAATAGAACAGTTCAATACAACTTGTGTCGACAAAATTGCAACTTTTCCTTTCTTCTCCAACCTCACATTTTTCTTTTACGCGGGCCTACGTGACTATGTCTATTACAAAAATCTTTTCCGTTCTCGTACTACGAAAACTGACTTGCCTAATTAACGACATCTATCCTCCAAACTAATTTCTAAGGCCTACTCATTCTGCTTGTACATTCTTCAGCTAATTTTATTTTACTTTAACTTACATGTGTCGAATAATTTTAACCATTATTTATTTTGAATTTACCTTTGGGGAACTGATTTTAATTATTATTCATGTTTAATTCACATTTGTGTAACTGATTTTAATTATTACTCATTTTTAATTTACATTTGTTAAACGGTATCTAATTATTCTTTATTTTTTAATTCACATTTGACGGAAGTAATTTTAATTATTTCGGACCTTTGGGGAGAGCAATATTCCATCAGCATCTGTCAAAGTTTTAAATTCCTATATTTGTCAAGGTTTTTATTCAATTTCAAATTTCTATATGCCAAAATTTTCATTCGGTTTCCAATTTCTACATCTGTTAAAGTTTTTATTCCATTTTAATTTTCTACATTTGCCAAGGTTTTTATTCTAAATTCTAAATTTCTAGATCTGCCAGAGTTTTCGTTCCATTTTAATTTTCTACATTTGCCAAATTTCTACCTCTGTCAGAATTTTCATTTTACTTTTAATTCATGTTAAATGTCCAATTTCTTTTATTTCTAATCTTCCACAAAGTGTCGAAAGCCTTCGCTTCAAAGTTATTAACGCTTTTGGGTGAGCAATACTAATTTTGTCATGGAGAGATGAATATTTCCTTCCAACTTTCGGTGATTCTATGTCTAAGCACAAGTCCAGCAAAATACTTCGGCTTTGTGCGGCAACGTCTGGGTTCGCCCTTTATACAGTCGGCTGGCGTGGTGTATTTGCGACGACCAGGTGTCGCGCGAATTGTAAAAATTGGTTTAGAATTTGGTTATATGGTTCAGTGCCTTTCTTTAGATAGAGAAGCTGTCACATTGTATGTCGTTTTCGTTGTCTCGTCTGTTTTATTTTCTCGACGTTTGTAAATACACGAAAATTTACTCGAAAGTAATGACAGCTTTTCTTTCTTTTTGTTTTTATATTTAGTGAAGACAAATCTAAGCTTTTGCGAAATACTTCCTACATAATTTAAGTGTCCACATTCTTCAAGTTTTCTTCTCATTAAGTGTTGGTCTCATCGTTCAAGAAATGATGAACTTCTAAACACTAATTTTTAAAGGTGTTGAGAACTTATGAATGGGCAATTATTCAACTCATCCTGAAATGGACAAATACCTTGACAGCATAATTTTAGAAGGAGAAAGCGATGACTACCAAGAACATCTTTTAGATGTACTGCCTCGAATGGCCAGGAGCTATTGCACGGGAAAAGCTCGAATTGTAAGGGAGCGACCCGATTTAACGATTTTTAAGAATACTGCCTTATATCGAGAGATTAAATTTCTCTCAGGATTACACAATAAGCCTCCAAATGATAGTTGGCCACAATTTTTGAGGTTGATGCTAGTGCCTAACAGAAGCAGGGTAAGTCATCTTGTTACACTACCCCCCTCTCATAAGCTTGTATCTCCGACCAAGCTCATTTACTACTGTTGTGACTATTGCTGTGGGGAAGTACATGAAGAGCGACATGAAAGCAAAATTCATTTAGTCATTTAAGGCAGAGTTGGGTTCAACTAGGATCGTGTCCTTTTAAATTTTATTCGGCTACCACGTATTATGGAAGTAATGAAGAAAGGATAGGAAAGTAAAAACGTCCACTGAAAGATAACCCAGAAGTGGTTACAGCTATAGACGGTCGAGCTAAATTTATATACTCATCTAAGGTAGAGATGGGTCCTCCTAGGATCGTGTCCTTTTAAATTTTATTCGGCTACCACGTATTATGGAAGTAATGAAGAAAGGATAGGAAAGTTAAAACGTCCACTGAAAGACAACCCAGAAGTGGTTACAGCTATAGACGGTCGAGCTAAATTTATCTACTCATTTAAGGTAGAGATGGGTCCTCCTAGGATCGTGTCCTTTTAAATTCTATTCAGCTACCACGTCTTATGGAAGTAATGAAGAAGGGATAGGGAGATTAAAACGTCCACTAAAAAATAACCCAGAAGGGGTTAGAGCTATAGACGGTCAAGCAAAATTCATTTAGTCATTTAAGGTAGAGTTGGGTTCAACTAGGATCGTGTCCTTTTAAATTTTATTCGGCTATCACGTATTATGGAAGTAATGAAGAAAGGATAGGAAAGTAAAAACGTCCACTGAAAGATAACCCAGAAGTGGTTAGAGCTATAGGCGGTCAAGCAAAATTCATCTTCTCATTTAAGGTAGAGATGGGTTCTACTAGGATCATGTCCTTTTAAAGTTTATTCGGCTGCCACGTATTATGGAAGTAATGCAGAGACGCCCCTAAGACTTTGTAGGACTTGATCTGTGCATGGCGAGTCAGAGACACATCCCGGAAGTCACGCCGATCCTTGGCCAGAGCTCGATATCGGTCTCGGTATCGAAAACCAAAAGTGCACTCGCAGCCCAGCAACCCCAAAAATATGGTCTACCAGTACACCTCCGACCTTCAACACCAAGACCAGTCGGAGAAGCCTCTGCAACCAGTAACCCAACCAACTGATTGCAGGACCTCTTCCGCACGGGTCATCTCCCTCTGACCGCAGATCAACATTCGTTCGATGGAGTGACCCAAAGTCCCCAGCAGGGGTTAAAATTTCGAAGGCAGTCTTTAATGTGGAATTCCTACGGCCGCGCGTTCTACGTAGGGTACCATGTAGGAGGGGTTTTGACTCATTGTCAAGCGATGGAGTGTGAAAAAGTGGACTAATTTACAAGAGGTATACCGGCCGCTAGGTTGGGTAGGTCCTAAGCGGCACCTTGGTATCCTGTAGTTACCAGTTAAGCTGGCTGGATGCCTTCTTAGGGCTACCAGGAAGTATTAGTGGTTTTAGGAGACGGCGGTATGGGGCTAGTCTATCGACGTGGACAGTTTGCATCTTCCACCGTGACACTTTTTTATCTTGAACACCACTTCGGTTACAGCCTCGGTGATCTTGTATGGCCCATCCCATTCACACTGAAGTTTTGGACACCGCCCGATCACGCGTCTTGGGAAGTATAACCAAACAAGTTGATCTACTTGGAAACTGGGTTTCTTCGACCGCAGGTCATAGTATGTCTTCATACGCCGGCTCGCAATGCTCAACATAGCTTGATTATTCTCGTGCATCTCATTCAGTGTCGTGGTCAGATTAACAAGGTACTCATTGCTTGACGTGATTTCAGTAGGTGGGCTTCCTAAGACCATCTCCAGTGGTAAGCGGAGTTCTCGTCCAAAGAGGAGCTTAGCTGGTGTCTGCTTAGTGCTATCTTGCACGCTTGCGCGATATGATAGTAGTAGGAACGGAACGTATTGGTCCCAGTCTCTTTGGTGTGAATTCAGAAATTTCGCCAGATAGTCTAGAATTGTTCGGTTAAATCTTTCGACTAAACCATCTGACTGTGGGTGTAAGGCTGTTGTGCGTGTTTTCTCTACTCCGAACTTCTGCATTACTTCCTGAAAGACGGCACTTTCAAAATGTCTGCCTTGATCTGAATGGAGTTGTAATGGGGTTCCATGTCGCCTGAATACGGCTGAGATGAGTGCGTCCGATACAGTCTCGGCTGTCTAATCAGGTACTGGAATTGTTTCGGGCCACTTAGTGAAATAGTCCATACAGACTACTAGGTAGCGGTTACCTTTATTGGTTTTTGGAAGTGGTCCCAATATGTCCACAGCAACTCGTTCGAAAGGTGCCCCAATGTTGCATACCTGTAGAGGAGCTCGCCGTCTTGGACGGGGCCCTTTCCTTGCTTGACACTGTAGACTTCCAGCACACCAGTCCTTTACATCAGTACTACTACCCACCCAATAATATTTCTGTCGAAGCTTACCTAGAGTCTTGTCAATGCCGAAGTGTCCACCAACTAGAGAATCGTGTACTCGATTGAGGACAATTTTTAGAAGAGATTTTGGGACTAGGATTTGCTTTATAGTCTCAGTCCCTTGACTGACTAGGCTGACGACGATGTTATTTTCCAGTCTCAGAACAGACCACAGTGACCAATTCGCTTTAATTTCCGGGCTGAGGTCTTTGATGCTGTCTTTATCTGGGCGCTGACCCGTAGTCAGCCAACTGCGAATGTGTCGTAATGTGAGGTCATCCTCTTGGTGTTGAGCTATATTCTCTTGCGCGGTAACTAGACGAATAGTGATGATGTCTTTCTCTTCGAGCCGCTGACAATATTGACATTCAGTCGTTGAACAAGGCCGACGCGACATTGCATCTGCGGTACTGTGACTTTTACCTAGACGGTGCACGATTTCAAAATCATAGGCCTACATGCGTTCTATCCATCTTGCTACTTGTCCTTCGGGACATCGAAAGTTCATCAACCATCTCAGATATGCACGGTCTGTTCGGATTATGAACTTTTTCCCCAGTAAGTAGGGCTGAAAATATGAGGAGCCTTTGACTATCGCAACCAGTTCTTTCCTGGTGACACAGTTATTTCGCTCCGGGCGACTGAATGTCTTGCTGTGGTATTCCACCACGTGTTCCATCCTGTCCTTAACTTGCGAGAGAATTGCTCCCCAAGCGTGTTGACTGGCGTCTGTGTCCAAGATAAAAGGTAAATTTTTGTCAGACTGAGTAAGTATAGGCGCAGTAGTTAAGCGGTTTTTCAACTCATCGAACGCTTCTTGACAAGCATCTGACCAGATAAACTTCCGACCCTTTTCCGTACGCTCCGTTAATGGTTTCGCTATAGCCGAGAAATTTTTCACAAACCGCCGGTAGTAAGCACACAGCCCAAGAAATGACTGTATATCTCTTCGTGTTTGCGGCTTGGGCCAACTCTTAACAGCATTAGTTTTGTCGGGATCTGTCGACAGTCCAGAGTCGCTGATAATGTGTCCGAGGAACTTCACTTCTCTCTGACACAACTGACACTTCTTGGGTGAAACTTTTAGATTTGCTACTCTTAATCGGGCTAAGACAAGGCGGAGATTTTCTGCCATTTGTTCGAACGTAGAGCCATGTACGATAACATCGTCCAAATATACTAGGCAAAGCCTGGGGTTGAATTCCTTGGAGGACGATTTCCATGAGCCTCTGAAAGGTTGCAGGGGCATTGGTTAGTCCAAATGGCATAACTGAAAACTCCCACCGTCCACTGCGTGTAGTGAACGCGGTCTTCTTCTTCCACTTCTACTTGCCAGTAGCCCGACTGTAAATCTAATGTCGAAGACCAAGTTGAACCCGCGAGTGCATCTAGAGTCAGATCGATACGTGGTAACGGATATGAATCCTTCTTTGTGACCTCGTTTAGCCGCCTGTATTCGACGCAAAATCTAGTCGAGCCATCCGTTTTCTTCACCAGCACGACTGGAGAAGTCCAAGGGCTACTGGCAGGATTGATAATGCCTTGGGTTTTCATCTCGTGCACTAGATTGTCCGCTTCCTGACGTTTGGCTAGTGGAAGCCGCCTTGGAGGCTGTTTAATCGGTTTGTTGCTGCCTACTTCGATCTGATGCCGCATTATTGTTGTTCGACCGAGGTCGTTTTTTGTTCGCGCAAAGACATCTTGATATTCCATAAGTAGCTTTTCCAGTATTATTTTCTGTTGCTTATCAAGGTGCACAGTTGTGGGCTCCAGCAATGGGTATAATTCCGGTGGTATACTGTCGAAGCTAGGTGCAACTCTCCCTGACGAACTGACAATGTCTGCAGGCAGTTCCACATCTGCTAGAGAGGTGTTAGCTTTGATTTCGACCGGGTTGTCTGTTAGGTTAGTCACCCGCACTAGTACACTTCCACTATTTGAGTGGCAGACCGCTGGCTCCATCCAAAGGGAAAGTGAAACACTCCTTGGAGATAGCATAGCACATTTTTGCTCTCCCACTAACGGATTGAAGAGTTCCACGAAACAGGACGACTCAGCTGGTACTGTGCAGTTCTGTATTGTTCTAACAAAAATGTCGGTGTCTTCCTCTACTATTTGGACGATCTCATGCGCGATCTGAATAAAGCGTGTCTCCAGATTAATTGAACAGCCGCGACCCGCGAGAAAGTCCATTCCGATAATGCAGTCGTCAAAGACTTCAGCGATATCGAAGGTATGTCTTGTGGTAAAGACTCCGTCTACCCTGCTGATTCCTCCCGTGACGTTTCGGCCCCGCGTTACTGATGGGCTCTGGCTAGAATGATATTTCAACCGGTTCAGTATTCTCCTGTTAAGTATAGAATGCGTAGCGTGGCGGACAAGTCCTTCAATTTCTCCTCTTATCTTGATGGTGCTACAAATCGTACCTACCGTTTCTACGTTGTCTTGCGTTATCGGTGTGGCAGGGGTTGGAGTACGATTTGCTGGTGAATGATTGATGTGTGGGTATTTGGTGTAAAATTGTTTGTTTGTGTGTTGATCGGAGGTGGACGGTGTATTAGTGTGCTAGTGAAGAGTGTGTGGTTCGTTAAGGCGTGAGTAGGAAGAGGACGGTTGATTAGGGTGTTACTGGGAAGTGAATGGTTTGTTAATTTGTTAGTGGCAAGTGAGTGGTTTGTTGTGGTGTTAATGGGAAGAGGACGGTTTATTAGGGTGTTAGTGGGAAGTGAATGGTTTGTTAAAGTGTTAGTGGGAAGAGGACGGTGGATTAGGGTGTCAGTGGTTGGCGTATTGGGGGTGGGTGTGTGAATAATTAGTGTTTTGGTGTCCGGGATGTTAGTGATTGGTGTCTTTGTTTTGGGTGAATCGTTTGCTATAAACGTACACCTGGTTTCGGGTATAAAGTTATGGATTAGTGTAGGGTAGGTTATGATATCAACGAGGACGTGCTGGCAAGTGGAACTGGGAGCGTGTGGGAGGTATGCTGGTCTCTGCTCCCCGAGATCAGCTGACCTGCGTTTAAAGTTCCTGTTAAGTGTCTTCTTCGAAAGTCGCACCGGCGGATGATCCCTGTGAGGTTTTGGACTAACAGATTAGGTTTCGAGGAGATGCTGGCGGAGGTAAGAGCTGCGGCTCCTTCACGCTCGCGTTTACCGATGACATCTGTGATGAATTCCTTCCCAATAGTTCTCTTCTGAAGTCCGGCGGTTCTCGTGATGATGGTCTATTATTACTAGTTGCGACTGCAACTCGTATATTGCGTCTCGCCGCTCTGGTTGCTCGAAGATTTACTTCTATCCGAAAGGCGGTGTGTACTGCATCTTGGAGAGTAGGTGGGTTAAAATCTCGAACTCTTTCTTGGATATCTAAATTAAAAATTCCGTCTAGGAAATGTTCCAAAGCGATCTGATCCCTTGCATCCTCCGGACAATATGCGAACTTGAGCCTAGTCAGCCGTAAAAGATAAGGCCGCAAGGATCTATGTAAATGTCGGAAATACTTTTCGCTCTTTGTTTAGGAAAAGTCCACCAAACGGTCGCTTTTCCAAATTTTGAAGGCTTATGACCGCTCCCCGATAGACAGAAGCAAGGATCTTAAAACATTCCACCCTTCAGCGGAAAAGAAGAACTTAATTGATTTATTAATTTCCAAAGTTCTACGTCTGCTAATGCACGTCGACTTAGGAAACTCCCTAAACCAAACTACGCGAAATACCTGTACAAAGTTGCCCTTGGCATCAGTTATAAATTTCCTAAGTTTGAATAACGCTCCTAGTTAGGCACCAAAAGCCGAAGTATGCCTTAAGACTATTCGCTATGGATAAGGTGGAAATTGCGAAGGTTTCAAAAGAAAATATTTTATGCAAAAACAATCCTCGGTGTTAAAGTTTTACTTATCATGCACAGTACACCAAATCCCACAGCAGAAATAAATTCAGCATTTCCAAATTTTTCCGTTAAGAATTGTAATCCAATTATTAAGTTCCGCCTTAAAGTTTGTTCACGCACGTAGTTAAATAAAATCACGCAAGCTGAATTATTCGAAGTATTTATCAGCCCTTTGTTCAAAGTTGACTCGAATTATTGATAAGATGAGCTCATGTTCAACCTTTAATAAGAATTCCAATTCTGTTGTTTCGAATTTTGTTCTCTTAAAATAACAAATGAAAATAAAAGCTTTCTTGACCTTTAGCTAAAGCAAAGACATTAGAAAAATTTAACTTATTTAAATTTATTTAGAATTTTAGCAAATTTTTTAGCAATTCATAACTCATCGACGCGGAGTATCGAAAATTTATCTTGTTTAAGTTCAGTTATCCACGACCAGGTATACGAACTTTTTCAGAAAGTGCTTGCAATTCACGAATCTTATCGGGCCTATTTAGAAAATATTTTGTGATTTTAAAACGCGTCGACCAGCAATTATAACAAGAACCCAGAATTCATTTGTCCTTCAATTTCATATCATTCATTATCCAATACTGGCATTCTAGTAACATCTTCTATTTTGAGAACGACTCAAAAGCGAATATAGGACGTGTAGCAGCTATTCTGCTGTCTATGGCCCGTTGGTTAGACCGTATAAGCAAAATCTAGCACCCGTGCTGTGCCTTATTATCGTTAATTAGTAAATATACAAACAATAGTAAAAATACTTCGTACTTGTCCAATCGTGGATTAACAAATGCAAAGGACTGTTTTGCGTTTTATCTATCTTCCAAAACACTATAGGTATTACTTCTTGTATCCTCTCAATCGTGTATTGTGAAAATACAGCAACTTTCGCAAATATTAATAAGAAATGTGGCAAATATAGGAAATCTTGTAACATGGAAAATGTAGCACATACAGTAAATCCAGTAAATATAGGAAATATAGCAAATATAGTAAATATAGTAAATATAGGAAATATAGCAAATATAGTAAATCTAGTAAATATAGCAAATATAGTAAATAGGACAAATACAGTAAATGTAGCCATTTAGCAACCTTAGCAATTTTCGATAATATAACTAATGTAGCAAATTGGCATGCATAGCAGTTATGAAAAATAATTGGCACTTTATAGACCGCTAATTAGTGGATAACAAAACAGTACAGCAAATATTACCGATATTCATCTAAAATTCTTCTACCTTCGTTTGACACGCGGGCGGTACCACCACTTAATTAGAATTTATTTCGTTAGTTAGCAGATGTACATATAAGAAACCATTTGAAACTATCCTGCGTACTATAACGGTAACACAAAATGCCGTGGCTATTTCTCGTCTCCTTTTTAAAATCATTAGCAAGTATTTCAGAAAGGAATTCTTCGTGCTTTATAGTCAGCCCAGCCTGACACTCCCGGAATATTGCTCACCTTCCGGTTAACAATTTTTTTATTTGTTGTTAGTAGCTATAGAAAATTTAATATGTGTGCCAATTAAACTTACTCTAATTTGAAACTACGAATTATTTGATGAATAAAGCAAAAAGAAAATGGCGGTATAACCACGTCGACCTTCAGTGTACAATTTCAAGGTGAAAATATGGATAGTGGTAAATGATCATTACCTCCACCACTGGGAACAAAGTCATGACTTCTACGGAACGCCAAAAACTCCTCTTCGATTTATATTCCAAATGTCCCTTGCAAATTCCTCGAAAAATAATAGAAGGATAGTGGAGTCCCTTTTACGAGATTTGATGGACCCCACACTTGACACCAACGTTGCAAAATGTTATACGTGAAGAAGTGTTGCAGCTTTTCTTCTCCCGCTATTTCAGCACCAGAACACCTGGCCGAGCGGTTTCCAATAGAATCAGGTTAGGTGGCGTGAAACGGGCCAAAAGGCGCTCAATTGAGCAGTTCAATTAAACAATTTTACCTGGTGCCTGGCGGAAAAGCTCAGGCTTCCTCGGGTGGTGCAGCTGCCTTTAGTTGCGTCGGCAAAGAAACTTTATCATTAGTGATGGGCAAACTCCCTGCGGCGCCTTTTTTCTGGCTCCTTCGTCTTATTTATGGCTTTCTTGTGTTTTCTATTTTTGAGGTAAATTATAACACCTTTTTTTTAATTTTATAGTTTTCCTTTTCTTTATTTTTTTTTCTTTTTACCTTACTTTATTACTTTAACAAAAAAAAATAGAACAGTTCAATACAACTTGTGTCGATAAAATCGCAACTTTTCCATTCTTCTCCAACCTCACACTTTTTTTTTACGCGGGCCTACGTGACTACGTCTATTACAAAAATCTTTTCCGTTCTCGTACTACGAAAACTGACTTGCCTAATTAACGACCTCTATCCTCCAAACTAATTTCTAAGGCCTACTCATTCTGCTTGTACATTCTTCAGCTAATTTTATTTTACTTTAACTTACATGTGTCGACTAATTTTAACCATTATTTATTTTGAATTTACCTTTGGGGAACTGATTTTAATTATTATTCATGTTTAATTCACATTTGTGTAACTGATTTTAATTATTACTCATTTTTAATTTACATTTGTTAAACGGTATCTAATTATTCTTTATTTTTTAATTCACATTTGACGGAACTAATTTTAATTATTTCGGACCTTTGGGGAGAGCAATATTCCATCCGCATCTGTCAAAGTTTTAAATTCCTATATTTGTCAAGGTTTTTATTCAATTTCAAATTTCTATATGCCAAAATTTTCATTCGGTTTCCAATTTCTACATCTGTTAAAGTTTTTATTCCATTTTAATTTTCTACATTTGCCAAGGTTTTTATTCGATTCTAAATTTCTACATCTGTCAGAGTTTCTATTCCATTTAAAACAAACTTCTAATTTGCCAAAGTTTTTATTCAATTCTAAATTTCTAGATCTGTCAGAATTTTCGTTCCATTTTAATTTTCATTTGCCAAGGTTTTTGTTCAATTCTAAATTTCTACATCTGTCAGAGTTTCTATTCCATTTAAAACAAACTTCTATGTTTGCCAAGGTTTTTAATTCAATTCTAAATTTCTACATCTGTCTGAGTTTCTATTCCATTTAAAACAAACCTCCATATTTGCCAAGGTTTTTAATTCAATTCTAAATTTCTACATCTGTCTTAGTTATTCCATTTAAAACAAACTTCTATATTTGCCAAGGTTTTTAATTCAATTCTAAATTTCTACATCTGTCAGAGTTTCCATTCCATTTAAAACAAACCTCTATATTTGCCAAGGTTTTTAATTCAATTCTAAATTTCTAGATCTGTGAGAATTTTCGTTCCATTTTAATTTTCTACATTTGCCAAATTTCTACCTCTGTCAGAATTTTCATTTCACTTTAAATTCATGTTAAATGTCCAATTTCTTTTGTTTCTAATCTTCCACCAAGTGTCGAAAACCTTCGCTTCAAAGTTATTAACGCTTTTGGGTGAGCAACACTAATTTTGTCATTGAGAGATGAATATTTCCTTCCAACTTTCGGCGATTCTATGTCTAAGCACAAGTCCAGCAAAATACTTCGGCTTTGTGCGGCAACGTCTGGGTTCGCCCTTTATACAGTCGGCTGGCGTGGTGTATTTGCGACGACGACCAGGTGTCGCGCGAATTGTAAAAATTGGTTTAGAATTCCGATATATGGTTCAGTGCCTTTCTTTAGATAGAGAAGCTGTCACATTGTATGTCGTTTTCGTTGTCTCGTCTGTTTTATTTTCTCGACGTTTGTAAATAGACGAAAATTTAATCGAAAGTAATGACAGCTTTTCTTTCTTTTTGCTTTTATATTGAGTGAACACAAATCTAAGCTTTTGCGAAATACTTCCTACATAATTTAAGTGTCCACATTCTTCAAGTTTTCTTCTCATTAAGTGTTGGTCTCATCGTTCAAGAAATGATGAACTTCTAAACACTAATTTTTAAAGGTGTTGAGAACTTATGAATGGGCAATTATTCAACTCATCCTGAAGTGGACAAATACTTTGACAGCATAATTTTAGAAGGAGAAAGCGATGACTACCAAAAACATCTTTTAGATGCACGGGAAAAGCTCCCATTGTAAGGGAGCGACCCGATTTAACGATTTTTAAGAATACTGCCTTATATCGAGAGATTAAATTTCTCTCTGGATTAGGCAATAAGCCTCCAAATGATAGTTGGCCACAATTTGTAAGATTGATGCTAGTGCCTTACAGAAGCAGGGTAAGTCATCTTGTTACAGTATATTAGTAAATGATTACTTCAGTCAATCCCCAAAATAATGCTCTTTAAATCAGTCAATGCCCGACTTAAGGTGTTATCTTGACTTCAGTCAAGACCCGAAGTAAGATTCTTTATTTCAGTAAAAACCCGAAATAAAGTATATATTAGAAAATGATTACTTCAGTCAATCTCCGAAATAATGCTCTTTAAATCAGTCAATGCCCGACTTAAAGTGTCATCTTGACTTCAGTCAAGACCCGAAGTAAGATTCTTTATTTCAGTCAAAACCCGAAATAAAATGTTTGTTAGTAAGTGATTATTTCAGTCAATCCCCGAAATAATGCTCTTTAAATCAGTCAATGCCCGACTTAAAGTGTTATCTTGACTTCAGTCAAGACCCGAAGTAAGATTCTTTATTTCAGTCAAAACCCGAAATAAAATGTTTGTTAGTAAGTGATTATTTCAGCCAATCCCCGAAATAATGCTCTTTAAATCAGTCAATGCCCGACTTAAAGTGTTATCTTGACTTCAGTCAAGACCCGAAGTAAGATTCTTTATTTCAGTCAAAACCCAAAATAAGGTATATGTTAGTAAGTGGTTACTTCGGTCAATGCCCGAAATAAAATGATTTGTTAATAAAAGTTCTATATCAGTCGATACCCGATATAAAATGTTAGTCCCTACCTAGCCAACCTATCCGAAGCGCCGACAAGTGCAAAAAGTGATCGATATCAGTCAGCTTGTCGTTTTTATGGGCCCTTGCTTGCACACGACACCACTGATGGAGTAGCAGAGGCGCATGAATGCAAGAATTGGCAGTGCAGCTGTGATCTTACGGTACTAGCTAAACAATATGCATAGCAACGAACTAAAATGCAGAGCAACAAGAATTTTTAGAGCAACCCATGCTGCTGTGTTAAGTTATGCAAAACTTGTTATCTCTATCACGTAGAGGAGAATTCCCGTTCGATGGTACTTGTAATCAGAGCCTGAGAGGGGGCCCCGTAAAAATTTTCAACCAAATAAATAAAACATAAAAAATTTTTTTTTGTTAAACATTTATGAAATTTATTTAATTAATCTTTAAACCTTATGTAAAGTATTATTTTTCAAAATATATTAATGCTAAATTTGAAAGTAGGTACTGTAACTGCCTTAATAACTGCACTGAGGAGTGAAAGTGTTTTTAACTCGTTGTCTCACTTGCACTACAATAATGCATAGCCAAGTTCTTTTCCCCCATTAATGCAAAAGACGAAAGTATATGAAATTACTTGTTTCATTCTAAAAAAGCACCAAAAATTTTCCAATTTTGCTCTATTGCTTCTTAATTTGTCATTAGGTAACTTTGCTATAGGAATGACAGAACTCGAATGAAAAAAGTATCAAATACTACCATATGCATTTACAGTCGCGACCCAAAACTGCACCAACACGCATAAGCTCATTCGATATAATTTGTCTGTCTATTATAATAGTATTAGTACCTATATCATATACCTACATAATACGCCTAAATATAACCTTTGTAGGAAGGGATTGTACGAAATGGAAATATTGTACATAACTTCAAAGTAGAAGCCGGAAAGAAAAATGGTACAATGCTATGCACAATTTTTATGGTACTTTGCTGTGCAAAATTTTTCTGCAAAAATTTAGTTATTTTAAAAATTATGAGAAAAATATATTTTTATTTCAGTTGTATTTAGTATAGATTTAGGGGGTCCTCCGTGGCCTTGGCGCCCGTGCCATATGGCCCTCATGGCCGCCCTCTATCTGGCCCTGCTTGTAATGATGATAATGATAGAGTTTTAAACTTATCTGCTTGATCTGATTCTATTTCTACCATGCATTGTATCCTACATGACAACTTTTGTTAGATGTTGTAACTATTTTTGGGAAAATTGTTATGAGATTCAATTCCATTTCTTTTCAGAACTCAATTTTAGGATAGTAGTTTTGTAATATGTGTAATATGTTCCTTTTTCAGGAATTGTTTTTAGCATGAATTTAACGGTTCATGACAAATACATGGCTTTGTTGGGTTATGTACCTGATTTTTCATTAAGAGTAATCAAATAAGACTTAATTTTCGTAAAAGTTTTGATGCTTTGTTTTCAGGATTTTTTCCTTTTAGAAGGTATCTGTTAAAAAATATATTCGAATCGATTTGGTTCGAACAGTATGCCTTAATGAAGCATGCAAGTGTTGTTTGGTGTGGTGAATCCTTTGGTTAGGATTAGCTTGATAGTAACAGCTTAATATACTGTACTTGTGATAAACGTTACTGCAGTTCAGTAGTATACAAATATAATAAACATTACTGTAGTTTATTATATATATATATGTGTTCTTTGTGGTGTGGTGTCACAGTCGAAGTTGATGCGGTACGACTGTGGGGCTAAGACTTGCAATTTAATGTGTTGCTCTAGTCTGTGACCAGAAGTGACTGACTTGGTGTGCTGAATCCTTTGGTTAGGACCAGCTCGAAAGTAACAGTATATTGTACTGTACTTCTCAACTTTAATTTATTGTATTACAGCTGAGTGGTATTGTTGTAACTTAATGTATTACGACAACGTGGTTGTATGGTGTCACAGTCGCAAGTTAATGCGTTACGACTGTAGTGTCAAGAATGCAATTTAATGTGTTGCACTCAAGTGATCAGACGAGACTGACAAAAACCCGTTTGCTTCACAGGCCTTTTATAGTAAGCAGGTTGCCGGGAATGCCTGCTCTGATTTGTTGATTCCCAGCAAGTTATTCAGAATGCCTGCTCTGATTTGTTGAATCAAAATTATTTAATTCTGTTCAAAGTAATTAGTTTTGGTGTGCGTTCGCACAATCTCCCGCCTCCAAATAATACCTACTTAGTTTATTTCTTCGTAACAATCAAAGTTCCTCTTTTTGTTTTAGTGAACTTTGTATGATGAGTACGACCAAGAGAGTGCAAATAATATTTTCGTGAATTCAATACTCGTTCCCATGGTATGTTTGCTTGAACTATAATATCTGTCATCTCCTTGGTTGTTTCTAATTTCTGAACCACAGCTCGCGGAATTAGAGGTGTGATATTCGGTTTATGCGGTGATAGCGCTGCTGTTTTTTTTAGTGGACATTCCCTTGGCGTCTTAGTCCTGGTCTCGACGACATTATCCTTTTTCTTAACAAATCTAATGTTTTTCTCTTTTTTCGGTTGTTCTTGCAACTTGTTTGCCTCCTTCCGTACTGGGGATGTATGCATATATCGTGGTATTTTTAGTTTTCGGATTTGCAGTAGTTCTTCTTTAAATCTAATCTATTCCTGCGTTAGATGTGATGGAATTGTTTCACCCCACTCACACCCAGATAACCATAACTTTTGAATCAGAATTTTAGCCTTGATTATACATGGTGATAACCATCCTAGTGGATGAAAGAGACTAGATATTTCTGACAATATAATTCTTTTTGTGTAATGGTTTTTTGCTGATGGAAGCGTTTTAATTGTCTTGTTTGTTGAGAAATTTAACGAGCCTTTGATTTCTCTATCTTCTTCTGGTATGTTCCTCAACAGGCTAGGATGGTTACCTGCCCATTTTCGTAGTTTGAATCCACCAGATATTAACATATTGCTTATTTCTGTTTGTAGTTTTAACCTCCTTAGAATTGTCTGGCTTCCTGTCAGCAGATCATCTACATAAAAATCTGTTGACATGCATTTTGCAGCAAGAGGGTAGTTTTTCCCTTCGTCTGCTGCTATTTGTTGAATCGTTTTTATGGTGAGGTATGGAGCTGGTGCAGTTCCAAATGTCACCGTTTTTAAGGCGTAATCTTTTATGGGTTCTTCAGGATTGTTGCGCTATATTATTCGCTGAAAGTCTTGATGAGTCTGATGCACATTTATCATGCGGTACATCTTTTCTATATCTGCTGTGAAGGCGTATTTGTATTGGCGCCATTTGGGAATGGTTGTCAATAACGTTGGCTGAATCGTAGGCCCTATTAACAATTGTTCGTTACGACTCTTGCCATTGGATGTTTTGACAGATGCGTTAAACACTACTCGTAATTTTGTAGTCGTACTTTCTTTTGTTACGGCATGGTGTGGTAGATAATAATACTGTATTTTGCCATCTGTGGTTTGTTCCGCCTTGACTTGTTCTGCCGAAATCTCCTTCTGCCGACCAAGGGTTTTATATTCATTGATACATGCCTTATATTGCTATAATATATATATCAATATCCATCCAAGATGTGTATTTATGGCTGTCGGTGTATGTGGTGGGCCTTTAAGGACTCGATCTGTTATTATCTCTATCTATATGTCCGCTCCTAGTAACATATCCACAGGTCCAGGCTGATGAAATTGTGGGTCAGCCAAGTTCAAATACTTGATGTGAGGCCATTCATTTGTGTTGACAATACTCTGAGGTATATTGTTCGATATTTTGGGTATTACCAAAACGTTGGTATTTGTGGAGTATTGTTTGTATAAGGACCTTATAGTAATGTTTGCTTGTTTTGAAGCTGAAGTAGTTCGAGTATTACCCAACTCCGATACATGAAGATTTGTTGATGATCCTGATGACGCTAATTTAGATATAAATGATACCTGAGATCCGGAATCTATAAGAGCGCGTAGTGTATTTGTTACCCCATTCGGTGTTACTACTTCTACCAATGCTGTTGATAGCAATGCTTTCTTTTAGTTCGATGTGAAGGAAGATGTCGGTTTTTCTGGCGATGATTCCTCCTCACAAGTATCAGGAGAGTTTGGTTTACTTACATTGCTTCCTTGATTTGGTGATGCTGATAGACGTAGTAAAGTATTGTGACATTTTCTGCATTTGGAACACGTCCCTTTGCTCATGCAATTTTTTGCGATGTGAGCTGGTTCCAAACAATTCGTACACAACCTTTTCTCCCTTGTGCACATTTGGCGGTCGGCTATGCATAGTTTATGGAATTTTGTACAATGGTACAATATGTGTGCTTCCTTGCACATTCTACAGGCTTGTATGCCTTGTTTTGGTGGATTGGCGTAGAGACGGTATGTTGGTTTGGACCTTGTGGTGTATTGCATAGCATAATGCGGTTTGGAAGTGTTCTGTATACTTCTTGTATTTTTACTAATGGCTTCAAGTGTTCTGAAGCGCCTTACCAAAAAATCCATAAATTTTTTATATGATGCAATTTGCTTGTATTGCTTATTTCCTGTTCCCATAAGTAATGGGTTCCCGAGGGAAGTTTTTTCACCAAAATGTGTATTACTATTAAATCCCATTGCTCCATGGGTATTTTGAGTGCCTTAAGTTCACGTAGGCTTTCTTCTGTTGTAGTCAGAAGAATTTTGATATTTATGTGAGATTCCGCTTTAATGGGTGGTTGATTTAGGAAAATCGATAATTGAGTGGAAGCTAATACGCGTTTGTTGTCGTATCGTTGGATAAGTAAGTTCATGCTTTCTCATAGTTGGACTCTGTGATGTCGAATTGTCGCAGCAGTCGTTCTGCCTCACCAGTGACAGTGATTTTGAGGTAATGTAATTTTTGTTTATTAGGTACAGAGTAGTCCTCATGTATTAGTGATTTGAATAAATCGTGGAAGGTTCTCCAAGATATGTAACTACCATCAAATATAGGAATATTGATTCTAGGCAACTGTATGTCAGCCTTGCGATGATATTTAGTTTCAGGTTTTACTACCTTTGGATTTTCTACCTTTGGAGTTGCAGTAAGACCATCATTGAGTTCGCTAAGGAGCTCAATGTATGTGGTTTGGGTGACCTCGAATATGTTTTCTGTGAAGTATGAGTCATCATGTGTCTCTAAATCTTCACAAATGACGAGGTTATTCTCTGAGAATTCAATCCAGTAATCTTTTAAGATACTAATTACTGTCTGAAAGTATCCAGAAGTTGTTTTGTTTAGTTTCTCATGTCGCGAACTTTGCCCTTCTATTTGAACTTTAAGGGCATTTTGTCGTTTTATTAATTTGTATATCTTAGTCATCTCGATGCTATAAAGACCTTCAAAACTGAATGGATCCATTTATCCGGCTCGAAGGACCATGTACAAACTCTAGGTTTGTCTAAACTAATAACAGGGGTGCCAGTTCAAAAAAAATAGACCAATTAAACAATTTTAAACAAATGTGATTTATTGTAGCAACGAAAATAAACAAAGAATATTGAACAAATTAATTTTTTAACAACATCAATATAATTATACAAAATGCATGAACTTCAACACAAATCAACTTAAACTAATATTGACTTGATTGTGATGCTGTAACGAGAAAAGAAGAATTAGTAATAGAAATATACTGGTTTCTTCTAATGGTGTTCTGGTGTGCTGCGAACTGTACTGTAGTTCAGAATCATATAAATATAGTAAACCTTACTGCAGTTTAATATTTTTATATGGTGATAATTGTATGCCTTAATGCAGCATGCAAATGTTGTTTGGTGTGGTGAATCCTTTGGTTAGGATTAGCTTGATAGTAACAGCTTAATATACTGTACTTGTGATGAACGTTACTGTAGGTCAGTAGTATATAAATATAATAAACCTTACGGTAGTTTATTATATTTTTATATGTGTTCCTTGTGGTGTGGTGTCACAGTCGCAAGTTGATGCGGTACGACTGTGGGGCTAAGACTTGCAATTTAATGTGGTGCTCTAGTCTGAGACCAGAAGTGACCGACCTGATGTGCTGAATCCTTTGGTTAGGACCAGCTCGAAAGTAACAGTATATTGTACTGTACTTCTCAACTTTAATTTATTGTATTACAGCTGAGTGGTATTGTTGTAACTTAATGTATTACGACAACGTGGTTGTATAGTGTCACAGTCGCAAGTTAATGCGCTACGACTGTAGTGTCAAGAATGCAATTTAATGTGTTGCACTCAAGTGATCAGACGAAACTGACAAAAACCCGTTTGCTTCACAGGCCTTTTGTATTAAGCAGGTTGCCGCGAATGCCTGCTCTGATTTGTTGATTCCCAGCAAGTTATTCAGAGTGCCTGCTCTGATTTGTTGAAGCAAAGTTATTTAATTCTGTTCAATGTAATTAATTTTGGTGTGCGTTTCCACAATCTCCCGCCTGCAAATAATACCTACTTAGTTCGCACAACTGTGATGAACGTGGATTGTTCACATTGCGTGAAAACTGATTTCGATTTGGAGCTCGAGGTGATGCGAACATAGGTGTTAATGGCATTTGATTTTAACGAGCTCTATAATAAGCTCTCATTCGTAAATCTGGGTCTACTGGAGCCACTGGAGGAGCTTGTACCAGAGGAGTCTGCACGAATGTAGCACTTTGCTTTAATTTCTCCATGTCCAGGGCTTTCTGTATGGGTGATTCTAAATCACCTTCTCCCTGCGTGAGCAAATACTGACACAGATGTGGGTTAGTGACTCCACTTTTTAAAGCGTTTTTGGCGAAATCCATCAGCTGTATTTACACAGCAGGGACTCCATATTTCTCTGTCGCTGCCTCGTTGCAAATCGTCAACAACTGTTTCAAATACTGAAGTAATGAAAACAGTGAGAGATTCCAACGGGTTTTGTCTAGTAGTGATTAGCTTATTCACTAACTCTTGGTGTGTCTCACGGGGAAGGTATGTTCTATTTAGACGTTCCTCTACTTCAGTAAATGGAGCAGGGACGTCTGAAGCGAATAATTGGTATGCGTCACCTCTGAGTCTTCTAGAAAAGACAGGAATGAAGCCACTTCTTCTTCATTATTTAGGCACTGCATAGTCTATTTGCAGTAGTCAATGAAGGTTTGTAGTTCTCGTCCCAATTGTGGGGTACTTTCACCCGAAAATAAGGGGAGGAGTTGAGCTGTTAGCTTAGCTACCTTAGCGTAGTGTACCATTATGTGTAGTCTATCGACTGGAAATTTAAATTTGGGTGGACTAACTGGGCTTGTTTCTGGGCTGATTTCCGTTAAGCATTCTTCGAGCCAATCGATCAGCAGGGCTTCGGCAGTTGTTTCAGTCCATTCACCGTCACTATCACCTTCGGCACTTTCACTATTGCTTAAATTAACACTTTTATTCTTTCCTAATTCTAAATTTGGAGTTTTAGTACTCTCCTTATCTACTGGTAGGGAGCGCGTGGATTCAGCAAGCTTACTTATTTCCTCACGGAACCGAACTGTGTTTTCCTTCAGTGGCTGTATTTGTGCGAGTATATTTTCGCCGGTTTGGCTCAGTTTTTTGCTGAGTAAATCACACTGGGTAATGGCTAGCGTACCTGAATCTCGCGCTCTCTCGTACAATTTATTTAAAAATTTATCAAGACTTACAAGTAAGTCTGTCTATTAAGACCTGGCAGAACGGTCCCGCTTCTGAGTCGAGGCCCTGCTGGCGATGACGGTGGATATTTATTTCCTGCAGCAGATAATGTACCTTCACCGGGGTGCTGTGTATTGGCACCTGGGGTTGATACCGCGTCGGCTAAAGATGGAGAGTTTTCCCTCCTTTCTGCGTCTGTTTCCTGCTGAGGTAGAGCAGGATTGTCGGCTGGCATATGATGCGCTGTTTGGTGAAAGGGGGGGCTCCTTGCCTGGTTAAGTCCCTTTATTGTGATTTAGAGGGGGTTTCTTTAACCGCCTTCGAGTTCCCTCTCAATCCTTGGTCGGTTGAATTCGGTCTGTTTTGCAGCTGGGGGGGGGCCTTGGGCCGTCTTATCTTCCGATCTCGTTGAAAAGGGGGCTTCTGAGCCGTATCCGATTTCCTCTTCAACTGAGGATCGTTGACTGCTCGCGTTTTAGTGATGAGCGCTGGCTGCTAAAAATTTAGGCTGCTTGTCGAGCTGTGTCCTGTTTGACTTGAGTATTCGTCCTTCAGGATGGTTTTCTGATGTTTGGCCACTTCCTTCTTGGACTGTTACTAGTATCCCTCGGTGATGCTTTTGCACTAAGTTGGGTGAACGCTTGCCCGCCTGGAGCAGAGGCGCCTAGAGATGGTATCTACCCGAGTGTTGGGGGTAACTTGGCCTGAGTGGCTTAGTCAACGGGACCCCTTCGGTTCGCAGGATAGCGGATTTTAAAGCTCTTATGCCTTTCTAACTTTGACTTTTAGAAAAGCAGCCTTCCACTATCCTACCGGCAGCGCCAATTTTGTTATGTTTTCCTTTGGGGTTTACCCATGTAAGTAACAAAGAGTACTCACAGCTGTTGGCAGTCTGTCCACTCGACTTATCCAACACTTTAGGCAGCGGCGTATCCTTGTTGCGCTATGGAGCGGGAGCATTTCATTAAAACACTCGTGTCTTCCACTTGTTTTTCTTCTTTATTCAATTTAATTACACTTAATTACTTTTCTTTATTCTCTCAACAATGAACACTTAATTTATTTTTCTTTTTACCAAAGATCACTAACCGATCCGACCAATGCAAGTGGGTTTTTTCTTTTAAAAACCTTTTTTCTTTTGGTCTTTTAAATTCCTTAAGTGCCGTGATGATCCCGAGCGCTTTCAAAAATCAACTCCGCGAGACTTAGATTTTTCAATTTCAAGTCTCTTCGTTCAGGATAGGAAAATGCTTAATTAGTATTCCTATCCTGAAAAAATTGTTTGCCGCTGGACATGTTTAAACATGCCCAGAATTATCGCGACGGACGATGGTTAAAATGAAATTTGATATTTTCATAAATATCAAACCATCGTCTTGCTATCGTGCATACATTGTTGCGATCACAATGTATGCACCTCGGGACAATTTGCTGATAAGAGCTTGATCGGTGAAGACTTGATCGTTTCAGTCCTCACCGACGTAAAATTTCATGCGCCCGATATGTATGTATGTATATATGTACATACATATCGTACTTACGACAAATCTTACTGAAGGTAAGATTTGTCGTGGGGCTTTTTTCTATCGAAACGACTTGGGTTGAAATTTAAAACTTTTTGTCGTTTTGTGGGAAAATATTTTCATTTTATGCAAAGGAATGTGACGAAATTGCTGATGACAATTTTTCGCTTTGCATAGAGATAAGCTAACCATGTTTTAAGCATCGTCAGGTTACACCTATGTATGAATAACTAAATTTAATCGATTGTAATTATTTTTAAATTGCTTATTTTAGGCAATTTAGGTATGTAACACTTGTCATACTGGCTTGATTAGAGCGCCACTTATTTTCAGAGTTTCCGTCGATATTAAAAGATACTGAAGGTACTCTTGATGGCTCCTCCTATACGGTATTCTTAATTCAGGTTTTATGTTAGGCTTCCCTAGGGTAAGGAGAAAAATATACACTATTATGTATAGGGTGACCATAGGTATTTGAAAAATGTGTGCTATTTGGTCAACATAAGTGATCCATTTGGAAAGAGTGTGTAGGGAGTGGAATGTAATTTGTGGGTTGTGGTAAGAAAAGGAGTCCTTGTTGCAACCTTTTCATATCTAATGCCTTTTGAATGAGATTTTCTAAAGAATTTTCATTCAGAGTAAGTAAATAGGCGCTTAGATGGGGATTAGTTGTACCACTCTTTATGGAAGCCATAGCAAAGTCTTCAATTGGTTATTTTACCACTTTAAAGTTTTCCGCCCCGTATTTACTCTGTGCTGCTTCATTGCACTGTATTAATAGAGTCTTTAGTCTATTAGTAAATGAATTGAACGACTCCTGTTGATATTGTCCACAAGTTATTAACTTGTTTATTAATTCATGATATGTTTCACGTGCTAAATACGTCCAGTAAAGCAATTGTTCCACTTCCTTAAATTTCGTGAGAGCACTGGATCAATTGATATGCATTTCCTCTCAACCTAGTTGGGAAAATTTGCACAGATGCTGTCTTTTCTTCTTCTCCTAGACACTGCTGTACCTGTTTACAACAGCCTATGAATGTTTGTAACTCGGTGAGAATTTGTGCAGTTTTTTCTCCGGAGAACAGGGGCACCATCTGAGAAGTCAGTTTTACTACTTTTTCGTAGTTTATAGACATTTGGCCTGTTTTGTTTGTTTGATCTATGTTGGAAATGTGTTGAGTATTTTCCCTCGAATTTGGTGTGGTTAATGGCTGTTTGGGTATTAAGGCGTCCAAATTATGTGTTCGTGCCAGGAAGCTAATCAAACTGTACCTTCTGAAGCGTTTACCTGAACGGTGTTCGTGGTACCAATTTATTGAAGGTCTACCTGGGGATGTACTTCGCTCGGCTCTTGGGCTATCAGGAGGGCTGGTATTGTCGAAAGACAATGAACATATTGCTTCCTCAAAATCTGAGCAAGAAGAGCTTTGATCGGGTCTGTGCATGAAAGCAGTTCCAATAGAGTCTTAATGAATGTGAGGTAGTTCAACTAAGTAAGCATTGAATGGAGGGGTGTTTTTATCCCTTCTTAACACTGAGTTCAATTAATGTATTATACCTAACTATGTAACTTATTTGGAATGGGAAAGGGCAATAAGTGCTAGCGAATTTCTCTCTTGAAATGTTGTGAATTTTCCGGAGAAATTCGGCTAATCGCTTTTGCTTCCTTTACAAAATTTAGGTATGAAACTTACTTAAGGTAGCTTCGGTTTGTTGGAGATCTCACTGGCCAATTTTTGTGTCCTTTCTCTTTTTACTTTCTCTCTTACACCTTCGGCGCTGATAAATTTCGGATGACTGGTGTTCCGTTTATTCTTATTGCAGGCTGGTAGAATTAGACTAGAGGTGCCCTAACGTTCTTCCTTTGACGCTAGTTTTGGGAGTAAGATGTTCTTACGCTCACTTCTATGTAGGATCGAGGATCAAGGTTTTTCAAGTGTGTTGTATAAATTAACTTCCTTGATCCTACCGGCTGCGCCAATTTGTTGAAAGATTTATTTCTTCTTTCTTTGTTGTGTCTAATTCCTCCCAGTCTTATCATTGTGAACGTTGAGTTGAGTGGAGCAGCTTGTAGAAACTCAACTCCTAGTAAAGATGTGGAGCAGCTAGTAGAAGCTCAACTCCTAGTAAAGATGTGGAGTAGCTAGTAGAAGCTCAACTCCTGAATGAAAATAACTTACGACTGATCTTAACTGATTAGAATCGTTTACTACTCATTTCTTTTACATTTTATTACTCTATATACACAAATTGTTCTTATTCTATCTATTGTAACCTACATGGGAAATGTCAGAAAGAAGAACCAGAATCACTTGCTGTTTGTTATTTATTTATGATGTAATACTCGGGTTACAGTAGGCATTTGTGGCTTACTGTATTAACCGTTAATTAACATCTTGCTAGTTGCTACTGACATACATATGTTCTACCTCCGGCGCAAGGTCGTCGTTTTGCAATTTCAGACTTTTTGCGCGCAGGGGTATTGCGACATCCTCGCTGTTTTACATGAAGAATACTTGACGTAGGTCAGTGATTGAAATTCTTCATGCAGTGAAAATGATGTAGTAGATAAGAATGTAGGCACAATGGCACCGTTGGCACTTCACGTCCAAGCTAATCACCCAAGCTATGCTACCATAATAAAATGGCGCCCAACGCGGGGCTACCTTAGTAGACCGCGGTGTCTAATTGTGACTTCTGCTGGGGACTGAGACTTGTGTGAGTTGATCATTTGGCACTTTGCTAATTGATTGACCTTGGGTCTTACAACCAGTGGAGGTTACATGCGGATTCGGGTCTGACTGGTTTGAGTAATGTTAAAGTTTTTGATCAATTTTCGAAAGTTTAAAGTTTTTAGATTAAAGTAAAGTTTTTAAGATTTTTTTTTTTAGTAAAGTTTTGATATTGTCTTTTTGTCTGAAGTCCGACTATAGGTTTGACCTTGGTCAAGCCTCAAGTCTTGAAAGTCTCGATTTGTTGTTGCTTTTTTCGATTTTGTTGAGATCTTTCCCGCTGATCTTCAGCCATGGAAATGGCTGGTGGCCTCACAAATCTTTTTCGTTTGTGTTGCTCGCGGAGGCGTGTCTCTTCTGGTCGTCTGGCTGGACAGAGTCATGAGTCTGTGAGAGGACTCCTTGATTTATAGCCGACCAGTTGACCAGATTCATGGTTTTATCTAGCTGGAGGATTGCGTCTGCTGAGAGATATAAAAAAATGTTCATACACGCATCCACATCACTTGCCTTTGATTTTTATTTACCGGCAATATTGAGACAGCGGAACTTTTGTCTAGCAGGGTTAGCTCTTGGAGAGAAGGGGGAGACAACTTTTATGATTTTTTTTATTTTGTCGTTACGATAGTTTGAGTTTGGCTCATCGGATATTCTTAGAATTTTTTTTGACTTTGATCCTTTGATGTTGTGTGAGTGTAGCTCACGAAATATTAGTACGATTTTTTTATCTGCTGTGGAGATTGAGTTTAGCTCATAGAGAATTTTTATGACTGTAGATTAAAGTTTGGTTTTTTTTTAACTGGCGCGATCAACGACATCGAATGTTTTTGGATTTTTTTGAATTCCTGTTAGAGTTATATTTGGCATGGCTCTATATACTAGATTTTACATGAATTTCATTTGCAATTATTTAATTTAAGAAGCAGCAGCACTGAAGTTGTACATTACCTTTTTAATTTCAACATCAGCATCCGTTGATGAAAAATTTTCGGAATCAGTAAGATTTGGTCATCTTGGTTGTGTCCATACCTGACTTTCTTTTGTTTTTAAACTGTATACAATGGCTGATGCCCGAACACCTCCTCCCGGATCTGATGTTCCTTTGCCAAGATCCGAACAGTGCTCCATCTGTCAGGACGGAGACTGGACCGCCAAGAGGAGGCCTCTAGTGATGACATGTGGACACATGTTCCACCATACATGTATTGTGAAATCCAGTTGTCCTAATTGTCTTTATGCACTCACCCAACAAGACTTCTCGTTGTTCAACAAGCATCTCGGTAGTAAGTTTGCATGCCAACAGGACTTCACCTAGCACTCATAGACAGGGTTTAGTAGCGACAGAGGCCCTAATGTCAGCTGCAGGAATTAGTTTGTGAAGATTTTGAACAAAGTTTGGAAACTACGCGTACTGAAATATCTACCAGCATTCGACAGCAAATATCGGCGGCTTTTCCTCCAGTGGATGTCTCACGGCCACCTCCTCCTATGGGTGAACCAATACTACCGCGATAATTTACGAATTAAATAGACCTTCAAATCAGAGGCCATCCTCCTCATCTGCCCAGCATGGGCCAAATATCATTCGTTTTTCGCCAACTTCATTCAATCGAGCCCAGTCCAGTTCAGGACAACGACAATCTGGTAGTCCTATCAGAAGGTGGAATATTTCCTACAGCGGGCATATCTCTCGGCGTACAGTAGATGAGTTCGTCTTCCGAGTAGAGGCGCTCCCATACTCAGCCCTGGAGAGAGTTTTCGATCTCCTGGTCAGACATATGACAACCTTGCTTTCTGGTCCAACTATGGACTGGTACTGGTTTCTCCTGAGATAGACCTCCATGAATACGTACGTGGGAGTACGTAAAAGCAGCATTGTTAGCTGAATGGGAATTGCGAAAAGATGACCTTTAAGTTAGAGTTCGACTGATGTCTAGGCAGCAGAAATCAGGAGAATCTTTCGCCATGTACCTCCAAAATAATGCACACCAGCGTGATCAGTTACAAAGCTCCTCGGCAGATGTAAAGTTCCTTGAAATAGTGAACACAAAGCTACTGGCAGACATTCAACAGAAAATTTGTCTACATCCTACAAATACTATAGCTCAATTGCGATCTCTCGTATTTCAAATACAGGCTACACAGCAGCGAATCGCGGCCGCGTGTAGCTGGAACTTCTGCCGTAGCTCAAGAGTTAGCGAGATCGATGATTATCAGGCAACGTGTCCTGACCTTTCTTTATCAGCTGAGCACAATGAGGGAGCAGCCGTCGTATCTGCCATTTCAGCACAACCAACTGCTGTTTGTTGCAATTGTGACCAAAAAGGTCATTTTCATCAAAATTGCGTGCAAGAGAGACTACAGGTATTCTACTATGGAAACGGACGCAGGAATGTCTTGAAGCCGAACTGTATACACTGTCTATAGAAAAACAAGCAACGGTTAGGGAATCACAAAACCATTTCTCGACCGAGCATTACATCGCGAGTAACAACAGCTTTGATGAATCCATTTCAATCTCTGAACAGAGAAGACAGTCTGCCCAATCAGCAGATTTGGACCTACGTAAGAAAAAGAAACGATCAACTGTTCGTTGGCGTGAATATTGTCGACGAATCAAGACTGAATGAAAGAAACTGCCCACATTTCAGTATCGATGCCAGAAGACATTCGACCGTATGCCGAAGTTAAGCTGCTGGGGCGAACTGTGACTAGGTTACTTGATAGTAGTGCCACTGTTAGCATTCTGGGCCAAGGAGCTCTAGAGGGGCTGGCTGAGGCAGACGTCGAATATTTATGGTCATTTCGACTTGGACATCACGTCCCATGGTAAGACCCAAAACGTGCATTTTTACGTGGTTCCTGGACGCACACAAGCACTTTACATTAATATAGTCTTCTGGCGACTATGTGGGTTGGTTCCAGATGTTCTGGGTATAGTTGCTGAAGTGATGCCAAGCCAAGAAAATCAACGTCTTGAAGCCTCAAAACTGTGTTTTCCTTCGTTCGCCTCTTTGGACTGAGGAAAAACATCTTTGGTCACAAACAAGATCGGGGCGAACGACGCTACTCTGATAAAACAGAGGTTTTATCCGATTTCACTGGCAGTATAGAGTTTGGTGGATGCAAAATTAAAACGAACGCAGAGGAGATCCAGAGTCCTTGGAGCTCTCCAGCTGTTCTAGTGAGGAAACCTGGAAAAGTTCGGCTTTGTTTTGACGCTAGGAAGGTCAACTACGTTAATAAGAAGGACGCCTATCTACTGCCGCAGATAGACGCACTTCTGAGTCGACTTCCTCCGGCAAATTACATTACAAGCCTGGACTTGAAAGATGCTTTTTCGCAGATCCCACTGGGCACTGAGTCCAGGGAGAAGACCGCGTTTACCGTACTTGGTCATCCTCTCTATCACTACACCGTAATGCCTTTCGGTCTAGGTAATTTGCTCGTATATTTAGAAGATCTTGTCGTCAGACTTTGACTCTCATCCCAGTTTGCTAATTCGAGTACAATTATTTATTTCAACACCAGTACAATAAGACAAAAGTCTTTACTTAAATACATCAAACAAGACAAGCTATAATTCTATAATAGGAGAGTTAGGCACTAGAGAGAACCAATATGAAAAACATAAAATTACTATAAAGAAGTTAAAATAAATAATTACAATGAAATAAGAAAAATAATAAGAAAAAAGACAATTAGAGATTATTAAAAAGAAAGTTCAAAGTTAATTAAGTTAATCAAAAACTAAAGCTGAACAAAGAAGAAAAGTGGATTGACTGAGGAAAGCTGGCCTCACTATCAACGTGGAGAGGAGTAAGTTCTGTATAAAAGAGACAAAATACTTGGGTTTTATTGTCGGAAAAGAAGTAATAACTGACCCCGGTATGGCGGGATGGTATCGACAATTCATTGAGAACTATGCTGATCTACCAGCCTCCACAACTGACACTCTGAAAAATTCTACTCAGTTCCAATGGACACCTGAAGTCTAGACGTCTCTAGAATTGTTAAAGCAGAAAGTAACTTCTGTTCCGTTGTTAGTGAGTCCAGACTTCAGCAAACCGTTCGTCATTCAGTGCGATGCGAGCCAACAAATTACTGGTGCAGTGCTGTTACAATTAGATGACAATGGCCACGAATAGCCAATAGCCTACTTTTCGAAAAGGTTAAATTCAGCACAGCGAAATTATACCGTTACCGAGCAGGAATACTTAGCAGCAATATTAAGTGTACAGAAATTCCGGCCGTTCATAGAGCTTAGGCCGTTTAGAATCGTGCGAGCTTGAAATGGCTGATGTTCCAAAAGAACCTCAGCGGTCGACTTGCTCAGTGGAGTCTGAAGCTCCAGGATTTCAACCTCACTATAGAGCACCGAAAAGGAAGCCTGAATGTTGCTCCTGACGCGTTGTCACGGCTTCAGTGTGACAGCCTGAGACCATCTGAAGATCCTGGACCAGAGGTTGACGTTATTTCTCTGTACTTCAACTCGTTGGAATATGAGGAGGCGAGGCAAAAGGTTAAACCAGCTTCTGATAAATTACCAGATCTCTGCATCAGGGATGACTTCGTTTGTATTCAGACTGTTCCGAGAACAGGCGACCCAATTCAGGAAGAGGAAGCTTGGAAGCTGTGGAATTCGCGAGGACTTGTCTCCGGTGTCATTTCAAGAGCGCATGATCCAGCACTAGCTGCGTACGGAGATATAAGGAAAACGTTCCAGTTTAAGATGACATCTATACTAGCTGCGGATGGCAGTCGATATCAGAAACTACGTAGGCGTCTGTGACGCATTTAGGGAAATTAAAGCCCCTAATACAATTCTTTGACCACCAATCGGAGCTCAGTCTGTGACAGAAAAACCTTGTCATAAGTTGTATATTGATTTCTTAGGTCCATATCCCCGATCGACAAGCGGTAATGCCTGTATACTGAGAGTTCTTGATCACTTCTCCAAATTCCCAATTCTCAGACCGATGAGGAAAGCATCTACTCTTAATGTGTGTCAGTTCATTGATACAGAAGTGTTTCACACTCTCCGACAATGAAGTTCAGTTTTTGTCTGTTCAATTTACTAAACTACTGGAAAAATATGGCGCGTTAAGCACGCGCGAACGGCAGTATATTCACCGCGCCCAATGCGTCAGAATGAATGAACCGGTCTCTGTTGACAGGAATTAGAGTTCATATTCAAAAACAACAAACTAAGTGGAATAACAAGCTGGGCCATATCGCTACCTCCCTTAGCTCTGTTCACCAAGCAACTGGCTTCTCGCCCTACAGAGTATTGTTCGGTCAACAGATTGACCACGTACTCGTATCCCATCCTTAAGAGCCTCGGACCTCTGAGTGAACATTTAAGAGTGGATGCTGAAGACAAGCTAAGATTAATTCGTGCGAGAGCGCAGGAGAATCTGAACTACGCGTTCGAACAGGGCTCAAAAGCTTATGATCTTAGAGCGAAACCTGTCAGTTTTAGGATTGGTCAAGAAGTGCAAAATGTGTCACATTCAAGCAAGGAAAGGAAATTCCCTTTATGAGTTTAAGGATCTGCAGGGGAAGCCAATAGGAGTTTACCATGCGAAAAACATCAAGCCCTCATCGTGACTAGTTTAACTAAAACAGCTTTTATTCTTACCTTAATACATGTCTCCTCAATCCCGGTAGCCCTTAGAAGGCACCCGGCAAGCTTCACTTGCAAACTATAGTTTTTCGCCTCGTCAATGGTGGGCGATATACCTGTTGTAGTTCAAGCAGTTGAGATATCTCTACCTATTATGAGTGGATAATCTTCCTCTAATCACTTGTGGATTAGCCCCGATATGAGAATTTTTCTTTCCTGTCTTTCTTCAACCTTTCCCTAACTTGCAATAGTCGAACAAATTAGAACCAAGAATGATACTGGTAGCCCTAAGAAGGTATCCGGCCAGCATAATTGGTAGTTACATGATACCAATGTGCCGCTTAGGATCTTCCCAGCCTAGCGGCAGATACACCTCTTTTTATTAGATTCACATTTTCAAACTTTCTCGCCTGACAATGCGTCAGAACCCCTCCCATATGGTACCCTATGGAGGTTATACCGCCGTACGAATCCCACTTGTACAAAGCCTTCGAAAAATTTTAATATCTGTTCTGTCAATACCCTTGTAGTGAATATAAATCATGATGCTGATCAATTGATGTTATGATAGAAGGAAAGAACTAATTGATCAGCATTTCTTCATCGAAATATTGCTTTTGCGTGATACTAAGTAAAGACCTTGCGCAATAAGTACAATGTATACAGGTCTTATTTAAGTATGGCAGCGGTAGCCCATTAAAAGTTGCAGTGTATCGCATTTCATAGCAAACTGAAAATTATTTGCTTTGTTATGAAAGCTCGAAAGCTAAACAACAAGTGGCTACCTGCTTAAAAATATTGTAATTGTGACGCAACATTGGCCTATATATAAAATGAATGAGTAAGGTGACATGGTTGTTTCTTAGATCGAATAGAGTCAAGTTACAATGACTCTCGGTTGTGCGGCTTCTAGTTAAAGATACACGATTAAAGCAAAGATGTTATTTTTTAAAATAAACGATTTTAGAGTTGAAGCAAAGATATTTTGTGTGTTGATTTTATAAGGCGAACTTCCTTTTTCGAAAGAAACCCAACATTTGGCGTAGCCTGTAGTGTTTGAATAGTCTAGGCAAGATATTCCGTACCCTCAAACCTGAAATTGAGTCTGATTCGGGGCACTAGTCGACCTACAGAATAATAAAAAAAAGAAAGAAGGAAAGTGAAAAAAAGAGAAGAGATCTATTAAAAAAAAGTGTGAATAATAGTAAATTGTCCGCGATTATTACAAAAAGACAATATTGCAACCGTACAAGTTGACATAGCAAAAGTCAACCAATTGATTTTTAATAGTATTCCCATTTTGGCTGGTGACAGGAATAAACCTAGAGTCAGAAGTAAGCATATTTGTAAGCTGTTGTAAACATGTAATAAATTGCTTATCTGTCGAAGAAATCCCCATTTTTTTACCCTTCTCCCCACACGCTTTAGAAGAAGAGCAGCCACCTCATTAGAGGGGACACAATTTGAAAATTTTAACGAATTAAAGACCAAAACCTATATCAAACCGGTTAACACAAAGAGCCAGGTGACCTTGGTAAATGAGCTATACCAGATGCCTCGAGAGACGTTGACAAATTTTGCACACAGAGTAAAAGTACTATATAAAAATTGTGTCTCAAAAATGTCTGAGCATCATGAGGGTGATGCTGCTAAAGTAGTAGGAACCGAACTATATGTGTTTAAAACAGGGATAATCAACCCTAATCATAAGATACATTTTATGCAAGACACAAGTCAGGAATTGTATGCAGTAATCGAAAAGGTGGAAAAACGAGAAGAGATAAAAAGGCAAGCAATGTTGATGTATCATAACCCTTTGGGAGTTCAATTGAAACGGATATCCAGTTGTGAATAACTTAATGGGGCTCCAACAAAAGCCAAAATATTATCAAGTATCTCCTCAGGAAAAAAATTCTTACAGTGGAAGAAGATATTCGGCACATAAAATGTTGCTTCTGTAATAAGGCAAAACACACTTCCGCCGAATGCTTCCAGCGGAAAAAGGCAGTGTTCTGCACAAACTGTCAAAACATTGGACATATCGCCCAGAATTGCAAAAAGAGAGCTGCTAACCAAGAGCCTCAAATAAATTCGTTACAAACTAATGTAAGGCCAGTCTCGCAAGTAACATTTTTTGCAAGGCCACTCGAACGATGTGAATTTTGTCAAAGAAAAAGACATACCTACTATGACCAACTGTCGAGCTAAGCAAGAGTGGGAAAGCAAGAGACCACAAAGTGCTGAAAGAACATACCAATACTCGGAAAAATAGATGTAGGATTACGACGACACGGTCGAGCTCTTAGTCGACACCGGAACTGACGTTATTTTAATAAAAAATTCGGCATTAGTAGTTGCGCTATGTATGTTCTGGACCACTTTCGGTTGCTCTTGATCATACATAGTTTTGAAGGGGTGTAAGCTTTCTTGGGAGGAGGGGGAGGTATTTTGAAGTTTGAGCCCTGGCTAAGTGTGGTTTGTGTTCGAGGCGAGCTTGAGGTGTCGCGCCTAAATGTAGGCAAACGTTTTGTCATACTTAGCGAAGGTGCTTCCATCCGTGGGAAGACTGGTGCAAACTTTATGTCTTATCTAAGATTTGTGGGGAGCTTTTGAACGTTTTGTTGGAAGTTCAAGTGCTGCCATCCATGTGCTAAAGTGTTGTTTGTACCTTGCTATGTGCTTTTAAGTTCTGTTAGAGCTATTCGGGGCATGAAGCAGTTGCAGATTAAATTAAAAGCTCACACATGTAGAAGAAATGTGATTTTTCACTATAGCCTCAGCTATTCACCTAACTATGTTTGCTGCATAAATTTAATTAAGCCAAACACATGCGCACACACACACACATGCGCACACACACACACATGCACACACACACACACATACACACACACACACACACACACACACACACACACACACACACACACACACACACACACACACACACACACACACACACACACACACACACACACACACACACACACACACACACACACACACACACACACACACACACACACACACACA
This sequence comes from Dioctria linearis, assembly GCA_963930735.1. NCBI lineage: Eukaryota > Metazoa > Arthropoda > Insecta > Diptera > Asilidae > Dioctria > Dioctria linearis. The sequence continues at coordinate 115,185,242 of OZ005740.1, read as the reverse complement.
CACACACACACACACACACACACACACACACACACACACACACACACACACACACACACACACACACACACACACACACACACACACACACACACACACACACACACACACACACACACACACACACACACACACACACACACACACACACACACACACACACACACACACACACACACACACACACACACACACACACACACACACACACACACACACACACACACACACACACACACACACACACACACACACACACACACACACACACACACACACACACACACACACACACACACACACACACACACACACACACACACACACACACACACACACACACACACACACACACACACACACACACACACACACACACATATATATATATATATATATATATATATATATATATATATATATGCTACGTCACACTAAGAGATTTTCTACCAGGCGATATTCAGTATTGCACCATGTTATGAAATTCGAAACAACTAATGTATGTAGGTATGTTGCCTTAGATAAGTAATGGAAATTATTAAAAACCTAATTTTTGGTCTTCAGGTAGAACGACTTAACACAGCCGATAAAAAACAGCCGATAAAAAATTCGCACAGCAAAGTAATGTAAACAAAATCGCAGTCGAATAATATAAACAAAATTTGCAGAGCCGAGAAGCAGTAAACAAATTGAACTATTTATGTTTTTGTGTAAATGAAAGATTCCCAATATCTTTAGCTTAAAAAAACAACAACTGATATGAATCTGTTGGATATGTTGGCTTAGATGAGCAGTGGAAGTAGGGATTGCAAATTTTGACGAAAATAAAAAAATCGGAATTCGGAATTTGAAATTAAAAATTTTCGGAATTCGGTCGAATTCCGAAATATTTTTAATTTTTTTATGTCTATACAAATAATAAAGATAACTTATATAAGATAATTCATTGTTATTTATTGTATAAAAAATACTTTTTTTAAAATAAAAATGGAACATAAAATTATATTATTTAAAATGAAATATAAACATAAAACAATTGTACACAAATTCAATTAGTACAGAAACATTCTAACATGGCATATCATTGAATAATAAAAAATATAAAATATAAAATTATTGTTTTGTTTTCTTAAAATATGCTTTGAGGAAGCATAGATCACTTAAAGCTGCGTCTCCGAGTCTCGATCGAACTTTTGTACAAAAGTTACCTGCAATTGAGAAGGCTCGCTCGGACTCCACGCTCGATGGCGGAATCGCAATCAAAAATGAGTAGACGGACTCTAATATATTGCCACGAACGCCGTTCTCTTCAAAGAATTTCATTTCAGATTTAATTTTTGAAATTAAGCTCCGATTTGTTATTTGTTGAGTTGAACTGGACGGTATGTTGGGCGATAAATTCAATTGAATTTTGCTCTGCAATTTTTGCATTAACGACTGGGGATTAGTTTGTTCTTCCGACATCACTTTCACTTCTATATCAGCTTCTGACTGCTCGCCTGAGGAAGTTTCCATATTAGTGTTAAATATCAATCTTTGTGCAAAACTTTCAATAACTTTGGCTATTGTATTTTTCAATGGTATAGTGAAAGATTCGTGAATCTCACTTTTTCCGCCATTGTGTAAATACTGCAGAGTTCCAGACACATTTGTTCGTCTTTGGCTTATTCGGTCTTCTAATTTGTTCTTCAATTTTAGTGAAAGTTCATCAGATCCGAAATTCTCAAGCATAAAAGACAATGCCGCATCAGCAGAAAGCAGATTTGCATCTTCTCGACAAAGGGCGTCAACAGTAAGTTTTACTGGGAGAAGTGCAGAGATAATGTTTTGAATCGACAAAATTTCAGCATCTAGAATAACGATATCAGATGCAATGTCAATCAATGCTTTTTTAACACAGTTTTTTAGTTGGTTGAATCTTTCAAGCATATCGACTAAGCTATTCCATCTAGTTCTACTGTCCATAATAAGTTTTAATTCTTTGCCAAATTCTTGTTTTACGTATACTTGAAGAATATCATTAGATGTTCTCGAAAAACGAAATTTCTTTACAATCGATCGAACTTTTTTGATGAGAAAACCAAATCCAAATTCTTCAGTCTCAACATGCTCAACTTCAATATAAATTTGTTCAATCAAGCCAACACTTTCATCTTCAACGTATTCCTCATCCTCTGATTCCTCGAAGCCACTTCCTTGTTCTTCTACATTAACATTTTCTGTATCTATGTGAGCCACCAATTCAGTTGTATTTGTATTCGAATTGTTATACAGAACATTGATCACAGCTAAATGTATCGCGTGTGCGAAGCACAACTGCTGATTACATGGTAAAAGCCGTCCAACTTTTTGCATCACAGCTGCCCCATCAGTTGTTATGGACGTAATATCTTTATCGATATTTAAATTATTGTCTTGCAATGTGGTTTTCAGGGCCGTAATGCATTTCTCTGCAGGGAAACGTCCTTCAACACGTACTAAACCTAAATTCCAAAACTGTTTCTTGGCATGGACATTCACATTTAAATAACAGCGGTTTCTTGATGATGTCCATTCATCTAGAGTTAAGCAAAATCGTGTTCCATCTTCTTTGAAATTAATAAAATCCTGCATCATTTTAGCACGCATTTTTTGTGCGTATTCTAAAACCATTTTGCGAATTGAGTTGGGTGATTTTGGTAATACATAATCTCGAGCGCCTCTAGCCAAAAATAAATTTCTCAAATCGATAGACGTACAAAAAACTTTGAATGGCATATTATCCAAGGCACACATTCGTGATACGATTGCAGAAAGTGATTCATCTGTTTTGTTGACTAAATAATTTGTAATCAACATTTTTGTTGCGCTGCTTTCTGGAACTTCATCTTGCACGACATCCCGTTTTAATACATTAATATTGTGTATTGTTCTTAAATGTGTGTGCTGCGGTGTTGTCGTTGAACCAGCGGTTTTTACTATTTCATTACAAATTTTACATTTTGCTGTTAGTTTTTTTGATCCTCTCAAAAAATGAATCCAAACAGAATTTTGATTTTTACATTGCTTTGTGTATTCCGAATAACTTTCTTTTGATGACATTTTAGGATGTACTATTAACAATAATTTAATTTGTTAAACAAAAAAAAATTAAAATTAAATAATTATCAAATAATGTTATTAAATTAAAACTGATATTATTTGCTTACCTATTTAAAAAATATTGATGATTGTTCAGAAAACAAAATCCAAATAATTCAATACACACCGCACTCGAATAAACGCGAATAAACAAATCTCAACAACACTGTTGCAAATCGTAAAATATAAGACACGAACACGAAGTTATACGAAATATAAAAATTTTGTTGAAATGAAGAAATGAAACCGTTTAAATGTTTAACTGCAAATTTAGGAATTTTTTTCTCTATGCCTACTTGTATTATGTAGAATAGAATAACTGTAATTTAGCATTGTTTTCTTTATGTCTTCTTATAGAATGTAGAATATTAATATGTACAGAAACGAAAACACAATTTAAAAGTTGGAGAGAGCTCGAAAAAATAAATTTTAAATTCGGAATTCGCTGGGAAATTTTCGGAATTCGAAACTATATTTATGAAACCGAATTCCGGAATTCTCGAATTTCGAATATGCAATCCCTAAGTGGAAGTTATAACTGAAAATTTCTTTTGCTGAAAAATAACAACAACACCTGTGGATTAAAAAGCTTTTATAAACAAGAGTGATCATGATATTCGATATCTAAAAATATATCACGGCTGCTTAGCATGGTAAGAAACATAAAGTAATGGCAATTTAAGGCTTATCAGAAAATTTGCGTATATTGAAAAGCCTTAGGTTTTATGAAAAATAGTTTCTTATCTTCAACAAAATTTCTTTTTACAAAAGTTTGCTTTTATTTTGAATGAAACTTCTTATTACGAAAATATATGCCTATATGAACTAGGCAAGAAGATTCATTTGCGTTAACCTCTGTTAGTTTTCTGCAATTGCATTCATCTTCAGAGTTGATAATGATTTCATCCCTTCCAAGTATCTTCTGCATCCATTATACTTTTTCAGCTCCTTTTACATATATAGTTTTGTTCCGCAGCAGTGATTCAACTATACTGTATAGCTTATTTATTTTTATTTAGCAGAGCCAACAGGACAAAATTACACCAGACTATTACAAACATATATATATGTGTGTGTGTGTGTGTGTGTGTGTGTGTGTGTGTGTGTGTGTGTGTGTGTGTGTGTGTGTGTGTGTGTGTGTGTGTGTGTGTGTGTGTGTGTGTGTGTGTGTGTGTGTGTGTGTGTGTGTGTGTGTGTGTGTGTGTGTGTGTGTGTGTGTGTGTGTGTGTGTGTGTGTGTGTGTGTGTGTGTGTGTGTGTGTGTGTGTGTGTGTGTGTGTGTGTGTGTGTGTGTGTGTGTGTGTGTGTGTGTGTGTGTGTGTGTGTGTGTGTGTGTGTGTGTGTGTGTGTGTGTGTGTGTGTGTGTGTGTGTGTGTGTGTGTGTGTGTGTGTGTGTGTGTGTGTGTGTGTGTGTGTGCGCATGTGTGTGTGTGTGCGCCTGTGTTTGGCTTAATTAAATTCATGCAGCAAACATAGTTAGGTGAATAGCTGAGGCTATAGTGAAAAATCACATTTCTTCTACATGTGTGAGCTTTTAATTTAATCTGCAACTGCTTCATGCCCCGAATAGCTCTAACAGAACTTAAAAGCACATAGCAAGGTACAAACAACACTTTAGCACATGGATGGCAGCACCTGAACTTCCAACAAAACGTTCAAAAGCTCCCCACAAATCTTAGATAAGACATAAAGTTTGCACCAGTCTTCCCACGGATGGAAGCACCTTCGCTAAGTATGACAAAACGTTTGCCTACATTTAGGCGCGACACCTCAAGCTCGCCTCGAACACAAACCACACTTAGCCAGGGCTCAAACTTCAAAATACCTCCCCCTCCTCCCAAGAAAGCTTACACCCCTTCAAAACTATGTATGATCAAGAGCAACCGAAAGTGGTCCAGAACATACATAGCGCAACTACTAATGCCGAATTTTTTATTAAAATAACGTCAGTTCCGGTGTCGACTAAGAGCTCGACCGTGTCGTCGTAATCCTACATCTATTTTTCCGAGTATTGGTATGTTCTTTCAGCACTTTGTGGTCTCTTGCTTTCCCACTCTTGCTTAGCTCGACAGTTGGTCATAGTAGGTATGTCTTTTTCTTTGACAAAATTCACATCGTTCGAGTGGCCTTGCAAAAAATGTTACTTGCGAGACTGGCCTTACATTAGTTTGTAACGAATTTATTTGAGGCTCTTGGTTAGCAGCTCTCTTTTTGCAATTCTGGGCGATATGTCCAATGTTTTGACAGTTTGTGCAGAACACTGCCTTTTTCCGCTGGAAGCATTCGGCGGAAGTGTGTTTTGCCTTATTACAGAAACAACATTTTATGTGCCGAATATCTTCTTCCACTGTAAGAATTTTTTTCCTGAGGAGATACTTGATAATATTTTGGCTTTTGTTGGAGCCCCATTAAGTTATTCACAACTGGATATCCGTTTCAATTGAACTCCCAAAGGGTTATGATACATCAACACTGCTTGCCTTTTTATCTCTTCTCGTTTTTCCACCTTTTCGATTACTGCATACAATTCCTGACTTGTGTCTTGCATAAAATGTATCTTATGATTAGGGTTGATTATCCCTGTTTTAAACACATATAGTTCGGTTCCTACTACTTTAGCAGCATCACCCTCATGATGCTCAGACATTTTTGAGACACAATTTTTATATAGTACTTTTACTCTGTGTGCAAAATTTGTCAACGTCTCTCGAGGCATCTGGTATAGCTCATTTACCAAGGTCACCTGGCTCTTTGTGTTAACCGGTTTGATATAGGTTTTGGTCTTTAATTCGTTAAAATTTTCAAATTGTGTCCCCTCTAATGAGGTGGCTGCTCTTCTTCTAAAGCGTGTGGGGAGAAGGGTAAAAAAATGGGGATTTCTTCGACAGATAAGCAATTTATTACATGTTTACAACAGCTTACAAATATGCTTACTTCTGACTCTAGGTTTATTCCTGTCACCAGCCAAAATGGGAATACTATTAAAAATCAATTGGTTGACTTTTGCTATGTCAACTTGTACGGTTGCAATATTGTCTTTTTGTAATAATCGCGGACAATTTACTATTATTCACACTTTTTTTTAATAGATCTCTTCTCTTTTTTTCACTTTCCTTCTTTCTTTTTTTTATTATTCTGTAGGTCGACTAGTGCCCCGAATCAGACTCAATTTCAGGTTTGAGGGTACGGAATATCTTGCCTAGACTATTCAAACACTACAGGCTACGCCAAATGTTGGGTTTCTTTCGAAAAAGGAAGTTCGCCTTATAAAATCAACACACAAAATATCTTTGCTTCAACTCTAAAATCGTTTATTTTAAAAAATAACATCTTTGCTTTAATCGTGTATCTTTAACTAGAAGCCGCACAACCGAGAGTCATTGTAACTTGACTCTATTCGATCTAAGAAACAACCATGTCACCTTACTCATTCATTTTATATATAGGCCAATGTTGCGTCACAATTACAATATTTTTAAGCAGGTAGCCACTTGTTGTTTAGCTTTCGAGCTTTCATAACAAAGCAAATAATTTTCAGTTTGCTATGAAATGCGATACACTGCAACTTTTAATGGGCTACCGCTGCCATACTTAAATAAGACCTGTATACATTGTACTTATTGCGCAAGGTCTTTACTTAGTATCACGCAAAAGCAATATTTCGATGAAGAAATGCTGATCAATTAGTTCTTTCCTTCTATCATAACATCAATTGATCAGCATCATGATTTATATTCACTACAAGGGTATTGACAGAACAGATATTAAAATTTTTCGAAGGCTTTGTACAAGTGGGATTCGTACGGCGGTATAACCTCCATAGGGTACCATATGGGAGGGGTTCTGACGCATTGTCAGGCGAGAAAGTTTGAAAATGTGAATCTAATAAAAAGAGGTGTATCTGCCGCTAGGCTGGGAAGATCCTAAGCGGCACATTGGTATCATGTAACTACCAATTATGCTGGCCGGATACCTTCTTAGGGCTACCAGTATCATTCTTGGTTCTAATTTGTTCGACTATTGCAAGTTAGGGAAAGGTTGAAGAAAGACAGGAAAGAAAAATTCTCATATCGGGGCTAATCCACAAGTGATTAGAGGAAGATTATCCACTCATAATAGGTAGAGATATCTCAACTGCTTGAACTACAACAGGTATATCGCCCACCATTGACGAGGCGAAAAACTATAGTTTGCAAGTGAAGCTTGCCGGGTGCCTTCTAAGGGCTACCGGGATTGAGGAGACATGTATTAAGGTAAGAATAAAAGCTGTTTTAGTTAAACTAGTCACGATGAGGGCTTGATGTTTTTCGCATGGTAAACTCCTATTGGCTTCCCCTGCAGATCCTTAAACTCATAAAGGGAATTTCCTTTCCTTGCTTGAATGTGACACATTTTGCACTTCTTGACCAATCCTAAAACTGACAGGTTTCGCTCTAAGATCATAAGCTTTTGAGCCCTGTTCGAACGCGTAGTTCAGATTCTCCTGCGCTCTCGCACGAATTAATCTTAGCTTGTCTTCAGCATCCACTCTTAAATGTTCACTCAGGAGGTCCGAGGCTCTTAAGGATGGGATACGAGTACGTGGTCAATCTGTTGACCGAACAATACTCTGTAGGGCGAGAAGCCAGTTGCTTGGTGAACAGAGCTAAGGGAGGTAGCGATATGGCCCAGCTTGTTATTCCACTTAGTTTGTTGTTTTTGAATATGAACTCTAATTCCTGTCAACAGAGACCGGTTCATTCATTCTGACGCATTGGGCGCGGTGAATATACTGCCGTTCGCGCGTGCTTAACGCGCCATATTTTTCCAGTAGTTTAGTAAATTGAACAGACAAAAACTGAACTTCATTGTCGGAGAGTGTGAAACACTTCTGTATCAATGAACTGACACACATTAAGAGTAGATGCTTTCCTCATCGGTCTGAGAATTGGGAATTTGGAGAAGTGATCAAGAACTCTCAGTATACAGGCATTACCGCTTGTCGATCGGGGATATGGACCTAAGAAATCAATATACAACTTATGACAAGGTTTTTCTGTCACAGACTGAGCTCCGATTGGTGGTCAAAGAATTGTATTAGGGGCTTTAATTTCCCTAAATGCGTCACAGACGCCTACGTAGTTTCTGATATCGACTGCCATCCGCAGCTAGTATAGATGTCATCTTAAACTGGAACGTTTTCCTTATATCTCCGTACGCAGCTAGTGCTGGATCATGCGCTCTTGAAATGACACCGGAGACAAGTCCTCGCGAATTCCACAGCTTCCAAGCTTCCTCTTCCTGAATTGGGTCGCCTGTTCTCGGAACAGTCTGAATACAAACGAAGTCATCCCTGATGCAGAGATCTGGTAATTTATCAGAAGCTGGTTTAACCTTTTGCCTCGCCTCCTCATATTCCAACGAGTTGAAGTACAGAGAAATAACGTCAACCTCTGGTCCAGGATCTTCAGATGGTCTCAGGCTGTCACACTGAAGCCGTGACAACGCGTCAGGAGCAACATTCAGGCTTCCTTTTCGGTGCTCTATAGTGAGGTTGAAATCCTGGAGCTTCAGACTCCACTGAGCAAGTCGACCGCTGAGGTTCTTTTGGAACATCAGCCATTTCAAGCTCGCACGATTCTAAACGGCCTAAGCTCTATGAACGGCCGGAATTTCTGTACACTTAATATTGCTGCTAAGTATTCCTGCTCGGTAACGGTATAATTTCGCTGTGCTGAATTTAACCTTTTCGAAAAGTAGGCTATTGGCTATTCGTGGCCATTGTCATCTAATTGTAACAGCACTGCACCAGTAATTTGTTGGCTCGCATCGCACTGAATGACGAACGGTTTGCTGAAGTCTGGACTCACTAACAACGGAACAGAAGTTACTTTCTGCTTTAACAATTCTAGAGACGTCTAGACTTCAGGTG